>CM057798.1:17399865-18599865 GCA_030145905.1 Populus davidiana
TCCTAAACCCTAAACCCTAAACCCTAAACCCTAAACCCTAAACCCTAAACCCTAAACCCTAAACCCTAAACCCTAAACCCTAAACCCTAAACCCTAAACCCTAAACCCTAAACCCTAAACCCTAAACCCTAAACCCTAAACCCTAAACCCTAAACCCTAAACCCTAAACCCTAAACCCTAAACCCTAAACCCTAAACCCTAAACCCTAAACCCTAAACCCTAAACCCTAAACCCTAAACCCTAAACCCTAAACCCTAAACCCTAAACCCTAAACCCTAAACCCTAAACCCTAAACCCTAAACCCTAAACCCTAAACCCTAAACCCTAAACCCTAAACCCTAAACCCTAAACCCTAAACCCTAAACCCTAAACCCTAAACCCTAAACCCTAAACCCTAAACCCTAAACCCTAAACCCTAAACCCTAAACCCTAAACCCTAAACCCTAAACCCTAAACCCTAAACCCTAAACCCTAAACCCTAAACCCTAAACCCTAAACCCTAAACCCTAAACCCTAAACCCTAAACCCTAAACCCTAAACCCTAAACCCTAAACCCTAAACCCTAAACCCTAAACCCTAAACCCTAAACCCTAAACCCTAAACCCTAAACCCTAAACCCTAAACCCTAAACCCTAAACCCGAAACCCTAAACCCTAAACCCTAAACCCTAAACCCTAAACCCTAAACCCTAAACCCTAAACCCTAAACCCTAAACCCTAAACCCTAAACCCTAAACCCGAAACCCTAAACCCTAAACCCTAAACCCTAAACCCTAAACCCTAAACCCTAAACCCTAAACCCTAAACCCTAAACCCTAAAACCCTAAAACCCTAAAACCCTAAAACCCTAAACCCTAAACCCTAAACCCTATACTTTTTTTTGGATAAATTTAAGATGTATAGAGAGAACAAAAATTCATGTACATTAGTACGAGGGGCATACCCCAAGAAAAACTAAATTGGCTAAAAAGCCGAATAGAAAATTAAGGAAAAGAATGCTAGCATGCATTCCGAAACAGAGGAAAATAACAAAGAGAAAACAAATAAATCCTGCATGGAATGTACGTGACCAGGACAATAGTGGGGAAAAGAGAATAAACCAAATACATAAATAGTCTCTTTTTTTCATGGTTGATATTTTCTTATCAATCATGTGGCTGAGAGGGCTGCATTCCTAGCAGGTTGCATTGTTTCGGTTTCTTGAAGTCTCCAGATTCGTGGAAAATTATTTGGGATTTTCCTTTGGTCCTTTGCCAGCAAGACTGATCGGATATCTTCAAAAATTTCCCCAATAATTACCTGAGGAGTCTTGAAAGCTTGATTGAAAATTCTGTTGTTTCTCTCATACCATACAAAGTAGACAGTTGAGGAAAGAATTTGTCGAGCTAGAAGATTTGAGAATGCCTTGTTGTTCTTCAATCTTGTTGCAGCCCAAAGAAGTAATTCCTGCCAGGGTAAATTCGGCCAGTTTAAAAGACTTTTCTCGCATAGAGTGCTCCACACCATGTTAGAATAGCTGCATTCGAAGAATAAGTGCTCATGAGTTTCATCATGCAGTCCACAAAAAGAACATGTAGCAGACGAGATGACTTGGAAAGATAGAAGTTTATCCATAGTATGCAAGCGGCCCATGGATGCAATCCAGAGAATGAATGCATGGCGAGGAATATGATCTGGGAACCAGATGAGATGGAAGATGGAGTTGATAGGCCTTGTATCTCTGAGTAATTCCCAAGCAGAGTCGATTGAAAACTTTCTTGTGATAAGACCCTTCCATTTGCAAATGTCTTGTTGGTGAGGCTGAGGGAGGAAATTGATAGAATTCCAGATTTGTTGAAGTTCTGGATGACCAATTGGAAATGTCCATCTTCCTTCAGAAATTATAGATGAAACTTTTGCATCACATGCTAAACCAGTTGTAGATAACTGACGGAAAGACAGAATGTCACAGAATCGTTTTCCATTTGGCAACCAGTAATCCAGCCAAAGGAAAGTTTGTAAACCATTTCCGATACATGGAGAAAATAGGCCTCTGCACCAACTTCTGCTAAGTAAAATTTTCCGCCAATTCCAAGAAGCAGTTGAAGGGGAATTATAGAACCAAAAGCACCTACCTCTTAACAGGACTAATTGCACCCAAGAAACCCAAACCGACTTTTTTTCTGTAAGTAATCTCCAGATGTGTTTTAACATGGCAGCCTTGTTCCAAGTTTTGAGCTTCTTTATCCCCAAGCCCCCCTCATTGATAGGATAGCATAAGGAATCCCACGCCACTTTTGCACCTGATGAGGTTAGAGACGTACCCTTCCAGAGAAAGGCAGCTAATGTGCTTTCAATTTTCCTCATAATTGAACAAGGAAGCATGAACATACTGGACCAATATACTTGAATAGAGAATAGGGTGGACTTAATAAGTTAAAGCCGACCTGCATAAGAAAGAGAGGTGGCAGTCCAAAGTTTGATTCTGGTGGTAATCCTTTCTAACAGTGGGATGCAGTGTTGATGAGTTAACCTGGAGCTTATCAATGGAACGCCAAGATATTTCACTGGAAGAGTCCCTGGCTTGAATCCCAATCTAGTTGTAATTGCTGCCTTCATGTCTGGCTTTACCCCCGAAAGAAATACAAGACTTTTGGCATAGTTGATGGTTAAACCAGAAATATGAGAGGAGTCCAAAGCATTACCAATACATTGAACTGAGGCCAAATCTGCACGGCAGAATATCATGAGGTCATCTGCAAAACACAAATGGGTAATTCTATTCGGCTTGCACCTCCAATGAAACTGGAACCCCGGGTCCAGAGTAGCTTCTTTGAGGATACCCCCTAGACCTTCCATGGCAAGCACAAATAGATAAGGAGATAAGGGGTCTCCCTGCCTAATTCCTCTACTAGACTTGAAGAACCCGAAGGATTTCCCATTTAGCCCAACTGAGAAATGAGCTGAGGATATACATGCATATATCCAGTTTACCATACACTCAGGCATGCATATGGCTCTAAGACCCTTAAGAATATACTCCCAGCTGACCATGTCAAACGCTTTCTTTAGATCAACCTTAAGAGCGCACTTGGGAGGACCAGTATCCAAATGATAGTTGTGCAGAAGTTCTTGGGTGAGGAGAATATTATCCGAAATTTGTCTACCTGGGACAAAAGCAGACTGGGAGTGGCTGATCACGTCAGGAAGAATAGATTTCAGTCTAGCTGCCAAGACTTTTGAAATGCATTTATAAATCACATTGCAGCAAGAAATAGGCTGAAAATCATCCATGCAGGAGGGGTTTCCAACTTTCGGTACTAATGCAATCCTGGTTGCATTTATGCATCTAGGCAAAAAATTTGTATTAAAGAAGTATTTGATGGCTTCTGTAAATTCAGTTCCTATGATCTCCCAACTGCGCTTGAAGAAAGCTGATGTGAAACCATCCGGCCCAGGTGCTTTGCTGTCCGAAATGGAGAATAGAGCTTGCTTGATGTCTTCTGATGAGATAGGTTGTACCAGACCTGCACTTAAAGTGGGCGTGATATTTGATGAATAGAACCTATCAACATTTTCTGCAGATGCAGGTGGGGCTGCAAACATGTTTTGGAAGTGCTTGACTGCCAGCTGCCCCAGATCCTCCTGTTTGTAGACTTTGTTACCTTCCCCATCAGTTAGCATATGGATTCTATTTCTGGAGGTCCTGTGAACCAAGGATCGGTGGAAGAATTTAGTGTTTCTGTCCCCCAAACATAGCCATTGTATACGAGATCTCTGCTTATAGAATGCTTCCTCATCTTTGCAAATTTGATTGTATTGTCTAGCCAGGATTCTTTCTGCATCCATTAACTCTTTAGATCCAGGAGAACTATCCAATTCCAGCTGGGCTGATTGCCATTGAGTTTTGATCACTGCCACCCTGTTGGAAATATGACTAGTTTCCCTTTTGTGCATTGACCTTAGTAATTGCTTAACAATACGGAGCTTAGAGGTAAGTCTAAACATAGGATTACCTTGTATCTGAGTTTGCCAAGCGTTCCTAACAAGGTCCAGAAAATCACTTCTGTCCGCCCAGAAGTTTAAGAACTTGAAGGGCGATGAAATGCTTGGCTCAGGAGTGTTAAATTCCAGGAGCATTGAGCTATGGTCTGAACAAACCCTTGGCAAGAAAACAGAATGAGCTGACGGCCAAGTAGAGAGAAAGACTTGGTTACTGAATATCCAATCTAGTTTCTTCAAGATGGTGTTTTCTCCATGCTGACCATTATGCCACGTAAAGTTCATTCCTGTATAAGGCACCTGAGCCAACTCCGATTCTTGGATGCAATCTCCAAAAGCATCTTGGTGACCATACCAGCAAGTATCCCCACCTATCCTATTACTTGAACTTAGGATAGCATTAAAATCTCCTAGAATGACCCACGGGATGGAGGAAAATAGAGGTGATTGATGTTTCATATAACTCCACAAGTGATCTCGGCCAGCAGGAGTATTTAGCCCATATATGAAAGTAACCCTGAAGGTAGTATTGGTAGCAAGTGCAGTAACATCACATGTTACCCATTGATCAGAATTATGTAGACAAGAAATACGAAACATTGTAGGATCCCATCCCACAATCACCCGACAGCTAGAGGAGGCATTTATATTTGAAATAAAATTCCAAGAAGGTAGCTGTAAATTAGTGATAACAGTCTCCATTTGGGCTGATATAACCTTAGTTTCCAGCAGACCAATGATACCCAGCATGTTTTTGATTGTCCAATCGCGAACTATTTTTTGTTTTTGAGGGCTGTTAAGACCCCATATATTCCAACATCCAATTTTATACATAAATATATAAAATAAAGAAACAAAACATAGTTATATGACAGGCCCTAAGGCCTTCCGTAGCTTCTTCCCCTTTTTTTTCCTAGCCTTTGGTGATGTTTGAAGAGGAATACCTTGAGATGGAGATGAAATATCATGGGTGGTGCTAGTGGCAGAGGTTGATGACTCACTGCCGCTTTCTATAGAAGCCATTTTGCTCTCCACACACTTAGCAAATCCAGTAATGAGATGTTGACTTTCCTCTACAGAAAGAGGATCACATGCTGAGTCATGGTCAGAACCCCCATCCACCTCCTCAGGAATAAACTCTAGTACAGGGCCTTGGCGCAGAGATGTGCTTAATGGTGGCTGAGAATGCTTATAGGAAGATCCACTACTTTTTGAGAGCAGGGGATGTTGCACGATTTGTTCTTCAGCAGAACCTGGAGGAGATCCGGTTTCAGTAGCTCTTGGGGGGGCAGCTGCCATTTCTAAATTTTCCTTGGTTAAGATATCTGAGTCTTGGTTAGAACCACATTCAACCATATCTTTGGATCCTACTGGCTCTGTGATAGTTTGAGGTAAAGGAGTAAACGGCTTAGTATATGTGATGGCTTGAACCTGCAATGATTTAGTTGCAACTTGAGTACTAGTTGAAGGATCAGTAAGGTGGGCAACAGGTTGCACAGTGGCCACGCCAGAATCAACCTTTGCTTTGCCTTTATCTAAGGCAGTGGGAAGCTTAGAACAGGAGTGACCGAATACCTTACACTTCTCACAGCTTGTTGGCTTCCATTCATACTCCACTGTAACAATAATTGGTGTAGGGGATAAAGGACTCTCAATCTCAAAGTTGTGGACAAAAGGCAAGGCAGCGTCAACTTCAACACAGATTCTGGCATACTCTAGTCGGGTGCAACTATATGTAAGCTCATCACAGGATAGCGGACGTCCCACCATGCTAGCTGCCAAGCTAAGTCCCTGCTTGGACCATAAAGGAAAAGGCAACCCGTGTAATCTAACCCAGACTGGAAGGGTGGAAATCTTGGTTTTATCAAACTGAAACCGTGGGTGCCATTGTTGAAGGATGATATTTTTACCTCCGAACATCCATGGACCCTTCTCCAGTACAGCATGCATCTTGTCTTCAGTGTTAAATCTGAATATCATAAACCCATTGGCAGTTGTCATAACATTCTCTAGACCATATTGACGCCACGCCCGGGAGGCAATTGAATTAACAGCGTGGAATGGCATGCGAAATCCTGGGAAGAAGCCTATCATGCAACGTTTCCATTGGTCAGAGTTTTCCATGAGGATTTCTTCTGTGACTTTGAGGCTGTGACCGACTGGTTTTCGGGGAAGAGGCTCTAGAGTGAATCTAGTGCTGGAGTCAGTCACTCTAACTCTATCAGCCCATGAGTTTTGAGTAGCCGCCGGTTGAGGTTTGTGAGCCTTAGGTTTCAACATGATTTTATGTTTTTTTTTTTTTTTTTTTTTGATCAGTGTAAGGTAGTAAGTTTTCAACACAAGAACAAGAAACTGTTCGGTAAGAAGAGGGAAGAGATGTTTTGGAAGACGATGGTGGTAATGCAAAAAGGGATGGTGATCAACAGTGGCCAGTACAAGGCCGGCAAGCCTGTCTTCTCCAAGTCGCCAATGGCAGCTGCGCTCTCTCCATTTTTTTTTTCTTTTTCTTTTTTTTCCCTCCCTTCCTAAACCCTATACCCTAAACCCTATACCCTATACCCTAAACCCGAAACCCCAAACCCCAAACCCCAAACCCCAAACCCCAAACCCCAAACCCTAAACCCTAAACCCTAATCCCAAAACCCTAAACCCTAAACTTTTTTTGTAAAAATTAAGATGTATATAAATGATGGAAGATTCTCTACATTGCTACGAGGGGCATACCCCAAGAGAAATTAAAGAAATAAGCTGTTTGCAAGCAGCTGGCAAAAACAAAAGAACAATGTAACGAAAAAAGCAGAAAAGAATATATGCATGGCCTCTACTTGTACAGAGGCCTAGAAAATAAGTGCTCCTATGTGTAAAACCATGCAGACTCCACGTGAACAGTGGCCGATCAGACTCCACGAGAACAGATCATCATCAATTGTATTCAAAATGGAAAGCAGGCGATTCATACTCTTTCTTTTTTTTTTTTGGGCTTTCCCACCTCTTTTAGCTCCTTGGCAGACTCTAGATGCATTTGAATTAGCAAATGATGCTAAGTCTCTTGGGCTACAAGCCCTTTCCGAAAAAAGCAAACTTTAGAACAAAGGAATTTAGCCTCACTGCAGCAGCACACCGTGGCTAAAGGCCTCATCCGATGAATGCAAAAATAGAACAAAAGAAGTGAGGCTCACTGCAGCAGCAAACCGTGGCCTCAAGGCCCTATCCAAAGAAAGCAAAAAACCAATAGAAATATGGCTCTCTGCAGCAGCAAATCGAGGGCTTGTGGCCCAAACCTTTGAATAATTTGCATGGCATCTACGTGAACAGGGGTCAAAAATTAAATGCCATAAAGCTAAGAGGAAGAAACTCCAGCGCTGCCTTGGATTTGTGCATTGTTGCTGCTGCATATCATCCGTTTGTAAGATTCCAAATGATTTTGAAAATCGCTGGAATCTGCATGTGGTCCTTGTTCATCAAGCATGCCCTGATGATCTCAAAGGCTTCATCCCTAAGCTCTTGTGAAGTCCTGTAAATTTTTTTGAAAATTCTATTGTTCCTTTCATACCATATATAATATACTATTGTGGAGAGAACCAGTCGAGAGAGGATGTTAATGAGGTCCTTTTTCTTGAAAGTGGAAGCTGCCTACTATAGCAGACTTTGCCACGTTGTAGATGGCCATAAGAAGAGGGTTTTGGCTGAAAGATATTCCCAGACATCAGCTGAGAAGGTGCACTGGAAAAAGAGATGGTCATGTGTCTTTGTGTGCTGACCACAAAGAATGCATGTTGAACTGCTAATGATCCGGTGGGAGAGGAGCATGTCCATGGTGTATAACCGGTTCATTGAGGCAATCCAGAGAATGAAGGCATAGCGGGGGGTATGTCCTGGGAACCATATAAGGTGGAACTTTGTGTCCTTCGGCCTAGCCTCTCTCAGCAAATCCCATGCAGAGTCAATTGTAAATCTCCCTGATGAGCTCCCCTGCCATATGCATGTGTCTGCCTGATGTATCTGAGGGTGGATGTTGATGGAGTTCCAAATTAGTTGAAGGCTTTGGTGACATGGTGGAGGAGCCAAGCAACCGTTTGTGATGATATCAGTAACCTTGGCATTCCATGGTAGCTCCGGGGTTGACAGTATTCTGAAAGGCAGGATGTCACATAGCCTTCTTCCATTCGGCAGCCAATAGTCCAGCCATAAGAAGGTGGACATTCCATTTCCAATGAGAGGGACGAAGAGCCCTTTACACCAAGTCCGACTGTGAAGAATTTTCCTCCAAGACCATGATGAAGAAGACGGAGTGTTTATGTACCAAAAGCAACGTCCTCTTAAAAGGACAGATTTCACCCATGTAGCCCAAATTGATGTCTACTCTGTTAGTAGCCTCCAGACATGCTTCAATATGGCTGCTTTGTTCCAGGTTTTAATGTTTTTAATCCCCAGCCCGCCTTCATCTAGGGGATAACATAAGGTGGCCCAAGCCACTTTTGCTCCTGTGTGAGAAAGAGAGGTACATTTCCATAGGAATGCAGCAAGAGAACTCTCAATCTTCCTGATAATTGAGGTAGGCAATATGAACATGCTTGACCAGTAGACTTGCAAGGAGAAAAGAGTAGATTTGATCAGGTGGAGTCGGCCTGCATAGGTGAGGGACGCTGATGTCCATAGCCGGATCCTAGAGATGATCCTTTCAACAAGCTGGAGGCAGTTTTGGTGTGTCAGCCGTGAGCTGATCATGGGAACACCAAGGTAATTTACTGGCAGAGTCCCTTGCTTAAAGCCCAGACAATTGACAATGGCAGTCCTCAGATCCTCTTTAACTCCGGATAGAAACACCAAGCTTTTGTCATGGTTAATAGTCAGCCCTGAGATGCTAGAGAAACTATCTAGAGCATAATAATGTTCACAGACGCAAGGTTGGCTTTACAAAATAGCATGAGGTCATCGGCAAAGCTAAGGTGGGTGATAGAATTTTGTTTGCATCTCCAATGGAACCGAAACAGTGGGTCTGAGGAGGCTAACTTCAGAGTTCCACTCAAGCCTGGGAAAAAACCAACCATGCATCTTTTCCATTTCCCTGTTGTGTCTAGCAGAATATCTTCAGGGATAACAAGTCTGGCTCTAGCGGACTATCTAGGGATACCATCTAAGGAAAATTTTGTACTTGAGTGGTCTGTGACTCTAACTCTTTCTGCCCAGGAGATGGGATTGGGTTTTTTGTGTTGTAGTGTGGGGTGTTGGTTGGGAGCATCTGGCATAGGGGTGTTTTGTTTATGACTAGTTGGTGGGGCTGTTTGTGTGGAGATGGGATTATTTGAGGAAGCCATTGCAAGCAGAAAGATGAAACAGGGGTTCACGGGTGACAGGGGAAGAAATATTGATAAGAAAAAAAATTAAAGCAAAATGCTAGTTTGGAAGATTATTTTCCAGATCCGAACGGTCAGTCTTTAGAGGGGGAAAAGGTGAGTAACATACCTGAAAATAGAGTAGATCCAACGGTGACCAGAGGAGATAAGTCTCTGGCAGCTCAGTCTCTCTCTAATCTCCAATTCCAGACCTTCTCTCCCCTAAACCCTAAACCCTAAACCCTCCCTCCCTAAACCCTAAACCCTTCCTAAACCCTAAACCCTAAACCCTAAACCCTATACCCTAAACCCTAAACCCTAAACTTTTTTTTGGAAAAATGTAAGATGTATATAAATAAGAATTCTCTACAGAATTACGAGGGGCATACCCCAAGAGAGATTAAAAAAAAAATAGACATAGTAGCATAATTAAAATGAAAACAAAGGAGACAATGCCAAGGCGGCTACATGTCAGACGGCTAAGGAGCAGAACCAACATAACTTGCATGGCTTCTTGATTAGTACTTAAAAGTGCATGTTTATCAAGGGTTTATATCATCATTTTGCACTTAAAGTATCAATAACTCCTTAACTAAAGCATGTTTTATAATAACAAGTCTAATATTATAAATTACCCTAATATATGGTAAATGTTCATCTTAAATGCAGGCATATCACATAAATCAAAGGATTGATTGATGAATTCAACTACTGAAATTTTGAAGATAAAGAAGGGTGAAGCTTAGAAAAGAGACGTTGGTGCAGTCCAAACTGGAACACTGTTCGGTAATTGGGTCATATCTCGAGTTCTAGATATCCAAATGATCTGAAATGTTTACAGAGATTTGATAATACATAGGCCTACAACTTTCATTTGGACATCAAGATCTAAGAAGGCCGTTTTCAAACCCAAATTATAGCAACAACGGAGAAGTCCGAATTTATCCTGCAGCCCAACACTGTTCAGTGTTCAGCCCATATCTTGAGTTCTAGAAGCCCAAATGACCTTTTTTTTTTTTTCTGGAAAGCTAAGAGAGTTTCCTAGAACTTTCATTTGGACATCTGGACCCAGTTCTGATGCTAGCATTTTCGTTTTATTTAGACAAGATGATAAGGATTTTCACTAAGTCAAAAGTTGGCCACCCACTCAACAATGAGTCATCAAAGCAATAATTCCGAATTTTGGCCTGTAAAAGGAGGCATTTGCCATGTATTTAGGGGCTTGGTTGTTCAGATCAAGTTCATGCTCTTTATTTTCTCTCTTTATATTTTTGTAATTCTTAAGTTTTGCTTTCATTAATTTCTTGTTTATGCTTTTCATTTCATTTCCTTTCCTTAGTTAACTTGTATTTTATTTATGTTCTTGTTTTGTTTATTTATGTTTCTCTTCCTCTTTATGTTTGGCTAAGTTTATTATGTCAAGGTGAAAAGGTTAACTAATGGTGTAAGAACAAGTATGGTATAAACTCAATATGAACCTTAATGTTTAATATTAACATGTCTTATCTTTTTATCTTACTAATTCTTAATACCTTGCTTGTTAAATGGTTAATCTAAATTTGTGTTGTATAATATTTGGTACAAAAAATGCCTTGGCACTCTCATAGCCCAACCGTATGGTATTACCTACACCTGGGCTATGAAAGGTACTTGATTTGTTGTTAACATCAATTAACATCATGAATTCCTGATAATATTTAAAAGTTTGGTGTTATGTAAATGAGATAATTAATATGATCATGTTGATAATTTATAATGAGCTATTAATGACAAATCATCCGAATGGAACCTCCTTCGTGTGTGGTTTCCAAATTGAGTAATAAGAGTTTATACTATACTTGTTTGAAATACCATTGGTGGATCCTCTAACCTTGACATTTATTTTTATCATTGTTTAATCCTTACATTAATCTTCCATCTCAAAGTTCTCATTAATTTCTTCCTCCTCTTCTTTTTATTGTTATTATTATTACTACTAATATTATTACTATTATTATTATTATTATTATTATATTCTTGTTATATTTTATGTATGTTAAGTATGCTCTGTGTTTGATCAAGGATCCTGACATTGTTGGTCTTGCCTTGTTCATTCGCATCAGAAATCTGTTTATATTATATAATATATCTCTTTGATCTTTCCATAAACTCAGTATATAGGCTGGGAACCTGTGACCCGATCTTTTAGATCATTCTCAGGTATAACAACGCCACGTACTGAGTATTATTATTATTATTATTATTACTATTAATATTAATATTATTATTACTATTACTGTTATTGTTATTGTTATTGTTGTTATTGTTGCTATTATTGTTATTGTTTTGTTGTTATTTATAATTTATACAATTAACCTCTCTGTGGTTCGACCCCGGTCTTGCCGGGTTATTTATTACTTCGACACTCCTGCACTTGGGAGAAGACATCAATCTTTTGGTCGTGTCAAGTTTTTGGCGCCGTTGCCGGGGAGGTAATTTCTTGTACAAATCATAGTATTTATTTTGTTTTCTCTTTTCACTTTTCTTGTTTCTAACTTTGTTTCTTTTTTTTTCTTTTCTTTTTTGTTTCTTTTTCTTTTGTTTTCTTCTTCCTTTTATTCTCTTTCTACACGTGCATGAGTGTTTGGTCACGTACATTAAGTGGTAGACTTTCTAGGGTATCCTAATCATTTTTAGAAAATATGGCCGAAGAAGATAACCAGTCACTTCATAATGAGAATAATGAGAATAACCGTGTTAGGACACTTAGAGACCACATGAATCCTACAAGAACAAGTGCACCCTCATGCATAGTTTTCCCTCCTGATGCATCCCATTTTAATTTTAAGCCAGGCATTATTCAACTTTTACCTTCTTTTCATAGCTTAGATCTAGAAAATCCATACTTGCATTTGAGAGAATTTGAAGAAGTTTGTAACACCTATAATGACTTAAATTGTAGCATGAACACCATTCGATTAAAGCTTTTTCCTTTTTCATTAAAAGATAAAGCTAAAACATGGCTACAAAATCTTAGGTCAGGATCCATTCGTGCTTGGGATGAAATGCAACAATAATTTTTAAAGAAGTTTTTTCCATCTCACAGAACCAACTCTTTCAAAAGACAAATCACCACTTTCACTCAAAAACCAAGTGAAACATTTTACCAATGTTGGGATAGGTATCGAGACTTGCTTAATACTTGCCCTCATCATGGTTTTGAAACATGAAGATTGGTTTCACAATTTTATGAAGGATTAACACCTAAAGATAGGCAAATGGTTGAATTGATGTGCAATGAAACTTTTGAAGATAAAGACCCTAATGAAGCAATTAAGTACCTAGACTTACTAGCTGAAAATGCGCAAAATTAGGACACTAAGGGCCCTTATGAGGCACCAAGTAAAACCCAACCTCATACATCTAGTGGAGGTATGTATAAGCTTAAGGAAGATCATGACCTCCAAGCCAAGTTTACATCTTTAGCTAGAAAAGTCGAGGCACTAGAATTGAAAAAGAGTGGTCAATTAAAATCTGTTCAAGACATTGTGTGTCAAATCTGTGAAACAAATGAACATATAACCAATGACTGTCCAACTTTGCCTTCTTTCAAGGAATGCCTCCATGAACAAGCTCATGCTTTAAACAGTTTCCAAAGGCCCAATCATAACCCATACTCGCAAACATACAATCCTGGTTGGAGAAATCACCCAAATTTCAGTTGGAAGAGTGATAACAATAATGCACAAACTTCACAGCCACCGTTTCAAGCACACCATAATTTCCAAAATTCTCATGGATATGCACCTCCTTATACTCCACCTCCTAGAAGAAATCTTGAGGAAACATTACATGCATTCATTGAAAAGCAAGAGACAATCAACACTCAACTTACTCAAAGCATGACAAATTTTAAAGATGCTCTTGCAAAATTCACATCTGCTCTTAGTTTTCAAGAGAAAGGTAAGTTTCCATCTCAACCACAGCAAAATCCAAAGGGGCAATACAATGCAAATGCAAGTAGTTCCGAAAGCCAACACATGGATCAAGTCAAATCAGTCATCACTCTTCGCAGTGGCAAGGTTATTGAAAAACCCACTCTTGAACCTTGTGAGAAAGATGATGAGTCAATCTCTGAGGGTAAGGAAGGGGTTGAATTTGAACATTGTGAAGAAAAGACTGATTCTCCGCCAGCACTTCCATTTCCTCATGCCATGACCAAACAAAGGAAAGTCAATCACAATTCTGAAATCCTTGAAATTTTCAAACAGGTAAGGATCAATATACCTTTGTTGGATGCTATTAAACAGGTACCTTCTTATGCTAAATTTTTGAAAGATCTATGCACTATAAAGAGAAAACTGAATGTGAAAAAGAAAGCATTTTTAGCCGAACAAGTGTTATTCTTCAGAACAATAATGCTTTGAAATATAAAGACCCTGGTTGTCCTACAATTTCTTGCTTTATTGGAGAACATAAAATTGAAAGAGCTTTACTTGATCTTGGAGCTAGTGTGAATTTACTTCCATATTCGGTTTTTCAAAGTCTCAATCTAGGTGAGTTAAAACCAACTTCTGTAACTCTTTTACTTGCTGATAGATCTATAAAAGTGCCTAGAGGAATAGTTGAGGATGTGTTAGTACAAGTTGATAAATTCATTTACCCTGTAGATTTTATTGTCTTGGATACACAACCTATTGAAGCATGTAATTCAATTCCTGTTATTTTAGGACGTCCATTTCTTGCAACTTCTAATGCATTGATTAATTGTAGGAATGGATTGATGAAACTATCATTTGGAAACATGACATTGGAGATGAATATTTTCAACATTTGCAAGCAACCTGGAGATGATAATGATTTACAGGAAGTGGACTTTATTGAAAAATTAGTTCATGATCAATTTCAAACCACTTCTAGTGAAACTAAGATTGATGAACCTAACGAGTTGCAAATGGTTTATTTTCAGGAAGAAGCAAAGGCATGTAATTGGAGACCACAAATTGAAGAATTGTCATCATGATCAATTGAGTTTATACCTTCAAGTGTTCAACCACCAAAACTTGATTTGAAGCCGTTACCAGTCAATCTCAAATACTCATTTTTGGGAGAAAATGAAACTTTTCCGGTAATAATCTCTTCCAAACTTAATGCACATCAGGAAGGTAAGTTACTACAGACTCTGAAAATGCACAAAAATGCATTAGGATGGACCATAGCTGACATAAAAGGAATTAGTCCTTTGATTTGCACACACAGGATTTATTTGGAAGAAAATGCTAAACCATCTAGAGAAATGCAACGAAGACTTAATCCTAATATGAAAGAAGTAGTGAAAAATGAAGTCATTAAACTTCTAGATAATGGAATCATTTATCCTATTTCTGACAGCAAATGGGTAAGTCCTACCCAAGTTGTACCCAAAAAGTCTGGAGTCACTGTGATAACAAATGAGAAAAATGAGTTAATTCCAACTCGGACTATTACTGGTTGGCGCATGTGCATTGACTATAGGAAACTTAATTTAATGACTAGAAAAGATCATTTTCCTTTACCTTTCATGGATCAAATCCTAGAAAGAGTTGCAGGTCATGAATTTTATTGTTTCCTAGATGGCTATTCAGGTTACAATCAAATTGAAATTGCATTGGAAGACCAAGAGAAGACTACTTTCACTTGTCCATTTGGTACTTTTGCATATCGAAGAATGCCTTTTGGGTTATGTAATGCACCAGCCACGTTTCAAAAATGCATGCTTAGCATATTCAGTGATATGGTTGAACGTTTTCTTGAGATTTTTTTGGATGATTTTTCTGTTTTTGGTGATTCATTTGATGATTGCTTAACTAACTTGGAAAAGGTTTTGAATAGGTGTGAAGAGAAGAATCTTGTACTGAATTGGGAAAAATGTCACTTTATGGTAACAAACGGCATTGTACTTGGTCACATTGTTTCATCGACAGGAATTGAGGTTGACAAATCTAAAATCGAGTTAATTGCCAACTTACCAACACCAAAATCTGTTAAAGATGTTAGATCATTCTTAGGACATGCTGGTTTTTACAGAAGGTTCATCAAAGATTTTAGTGTAATATCTAAACCATTGTGTAACCTTCTATCAAAGGAAACTGTTTTTGAATGGACTGAACAATGTGAAAAAGCCTTTGTTAAACTTAAAAGTTTGCTTACTTCTGCTCCTGTCATTCAACCTCCTGATTGGTCATTACCTTTTGAAATAATGTGTGACGCTAGTGATTATGTCGTGGGTGCTGTCTTGGGACAAAGAAAAGATAAGAAACCTTATGTGATTTACTATGCAAGTAAAACTTTAAATAGTGCTCAAATGAATTACACTACCACTGAAAAAGAATTACTTGCAGTAGTATTTGCATGTGACAAGTTCAGATCTTATCTTGTTGGCTCACCTGTTGTTGTTTTTAGTGATCATGCAGCATTGAAATATCTTCTCTCTAAGAAAGATTCTAAGGCTAGATTGGTGCGGTGGATTTTGTTACTTCAAGAATTTGATATCACAATCAAAGACAAGAAAGGCACCGAAAATGTTGTCGCGGATCATTTGTCAAGATTGACAACCGATTCGAGATCTGACATCACACCAATCGATGACTACTTTCCTGATGAATCTTTATTTTCTGTCTCTACGATTCCTTGGTTTGCTAATATTGTTAATTTTCTTGTTTCAGGACAATTACCAGCTCATTGGAGTACCCAAGATAAAAGAAAGTTCTTGAACGAAGTGAAGAACTTTTATTGGGATGACCCTTATTTATTCAAATATTGTCCTGATCAAATATTTCGAAAATGCATTCCTAACAATGAGGTAAGTAATGTCATTAAATTTTGTCATTCTGAGGCATGTGGGGGTCATTTCTCATCAAGAAAGACAACTGCAAAAATCTTACAAAGCGGATTTTACTAGCCCACCATGTTCAAAGACTCACATGCATTCTGCAAGACTTGTGAAAATTGTCAAAAGTTGGGATCTATTTCAAAACATCACATGATGCCTTTAAATCCTATTCTTGTCATTGAAATCTTTGATTGTTGGGGTATAGATTTTATGGGTCCATTTCCTCCATCATTTGGTTTCTTGTATATATTGGTCGCAATAGATTATGTTTCAAAATGGATAGAGGCAATTCCAAGTAGAACCAATGATCACAAAACAGTGATAAAATTTTTGAAAGAAAACATTTTAAGTCGATTCGGAATCCCTCGAGCCATGATAAGTGATGGTGGAACACATTTCTGCAACAAGCCATTTGAATCTTTAATGAAAAAATATGGAATCACACACAAATTTGCCACCCCTTATCACCCTCAGACGAGTGGACAGGTAGAACTTGCTAATAGGAAGATCAAACAAATCTTGGAGAAAACGGTGAACCATAATCGGAAAGACTGGTCTTTAAGACTTAATGATGCACTTTGGGCTTATTGAACTGCATTTAAAACATCATTAGGTATGTCACCTTATAGACTAGTCTATGGAAAACCTTGTCATTTGCCTGTGGAAATTGAACATAAAGCTTATTGAGCTATCAAAGCTTTCAATTCAAACATTGATGATGCTAGTCAGCTGCGAAAATTGCAAATAAATGAGCTTGAGGAAATAAGAAATGATGCATATGACAATTCAAGAATTCATAAAGCAAGAATCAAAGAGTTTCATGACAAGAAAATACTGAGAAAAACATTCAATGTTGGTCAAAAAGTCTTGCTTTATAATTCTCGACTCCATTTATTTCCTGGAAAACTAAGATCAAGATGGAGTGGTCCTTTTATTGTGAAACATGTGTATCCATATAGGGTCTGTGATATCGAAAATCCAAAGAATGGTAATGTTTTCAAGGTAAATGACCATCGTTTAAAAGTTTATTTTGACAATTTTTCAGTTGAAAATGACTCTATTGAATTGGGTGATCCTGTATATAAAGATTGATTTTTTTTTCACATTGTTTTTGTGTGACTTTTGTTTTGCTAGTCTCTCACCCTGGTCAAATGGCGGATAATGGTACTCCGTGACTTTTAAGTCGGTTCTTTCAGTTTCTCATGATAACTGATATCTGTGTATATAATTGTGCAATTCTCTGCTCTTTCTTCTTTCTTTGAATCTCTCCCCCAATTCTCAGTTGAAAATGGACACCAATCTTGAAAAATTGAAAAAGTATTTTCCCGCTCTGCCTCAGAATGCGATTACAAAAATTTACCATGCTAGATGTGCAAGATTGAGGTTGTTAATGAACCATGGAATTCCTGAAGATATTCGCTGGCTGATTGAAGCAAAGGTCTGATTATCAGGTGAGTCCTCCAATTCTTTCATTTCATACATGCCTGGAACAGGTAAAAGCACTTTTGCAAAGAAACGTCGTGCAAAACGACTGAAAGTCTGTCACCGATGTGCCAGATGGACTTGTAATGCGACATGTCGTTCTTTAGGAATGGTATCTGTAAACCGTGAAGAAAAAATACAATTCATTAAGGATGGCCTGAGTAAGGGGTCTTTAGATAATCTTCTATTGACTCTTGAGACGCACCCTAGTGGAGATGTGCATCGTGCAATTTATGATTTATGGCCCCAATTCCATAAAGAACATGCTCGACTTAGTCTTGGGAATCTGACTAAAAAAGACCCTGTTTGCCAGTTTTTAAGAAAACTGGATGGGAAGCCTATCCCCGACCCATAGAGGGCGTTTAAGCCGTTCTTGGACGTAAAACCAAGGGAAGATGTGAGCCATAATCACAACTACCTGTACATATATATGCTTTTTCAAAATAAATAATTAATAAAGAGAGAGAGAGAGAGTGTGTGTGTGTGTGTGTGTGTGAGACTACAGCTGGCCTACATATAGGTGGTATGATTGCATTTTCAATTTCTCATCTATAAATTCTTCTCTTCCTTCCTTTTATTTCTACTCAACCCATACATTCATCAAATAAAGACGTGTGTAGAAATGGCAGGTTCCTCAAGTAATCACATAAACAAAATTTGTGTTTTTGGTGGATCCAGTCCCGGGAAAGAAAAAGAGTTTTTAGAATCAGCAAATCATCTTGGTCAGATACTAGCTGAGCGAAAGATTCATTTAGTGTATGGAGGAGGTAGCCTTGGGTTAATGGGGGGAATGTCAATAGCTGCATTTTTAGGAGGTAGTCAAGTTTTGGGGGTAGTCCCCAAAGCTTTAGCACAAGGGGACATCATTGGAAAAACAATTGGAGAGGAATTACAGGTCCCCACAATGTCTGATTGACTGAATGCAATGTTTAACCATGCTGATGCCTTCATTGCCTTACCAGGTGGTCTGGGCACATTGGAAGAGATCTTTCATATTTCCTCTTGGGCCCAACTGCACATTCACCATAAACCCATAGGTTTGTTAAATGTTAATGGTTTTTATGATAAGTTGTTGTCTTTTCTTGATCATGCTGTGGAACAGGAATTTCTAACATCTTCAGCATAACAAATCATAATCTCTGCTGGTACTGTTGAACAATTGATTGACCAACTACAATCTTTCATCCCTGTAATTAATCCCTCAATGAGTCGCATAAATTGGTCAACTCAGGAAAGCCGTAAAAAGCTTGGATTGGATTTGAGCCTTCGTTTGTAAGAACTTTGTGTCTTTTGGTTTTATTATTGTGTTTTGTTGTTTCTTCTATTTGTTTAAGTGTGTTTCAGGTTTGTCAGTGTTCGTTATTTCAGGTGATGTCTTCTATACTCTATCTTTCTACCTTAAAACATTGAGGACAATGTCTCATTTTGGTTGGGGGGAAAGGGTAGTAGTAAAAAAAAAAAAACTGTGTTTTCTATTTCATAAACTATTTGCAAAACTGTTGTTGCTAGGATGGCAGAGTAAAAGGAGTTCTTTTGTTAAAGTGACTCTTGAGACGCATCTTAGTAAACATTCTTAACAAGGTCTATCAGAATACTTCTTGAAATATCTAAGTTTACAAACTCTCATATTGTTAACACTTGATTCTGCTCATATGCTCATTTAACAAGTATTCTTAAATCTTCATTTTCACACACACACGCTTTAACATATGATTGTGGGTTGCACATTGGATTATTACATTATTTATGTTCTTTTGTTAAAGGTAACAACTAAGGGAAAGGGATAGTACATAATTTGCATAAAAAAAACAAAAAAAAAATTGTGATAATAATGATGAATAAAAACATAGATAAGTTTGGTTTCGTAGCCTCCCTAACCTAAGCAATTAAGCCTGAAGGGGTGTTTTAACACTTAATACCCTAAAGTCAACTGACTTGGGAGCTATTGGCCCAAAGCTTGTTATATGGGTTAAGGAGAAAAGCTTAAGGGAATCAAACATTGCACTATCTACGTATCAGTATCTGCAACCCGAGTTGCTAAGCTCGTAGAGGTGTCTCAACACCTAATGCCCTAAGACCAACTGGTCTGGGAGTCATTAGCCTAAAGCTCGTTACATGGGTTAAAGATGCATTGTCTTTTAAGTTGTATGTGTAAATAGAAAAAAAGAAAAAAAAGAAGAAAAAATAATCTCAACCCAAGGAAGTTAACCTTAAACATTAGAACATCATATTGTTTTCTTCCAACAATAGCCCCATCATATATGTTTTCATACATTGAGCACATAAAAAGAAGATTTATTAATATCTTGTTTAAAAATATGAAGCAGAAATGAGAGTTTGTTTATTTGGATAGATTAATGGAAGTTGAATGATGAATGTCTTGCTTTGTGGAACTTGCAAATTGTTTTTCTATTTTAACGCTTTGATTACTAGGGACTAGTAATAAGCTGGTTGGGGGGTGTGATTAGTACTTAAAAGTGCATGTTTATCAAGGGTTTATATCATCATTTTGCACTTAAAGTATCAATAACTCCTTAACTAAAGCATGTTTTATAATAACAAGTCTAATATTATAAATTACCCTAATATATGGTAAATGTTCATCTTAAATGCAGGCATATCACATAAATCAAAGGATTGATTGATGAATTCAACTACTGAAATTTTGAAGATAAAGAAGGGTGAAGCTTAGAAAAGAGACGTTGGTGCAGTCCAAACTGGAACACTGTTCGGTAATTGGGTCATATCTCGAGTTCTAGATATACAAATGATCTAAAATGTTTACAGAGATTTGATAATACATAGGCCTACAACTTTCATTTGGACATCAAGATCTAAGAAGGCCGTTTTCAAACCCAAATTATAGCAACAACGGAGAAGTCCGAATTTGTCCTGCAGCCCAACACTGTTCAGTCTTCAGCCCATATCTTGAGTTCTAGAAGTCCAAATGACCTCATCTTTTTTTTCCTGGAAAGCTAAGAGAGTTTCCTAGAACTTTCATTTGGACATCTGGACCCAGTTCTGATGCTAGCATTTTCGTTTTATTTAGACAAGATGATAAGGATTTTCACTAAGTCAAAAGTTGGTCACCCACTCAACAATGAGTCATCAAAGCAATAATTCCGAATTTTGGCCTATAAAAGGAGGCATTTGCCATGTATTTAGGGGTTTGGTTGTTCAGATCAAGTTCATGCTCTTTATTTTCTCTCTTTATATTTTTGTAATTCTTAAGTTTTGCTTTCATTAATCTCTTGTTTGTGCTTTTCATTTCATTTCCTTTCCTTAGTTAACTTGTATTTTATTTATGTTCTTGTTTTGTTTATTTATGTTTATAAGTTTTGTTTGTTTATTCCAAATTGAGTAATAAGAGTTTATACTATACTTGTTTGAAATACTATTGGTGGATCCTCTAACCTTGACATTTATTTTTATCATTGTTTAATCCTTACATTAATCTTCCATCTCAAAGTTCTCATTAATTTCTTCCTCCTCTTCTTTTTATTGTTATTATTATTACTACTAATATTATTACTATTATTATTATTATTATTATTATTATTATATTCTTGTTATATTTTATGTATGTTAAGTATGCTCTGTGTTTGATCAAGGATCCTGACATTGTTGGTCTTGCCTTGTTCATTCGCATCAGAAATCTGTTTATATTATATAATATATCTCTTTGATCTTTCCATAAACTCAGTATATAGGCTGGAAACCTGTGACCCGATCTTTTAGATCATTCTCAGGTATAACAACGCCACGTACTGATTATTATTATTATTACTATTATTATTATTATTATTACTATTATTATTATTATTATTATTATTATTATTATTATTATTACTATTAATATTATTATTACTATTACTGTTATTGTTATTATTATTGTTGTTATTGTTGCTATTATTGTTATTGTTTTGTTGTTATTTATAATTTATACAATTAACCTCTCTGTGGTTCGACCCCGGTCTTGCCGGGTTATTTATTACTTCGACACTCCTGCACTTGGGAGAAGACATCAATCTTTTGGTCGTGTCACTTCTACATGAACAGTGGCTTGTAATTAAGCTCCATGATGTAAATCCATGATACCCCATATGTGGTATATAGTTATAGGAATGATGCCCTTAAACTCCATGGTTGATATGGTTGTTCGAACCAGTTGAAAAACTTCTACCATTGCTGTGGTTGATTGGAAGTGGTTGTTAAAGACTCTTTTGTTGTGTTCCTGCCAAAGTAAGTAAACTGTAGCTGATAGCATTAATCTTGCTATTGTGTGCTGAATGTCGTTCTTCTTCGTGTATGTTGTTGAAGCCCATTGTAGAAGATTCTGCCAGGAGGTGCAAGGCCAGTATATATTGGCTCTTTCATTTACTATTTCCCAAACTGTTTTTGTAATTGGACAAGCAAAAAATAAATGCTCATGTGTCTCTATATGACAGCTACACAATATGCATGTTGCATTCCTTATTATCCCGACTGTTTGGAGATGATCCATTGTACACAGACGTCCAATTCCTGCAAGCCAAAGAATGAAGGATTGTCTAGGGATATGACCACTAAACCATAGTAGTTTATGCAGGGTATTGAGTGGCCTTTTATCATGAAGGAGTTCCCAAGCTGAGGCAATGCTGAACTTCCCTGAAGAGTGGCCCTTCCACATATAAGTATCTTCTAACCACGGCTGTGGGTTGAACACAATTGAGTTCTAGTTGTTCTGCAATATAGGTGTGTCCGTGGGAAAATTCCACTGCCCTTCCACAATGATATCTGATACTGTGGCATTCCAAGGAAGGCCTGTGGCAGTCAATGATCTAAGAGTATAAGCATCAATGAGCCGACGCCCCGTAGGTAGCCAGTAGTCATACCATAAAAACATTGAAGAAACATTGCCTATGATGGGGATGAACCAGCCTCTACACCACTCTCGGCTCTGCAGAATTTTCCTCTAAGACCAAGTAGGGTTGGATGGCATTTTGACCTGCCAGAATGATCTCCCACGCAGCAAAATGGTACGTATCCAAGTAGCCCATATTGAGTTTCTATCTGCAAGAAGATGCCATATATGTTTAATAGTTGCAGCCTGGTTCTAGTGTTTGAGTTTTTTGATGCCCAAGCCTCCTTCATTCAATGGGTAACAGATTGCATGTCATGCCACCTTTGCACCTGCATGAGATAGTGATGTGCCTCTCCACAAGAAGGCTGCTAGTGTGCGTTCAATTTTTTGAATTGTAGCACTTGGAAGAATGAATATAGAAGACCAGTATACTTGGATAGAAAAAAGGACTGATTTGATCAATTGCAGCCGACCAGCATAGGTGAGGGATGTAGACATCCACAACTTGATTCTAGCTATAATACGCTCCATTAAAGGAATGCAGTCTATGTGAGTGAGACGTGTTGATATCAGTGGAACTCCAAGATACCGCACTGGGAGGGTAGCTTCCTGTATGCCTAGCATGCCAACTATTGTGCTTCTCCGGTTTGCATCAATACCTGACAAATATAGTGAGCTTTTGTCCAGGTTAATGTGTAGACCCGAGAGCTGGGAAAAGTTGTCTAGGTTGCGCTTCAAGACCTTAATGGAATCAATGTCAACTCGGCAAAAAAGCATGAGATCATCTGCAAAACAGAGGTGAGTTAGTTTGTTTGGCTGACATTGCCAATGATAGTGAAATGGGCTCTCCTGGATTGAATTGCTGAGGATACCACTCAGTCCTTCCATTGCCAATACAAAGAGGTAAGGTGATAGGGGATCACCCTGTCGGATTCCTCTTGTAGCTTTAAAGAATCCATGCATCTCCCCATTAATATTAATTGTGTAATGAACAGTAGAGATGCATGTAGTAATCCAGCCAATGAGTTCTTGGGGAAGAGAAATTGCATGAAGTCCAGCAATGATATATTCCCATCGGACCGTATCAAAGGCTTCCTTCAAGTCGATTTTGAGAGCACATCTTGGTGGCCCTTTATTCTTATGGTAATTATGCATGAGCTCCTGTGTTAGCAAAATTGCATCTGATATGTTTCGGCCAGGAATAAAGGTTGTCTGTGAAGGGCCAACCACATCAGTGAGGGCTGTCTTTAACCGAACAACAATCAACTTAGCTATGCATTTATAGAGGACAGTGCAGCATGAAATCGGTCTGTAGTCATTTAAGCATTGTGGGTGTTCCTTTTTGGGTACAAGAGCAACTCTTGTAGCATTGACACATCGGGGAAGAGAATTTTTGTTGAAAAAATACCTGATTTCTGCAATGAAATCATCCTTGATGATCTCCCAGCTTTTCTTGAAAAATAATGCATTATAACCATCAGGGCCGGGGGATTTATTATCAGGTATAGAAAATAAGGCTACCTTAATATCTTCATTGGTAATGGGAGCAGCAGTTGAAGCTTTGGAGGAGTCTGATATTGTGTTTGGAAAAATGTTGGCAACCCTCTCTGTCAGCATTGGTTGGGGGGCAGAGAGTAAGTGTTCAAAATAATTAGATGCAAGCTTCCCTAACTCCTGCGGATCATGAACAATGTTGCCTGCTTCATCTTGTAAACTGTGTATCCTATTCCTGACTTGACGTGCAGTAAGGATTTGTGAAAGAATGCAGTATTCCGATCACCAAGATGCAGCCATTGAATCCTAGACTTTTGCTTAAAATATGATTCTTCAGCTTTGCAGAGGTGCTGGTATTCAGTGGCAAGAGTTCTCTCTGTATTTTTTGCTTCATCTGATAATGGATGCTCATCAAGGTAGATATGCGTTGCATCCCATGCTGACTTAGCTTGGCCAACACGGTCTGTAAGATTACTTGTAACCCTGTAATGAAGCTTCCTTAATTTTGTCTTTAACCTACTCAGTTTTGTTGTAAGTTGGTACATAGGATTGCCAGTACTAGGAATCTGCCAGGAGGAAGCAACAATGTCTAGGAAGTCACCACGATCAGCCCAGATGTTCAAAAATTTGAATGAAGTATGCCTATGCTGGTTTGGCCGTTGAAGACTGAGTATTATGGCACTGTGATCCGAAATGCTACGAGGTTGGAATATGGCATTAGTGGCAGGCCAAGTAGAAAACAAACATGAATTGCCAAAAACCCAATCTAGCTTCTTTTGAATGGTATTGCTACCAATCTGGCCATTATGCCAAGAATACTGGAGACCCGTGAAAGGAACTTGCAACAATTCAGAGTGGTTTATGCAAGAGCTAAAGTCATTCTGGTAACTAGGCCAATGAACATCTCCTCCAACTCTATCCCCCGCAGACATTATTGCATTGAAGTCACCCAAAACGAGCCATGGGAGTCCAGAATTAAGAGAGCTTTCATTAACAATATAATTCCATAGTATCTGTCGTTCAGCTGGTGTGTTGTGGCCATAAATGAAGGTGAGTCTGATAGGGAGAGGGGAGCTTGGTTGTGTGACCTCACAAGTCAACCATTGAGAAGAAGAATGCAGATATGTGAGGTTTAGTTTAAGGGAATTCCATCCAACAAGGATTTGGCAAGTTGGGGAGGAGGTAATATTTGAATGAAAGTTCCAGTGGGAAGGTGCTAAGTTGTTTTGAATGACTGGTAAATTAACAGCATCGACTTTGGTTTCCAACATGCCAAAGATATCAAGATTTTGTTTTTGTGTCCACCAATGGACTGTTTTTTGTTTTTGGAGGCTATTAAGGCCCCACATGTTCCAGCTGCCGACTATAAACATATTATTAGTAGATAAAAGATGTGGAATGAGCTTAATGGCCCCTGGCCTCCTTCTTTTTCTTACCTCCCTTCTTTTTCCTCACTGTTTTTGGGGAAGGAGATGGGGTATGAAAGAAATTCTATGGAATAAAAGCAAGGGATGTTGCACCCGAAACCTCTAGAGTAGCAGAGGAGGACTCACTAATAGTCCTTAGTGAATCCATTTTACTCTCTAAGCAAATATTCATATTGAGATCAGTAATATGGTGTGGCTCAAGTTCAGGACATTCATTACCTGATGCATTGCTGGAATCACATGTTGCCATGTCTGGCAGTCTTGATGGAACAAGAGCAGAAGTAGAAGGATTATGATGTTGTGACTAAGGTGTAGCTTTTGGTGACAGTGATGTTGTTGTGGAAGGCATAAGGATAGGGTAGGTTTGTGGGGGTGGAATGGATTGTGGAATGGCAACAGTGGCAAGGCTTGGTTGTTTAGGTGGTGGTATTGGAATGGGGATGTCTTGTGGGGTATTTAATTGTGTAGGGGATGGTATGGGAAGGGGAAGGGTGGCTTGTAGAACAGCCGGTTCTGATGCTGCAACAGGAAAGGATGAAGAGGCTTGGCAAGAGTGACCAAAAACCTTACATTTTTCACAACGAGATGGTTTCCATTCATAATCCACCATGACAGTGATGGGATCAGCAGATAAGGGACAGTCAATCTCAAAGCTTTGGACAAAAGGCAAAGCTGCATCAACTTCTACACATAAACGTGCATATTCCAACCTAGTGCAAGTATATGTGGATTCATCACAGGATAAAGGGCGGCCTACCATGCTTGCTGCCAGGCTTAACCCTTGTTTGGACCAAAGAGGGAACGGCAATCCATGAAGCCGAATCCAAACCGGTAATGTTGAGATTTTGCTCTTGTCAAAGTTGAAGTGAGGATGCCATTGTTGAAGAATAATATTCTTACCTCCAAACATCCATGGCCCTTTTTCAAGAACCCCATGCATATCTGCTTCTGTGTTGAAACGAAAAATCATGAATCCATTGGTTGTTGTCATTACACTCTCAAGACCACATTGACGCCACACCCTAGAGGCAATTGCATTCACTGCATGGTATGGCATCTTGAATCCTGGGAAGAATCCAATCATGCATCGTGTCCATTGGTTTGTGTTCTCCATCAGCATATGCTCCGTGATCTTGAGGCAATGCCCCAGTGGTTGTCTTGGAAGCGGATCTAAAGTGAAACGAGTGCTGGAGCTTGATACCCGTACTCGATTTGCCCAAGAGGATTGGTTTGCAGGTTTGTTGTTATGGTTCTTTGGTTTTGTCAATGATGGTAAGGGTGGAGAAGATGTCGGGTGGATATTGGTAGATGGTTTGAGTGGCAACGTTGTTGGCGTCATGGTGAGGGTTGGCTAGGTGTGATGAGTTATGTGATTGGCAGGATTCTGGTCGGTGAAACTGTGGAGGCAAGGTAGATGGCAATGTAGGATGAAAGGTTGAAGGAGATGGTGACCGGAGGCAGTCAGGACAGAGGCAGCAAAGCTTCATCTTCCCGTCGCCTACAGCAGCTTTCTCTCACCATTTTTTTCCCTCCCTAAACCCTAAACCCTAAGCCCCAAGCCCTAAGCCCCAAGCCCTAAACCTCCAAGCCCCCAAGCCCTAAACCCGAAACCCTAAACCTTAAAACCCTAAACCCTAAACCCTAAAACCCTAAACCCTAAACTTTTTTTGGAATAAAAGTTAAGTTGTATAGATCCAAAAAAATACATGATACGAGAGGTATACCCCAAGTATTACAAAGGACCTAGAAGGTCAACAAAAAGGAAACAAGCTTGTACATCGAAAGAAAACATACAAAGCAGCATAAACCGTTCAAACGGTTGGTACAGAAATAATCAAAACTCAAGTAAGATTATCGCTCAACTGGAAGGTAAAAAAGATGGTGCCACACGATGAGTAGCTGCACGAGTTTTCATCTCGGGGATATCCTTCTTCTTTTTCCTCCTAGTAATAAGTGTAAATCTAGTGTCATCATATCCAAGAGATTGTGCAGCAGAAGATTCTGGAGGACGTGCTCGAGATGGTGTCATCTTAGGTAAATCTGTGGGAGGTACTTGAGATGAAGAACTGGTTTGAGAAGAAGATGGCAAAGCCATTTGCTTACTAGTAGTGCACATAGGCAACTCTAGAGGCGTTGTCCGAACATGGTTGTTTGTGGACAGTGGAGGAGTTATCGAGTTAACATCACCAAGATCAGATGGCTTCGGCTGACTCTCATCTGAGGAATCAGAGGCTGACTCATCTGTATCTGTCTCATCTGAATAATCAGTATCTGTCTCACCTGAGGAATCTGATTCTTCAGAGGACATCTCATCTGTGTTTGTGGCTAGAGAGGTAATGGCATTACCTTTACCCTGATGACTAGTAGAGGCATCACCGTTAAGCTGCTTATCATCTGTGTTAGTGGCAGGTGAGGCATTACCTTTAACCTAATGACTAAGAGAGGCATCACTGTTAACCTGCTTATCAGCTGAAGGCTAACATGAGTGACCAAAAACATGGCATTTTTCACATCTCTTCGGCTTCCATTCATAGTTCACATGAACTTCTCTGATAGTATTGGAGAACTCAAGTTCAAATTTGTGAACAAATGGTATAGATGCATCTACCTCCACACACAACCGCGCGTAGTCTAGGCGCTTACATCCAAGTGTCAACTCATCAAAAGAGAGTGGTTGGCCCACCATACTGGCTACCTCACTTAAACCCTCCTTTGTCCATAAAGGAAAAGGTAGATCATATATCTGAATCCATACTGGAAGTTTGGTGATCTTGTTCATGTCGAAGACAAACCCAGAATGCCATTTCTGAAGAATAATAACTTTCCCACCAAACATCCAAGGACCATTTTCAATGACCTTTTGTAGCTCATCTTCTGTTTTGAAACGAAACATTGTAAATCCATTGGCCAAGGATGTCACATCCTCAAGGCCGAACCTCTTCCATATCCTGTGAGCAATTGAATTCATAGCAGAATAAGGAAGCTTAAAACCAGGAAAAAAAACCTATTAGGCAACGATGCCACACCGCAGAAGACTTCTCCCATAATCCCCTAGTCATTTTGAGATGAGAGCCAACCGGCTTACGAGGGATGGGGTCAAGAGTGCATCGAGTATTAGAGTCGGTAACTCTTATCTTATCGGCCCAAAAACTCGAGGAGGGAGTGGGTCGGGTAGAGGTTGGGGAGGCTATGTTTTGGGTGTTTTGGTGTTGGTTTGTGGGATGTTTAGTAGTTGAGGGGGTGGTGTTGGCTTTGGGTGTTTGGGTTTTCGGATTGGAAGCCATGGCAGATTCTGGCATAGCTTCAACCAATAATTAAACACCAACCATTCAAGCAATAACAAATCCCAACGGTTAAAAGGTAGAAACAGATGTTATGTATAACATATTCAAAACTCAGCACGTTTTAACGGTTGGATCTCCACAGATCTCAATTATACCGAAACTGACCTGAGATTGACGACCTTCTGTTGAACATGTAGAAAACGTTGCTGGAGGCTTTATTTCTAATCTCCACCGTTCATAATGTGTATCACAACCAGATGCATCACATATCCAAAAATCAGCTTGATCCAACGGTGGAAAAAGGAGAAATATTCCGGCGGCTCTAACTGTTCCGGAAAGGATTTTTCCAAAAATATTCAAATGGCTAGCTTTCGCAGGAGGAAACAAATATGGACAATCCCTTTGGTCAGAATGTAGGCAATATAGATGTTAATAACATACCAAACAAATAGGCTTAATCCAACAGTAGAACAAGGAGAAATTGGTCGGCGACTCTGACAGCTCTAGGGGGGTTTCCAGAAAATTTTAAAAAATTTCAAATAGCCGAAGATATGGTTGTCGGAGCACCGCCCCTTTGTATCTTTCCTCTCTAACCTCTCTCTAGCTTCTCTCTCTAGAAAAGCACAAATGAACCCCCCCTAGACCCAAGCCCCAAGCCCTAAACCCCAAGCCCGAAACGCTAAACCCTAAACCCTAAGCTCTAAGCCCAAAGCCCAAAGCCCAAAGCCCCAAGCCCCAAGCCCCAAGCCCCAAGCCCCTAAACCCCAAGCCCTAAGTCCTAAGCCCCAAGCCCTAGCCCCGAAGCCCTAGCCCCGAAGCCCGAAGCCCTAAACCCTAAACCCTAAACCCTAAAACCCTAAACCACAAATCCTAAACCCTAAACCCCTAAACCAACCCTAAAACCCTAAACCACAAATCCTAAACCCTAAACCCCTAAACCAACCCTAAAACCCTAAACCACAAATCCTAAACCCTATTTATAAAGTATTATTACTATAATATAAAGTGAAAAAACCTACCTGCCCGACCAGGTTACAATAAATTGCTATAGTGTTTTCCTCTTTTTTTCCTCACAATACTTTCCCCTTTTTTTGTGTTTCTTTTCTTGCATTTTTTTTTATCTTTTTTGTTTTTATTCTATTTTTGTTGATTTTATTTTTTTTAATATTAAACTGGTTAATTTTTTTAAAAAAAAAAAACACTGAATTATTATAATGTTTCCCTCAATATAAATTTCTACTGTTTGAGGCATATACTAGAGAGAATAAGGTAGAAGAGGCTGAAGAGCTTCTCCAGCAGATGAAGGCCAGGAGATTCATGCCGGATGAAAATGCTGTGAGAGACGCTCTCAGCAACAAAGAGAGGCCAGGTTTTTAGAACTGTCTGTCATCAGTATTCTCTTCGACAAAATCTAGATTCGGACATCTATTTTTTAGATTAAGCAACTTATGGCTGTTTTTAATCCATCATTTATATATTGCCTGTTGTTAATTTAACATTAGAACTTTATCTCCCATTTTAAGTAAATAGTAATCCCAAAAACTTTTTTTTTTTTCTGTTGTCTTTCTCGGTCTTAATAATAATTTTGCAATGCAAAAAATCCTTTTAGAAAAAAAAAATCCAGGGTTGTCTACCAAATCATTGCTTAAAACAAGCCAAAATCGAACATTAAGTTACCAACACATAACTATCCAAAAGAGTTTCATCATGCTGGACTGAAGTTTTCAATCACAAGGCAGTAAATAAATACATGTGCGGGCGAGCTAATTTCAGATCGAATCCTCTCCATCTCCAGGGAATGTTACAAGACCTACCGGTTGCAAACAAATAGAAAGCAATTCCCAGCTGGACGTCTCCAACTTGTTCACAGTCCCAAAAAATTCCCAAAGTCGGAAGAAGACAACTAAAAATCTGCCTTGTTTGGGCATTCTGATGCTCTATGCCCCGACCGCCCACAATTAAAACAAGAGCCTCCAAAGCTTCTGCTATGCACAATAAAGATGTCATGTCAGTTTCAACAATTTGTATATAATGGATGCTGAAACTTGTATGAACAAACATGTCCAACCCCTCAACCACAGAAGACAGCAATAGATAAGAAACACAACAAGGGAAAAGGGGGGGGGGGGGAATCGGGAGAAAAATGAAAAAGAAAAAACAAAAACAAAAACAAAAAACAACACTTGCCCACACCATGCATGTACCCAAATCTCATCCTATTGAGGTCACCAAAGATCTGATCAAGTGCATGATTACTGGATTCAACCAGAAGCATTTCCAAAAACAACTACCAAACATTGTCACAGGGAAAGAAATAAACAGAAGCGTAAGCAGGTCATGGCCAACATATGAACCTACTAAAACTGTCATTGCTATTGATATCGTGGCTTATTCTTTTAAGGTTAATCAGACTACAATATTGACATGTAAAATGTGCCCAGGTTTGCTATGAGAAAAGTAGATACCTATCCTGAGATGATGGCCTGCTTGATCTTCTACCACCGATCAGCCAATCATCTCCACTGCTTCTCGACGTCCAGGACCTACTATTCTCATTACTGTTACTTCGACCACCGCGCCTAAACGTGCCTTCATCATCAGAATATCTACCACTTCCCCGACCAGGGGAAGATCTAAAACCACCTCTCTGGCCCCTAGGACCCCCCCTAGCAGGACGATCCCTACTTGAAAACCTTCCATAAAAATCACTTGGAGGACCATCATCTTGCAATGCAGGCAGCTGAAAATGAAGTTAATAAAAAGATTTTAGGCTGCATACGATCATTGCAGCTAATTCAAGCAGCCTATGCAGTCAAGGACAACCATCAATAATGAGTGGCCAAAATCTAAAAAGAACCTTGGTGATCTTTTCAATAGTGTTTCCAGGTGGTAGTTGCTTATTCAACAATTCTTTTGCAATCTCCTCTGGAAGATCAAAAACAGCTCCTTGAACCTGATATAAACACATTATATTTAGATTGTTGTGAAGAATGCTATGCATCAAGAAGAAAAGAATCATATGTTCAGAACATCTAGCAGAACATACCCTTTCATCCGCAATTAGATGTATTTTTCCAATTTCATCAGCTGCTGCAGGATAAACATCAGAAAGAAATCCAGTAACAGATCTAGCAGATAGAAACCCTCTAGAATAGGTTGGATCCCGAGTCAACTGCAACGTTGTCCATCCCTGCAGATACATAGGTCCAGTTCAAGTTACTGGCTACATGCTAAGATAGCTATAAAGGTTGTAGTCCACCTATAACAGTAAAGGAAACAAATATTCTGCAATTATCTAAAGAAAAAAAAAATAGCAAACAGATAAGTTGCAAAACAGAATACAAATAAACAAAATACCAGACCATGTCCTAATCATACCACCTGATGGATTTGCACATTTACTACAATGCTAGAATAGAAAAAGGATACCATGTACATGTTAATCAGAAAAGGAAATGCTTCTAGAAGTTTGCAGCTGAAAATAACAAACTCAGGAATGTGCCAAGGCTGCATGCACGATTAAGATAACAAGTTTCTGGGAAATCAGGGAATTTAGTTGACAGCAATACTGGTATCCATGGAACATGATCACAGATGTTATCGCAAGTTATCTTCAGCGTGATTGAGTAAAAATGTGAAAGAAAAGCAAGCAGTCCTGCCAACCACTTGCATTGCAAAAAATGCACTTTTGTGAGCAATTTCATAACAGCATTTAAACAACAGCAATAAGTTAACTAAATTACTGTCCAACTAAAGACTAGCCTGATTAAAAAAGGAAGCAAGCAATCATTGCAAGTAAGATCACATTTAAAGTGCAACTTAACAAAAATTCATGAGCAACACCTATATATATATCAAACACAAGGTTATAAAATCAAAATCTGATTGCTAATTTACTTGTTCATGGCTAATGAGAGACCGGGATGAAGGAGGCCGAGAAAATCCACTCAAATGTGCTAGTGCAGCAGCAAGAGCGCTTGTTCCTTGTTCCTCAATCAATTTCTGGGCAGTTGGTGTGAAAAACTCTACAGACTCAGGATGAACTCCATTTAGGGTAGCAACAACGTGCTCAGTTGATGACTCCAAAAGCTCTTCAATAGCTGGTGGACTAACAAACTCAAACTTGCATCCTGCATCACGCTCTAGGGATCTGACGGTTCTCCTTTGACTGTTAGTGAACATCAAAATGGCAGTACCTTCCTTCCCTGCACGTCCAGTACGACCAGAGCGATGCACGAAAGTTTCTGGATCATTAGGAAGTTCATAGTGGATAATCTGGAGAAAAGGGTCAACGAGGTCTCAAGTTTCTTAGCTTTTGAAAAAACAACCCGAGTGTTTGGAAAAAAACAATGGGGAAAAATTCCAATTGAAAAGGTCTTGCATGAAAAGTTATCTAGTATTGAAAATTATATATCTGCATCCATGGTTTTCATAATGATGATGCACATTTCTCCCAATGATTACACATCAATAAAATAACAACTCAACCAGTCAATCAGAGCTAATGGGATAAATTCCATATTCTGAGTTCTCATAGATACAAACTCTAATCTTCAATATTAACGGCAATGAGAGAGTCTGTCACAGTTAATTTTTTTTGTAGAAAAAACAAACTTGCCTTTTCCCCTAATTCTTGCATATTTTTAAAATACATAAAACTGACTACCACAAAAATAAATCAGAAAATTACAAAAAGAACAGAACTTTCTTTATGCAATCATTAAAAGACTAATTCCATGACTTTACCAAATCAACATTCGGGATATCAAGCCCACGAGATGCAACGTCCGTGGCAACAAGCACAGTGAACTTTCCCTGTCGAAAACCATTCAAAGTTCTCTCCCTCTGATGCTGAGATATATCTCCGTGCAATGCCTCAGAAGCTATACTCTGTGTTAACGCCATGGATACTTCATCAGCATCTCGTTTGGTCCGAGTAAAGATAATAGTCTTCCCGCCCTTTGCATAGACCTAAATACAATGGAAACGTTTTCTGCTTTAAAAACAACAGTTACCTCTGGTTCAGAAAGGGTGATGCAAAATTCACAACAAAAATTGTTATTCTCACCACTTCTTTCTTAAAATAACTATTGTAACCTCTTTATATCATGAAGAGGATATTTTAAACTGGAATTTAATAAACATTATGAAGAAGATATATTAGTCATTTTAAGAGAATCAAGTGGTGGGAATAACAAAACCGTTGATGAATTTAGTTGTACCCGTTCTGAAATCACTTCGACCAATAATGAGTTCTATTATCACAATAGTAATTGATAATGAATGAAACAAAAATGCATTCAATAGTAAATACTTACTAATAACCTGAATGTTTTATCATAGAAGCAAGCTTGCCATTTAAAGTACCACTTTCCACTCAGACAGGAACTGTAAGTGACACATATAAATGCATATAACAAAAAGTTTCCTTCTTGACCGATTCTGTTGACAATCTTCTAAAACATAGCAGACTAACAGAGTCTATTTAAGAAGTCCCAGAATCTATATATATATATATATATATATATATATATATATATTCTTTGGGAAAACAAAGTTCAGATCCTGCAATGCTGAAAAATGTTTTCGATTAAGATGTGATGAGATGTTGACACCTCATAAGGCACAAGGACAAAATGGAGATATTTTAAGTTTTAATTTGTTGTAAAGTAAGCAAATGTAGCATATTTTTTTGGCTCCGAACAGGCAACGCCTACACAAACTATCAGGAAACAAATTCGAACAAAAATCTCTTCAAAACTCATGCGGGCTCAGACATCCATAGAAACTCCAATAATAAAGACAAATGGATTTTGAATGATGGGACTGCCATCTCATACCGTTACAAGGTCACTAAGAATGGTTCGCTTTGATGTTGCTGTGGTTGATACTGCATAAAGTTTGATTCCTTCTGCCAGCTTTTCTTCTTGGTCCCCGACCTGTAAAAGTGGAAAGGATTAATTACATGTTTTTGGGTTAAGTCAGATAAATTTAATTATCTTCTTGTTTACCCTCAATCTGCAAGCAGTAAGTTATTCCTTCTCTTTTCTTTTTTTCCATTTCCATACCCAACTCCAAAAATTATTCTGTGCTGGTAAAGACTTTTATTATCCAGTACAAACAGACAATTGTAATAACAAGAATCAAAGAGCACAAAGACATTAAAAAAGAAAGGGATTATACCAAATCAATTTGCAAAGGATTGTCCAAATATTTCCTTGCTAATTTTTTAACCCAGGTAGGCATAGTTGCAGAGAAAAGCATGCTCTGGCGCTTTGATGGTAGACTTTCTAAAATAACTTCCACATCCTCCTCAAATCCAAATGAAAGCATTTGATCAGCCTCGTCGAGAACCAAATATTCAACTTCTCCCAATTTGAGGCTTTTACCTTTCAGTAGGTCAATGATTCGACCTGGTGTTCCAACCACAACATCAACCCCACGAGAAAGAGCATTTTGTTGTGTGGCATAGGAAACCCCTCCATAGACACAAACAGTGCTCAAATAAGGTGCAGACTCTTTAATTTCTTTCTCTACTTGCTTTGCTAGCTCCCGAGTTGGTGCTAAGACCAAAACTTTAGGAAGCCTACCAGTTCGCCTGTCAAAAAGCAAAATAAAGACAATAGTTAATAAGCTCATGAATACACGGAATTAAAGGGAGATGGACATCTGCAGCAGGCAAAATGAGCACCCACCTTTGGGAACCTCTTAGTTCAGCATCTTCAGTAAGGCGTTTAATGATTGGAATGCCGAAGGCTAATGTCTTGCCAGTCCCAGTCTTGGCACGAGCAATGAGATCTCGTCCTTCCAGAGTCGGAATTAAAACAGCTCTCTAAATCATTGAAAAGCAAAAGGATATGTTAGGACATAAAAAAGGGATAATAGCAGGACACAAGATAGTAAAATAGCTAAATATCTCAAACAAGTAATGGACTAGGAAAACAAGGGACAGGACATTGATGATATCTCAAATAACATGTATTAGTTCATTTTTATCAAAAAAAAATTAAAGGAAAAAAAAACCATGTTTTAGTGCTGCAAAGCAAAGAAAAGATTAAGATAGGAAATATGTAGAGCTATGGAATGGAAAGGAGCAAGACCAACAATAGTTACCGGATAAAAATACGGTAATAAACCAAAAAAAGATAAAAAGGAAAGGAAAAGAGGGAAGTACAGACTTGAATGGGGAAAAGGTGAGTGATTCCTCGATTCTGGAGGGTTTGGACAAGGCGGTGAGGCAAACCCAATTTAGAAATGTCAAGTTCAACCTCACTAGTATTGTTGCTTGGCTCAGTTTCAGAAGAGTCGTAATCGACAGCATCGTCGGTATCAGCATCAGCTTCAAAATCAGAAAACCCATCTAGCCCTTTGAAGGCCTCTTCGCTGAGGATGGAATTGGGGGTAGCGATAGCACTAGGTGGAGTGAAGGTGCTGTTGTTATTAATAATAAGGCCGTGTTTAAAGCTAAGTTGTGTTTTGGCTATCAAAGAATTGAAGTGGGGAGGCTTTTCAGACAAAAGAGAAGCAGACGAAGAAGAAAGTGGCATAGCTGACGACAAATTTGCGGCTGTTGTTGTTGTCGCTGCTGCTGCTCTTCTACAACTAGTAGTGGTCTTTGAATGGAAGATAGAAGAAACCCCAATTACAGTAGAAGTAGAAGCCATTTTATCTTCTTCTTCTTTATTTCCTGCTCCACTCCTCAAGGTAAGGAAGCGAGTGTATGGAAAAATAGAGAGAAGGAAAGAATGGGATATTTTTAGGGTGTAGGCGGCGAGGGAGTGTAGTAGTAGCAGCGAGGAAGATAAGGCCGCGCTTCTCCAAAACGTGTGGCCTTGCACACCTCCTCCTTTGCTTCTTGTTGCTATAGAAAGACAGACAGACAGAGATATTTGTGTTCCTTCTATGCTTCATTTTGTGGGCTGTCTCACTGGCCCATTAAACGTTCCTCGTTTTTTCTTTTTGCACTTGACTTGAACCACCAGAAGAAAAGGAAATTTTTTAATCTTAAAAATTAAAATAACATCGTTCCTTGTGCAAACCAGAGAAACGGATCGTCTTGGACCTTAGCACCATGTGGAATACTTACTCTATTAAATAATATTGCATATATTCATATCCTCCATTATAATAATTCAGTCTTCTGATTACATGACTTCGCCCTTTAGCCCCAGGTTTTAATTTGTACACAGTACCACCTTCATTCACCATCTTTTCTAGTAACTAAAATTGGCTTTGCTGCTGCAGAATAAACCAATTCAGGAACGGGATAACATGCTGGATAAGGTATCAGCTCCAGTATCATGAGTGTTTCTTCGTAAGATCTTCCACGAATCTGATCAATTACTGTCCGTGCTTCCTGGGCAGACATGCTTAAATGTCGACCTAAAGCAGATAATTCTGCATGAGGTTCCTTTTTGCTCGAATGTCCTAGTCTAGTAGGAAGAGCACTTCTTCGTTGTTCTTCGATCAATTTCTGGGCAGATGGGGCGAAAAACTGTGAGGACTCAGGCTGAACTCCGTCTAAAGTAGCAACCATTTGCTCAGCTGATGACTCCAAAACCTCTTCAATAGCTGGTGGATTAACAAACTCAAATTTGCACCCCGCAACACGCTCCAGGGATCTTATTGCACAATCAGTACGACCACATCGATGCACAAAAGTTCCTGGATCATCGGAAAGCTCAGTGAATAACCTAAAAACAGGTGTGACATTTCTCAGTATATTGAAACCAGTAAATTGCAACCAACATGTTAGAATAAAAAACTATGTGCACAAATTCCAATTAAAAAGGTCCCATGAGTTGCAGGATTACATGGAACTGGGTGTTAAAAGTCATCAAAGCCTTCGATCTTGTGTACGAGGATACACTACATACATGTTTTTCATAGGGCTGAATGTACATTTCTCCTGGTTATAAGCATGGCATTAAATAATGATTCAAAAGGTCACATACTCTATGCTAATTCGACAATTTCCATATTCTATGGGTTTGCTCAAATACAAAACCAAATCTCCAATACCAACCGCAACACCACTGTCTAATGTTTATGGAGAGAATAGGACTTTGTTTCCCTCTTTCTTACAGCATTTCAGAAGGCACAACACTGACAACCACACAAATAAAACAGAAAGTTAAAAAAGAATTAGAATTTTCTTAATGCAAAGTTACAAAAAGCAATTCCATGACCTTACCAAATCAACATTCGGGATATCAAGCCCATGAGATGCAATGTCAGTTGCAACAAGCACAGGGAACTTTCCCTGTCGAAAACCATTCAAAGTTCTCTCCCTCTGATGTTGGGATATATCTCCACGGAATGCCTCAGAAGCTATACTAATTCTTAGTCATGGTGACTCCATCAGCATCTTGTTTAGTCTGAGTAAAGACAATAGTTTTCCCACTCACTGCATAAACCTGAACATGATGGTTAGAATCCATGGATTAGATAAATCAGAAAATTTTAGAGACTAAGGGCATGTATATTTTAATGCTTTTGCCTGTCTCAGGACAACAAAAAAGAACTGAAAGCCTTAGAAGTTAGAACAAATGCTAAAGATGTGTAAAGCTGACTATAGAACTTGAAACCTTACCCAAGGTACCTTTTTCACTACTTGCTACCTGACAAAGCAACCACACAAACCATTCATAGCTGATGCATGTTATTTCACATATTCTCTCCCTATTTCTTAAGCGTGCACTTTAAAAAAAAATACTATCAACCGAAATCATGGTTATTTTTAACTTCATGAGCACTTAGATCAAACGAAATTACAATGCGTAACATACAGCCAGGCATCTAGAAGAAGCAAATAGAAATAGGATCTTAGCTACCCTTGGACAGCAGGCACTGACTTGATCTTATTCTTTACTTTCCTTTTTTTACTTGCCATGGCCAAATCCAAAATTTATTACCTGCAAGTAAAGCCATTTCTCTCCCAATGCCAACAGATACTTGCAATAGCAAGAAAGGGAAAGGGAAAGTAAACGAGAAAAAACAAGAATAAAAGAAAAGGGGTTATACCAGATCAATCTGCAAAGGACTGTCCAAATATTTCCTTGCCAATTTCTTAACCCAGGAAGTCAAAGTTGCAGAGAAAAACAAGCTCTGGTGCGCTTTGATGGTAGATTTCCGAAAATAATTTCCACATCCTCCTCAAATCCAAATGAAAGCATTTGATCAGCTTCATCAAGGACCAAATACTCAACCTCTTCCAATTTGAGGCTGTTACCTTTCAATAGTTCAATGGTTCGGCCTGGAGTTCCAACTATAATGTCAACCCACGAGAAAGAGCATTTTGCTGGATGATATACGAAACCCCTCCATAGGCACAGACAGTATTCAAATAAGGTGCAGACCTTTTCATTTCTTTCTCTACTTGCTTCGCTAACACCCGAGTCGGTGTTAGGACCAAAACTCTAGGAAGCCTACCATTTGGCCTGTGAAGTTAGAAAAGAAAGACATTGAGGTCATGAATTCAAAGAATTATAAAGGGAGACATGATATGTGGCATTATGAGTATCTGTGAACTTGTTTGTTCAGTGAGGCGTTTGATGACGGGAATGCCAAAAGCTAATGCCTTTCCAGTCCGATTCTTTACACGAGCAATGATATCTCGACCTTCTAGTGCCGGGACTAAAACAGCTCTCTAAATCATTCAAGGGAAAAACAAAAGCAACACAATGTAGAAAAACAATAAGAGGATACTCCATAAGAAAATACTATCCAGTATTGCAAATAAAGAGATGAAGGGGACAGGGAGGGAAGTACTGACTTGAATGGTGAAAAGATTGGTAATTCCGCGAGTGTGAAGAGCTTGGATAAGTCGCTGAGGCAAACACAAGTTGGAAATGTCAAGCTGGTCATTTGGGCGGGTGGTTTCGTGATTCAGAGCATCAGTGCCATCTTTAAAATTATCGTCAAGTTGGGTATTTTCGGCGAGGATAGAATTGGGAGTGGAGATGGCACTGAGAATGAAGCTGCTGATGGTAGTAGCAGTGGTAGTAATAAATTGAGTTTTGTCTATCAAAGAGTTGAAGCGAGGCCTGTGCCTGTCAGTTTCGGTCAAAAAAGAAGCGCAAAAATAAGAAGAAGATGGAGAATGGAGATGATATCCTCCTCCGACAACTACCACTGCTAATAGGCGTAGCAGAATGGAATATGGAAGAAACCTTTATTACACCGCTACAATTACTAACCATAATGAAGAGGAGAGTGTCAAACAAGGGAGAAAAGGGGGCTCAAAGCAACTAAAAGAAAAATAATATTTTTTTTATTTTTTAAAATTATTTTTTAAAATTATTTTTTAATATTAACTTATTAAAACAACTAAAAGAAAAAAAAAATAGAACTCAAAGCCGAGGGGCTCTTCCTCGTCATGACTATGGGGATAAAAAAAAGAAATTTATAAATATTTTTTTAATCACAAATACAAATAATAAATAGAGTTTTCATGACTTATAATATATGATATTTTTATTGTTTTTATAAAATATTTAGTTAATATTTTAATGTGTTAATATTAAAAATTAAAAAATATATATATATATTTTTAAAAACTACTTCCATCACAAAATCAACATGTGTAGATATTACCTCTATTTTTTTAATTTTTAATTAATAACTTCTTTCTTATGTTTTTAATCCTTTAGATTAATTTTTTAAAATAATAATTGATGTTTGAAATTGTTTTTAAGATTTCATAGTGTTTTAAGAAATTAATTTATTTTATTTTTAAATTTAAAATAAATAAGAATGTGATTAAAATTAATTTATTTTATAAATAAAAAAAGGTATAAAAATAAATTTTATTTTTTATATCAGTTTCCATTTCAATCAACAGCTCTTATTTAATTCCTCAATTTTTATATTTTTAATCTATTTTAATAAATTTATAATCATCTTTCCATTCTTTAATTTAAAATTCAAAATAATAATAAATTACATTTATAAAGTATAATGCGGTGTTTTTAAATTAAAAATCAAATTTAAATCCCATCAGCACCCAGCTTAGGTATATCAGCTAATACTAAATAAATTCTTATGCCTTATTTGTTTCCAAGAATTTATTTTTCTGGAAACCATTTTCTCCACTTTCCCATGTTTGGTAAGCATAAGGAAAATCAGTCAAAGAAAACTCAATTCTGGTCAATGAAAAAATAAGGCTTTTATGGCATGAAAGTGTTTTCCTTTCTTTATTCTAAGGAAAACACTTTCCTTTCCTTTATTGACAAAAAGTGTGCCCTGTCCCAAAATACAAATCCCTAAACTCTCTTTCTCTCCCAAATAATTTACGCAGACCAATTGGAAGCATCTCTCATCTTCCAGGTAATTTTTTTTCCTCAAATGTTTTTATTTATCTTATGTTTTCATCCTCTTTATTTTTAATTTGTAGTTATAATATTGGCATAAATTTTGTGCTGCGTTTTTTTCCTTGTTTATCTTGTTAATTTGATTGCAACCAATGCTCTCATGCTCTGTGTAAACTAAAACTCATGGGAAGGCAACCCATTCAACCACAGCAAACCCAAACCCCTGGGAAAATCAACCACAGCAAACCCAAAATTTTCCCCATAAACCAAACACAGACCTATACACAAATATGGCAAACTCCATTCTTTCGCCATTGTTGCTATCACAGCAAAGAATCACCATTCTTTTCTTAAGCCAAAGGCGCCCTTTGGCCCCGTTTCCTTCCCTACCGATCAACCTCTTTGCCAAGCAACTCATACATAGAAAGCCAAAACCCCTGCATTTTTCCCATAAACCAAACACTACAAACCCATACACAGCAAACCCAAACCCATTTTTCCCATGCTATGCTTTTTTCACAGAAACCGGGTTTGTTGTGTTTTTTTCACAAAAACCAAACAAAACAATTTGTTTGGTTTTTGTGAAAAAAAACACAACAAAACCATTGTAACAACCCGGCTTTCCAAGCCCCAAACACAGTAAAAAAAAATAAATTTTATGCATTCAATCCACATGGTGCCGGCAATCAATGAATCTAAATCCTCACATCATCAAAATACAATCCATACAATCAACATTTCATTTCAAAGTGAATCTTACACAAACACGTAATATTAAGGTTGCTTGATTTGAAGTTCATATTAAAAATATATACATAGACGTGAGTTTGCAGTCTTATCCTACTAATAGTCATCACAATTTTAAACAAAAAGGATCTAATGAAGTTATACATTCAGTACATTGATCCATACAAAATACATTGTGATTTAAGATACATCTACATAATTCCTTGCAAAGTAGGTTCTCGTGTATCGGGTTTCCTAGACATCTCGTTGGTGTGAAGTCCCTACAGCAGTACAAACATTTAAGAGAATGCAAATACTTAATAATAATAAGAATGGTAACTCACGGTTTGGCAATTAAATAAAGTATTAACAATTATAATTTCTTCATGTATTTTCTATCACAACTAGTAGTACATATAGATACACAAGTTTTCGGATGCCATTCGCCAAAACTAGTCATTCATTTGTGTCGGCCATCCATCCGGATTCCATGGTGAAAGCTGCGTCGCTGCCGATTTCTGCATCGGCAGCGAAGTCACTTTTTTATCCCGGCCATCCATCCGTTTGGATGCCATTAGCCGAAGCTAATCAGTCCTTCATCCCGGCCATCCCTTCGGACGCCATTAGCCAAAGCTAATCATTCTTTGTCCCGGCCATCCGTTTGGATGCCATTAGCCGAAGCTAATCAATCCTTCATCCCGGCCATCCATTCGGACGCCATTAGCCAAAGCTAATCATTCTTTTTCCCGGCCATCCGTTTGGATGCCATTAGCCGAAGCTAATCACTCTTTTGTCCCGGCCATCCATTCGGATGCCATTAGCCAAAGCTAATCAATCCTTCATCCCGGCCATCCATTCGGACGCCATTAGCCAAAGCTAATCATTCTTTGTCCCGGCCATCCGTTTGGATGCCATTAGCCAAAGCTAATCGCTCTTTTATCTCGATCATCCACTCGGATGCCATTAGCCGAAGCTAATCAATCTTTAATCAACATTTAAGCGTTCAACAATCTAATATCGGTTCTAACAATATGATAGTACTCAAGTTAAAATATTTCAAGATTCAACGTAAGAAAAAGGAAGGTGCAAGTCACCTACCTGCTCCACCTGTGGGTCGTTCCTGTCTTGATGATGGTCCAATCCCGACCGCACCACCTAAGACATCAATGGTCACAAATCAGCACAGTTGTATTTATTTTATTTTTGAATCATATTCATCATCACGCTTATTTCAAGAGTTCATATGTTCACATTCAAGTGTTCCATATTTTACACCATCATATCATGAAATTGTTACTAGCATTTAAGTCATTCCTGCCTAGGAGGCTTATTGTAGGAATCGGCAGCGACAACTGGTTCGCTGCGGGCTGCCCAATTCGGCAGCGAGAACTGGTTCGCCGCAGGCTGCCAGTTCGGCAGCGACAACTGCATCGCTGTTAGTGCCACAGTTTCGCTGCACAACGCACAACTCGGCAGCGAATATCAACTGCAAGAGGTTCAGTTGCGGCAGCAAAACAGAATTTCGTTGCGCAGCACATAAATCGGCAGCGAATATCAATTCGTTGCAGGAGGTTCAGTTGCGGAAGCGAAACAGAATTTCGCTGCGCGGCACACAAATCGGAACCATCAATTTCAGCACAATCATCACAGCAGAACACATTAATTCCAGCAACAACATCACAGCAGAACACATTAATTCCAGCAACAATCATCACAGCAGAACACATTAATTCCAGCAACAACATCACAGCAGAACACATTAATTACAGCAACAATATCACAACAGAAAACATTAAATTTCGGCAACAACATCATAGCAGAACACATTGATTTCAGCAACAATCATCACAGAAAAACACATTAATTCCAGCAGCAACATCCCAGCAGAAAGCATTAAATTTCAGCAGAACACACACACACATGCATGCTGCCTACCCCATAGTTAAAGCCAGCCTTCTACCATAATTGTTAGATGTTCTGAAATTGACTTTATTTCACTTCTGTTTGCTAGTTCTCCTAGTTAATTTCAGTTTCCCTCATAGTTGGCTTAGGTCTTAGATCAATTTTTCTTAGGGTTTTTCTTCTTCATTTTCGTTTTTGATCTTAATGGGGAGAGGAAAGGGAGTTTCATGACCCATACCTTCTGAATTTAACTAAGTTTGAGGAAGGTTTGACACTATTCTTTTCTCTTCAGCTGCTGGTTCTCCTCCTTCTTCCTCTCACGTTTTCCAGCTCACTTTTTCCTCTCCTCTATGCAGCTGCCCACTCCTCTCTCAAGGTCTCATCTCTCCCTCACAACCTCACAAGGTAATCTCTACTAGCTTGATTCACGTTTTTGTTGTGAAAGGGGAAGGGAAGAATGACATGCAGCTGCTGGTTTGGGAAGAAGATGGGTCATTCTCTCTCCCCTCTTTGTATTTATACTACCCATCAAATGAAATGGGTTGTTTGGGGGTTGGTTTGGGTGTGTCCTTATCCTTGTTTGGTTTATCTAAAACCAGTTTTACCCCTCCCTCCCAGCTCTGCGTCACTGTTGAGAAATCGGCAACGAAAACTGCATCGCTGCCGATTTCTGCATCGGCAGCGAAAACTGCATCACTGCCGATTTCTGCCTCGGCAGCGAAAACTGTGTCGCTGTCGATCCAGAAATCGGCAGCAGAAACTGCGTCGCTGCCGATCAAGAAATGGGCAGCGAAAAACTGTGTCGCTGCCGATTTCTGTATCGGTAAGGAAGGCTGCGTCGCTGCCAAATCCAGAATCGGCAGCGAAAACTGCATCGCTGCCGATTTCTGCATCGGCAGCGAAAACTACGTCGCTGCCGATTTCTGCATCGGCAGTGAAAATTGCCTTCATCATCATCTCTCTCTCTCTCTAAATATATATATATATATTTTTTTGTTTGGGTGTTTACAACCATGCTCTGTTTCTCCTTTTCTTTAATCGAAAATAGATGCTTTCAATTCCCCTTCATCTTCCTCTCCTTTTCTTCAATTGCTTCTCTTCCAGTAGACTCTCAACCCACCCGATGTGATTTTTATTCTCTGTTGTTGAGTTGTTGATATGTGTTTCCTATGTTTTGTGTGTTTCCTGTGCTTTCTGGGCGTGATGTGTGCGTGTTGATGATGATACATAGTGATGTGTGCGTTGATGATGAAAGGAGAATTGGTTTGGGTAGAAATCTTGACTGTGAAAAGGAATACTCGTTGATGTTGATGATGCTGCAAAGTAGGAATTGGTTTGGGTAGAAATAGACAGTGGTTTCTTATTAGTGTTTAAGCCGGGTATTAATTGAAACAAGGCATGGTGAAATCAACGGTTAATGATGTTGCACAGTAATTGTTCAAGAATTGATTTGGGTAGAAATATTAGACAGTGAAATATTATATGTGTTGATGATGATGATTATACACAGTTATAAAAAACTGAAATGGTTTGGGTAGAAAACTTGAGTCTGTTAATATTTTTATACAAAATTCATTCATAAATTATTGTATTGTTTGTTATGGGATACAGAATTCATTATATAATTATTTCCTTTAAGGCATTGTTTGTGTTAGGAATCAGCTTCTTTGCGCATAATTTTGAGCATAATTTATTGTATTGATTATGTAAGTATTTTATATGCTTTTTTAATGTTTATTTCCCTAAATTTTTAGGTTTTGTTAGCCAGAAAGCTTCACTTTTTTGTTATGGATAGTAAGATTATTCATGCAACATGTATGAGAGCAGCTATAATTGTGATAGCTATAGGGGTAGCTATTATTGAACAAGAAAGAAATAGAAATTATATACCAAAAGAACCACATATAAATGCAATTGCTCAACGAGAATTCTATATGGATAGCATTTTGAATCAAGGTGATAGACATTGCATTGAACAAATTCGTATGAAACCAATTGTCTTGTATAAATTGTGTGATGTTCTCACAAGTCATGACCTATTACGATCAACTCAAAATGTGTCTAGTAGGGAACAAGTAATTGTGTTCTTAAAAATTGTAGGTCAAAACCAAAGATTTTGTTTTATTAGTAGTATATACTATAGGTCCGTTGAAACTATCCATCGTTACTTTAAAATTGTTTTAAAAGCAGTTCTTAAGTTATACAAACACCTAATTAAAGACCTAGGTGATACAGTTCTCGCAGAGATAATGAATAATCGAAGATTCTATCCTTATTTTAAGATATGAGAACAATACCAATATTTTTATACATTAATTAATTACATCTAGAGGAAAAAGGTTATAAATTATTTTTTCATGTTTATATAGGATTGTGTGGGAGTAATTGATGGTACCTATGTTCCTGTAAATATTCATGTTGAGATTCAAAGAAAGTTTCGAGGTCGAAAAGAAGGAACAACACAAAATGTTTTAGTAGCTATAACTTTTGATTTGAAGTTTATATATGTTTTAGATAGCTGGAAAAGAAGTGCCCATGATTCACAGGTTTTAGGTGATGCATTATCAAGACCTAATGGTCTAAAAATTCCAGAAGGTATATAATAAAGTATGTATTATATGCAATAAACATATAAAATGTCTTATTATATAAAGATAGTAATAGGTTTTTTTTTAATTTATAGGGAAATATTATCTTGGTGATGCTGGTTACGGTATTCGAAAAGAAATTATTTCTCCTTTTCGTGGAGTTCGATATCACTTGAATGAGTTTACAGAACGTTCACCAGAAAATAAAAAGGAGTTATTTAATCTTCGACACTCTTCATTGAGAACCGCTATTGAGCGAGGGTTTGGTATTTTGAAAAGTCGTTTTAGATTAATTGATGGGAAATCTTTTTGGTCTTATGAAACACAAGTAGATGTTGTGCTTACATGTTGTATTATTCATAATCACATTATGGGAGTTGATCGAAATGACTTTCTTATGGAAGAAATATATTCGGAAAGTCAACCAATTAGACGAACAATCAACTTAAGTCAACGGGAGGAGAGGGAAGAGAATAGGGAATGGATAACAAAAGGAAAAATGATTGCATCAACCATGTGGAATGATTATAACACTCAAAGAAACTAGTAATTGAGTGTTAATTATATGTGTTTGTTTTTATTATGTCTTGCTTGAGTTTGTATTATCTTTGTTATGTATTTGTATTGTTTATTGACTTTATTATAATTTCTTATGTATTTTATGTATTCTCTTTTAAATATTAATTATAGTTTTTATATTTAATTTATTAAATCTAAATATTATATGATATATTTTGTATAAATTTGTAACTTTTTTTTTTGTAGAAATGAGTACCACACATAATGAAAAATGCAAGGGCAAGCACTTTACATGGTCTAAGCCTATGTCTCACATGCTACTTGAGATATTAACTGAGGAGGCACTTAAAGGAAACAAACCTTCTTCCACCTTTAAAGCAGAATTTTTTATTAAAATGGCTACATAAATTAGTCAAAAGTTCAGCGTTCAATGCGAGCCTAAGCATGTTGACAATCATCTCAAAACTATAAAAAAAGAATGGGGAATAATAACCAAGCTTAAAAATAAAAGTGGCTTTGGGTGAGATGATTGTTTGAAGATGATTATAGTTTCAAAAGATGTTTATGATGAAGAAGTGAAGGTATGATAAATATTATACTCTTCGTAATTTTTATATTTACTTTTGTTTTCAAAATGTTATACAAGGAACTAAAAATTTTCATATTCTAAACTTTATGAACAGGCTCATCCTAATCATGACAAGTATCTCAACAAAAAACTTGATATGTACGAGGCAATGGCAATTGTTGTTGTAAAAGATATGACAACCGGAAATTATGCCAAATCATATGTTGATGTCAACTTGGAAGAGAACACTGAAGAGCAATCAATTTCAATTGAAAATGAAGGGGAATATGAAGAAACTTCAAAAGGAAAAGAGACATCTTTCTCTAGTGCACAAAAGAGGCAACATAGGAAGAGAAATCGCATGTATGAAGATGATAGTGTTGAAAAGTTGTCTAAAAAGATTGGAGATGTAGCATTTGCAATCCAAAGCCTTAGCAAAATCAACTTGATGTTAATGAGCTATATACAAAAGTGATGAAAATTGAAGGTTTTGATGAGATCACTCTCGGGGATGCATTTAATCACTTGGTCCAACATGAAATGTTGGCAAAAACATTTATGGTAAAAAATGCTAATTTGAGAAAAATTTGGGTTCAGAATTTTATGAACCAACGCAGCTACAGGCTTGATTGCTAAGATGATTTCACTATGATAAGAAAGTTTATGTTTGTTATTTGACAAGTATGTTTACTTGTTTAATTCGGTCTAGCATGTTTATGTTTGTTAATTTGAACTAATATGTATGAGTATTACATTAAAACTTAATATTTATGCATGACTATGTTTGATGTAAGATATTTATATTTATTTCTTAATGCTTATTTGATATATATTAAAGGGATATTACAAGGATAATTGCCTATACCCGTAAAAAAAACAATCTTTATCCAAAAAATTTATCAAAATATTTTTGTATTGATTTATCTTTTAAAAAAAAATTCATACCAAAAAACCCAAATATATAACTCTTACTTAATACCATAAACTAATTTGGTTTTCTTCATATGAAAAAAAAAAATATTTTAAGCTTTTAATTTTTTTTTAAAAAGTTAATAGGTTTTATTTATAAAAAATTTCAAAAGGTTATATCTCTATAATATTATATGACATATATAGTTATATTTTGTTATATATGAATATAAGAAAAAAAAATCATCATTACAGTTTTTAGATTTTATTTTTTTATTATAAGTGATTAAATATTTATATTTAATATTTTTTATATATTAGATAAATTTGAAAAAAAATTTAATTTATTAATAAATTATTTTTCAATTCATTTTCTATAACATAATCAAATAATGAAAAGTATTTTTAGTTTATTTTTCATAATACTACCAAACATTGAAAATTAATTTATTTTTTAAAAATTTATTTTTTAAAAGAAAATCATTTTCCTGCAAATAAACGGGCTTAGTTAAAAAAAACAATGGAGCATGGAAGGAAAGGAAGAAGAAAGAAAAGAAAATTGGAAACCAGGAACGACATTGAAAAAATGGCAATTCCCTCTCTTTCTATCTATCTATGTAATAGCAATAACAATCCTCTCTTCCGCGTGCCAGAGCGGTAGCAACGTCAGCAGCGCTTCATTTTATCTCATGAAATCAAATCATTCAGTTAGGTACTTGGTTTGTAAACGAAGCAAGGCCTCCGTCAGTCAGATCTCCTCTCCTCCCCTCTACTTAACTAATATCCTCGTAAGCCGGCGGTTTCATTTATATCATCGCAATATTCATCGATTAATACTACCACTTTTACATTTATGTATTTATAGCAAGAGGAATTAATTCGTGCCTTTTTTTTATTTTTTCATTTTTCTCCTCTCTCTTACTGACAGTAATGATTCAGTTAGGGTTTGCGATTTCCAAAGCTCTCTTCCTCCTCCAATCTTACGAAGATTATTAACTCCTTGTTTCTCCTGAGGTTTGTTCGTATTTACTTCTTACGCTCGATATTTTTTTTTAAGTCGGTAACTAATTTTTCTTTTTCTTTTTGGGATTATTGTAGGCATGCATTTTCTAGTGTGGTGGATTAGTTATTTACCTTGCTTGCTCACAATGGCTGAATTGCTGCCAATTTACTTTAGCGTAATTGCTTTCTTCTGCGCTTTGGGAGCTATGGCTTTGGCCATTTTCCACATCTACAGGCACCTTTTGAATTATACTGAACCTACTTATCAAAGACACATTGTCCGCATCATCTTTATGGTCCCGGTTTGTGCTTCTCTTCTTTCTCACTTGCTGCTATTATATTTATAATAGTTCAATTAAGAAACATGAAGGCAAAAAGGGTAAGCTGGTTGTACTGAGATAGAGAGAGAGATTTTATTAAATAACCAAGATAGTAAATAATGAAAAAACATGTGCATATAATCTAGCGGACTTTGTGTTTCTATTTAAAAAAAAAAATGGAAAAAAGAGTGAGTAGAAAGAGGTTTTATTAATAATCAAGATATTGTATAACGAAACAATGCATAATTTGTGTGTTAAAGGTAAAAAAGCAAAGAGGTGATTTGTTATGGAATTTTTAGCTGTCGTTTATACTAAGACCGCATTAGTTACTGGAAGAGCGAGGCTTATCGTAGTATGAATAGCCCGCTAACTGGACAGGCAGTAGAATAGGTTGGTTATTGGTCTACATATTCAGACTTTCTTGTAGTGGACTGAGCAATAAATGAAGAAAAAATGCTCCTTTTCACAGAGACTTGCTAGGAGCAACAATTTGTTTTCTTCCACCACCCTTTCCAGGTTATTTTAGAGTTGTTTGGCTGGCTTTCATTTAATAAAAATCCTTCACCCTCAGCAGCTAGTTAACATATTCAAATACATATTTGTGAACGGATGGTCTCAAAATTTGCAGAAGGCATACTTTGTGCTTATTAGTTGATTCACAAATTGTGTGGAACAATCTGTTTGTCCTGTGTCTTTAACTGCTTTAGAAAGGTGTAACTGAGAATTTTTCTATTGGTTAAATGTTCACAGGTTTATGCATTGATGTCATTCTTGTCCCTGATTTTTCCAGAGAGTTCTATCTATTTCAATTCCATATGTGAAGTGTAAGCATACATGTATTTCATTTCATTACAAAATTGCAGTAGCTCTATCTATTTATATACAGCGTCTCTAGATCTCTATTTATATCCAAATGTCACAACATATTTTCTATCAAAATAGCAAGCATCTGCAAACATTCCCACTTCATCTTGGAATTATTGATTACTTGTCATCGTCAATTGTTTGTTTATCTTCTTCTTCTTTTTTGCTTCAAAACACATATGCATAGTTGAAGTACTCCTTCGGACATACAGATTGTATCAGTAAGACATATAGTGTACATCATTGCAATTGTAGATCGAATTAGCAGGGCATTTAAGGTCTATAAACACTAAGATTTTCTGGGAAAGAATGGTTGGTTGCAAATATTGCCTGGTGATGGTGGCTGTTATGGTAGTGTTATTATTATGTTGGATGGCTTAGTGCCACTAGGAATCAACCCAAGGGTTCTTCTGCGGCCCACAAGTGGTCTGTCCTGGGTTAGATCCACATATCTAGTTGTTGTGTCATTTGACAAGCTCTTGAGGTGCCACTTTGGGCCATGGAGTCTTTTCTGTGTTCTGCAGCACCATAGATTGCCTACCTTCCCCTTTCTAACATTGTCTAACCAAATTGTGACGGTAACCAGCTCAATGTTTTTATACTTTCATTGTGCTATCCATCCTTTCACTTGACGCCACTATTATTCCTTGTTGTTCTACCATATGCACCTGGGAATGAATAAGCGACCTTCTCCAGCATCCCACTATAACCCAAAAAATTTACATGGACAAGTGGCTCATGTACTAATAATATTTACATGGCTGGGGTTAAGCTTTATCTGTGTATATGCTGCATGAACCATATATGCTAATGATTGGTTTACTGTTTCAGTTATGAAGCTTGGGTCATTTATAACTTTCTGTCCTTATGCCTGGCTTGGGTTGGTGGCCCCGGAGCAGTTGTGCTAAGTTTAAGTGGTCGGGTTATGAAGCCATCATGGTGTCAAAACCTAATGCTTTGCTTGTTGATGCTAGCTGACATGAGTAAGTCTCCACATGTGAATGGTCGAAATTGTCATCTTGAGTGTCGAAGAAAAGTCCATATGCCCCACTTGACTTTTTTTAAGGAGTTACTTATAGTTTTAGCCTTGGAGTGGCGAGTCACCTCACCCCGTATGCATTTAACCTCATCATTTGCTTGAGAATTAGCATAGTTTAAACATACAACTTAATGATGGATTTTGTTTTCAACAACAAGGCTAAAAAATCTTCAACAAAGTGCCGATAACTAACTCAACATTATTGTTTTCTTTGGAAGCAATAATTGTGATCACGTTTTCGTAGTTTTTATTGAGAGGTTGTTGGGAATTCTTGCTTGAAGGAAAGTGACGAGAGGTAAACACTTTTCTAGTGAAGTTGTTAGGAATTTATAGATACAAATTTTAGTACTTGAAATTAAACAAACATACATGTATAAATATTTGTTTTTATTAAAATATATAATTAGGTACAATCTTTATTTAAAATATTCCTACAAAAGAATAAAACAATCCTCTAATTATTCTATTGAATTGTATTTATGGTGACTTGATATATTTGTAAAATCAAGCAAGATTTATACTTTGTAAAAACAAAAATTTAGGTTTGTATTACAAAATAAAATTTGATGCTTTGAATAATACCTTTGATTTATCTACAAAGTGTTGTTGAAAAACTCTTATAAATCTTTTGGGGTTAATCTAAACAGAGCTTCATTCTTCATATACTTCAAACGTAGATGAAGAAGGATTGAGAGCTTTTGAGAAATAGCTTTTTTGCATGAAAAGCTTGTCTTGAAAAAAAATTCATATCTCTAAGAAGAATTATTCTCATATGTCTAAGGTGAGCCTTTATTTATAGAGATTTGTAGAGGCACACATGTCTTTTTTGTTAATTTCACTTGACATAATTTTATTTGATTTTCATTACGGGATCTTGTATTTATAATCAAAAGTTTCAAATATCTTATATCATGTGTCAATCTTCCCCTGGCTTAGAAATATATGGGTGCTCATTTATTCTCCATGCTATTTATTTTAATTTTAATTTATCTTTTTTATGTAAAAATAAAATAAAAATGACATGGCAAATTTTGATTGGTTGAAAATTTTTATTTCTGGAAAGAAATTTTCAATCAAACACAAACATATAATATCCTTAATTATTAATAAAATTGGCTTTGTTTCCAAGGTTCTTGCATAATGATTTTTATTGTTTCGTCTAGAAGGCGTTTTGTGAACAAAAGAAAAAACACTGATTTTAGCAGTAAATTCTTGGTTTGAAAAAACAATCAAATCTTAGACGAGATGACTTTTGTGATGAAACTTGAAACCTTGAACCCAAAACTTTAAAACTCTAAAACTCCAAACCATAAATTATAAGCCCGAACCCTGAGCTCTAACCCAAAATCTAAAACCTCAAGCCCTGAGTCTTGAGCCCTAAACCCTGAACCTTAAAAACCTAAGCCTTAAATCTTTAATTTTTTTTTTGAAAAATTTAAGATGTATGTATAAGAAAAGAAATATTCTCTACATTAATACGAGCGGCATATCCCAAAAGAAAATTAAAATTCTTTGCCAGCTGTGGCTTAATAAAATAGAAATAACAAAAAAAATAGGGGAGAAAAAAATTAATGCATGGCCACTGCGTGAACAATGTTCATGTATTTAATTCTCGCCCTGGATTACAAAGAAAGGAAAAGTAGTAAAACCATGCAAGGTTTCTACATGAACAGTTGATAAGAATTAATTTTCACCGAATGGTCATTCTATTAGCGGTGGCCTTGCCTCATGAACCAGCATCTTCTTCATCTTTTAATTAGGGCAACTGTTAGGTTGCCAAGTTGAGACCCCAGATGTCCCGGATAAAGGAAAGGCGGGTGCCCTCATGGTTCATGTTCGTGATGTGTATGCGAATTCTTTGGAGAATTGCATCAACTGTTGCTGATGGGGATTGGAAGGCATTGTGGAAGACCCTATTGTTTCTTTCATGCTAGATAAAGTAGACCGTTGTAGAGAGGAGTCGTCTAGCTATCAGATGAGTAATGCCATTCTTTTTTGTATATATTGCTAAAGACCAATGCAGTAGTTGATCCCAAGTTGTTGATGGCCAATGAACAAGAGCTTTGTTGCTTACAGTTTTTCCAAACGATCATTGAATATGAACATTGGAAAAAAAGATGATCATGGGACTCGTCCCAATGTGATGATCGTAGAGCATGCAGGTGTTGCTACTTTGGGTAGAGTACAGGCCAAGAACCACCTATGAGGAATTCTAGAAAATGAGTTGTTCTATTTATTTATTTACTCAAAATAATTAGTGCAGATAATATGTCGTCGACCTATTAGTTTTTAAAAAATAATTATTTATAACAAACCTGGTTTTTGTGTGTGTGCTTATTTAACTTTTTTTAAAGAAGGGAGTATTTTTTAATTATTTTGTATGTATTTAATTTTTGAAGTAGTTATGTTCATCTATATTTTTTTCTCATTTTATATATACAAACTTTATTTTTAAAAATAAAAAATATTTATTTTTAGATAGATAACATGCCATTCACCATATTAGCTTTTTTTTTAAAAAAAAGAAGCCCGCGTCAAGCGTATAACTTGGCTTACGAGGACATAGTAGCACCCAATTTTTTTTAAAAAAATTGATTTTTTTTAAATCAATATCTTTTTTAAAATGATGTTTTAGTTAATATTACAATTAACACCCTTTTATGTGATATTTTTGTGTGTGCTTATTTAACTTTTTTTAAATAACGATTATTTTGTGTGTATTTAATTTTTGAATGTTACGTTCATCTATATATATATATATATATATATATTATATAAATGAACTTTATTTTTAAAAATAAAAAATATTTATTTGTGGATATTATTTCTAATATATGCAGTTGTGCAATATTATTTGTTTTCCTTTTATTGTATTCAATCGGTTTCTATTATCATTTGATTCAATAAAAAAACTATTACAATAAACAAACTCACTAAACACAACAATTGTAAATGGATTCTGTAAAATTAAATATATTCATTTACATTTGTTTTTTAATTTTTCTTGATTCATTTTTATTTATTATTAATGATTTTCTTTCCATTTATTTACTCAAATGACTCTTGATTTATTTAATTAGATGTATGCGTATACTTTTTAATTTACATTTTGATTTTTTATGTAAACATATGAGTTGAAGAAGAAGTTTACATGTTTAACTCAAATAGGTAGTTTAAATCCATTTGATGTCTGATTAGTGAGTGTTTGTCATTGTTGAATCTTTTTTAAAATTTTATCCGAACCTGGTGGATATCGATCCAAATGGATTTGAATATAAATAAATTTTTTAGACCCGATTAGACTTGGGTAGACTATTGATATGCCGACCCGAACCCAACTTGAATTAAATAAATAAGTTTAAAGTTTAAAAACATTATATATATATATATATGAAATTAATTATATACTAAATAATTATAATTGTAATTTTCAATGGGTGCCCTAAATCTAATTAGATGGAGTTCAAGTACAAAAAATCCACGCCTTATGTTTAGATAACTAGCTTTGATACCCGCGCGATGCCGCGGGTCATTTTGTTTGTATAAAAAATATTTTAAAAAATAAAAATTTTAAAATCTTGGGATTTTCTGCAAAGTTATACCCAAGAATCTTGGGTTTGGCTGCAACGCCTGATCTAAGAGTAATATTTATAATATTAATAATAAAATTAAACTTGCATGATCCAAGTTTAAGTGAGCTTGACTATAACACCGGACCCAAGAATATTGGATGTGGGTCTGGCTATAAGGTCGTGTCATAAAAGTGTGATAATTAAATAGATTAATTAAAAAAAACAAAGAAAAAAATCAACAGAAAGGAAAAAACTAATGAAGAAAAAGAAAAAGAAATTGAATTAATTAGGTTAACCCTTTAAATCAGGTTATCCCGTAAAACCTGAGATTTGCATCATGAAAGTTTGATAACTAAATAGAAAAAAAAATGACGGGTTTACCCAGAATTAACCGGGTTAACCCATCAAAGCAAGTTAATCTGTCAAGACTAGGATACGTGTCATGAAAGTATGAAAGTCTGATAATTAAATAGAAAGAAAATTAACTTTAACATAACTCGTTAAATCAGGTTAACCCATCAAACCCGAGATTCGTATCATGAAAATATAATAACTAAATAAAAAAAAATTAACATTAACAAACTAAATCAAAAAAAAAAATTCATTAAAAAAAATTAAAAAGAAAAAACAAAAGAAAAAAATAGTTATATAATATAATACAATATAATAATAATTATAATGAAAAAACGTGGGGAAAGCTAAAGCTAAAGCTAAATTCTTAACTAACTCTATTAAAAAAATAAATTTAACAAAAATAATTTAAAAAATAAACATGTGGGGGAAACATTGCAGTCAAACAAAAATCATGTAAGGGAAACACTGTAGTAATCCATAGTGTTTTTTTTTTTTTTAAAAAAGAAGCTATAAATCTAAGTTCTCAACCAGCTTAATATATAAAAAAAAAACTGACAAAGGTTATTTAAAAAAAACAATTTAATTTTGGGTAAAAGAAATTAAAAAAAAAAACATGTAAGAAAAAGGAAACAAAAGCGAAAAAAAAAACACGTAGGGAAAGCTACAGTGTTTTAAAGAAAAAGATAAAAAAACTAAATTTTCAACCAACTTAATAGTAAAAAAATAAAATCAACAAAAATAATTCTGAAAAAAACAAAACAAAAAAAGAAAATATGTAAAAAATGACAATTTTGGAAAAAAAGAAAAACAAATAAAAAAAACATGTGGGGAAAGCTAAAGCTAGATTATCAGCTAGCTTAATATTGAAAAAATAAATTCGATAAAAAAAGGAAAAAAAACCTGCTAAAAAAAAATACCAGACCCAATAGCCTTGTATGCGGATTTGATTTTAAGGTCATGTCATAAAAGTGTGATAATTAAATAATTTAATTAAAAAGAAAAAAAACCAATAGAAAGAAAAAAACTAATGAAGAAAAAGAGAAACAATCTGAATTAACTGGGTTAACCCATTAAACCTTAGATTCGTGTCATGAAAGTTTAATAACTAAATAGAAAAAAAAAATTGACGGGTTAACTCAGAATTAACCGGACTAACCCGTCAAACCAGGTTACCTGTCAAATCTGGGATCCATGTCATGAAAGTCTGATAACTAAATAGCAAATAAATTGAACATTAAAACCTAAATTAAACGAAAAAAATTAATTAAAAAAAAACAAAAACAAAACAAAAGACATAAGCATGTTACTAATGAGGAAAAAAAAAACAAATCCGAATCAACTGAGTTAACCCTTCAAATCAGGTTAACCCGTCAAACCTGAGATTCGCGTCATGAAAGTTTGATAACTAAATAGGAAAAAAAATCAATGGGATAAGCGAAAAAAATTAACAAACTAAACTAAACGAAAAAATTTGATTTAAAAGGAAAAAAACAAAAAAAAATTGGGTTAACTCGTCAAACCAAGTTAACCAATCAAACCCGAGATCCGTGTCATAAAAGTATGATAACTAAATAAAAAAAAAATTCACATCAACAAACTAAATTAAACAAAAAAAATTCATTTAAAGAAAAAAAAACACAAAGAAAAAACTAAAAAAAACCCATAGGCATAAAAAAAAAATAGGGAAAAAAATGAAAAAAGAAAAACTTCCACAAAAAAAAACGAAAAAAAAAATGCAAAAAAAAAAAAAACACTTTAACTACAGTGAATTTCCTACGTGTTTTAGTATATTACTTAATTATTTTTGAATTGGAGACCCAACCCACGTGGGGGGTGAGGGATTAAAACAACAACATTAAATTAAACTCTACAAACCTGTTCATTTGACAGTCTACAATCCGGCGTGCAGCAGTATGGCGTAAAATAAAAAAAAATCCAAGAAGACCGTTAACACTCGAAACACACCCTTCTCGTGTCTTGGCCTTTTCATGTGCCCTCCCCTCCTCTCTTCCTCGTCCCATAAAAGGAAAGAAAACCCAGAGCTCATCCATTCTCTTCTCGGGCATTGTCTGTCGGTGATTAGTTCTCTTGAATCACTCATTTATTTCAGCGATCTCTTCTCATGTATCGTCGTCTAGTTGTGACTAGTTCTCTTGCTTTACTCATGTATTTCGATGGTGTTTTTTTTTCTTTATTTATCAAATCCTGACTACATTATAGAAACAAAACTACGATGGCTTCATCAACTATAATCTGCGAAACCCAGACATGGAAGGACTTGAAGGTAAATAAAAAAATGCTTTTTTATTTTTGAATTTTGTTACATATATATGAAAGAAAGAATCATCAGTATTTAATTGTTTATTTGTAGTCTCACGTTAAGAAAATTAAAAAGACTCATTTACGAGATCTACAAAGCGACGCTGATCGATGCAAGTCAACGATCCTGTAAGTCTATTTATAGTTCTCGTTACAACGAATTTAATTTGTAAATTGTAATGCATGTGTGCATATTGATTTTGATGGAATTACGCATGACTGCTCGCGCCAACAAGCCACTCCTTATACCGTGGACAAGATTTTTTTTACCTAGCAAAGGTATGCATTCTTCTTTTTTTTTTGGTATAAAACAAAAATTCTAGAATTCTTACAAGCATTAATTGGTCTGAAATATTTGTGAACCAATTGATGTTGTTGAACATGTGGTGGTCGGAGAGGCTAGCCAAAACAGGAATTCTTTTTGTTCGTTTTCCAATGCTTGAAAGGATTTTTTGCAATGTAATTATCTGTGTAAGTTTTTGTTTTTCATGATACAGGTAGCCCATCTCAAGGAAAAGATTGATCGCATGCTCAATGGGGAGCATGCGAGTTTGATTTTATTTCTGCAATATATTTCATATTTACGTTTATGAGAAATTGGTGTACAATATTATTTTTTTCTGCGAAGAAATTCATTCTCCTTTATGAATTTCTGAGGTGTGCTCCTAGATTTTTCCTTATTATGCCTTACTTAACAATCCCTTTTGTTAGAGCAAAGGGACATTACATGTCCAACTCTCGTGATTTTACTTGTTAGTAATCATATCACTAATGTTCGCAATTATTTTTTTTTTACAATAAAGCTGGATTCTTTATTGGAGACGGAGCTGGTGCGGGTAAAGGCAGAACAATTGCGGGCTTGATATGGGAAAACTAGCACCATGCGAGGAGGAAAGCATTGTAAGCTATGAATTTCTGAGGTGTGCTCTTAGATTTTTCCTTATTATGCCTTACTTAACAATCCCTTTTGTTAGAGCAAAGGGACATTACATGTCCAACTCTCGTGATTTTACTTGTTAGTAATCATATCACTAATGTTCGCAATTATTTTTTTTTGACAATAAAGCTGGATTCTTTATTGGAGACGGAGCTGGTGCGGGTAAAGGCAGAACAATTGCGGGCTTGATATGGGAAAACTAGCACCATGCGAGGAGGAAAGCATTGTAAGCTTTGGGTGTTACACTCACTGATTTGCATGCAGACCTTCAGTCTATCCTCGTCCTCTGTTCATTTTTTTACGGCTATTACTAGATTGTTAAGTTATTAATTTGCCTTCACAACTAGGAAGGATTCTATATTACAATGTTTTTCATCTTCTCTAAAGTTCTTACACAAGTGGATTTCTGTTGGTTCAGACTTGCAGTTGTTCGATGCAAGAAGAGACCTGGATGATGTCACGCACATATTGAAGGTAAATTCTCAACTCCTTGCTAGCTTATGTGATGATTTTATGCAATAAAAATATTCTGTTTTAGCTATTCGACATATGGGACTAATGATTGAAGTAACATACCATTTGAAATCAGAATTATTTGTTCAAGATTAGGTGTGGTGTGGTTTGCTTTAATGTGTTGGGTTATCGGAATTTGGAAAACGAGAGTTTAGGGACCTAAGAGAATATTTGTCTTACTTTGGTGGTAGAATAAATGTTTTGTTAATTAAATCTTCTGCAATATTTTTATATGGATTAGAGGAGCAAATGCGTAAACGTCAGATGTGAGTATACAACAAAAATATTTAGGTTTAGTTTTTCTTTTATTGTCGCTATTATTTTTTATGTTGTTATTTTTCACATTATCTTTTATTTGTGCTGAAGAGCACTTTTGGCCTTGCCTTGTTTGGATATTTCTTAGTATGATCATCTCATTGTACAGCGTTTGCATGCATGCTAATGTTTTATTCTATTTGTAAAAGCACAGTAAAGTAGGTAGAGAAGTTTCTCTTAATAATTATTGAAGAGAAACTATGTTGCATACAGGTATTGTGTATCACAGGGGGTGGAGCTGACAAGAGATATTGATATGCCTTTTCCTCTCCTTTCCTATCCTTTTGCTTTTAGAGAAGGGGTAAAAAGGGATCGTTATTACTATCGGCATTGGTGGCAGCTTCCTAGGTCCTTTTTTTGTGCACACTGCTCTTCAAACGAGTTTTCTCATGCTTTACTAAAGTTGCATCGTTCTGTTTTGGTGTCTTATTCTCTTTGGATTTTGATTCTTTTTCATAATACAATTTTTTGACCTTGTTTTACGGCAGAAGCTTGCTTAAATTGTAGTTGTTTACGAATGCAATCAAATCCAGAGGCTAGCAAATGTGTTGTAGAACGCCAACAGCGATTGTAAGCAATTCCATGTCACTATAACTTCAAAAACCTTTGTTTTTTGTGCTAGTGTTTTACAAGTCTCTCATCCCACACTCACAGAGGTAGGCTTATTCAAATTGTTTTAGCAAGGTCCACTTGCTTTGAGCAATGATTATTGAGCTTATGTGATAAATTTTAGAACTTATTGAAGAGGAGATCTAAACCATTCATGTTTGAAATTTTACCCAGGATTTAGGGAAACTATGTTGCATACAGGTATTGTGTATCATAGGGGGTGGAGCTGGCAAGAGATATTGATATGCCTTTTCTTTTCCTTTCCTATCCTTTTGTTTTTAGAGAAGGGGTAAAAGGGAACATCCAAATGCTAGTTGTATTTTTTTAAATAGTGTATTTCAGGGGAACAGTGCATCATTTGACATGTTGCCCCTAAGTTAGAAGTACACATCATGACTTCCTTCTAGAAGTGGTGTTAACATACAGTGGGCATGTTTCTTGTGTGGACAGGTAATCATAGGTGCATTCATGGTTCAAGGGGTCATCTTGTATGTTGTCTTTGATTGTGTCTATGCTTTTAAGACAACTACGGAATATATATATATATATATATATATATATATATATATATATGTATTTTTTTTTGTATTTGTCAATCTTGCAAATATAGATCCAATTGATGTTGCTAGAAATATTGCAGGCCTCAAACCTGAAACTACTCTTGGTAAATAAAAGTTAATTTGTTCAAGTCACCTGTGGTGTTTTATTTCTTTTACTTGAGCTCATTTTCCCACTTCAAATTCTAAATCTTGTTTTTTTTCCTTTTATTTTTTTGTGATCACATGTAGTAGTTTTGGTCTCAAAAACCTTCACCAAAACTAAAACTATGCTAAATGCTCAAACACTGAGGGCATGGATTTCAAAAGAGTTGTGGTCAATGCAGAAATTATACTGGTCTTTCTTTTTTATGAATTCTCAAAGTACCTAGTATTGGATGATCTAGATCTTGGTAAAATTAAAAGATGAGAATTGATTTTTGTGAGAATAGTTTGCTTGCTAAAATTAAGAGAGTAATGCTTATAAAAAGTTTAGTTGGATATAATACGTTCGTTATTTTGTTAGGATTTGTTGAAGTTACCATACTTCCTAGCAATTGAGAAACCATATTAGAGAGACAAAGGCAACTTTTATTTTTCTACTTGAAGGTTCTTGAAAGGAGCGTTAAGCATTGATCAACATTCATATTCTGCACCATTTGAAAAAAATCTACCTGTATGTGCTCCAATACCATGAACTTTTATCAAATCTATATTCTTCTTGTCCTAAAATTATTCTTTATCAATGGTGCTGAATCACATTTAACATGTGATTATCCATTTTGTATGGTATTTAATACATTGTTTGAGGTCCTCTTGGTTATTGAGGAAGTTTTTATGGTGCTCTATCATTTGCCTTTTGATTATCCATTTGGGGCATTATCTGGTGAGGCATGAGTTCTTTATGTGCTATGTGAGATTCCAGTTACATGTTGATAACATTTTGACTTTCTCTTTCAAGTACTTTTAAGTCTGTTAAGTGTGTGAAATGTTTTATTTTTTGGATATCCTGTAGGAGTGACTACTTCTCCCCAAGATCTATTTGAGTTGCGACTAATTTTTAGAATTCTTAATAACTGTAGCTTTATGAGTGGTCCTATAACTCATTCTACCACTCCTTTAGACCATCTTACCTTATTCTAAAGCCGTGAAGAAATTTACACCTCACATTCAACAAGCAAGCCCACTTGAACTCTAACCCTTTTTCCCTTGGTATTGAATATGTAAAAAAAGAAGAGAGAAAATATGTCTTTTAAAGTTTTCAATGCCCATTTATTTTACTTCAATCTAGGTCAGCATGGAAAGTAATGGCAATGGGGCATCTATTGATGGTGTACTACTTCTCTTTGAGACTGGAAAAATTGAATTTGGCGAACCAGGAGCAAATGGTCGGCATAACTTTCACCAACTAATTTACCAGGTAATTTCTTGTTCCATTATGAATTTGGTTGAAGTGAAATTAGGTCATTGTATACCTATTTTGATTTTTAAAAATCAATTCTGGAATTCAAATGAGTCCTTGTTCCTAAAATTCACTTTTAAAAAAAAAAATCACATGTATACTTCATTTGAGTGGGATAAGTTGTTTCAGGATACATTTATTTCTCTTCTTGCCGTCTTTATTCAAAATTTGTCCTTGTTTTCCCGTAAATACCCTGTCTTGGTAAACCTGATAATTTTGATACTCTTGATGCACATGCACCTCAATATGATGTCTTTTTTTTTAATGGGGAAAGAAGTTTAGTTCTGTATTTTGGATGGTTTCTCATTGAATAGTAGCATATTTGCTCCCAATGTGCGTGCCATTAGTTTCAGTTATCATTTGTTGTATACTAGCTTCGGTGCCTACGCTTCGCTGCGATGCTGAACTATTTTTTTGTGTGTAGAAAATATAATGTTTAGGTATTGAAACGAGGTTCTTAAATAACATAAAAAGCCATTCATGACAAATGTGTAACAATGCTAGTCAAGTTAATCCAACACGAGATATTCTACAAAATCCATAGCCCAAATTATATGACTGAAACAACCCGATAAAAACATAAAGAGAATCATAAAGCTTTTTTTTAAAAAAAATATATCAACTTTTTAAACCTATAACCAGAGTCATTAGACCTGAGGCACTCATTTTAGGAAAACCATGAGATTCAATTTTCAATAAATTAAATATGAAATGATGAAATTAAAAAAAACATTCAATCATCAGAAATGATTGAAAGAAATAGTAATTCAAAGAATGAAGATCAAATTTACTAGGAGAAATGATTGATGACTAGGAGAGGTATCACCGTTAACTTGCTTATCATCTGTGTCTGTGGCAGGTGAGGCATTACCTTTACATTAATGACTAGGAGAGGCATCACTTTTAACCAAAGCCTTGGCACTTTTCACATATATTTGGCTTCCATTCATAGTTCACATGAACTTCTCTAATAGTAGTAGAGAACTCAAGTTCAAATTTGTGGACAAATGGTAGAAATGCATCTACCTCCACACACAACCGCGTGTAGTCTAAGCGCTTACATCAAAGTGTCAACTCATCACAAGAGAGTGGTTGGCCCAATATACTGGCTACCTCACTTAAACCCTTCTTTTTCCATAAAGGAAAAAGTAGATCATATATTTGAATCCATACTGGAAGTTTGGTGGTCTTGTTCATGTTGAAGACAAACCCATAATGCTATTTCTGAAGAATAATGGCTTTCCCACCAAACATCCAAGGACCATTTGCAATGACCTTTTTTAGCTCATCTTCTGTTTTGAAACAAAACATTGTAAATCCATTGGCCAAGGATGTCACATCCTCAATGCTAAACCTCTTTCATATCCTGTGAGCAATTGAATTCATAGTAGAATAAAGAAGCTTAAAACCAAAAAAAAACACCTACTAGGCAACGATGCCACATCGCAGAAGACTTCTCCCATAATCCCTTAGTCATTTTGAGATGAGAGCCAACCGGGTTACGAGGGATGGGTTCAAAAGTGCATCAAGTGTTGGAGTCAGTAACTCTTATCTTATCGGCCTAAAAACCCGAGGGGGGAGTTGGTCGGGAAGAGGTTGGGGAGGCTGTGTTTTGGGTGTTTTGGTGTTGGTTTGTGGGATGTTTAGTGGTTGAGGGGGTGGTATAGGCTTTGGGTGTTTGGGTTTTTTGGATTGGAAGCCATGACACATTCTACCAGAGCTTCAACCAACACTTATTCACCAATAATTCAAACAATATACAGAACATATACAAAAATCAGCATAATTTAACGGTTGGATCTCCACAACTGTGAATTAGACCGAAACTAACTTGAGAATGACGAGCTTCTGTTGAACATATAGAAAACTTTGCCGGAGGATTTGTTTCTAATCTCCACCGTTCAGAATGTGTAGCTCAACGAGGTGCATCACATATCCAAAAATAAGCTTGATCCAATAGTAATCGAAGGAGAAATAAGCCGGCAACCAGACTATTTCGAAAGGGATTTTTCCATAAATCTTCAAATGGTCAGATTTCGCGGGAGGAATCAAATATGGACGATCCCTCTGGTCAGAATGTAGGCAATATAAAGGCTCACAACATACCTAAAAATAGGCTTGATTTAATGGTAGGACAAGGATAAATCAGCCGGCAACTCTGACAAGTCTGAAGGGGGGTTTCTAGAAAATTTCAAACGATCAGATTTCCTAAACGGCGACAGATATGGACAATCCCTCCGCTCAGGCCATAGATAATAACGAGGTGCATAACATAACAAAATCTTGGCCTGATCCAACGATGGATGCCAGTGATATGGTTGTTGGACCACCAGCCCTTTGTATCTTTCCTCTCTAACCTCCCTCTAGCTTCTCTTTCTAGAAGAGCACAAGCCCTAAACCCTAAAACTGTAAAACCCTAAGCCTTTAGCCCTAAACCCTAAGCTCTAAACCCTAACCCCTAAAACGTAAACCCTAAATCCTAAACTTTTTTTTGAAAAGTTAAGATGTATATAAATAAAAGAAATATTCACTATATAATTATGAGGGGCATACCTCAAAAGAAATTAGCTAAAACAACATAGCATAAATAAATTAATAATTGTTTGCTAGCGATAGTACAAAGTGATTAAAAAAAGAAAATTTTGCATGGCTTCTGCATGAACAGTAGCCATGTAATTAATTTTGTCAGTAAAAACATGCAAATCATCTGCATGAACAGTAGCGATGTAATTAATGTTCTCCCAAAGTTCATTCTGCAACAATTGAATGTCCATCAACGCATTCCTTCAAAAAACTTGTCCAAGATGGAGTTAAAGAGTTCCCCACCTTAATCACCTCATTTTCTGCTTGGAGGTTCCATGAGGCGAGAGTCGGTGCTGAGATGGTGCCTGTATGGTCCATGTTTGTAATGTGTGTTTAAATCTGTTGGAAAATTGCCTCAACAGTCGTATGGTGTGTCTAAGGAGTGCTTGTGAAAACACGACTATTCCTTTAATGCCATAGGAAATAAACAGTGGCAAACAGAAGAAGATGAGTTATCATGTGATCAATGTCATTCTTCTTCTTATAGTAGGATGCTACCCATTGAAGAAGGTGTTTCCAGGGTTTGCATGGCCAACTCACATTAACTCTGTTACACACAGCCTCCCAAACTGAGCAAGTATAAGTGCATTTTCTTGATGATCACAAAGGATACATGTGAAACTTGTTACTGTTCCATGTAATTTGTTCATGGTACGTAACCTTCCAAGACTTGCTAGCCACAAGATGAAGGATTGGCGAGGAATATGGCCTTTGAACCAAAGAAAGTGATGCATGGCATTTGCTGGTCTTTTATCCTAAAGCATGTCCCATGCAGATTGAATAATGAAGTCGCATGAATGATGTATGTTCCATACCCATTGATCTTCTCTTGTTGGGTGAGGATTGAATGTGATGAAATTCCATGTTGGCTGAAGCTCTAGCAAGTTAGTTGGGAAGACCCAACAATTTCCCTGTATAATGTCTAATACCCGTGCGTTCCAAGCTAGGCATGTGGAAGTAAGCCTCTGTAAAGGAAGGATATCAATTATTCTTTTGCCTTCTGGTAACCAATAATCATACCAAAGGGACGTAGAGAAGCCATTGCCAATGTGAGATAGGAACCAGCCTCTGCATTCTTCCTGAACCTGTATGATCTTGCGCTAGGACCATGAAGGGCTGGAAGGGATGAGAATGTACCATAGCGATCTATTGCGAAAAAGGATAGTGTTGACCCAAACTGTCTAGATATAATCCTTGTCTACTAGAAGGTGCCATATATGTTTCATAGTACCGCTTTGTTCCAAGTTTTGAGGCTTTTGATGCCAAGGCCTCCTTCTTGTAATGGTAACATAGAGAATGCCAAGCAACCTTGGCTCTAGCATGAGACAGAGAGATGCCCTTCCACAGAAACACAGATATGATACTCTCTATTTTCCGTATGTTAGCACGTGGGAGGAGGAACATAGAAGACTAGTGCACTTGAATGGAAAATAGAACATACTTAATGAGCTGAAGGCGTCCAACATATGTGAGAGAAGAGGATATTCATAGCTTTATTTTGGAAGTGATACGTTCAATTAGAGGAATGCAATCTGCATGTGTGAGTCTTATGGATATTAGTGGGACACCAAGATATCTTACTGGAAGAGTTCCCGATTGGAATCCAAGCTGGTTGCAAATGCTGCTTTTGAGGGCCACATCAATGCCAGACAAGTATAAAGAGCTCTTAGCTTGGTTTATAGTGAGGCCTGAGAGGTTTGAAAATTTATCCATGCAAGCTTTCAAGATGCCAATCGACTCTGTGTCTACATGACAATAAAGCATGAGATCATCTGTAAAACAAAGATAAGTAATGCAAATTGGTGCACAACGCCAATGGTATTTGAACATGGAATGTTGTGTTTGTTGATTAATGATGCCTCTCAAACCTTTTATTACTAGAACAAAAAGGTTAGGGGATAATAGGTTTCCTTGATGAATGCCTCTAGTTGCTGAGAAGAAGCCATGAAGCGCGCCATTAAGATTGACAGTGTAATATGTCGTAGAAATGTAGATTTCGATCCACTATATCATATGGTTGGGAATGCCAATGGCTGTTAAGCCTGCTAATAAAAAATCCCATCTCACGTGTCAAATGCTTTCGTTAGGTCAACCTTGAGAGCACATCGGGGTGGCCTATTTTGGTGATGAGAATTATACATGAGCTCCTAGGTAAGGAGTATCGCATCAGAGATATGCCGACCTGGCAAGAAAACCGATTGAGAGGGTCCAATTACATCTACTAATGCTGCCTTTAACCTACTCACAAGTATCTTGGAAATGCATTTATACAAAACATTGCAATAAGAGATCGGTGGAAAGTCATGAATGCAAGATGGATTCTCAACTTTGGGCATTAGGGCAATTCTGGTTGCATTTACACCTTGAGCCATGGAATTGGTTGCAAAGAAATACCTGACCGCAATAATGAATTCAGCTCCAATAATTTTTTAAGAAGAATGCAAATAATATAAATAAACCCTAAACTAGGAAGAAAATAACAATAAAATAAATAAATCCGAATTTAATATCCTAAATATGATAGGATCAGATTTGTTGCTTTTTAGAAGTCTCATATAAGCTAGGAGAATCAAATTTGAAGGTGGAATTAATTCTGAAATCTTCTTTCCTTTTTGTAGCTATTAAATATAATTACCAAAATTCTGGCGCTGCGCAACAAGAGCAGAAGATGGAATGCTGGGTGTGGGCAGTAGAGGAGCATGTATGGCAGCAGAAGATTTATGAAAAAATTCATGTGTGAGGAGATGGTTGTGAAGATCTGCATATGATAAAGGTTCAGCCTTGGTAATAAGACTGGTAACTAAGTCTTTAAACTCTCCCCGAAGACCACGAAACACATAAATTGAAATCTTCAAGCGAAATTGGCCGACCAGCAACGACCAATTCATCAAATAAGGCCTTCGCTTTTTGCATAAATTGAGTTATTAATTCATCACTTTGTCGAAGATCCTAAAGAAAGCTGTGAAGTTGCATAATACAAGAGTTGGAGGTGGAAGTGAGAGCTCGCTCAAGAGTGCCCCAAGCTAAACAAGAACTTTGACAACCAACAACAAGATGCAAAACTTTCATAGATAGGGAGGAAAGAAGAGCACTTAGAATGAGTTGGTCCTGTTGTTTCCAGGTTTGAAAAGGCGGATTCACCTAAAGAGAGATACCATCATGGGCAAGAACATGTGTTGATGGACATGTGTTAGAGCCATCAACAAAACCAAAAACTCCTTGGCCTAGGAGATAAGGCAGCATCTGCATACGCCAATATAAATAATTGGTGTTTGTTAATTTGAGGGAGATGACTTGATGAGTGTGAGAAAGGGAGATAATGCTTGCGGCAATAGAGGCAGCAGACGTGGGCTGCAAGAGGAGGCGTTCACCAACCATCGCAGAGGAGAATCCAGGCGGTGACGCAGCAGAGAAAAGCAGAGGAGGCGCTGCAAGAGAAGAGGGCTGCAATGTCGGAGAAAAAGAAAGCTGGACTGCTGGTGCTACAGAATTTGAAGATGTATGTGGCGGCTGTTCCATTGAAGAAGGGAGGCTGTGAGAAAAGTAGGTTTAATTTATTTTAGGGTTTTGTGGAATTAATTAACTTTGTGTTTTGGTCCCCCAACTGTAACCAATTGATTCTAGATTGCTACTTAAGAACAGACTCTTCATCTTTGCATAATTGCATGTACAGTTTTACACTGGTTCTTTCACTTGTTTGAGCAGTAATGGATGATGGATTGCGGTCCGAAAATGTTTATGCCTCATACTATGTAGCTTTGGCTTGGGCAACCCAACTGGTGATGTGGTTTATATGCTAGTGATGAAACTTTCTAAGTTCATTCTTCAATAGATGAAGATAGGTTGTGAATTGGTACATTGGGTTACCAATGACTAGAAAGGTCTATAGATTGCTAACGACAGTAGTGAAGTCTTCTTTGTCAGCCCAAGCATTCAAGAATTAGAAAGATGAGTGTCTTTGTTGAACAATATCATGAGGATGGAGATTTAGTAACATAGCGCTGTGATCAGAGATGTGCCTAGGCATAAAGATAGCATGAGCTGCAGGGAAACTAAAAAACAAGTTGGAATTACCATAAATCCAATCCGATTTTTTCTGGATTGTTTGTTCACTATATTGGCCATTCTGCCATAAGTATTTCGTTCTTGTATATGGAACTTGAAGGAGCTCAGCTTGACTGATGCAACTGGGGAAGTCATCTAAATGACGATACCAATTGGTGTCTCTTCCTGATTGATCACCAACATGCATAATGGTATTAAAGTCACCGAGAACAATCCATGAGGTGCAAGTGTTGAGGGAGCTTTCTTGGTAGAGATAACGCCAAAGAGTACTGCATTTGATTGGGGTATATTGGCCATACACAAATGTGATTCGAAGGGTGGATGCAAGGTAATGGGTAGTGATCTCACAAGTTAGCCATTGGGAAGAGGAGTTGATATGGGTGAGGGAGAGTTTACGTGGGTTCTAGTCGATGAGGATGATAGCTGGTGGAGGAGTTAATGTTGGAGGTGTAATGCCAAGGTGGAATGGCTAGTTGAGAGGCAATTGTATCTAGATTGGAGGTTGTTATCCTGGTTTCTAATAAACCAAAAATATCCAAGTTGTTTTTTGTCATCCAATCCTGGATAGTTTTTTGTTTGTAGAAGTTATTGAGTCCCCAAACATTCCAGTCATCATGCATGTTGAATGTTCTAGCTTAAGCTGATTATGAGTGCGGGCTAGGTTATTCACTTAAGCTTACCTGGTGGATCTCATTTTTGGTTCTATGTGATTGCCCCTTTTATTAGGTGGCCTGGTGCTACTGAACGATTTCTCCAGGTTGTTTGCTGGAGCAGTTCAATCATGTACTATTTTTGTTGCGGATTGCTGGTTGCTTTGGATGTCTCTGCGATTTGCTACGTCGAGGCTTCCTTTTGCTCATATCTATATTGGCATGTTTTCTCTGTTCAGGGAGCTTGTTGTTCCCTTTGATTATTTTGGCTTGCAATGTTCATATTGGGAGCTTGTTTCCTTATGCTTATTTTTATTAGATTGTACATGCTTGTATATTTTGACTCGCTAGTTCTCTAGCTTAGTTTTGTTTTGATCTATAAAATTTCTTACATTTCATAAAAACAAAAAGAGCTTATAGTCTGTCAATCCTTACTATGTCTGGACCTGGTAAGTTTTCCCGTGTTGAGTCAAATTTAGCCGCAGGCTCCACTCTTGGTGGTGCCCTTCCATCAATTCCCTTAAGTTTCAGCCTTGCGACTATACTCCTATTAGAACCCAAAAACTTTGATTTCTTATAAGGTGATGGCGGAGTCCTAGAAGCAACATCCGCCAATCCCTGGTCGGCATCGTTTATCGTTGAGACTAGGATAGTATGTGATCGTCTTTGAGCCCCCAACTTTCGTTCTTGATTAATAAAAACATCCTTGGCAAATGCTTTCACAGTTGTTTGTCTTTCATAAATCCAAGAATTTCACATCTGACTATGAAATACGAATGCCCCTAATTGTCCATGTTAATCATTATTGTGATCTAGAAAGCCAACATAATAGGATTGAAATCCTATAATGTTATCCTATGCTAATGTATCTAGAGCATATGCTTGCTTTGAGCACTCAAATTTCTTCAAAGCAACAGCACCGGAGGCACGACCCAGCCAATTAAAGCCAAGAGCGCATTGCTAGTAGAAAGGACAAGGCAACAGGCGCACACTTGAGGCGGACCGACCGACCCAACCTAAAGTCCAACTACAAGTTTTTTAACTGCAACAACTTAAATATATGTTATTGGAGTTGGAATTACCATGGTTGCTGGCACCGGACTTGCCCTCTAATGGATCCTCATTAAAGGATTTCGATTGTACTCATTCCAATTACTAGACTCGAAGAGCTTGATATTGTTATTTATTGTCACTACCTCCCCATGTCAAGATTGGGTAATTTCCGCGCCTACTACCTTCCTTGGATGTGGTAGCCATTTCTCAAGCTCCCTCTTTGAAATCGAACCTTAATTCTCTATCACCTATCACCACCATGATAAGCCTCTATCCTACCATCGAAAGTTGATAGGATAGAAATTTGAATGATGTGTCGCCAGCACGATGGTCATGCGATCTAACGAGTTATCATGAATCATTACAGCAACATGCAGAGCCCGTGTTGACCTTTTATCTCATAAAAGGTCAGCCCATGTTGACCTTTTATCTAATAAATACATCCCTTCCAGAAGTTGGGGTTTGTTGCACATATTAATTCTAGAATTACTATGGTTATCTAAGTAGCAAATACCATGAAACAAACTATAACTGATTTAATGAGCCATTCACAGTTTCACAGTCTGAATTAGTTCATACTTACACATGCATGACTTAATCTTTAGGACAAGCATATGACTACTAGCAGGATCAACCAGGTAGTATTCATTGGCAACACCACGACCCATATGATCCCCGATGCCAATGAGACGAGGGGTTAAGATAGGCGAAGAAGTCATTCTTATTAAGTATGAACGGCTCAAACAGGGCAATCGTAGGGGCAGAGGCCCCCATGTTGGCATCACATTTTGAATCCGAAAGCACGAGTGATCACGCGTGAACTAGTTCGGCAGGAGTCCGCTCGAGTAGAACACGAGCGCCGCTGCTAGGTTTGCCTTGTGCCCCCGGGGAGGCACGAGGCAGAGAGCGACAGCTTCATGTTCGAATTCTAGGTATGCAACACAAGAACCCTGCCTCGCTGCAAGGCATCTAGGGTTTTGGGCTTAGTCCAACCATAAAGACATGTTCTTTCTATTGCCAATGCAAGCTGAAAACATACCTTTGCACCTATTTCTACTTTAAAGGATATTTCTCTAAGACCATGAGGAGGTTGAAGGGGGGTTGATTTACCACAAGCATCACCTTTTAAGAAGGACAGAACCCACCCAAGTCACCCAAATTAAAGAGTCTTTTGTATGTAGCCTCTAAACATGTTTTAAAACAGCAACATTGTTCCATGTTTTAATGCTTTTTATCCCCAATCCACCTTTTTTTAGTGGATAGCATAGAGATGCCCAAGCAATTTTAGCTCATGTGTGTGTTAAAGAGATTCCCTTCTTGAACCCTAAACCCTAAATTTTTTTTTGGATAAAGTTAAGTTGTATATAAATTTAGGTAAATTCTGTATAAAAATTACGAGGGGCATACCCTAAGAGAAATTAATCTAAACAACATAGCAAGGAAAACCAAAATAAAAAGATCACTGGCTTGGAGCCAAACAGAGGAAACAACAAAAAGAGGAAATAATTATGCATGGGCTCTACATGAACAGAGGCCGAGTAATTAATAATCTTGTTTAAGGGAAATAGCAATCCAGAAAGGCCATTCCCTTATCAAATCATCATTTCCTTATCTATCTGGTGCCTCTCAAGTAGTTGGGAAAAGAAAATGGGCAAAAGCCCATAGTAGCTTAAAAGTCAACAATCATCATTGGAGAGGAAACCAAAACTTTCTGCCCTAAGGTAACAAAGGTTATGGTTCTTGCAGACCCTATATGTCTTAGACCAATGCTGGAATGGTGCCTTTATGTTTCATGTTTGTTACGTGAGTGCAAATCCTTTGGAAGATGGCCTTGGTTGTTGTTTGTGGTGCCTGAAATATGTCATTGAAGACACGATGTTCCTTTCATGCCAAAGAAAGTAGATTGTGGTGGAAAGTAGGAGACGAGCAATAATAATTCTTTTAGTAAGTGGTGGAAGCCCTTTAAAGAAGGTGGTGTCAAGTACGAAGAAAAGATGTTAATGAGTATTTATGTGAAAATCACACGACATGCAAGTGGTCATTATTTCAGCCATGCGCAACCTATCAATGGTGTGCAATCGATCTAAATAGGCCAACCACAAAATGAATGATAGGCATGGAATGTGGCCTTTGAACCAAAGCAGGTGATGCATGTTATTGGTAGGCTTTTTGTCGTGTAGGAGTTCCCATGCAGAGTCAACTGTGAAGGCCCTTGAAGGGTATCCTGTCGATACACATTGGTCATTCCTGGTAGAGTTAGGAGAGAAGGTAATGGCATTCCATGTTGTTTGTAGCTCTTGGATGGCTCTTGGGAATTGCCATTGCTCACCATTTATAATGTCTGAGACTCTTGCTATCCAAGGACCCTATGGAGGTAAGGATACGGAGTGTTATGGAGTCAATTATTTTCTTTTCTTTAGGTAGCCAATAATCAAACCACAAGGATGAGGTTTCATTGTCAATGCATAATATGAACCAACCTTTGCACCATTCTCAGCTGTACAAAATCTTTCTCCAATACCACGAGGGATTGTGGGAATGTTGAAATGCCAAAAAGACTTGTGATAGAGGTGAATTATGTGGATTCATGTTGTCCAAATGGACTGATTGTCTAAAAATAGTCGCCATATATGTTTCATGGTTGTCGTTTTGTTTCCATGTTTTAAGACTTTTTATGCCAAAACCTCCTTCCTGCATGGGATAACAAATAGAATTCCAAGATACTTTTGCTCTAGAGGGTGATGGAGAAGTGTCCTTCCAAAGGAAAGTAGCAAGGATGCTTTCTATTTTATGGATGATGGTGCAAAGTAGGATAAACATAAAGGACTAGTAGACTTGGATGAAGAAGAGGACTGATTTGATGAGTTGTAGACGACCTGTATATGTTAGGGAAGAGGATGTCCATAGTTTGATTCTGGAAATGATTCGTTTGACAAAGGCAGGCAGTTCGCATGAGTGAGTCTTGTAAAGATTAGAGGAACACCAAGATATTTCACTATAAAGGTTCCTTACTGGAATCTTAGATGATGTTGAATGTTGTACTGAAGCTCCCTATCAATTCCTGATAGGTGTGTCAGCATTATAAAATAACATTAGATCATCTGCAAAACAAAAGTGAGTGATGGAGTTTGGTTTAGAAAGCATCATTATATGATTTCATGAAAGATTTTCATATCTAAATTAGATCATTATTTCACATTCACAAATCCATCCATTAACCCGAATTGTACAGACTTTTTCAAGCTAATTTCTTAACCCAAACTTACCTCACCTTAATCACTTTATATGGGACTCTAATTTCTCATAACTTTTTGTTCTTAGGGTTGTCCAAATCAACCCCTTAACACCCATTAGTAAAGCTGTCACAACAGCCTCGCTTTAGTTTCTTGGAGACATTTATTATCCTTGACAACTCTACACTTAAAGCTAGCACTCTAGCCCCTGTTGTTTTAAAAAAATAAAATTTGGAGAGGTATTTAGCCCACCCCTAAACATAGAATTTCAACGCTCTCATAGCAGCCCCAAAGTCTCCTAAAAATTAAGTCTCTCTATTGCTCCATTTCCATTTAATTTTGGGGTTGTTTCAGCTCACACAAAACTAATTTTAGCTACAATTTCAATCAACCATAAATCACAAACGACTCATATTACAAACCATCCATACGGTCACATTATAATTAATATTATAAATATCACATATCCAAATATCAACCCCATCCAACGGTGAAATTTTCCAGAAACATAGGTTTAACCGAACTAACCTAAAACTTGTAGACTTATTGTACAAGAAGCATAACTTTTGTTCGGAATGGTTGGTTTTGATATCCACTGTTCAGAATCTATACATCATCATGAAGAACAACATATTCAAATTATAACCCGATCCAACGATGGACGGTGGAGAAAATGGTTGACAACTAAAACTGTCTAAAAGTATACTTTCCCATAAATTTTCCTCCTGCGATATCTCTCAAACAAGGACTGATATAGAAGATCCCTCCAATGACAATTTACACGATATGGAGAAGAACAACATATCCCAATATTGTCCCAATCCAACGGTGGATGGTGGAGTTATAGCTATCGTAAGTTCTGCCATGAATATGTCTTCTCTTTGTCTCCTAAGTTCCTTATTCCTTCTTTTTTCTCTTGTTTCTCGTTGATTTCTAGCTAAAAGAATACTTTTCCTAACACAATTTTTGGGTTTCTCCTTGCTTTTTTCTCTTTTTATGGTCCAATTATTATAAAGACATGTAAGGTCAACAAAAAACAAACAAGTTTGTACATCAATAGAAAACATACAAAACAACATAAACCGGTTAGCAAATTGATATAAAAATTACCAAACTAAAGTAGGATCACCACTAGAAGGCTATGATTATACTTTCTGTGTGAAGCACGAGCATCATTTATTTATAATAGATGGTGCCACATTAGGAGCAACTGAGGAGTTGACATTTTGAGGATATCCTTTTTCATTTTCCTCTTAGCAACGGATGGTTATAATATGGAATTACTTAGACAATTTAATATGCTACTTGACCACCTCGCCACCTCCTACAATGAGTCAAAAAAATTAATGAAAGAACTCTTGGTAGTTGTTAAAAGGACACTGCTAATAAACCAAAACTTGATTAATTGATTATTTATTAATTAATTAGTTTTTCTGTTTTTTAAAGAAAATTGAAAGGACACATTTTCACAAAATTAACGTCTGTAGATTAACTTTCATTGAAAATTCCGTTGTAATTAATTAGTTTTTTTAAAAAAAAATTGTATTGAGTACTAGTCTATTTCTTTCTTAATAATTAATGGTATGCAATAAAAACAAAATGAAAATCTGTGGATTCGAAGAACCAAAATCTAGATTATAGGCGGCAAACAATTTATTAAAAAAAAAATCCTTATTTCCTATCTATAAATACAAGCCTTCACCATCTCCACTCGTGTGCAAGTTCAAAATTAAAAAAACTCCCAGCTAGCAACACAAGACTCTCCCTTTCTCTTACTAGGCTAGCTATCATGGGTGTCTTTGCTTTCAGTGACGAGTTCACCTCCCCAGTCCCCCCTGCAAGATTATTCAAGGCTTTGATTCTTGACTTTGGAAACCTCCTCCCAAAACTCTTGCCACAGCTTATTAAGAGCGTTGACTTCACCCAAGGCAATGGAGAGGCTGGCAGCATCAGGCAGATAAGCTTTCAAGATGGTGAGTGTAAATTTTAGGTCAACCTAATGCCTGCATATATAGAATAAGCAGAAAATCTTAAACGAGAAATTATAATTGACTAGTTAAGCAATAATTCATTACAGCACAATACTAATAGCCAGTAATAGTGTCTTGACTTGAATGTAAAAACTTTTTTTCGCAAATATTATAACAAAGTGCACGTGTCCATGGTATTATTGCAGGTACTGGTCTTAAGTCTGTTACGAACCGAGTTGAAGCTGTTGACCCAGAAAATCTCTCCTACTCGTACAGTTTGATTGAAGGTGAAGGATTATTGGATAAGATGGAAACCATTGTTTATGAGGTACAATTTGTGCCTGGTCCTGATGGTGGTAGCATAAATAAAATGAAAAGTACCTATCACACCAAGGGTGATATTGTGCTTACCGAAGAGGAGGTTAAGGAAGGCAAAGAGAAGGCACTGGGAATGTACAAAGCTGTGGAAGCTTACCTCCTTCAAAACCCTGAAGCCTATGCTTAAGTGCTTTTTGCACTTTTATTATATATATCTCACTAGCTATATCCTTAATGATACCGTACGTGTTTAAGTTAGGCTATGGTGGCCATAATTTGGGTGGGTAGTGTTAAAAACATAAAATAAGGATTTGATGATCATCATTCACGTGTGATTTTATTGTAATGTTCCTTCCGATAGAGTTCTCCTTCTGGTCTGGTTTCTTTGTTGTAAATTGAGAACCATATGTTGAGATTGGAAAATAAAAATAAAAATATATGACTGTTTGAATAACTAGTTTGGCACGTGACTCTGTCTTATTTTATGGATTATGGAATCGGCTGCTGGGTGTGTGTTTGATTCTGTGCCTTAAGGTCCGAATTAAGCAATTAAATATTTTGCTATACATATATATTAGGATAATACATGTCATAACCCATTTTTGGGTTATTCCCCAATTCACTTTTTTTCTCTCTTAAAAAAAATAAATAAAATACAAAAAAGATCAAAAAAATATTATCAAAAAATATAATTGTGAAAAAAGAATGCCAAAACGCTCAAAAATTGGTCGTGGAGATTCAAAAATACAAATATTGAAATTTGACGGTATTTTATTGACTGATGAGAGCTATGTTGACAAAGAAAATTCAATTTGAGGAAGAAAAGTCTAAAATCATATGTTTATGGACTTAATTAAATTTTATTGAAGGTTTGATTGAATTTATGGAGGGTTTGATTGCAAGAAAAATTGATTTTGAAGTCAATTTGGGCTTTAATTGGAAGAAATTAAAGTTTTATGGTCAAATTATAATTTTTTTTTAGAGTTAATTTGGTCAAATCAGGAGCTTAAGTGCATAAATATTAAAGTTTGATAGTCAATTAGGAACTTAATTGAAGAAATTCAAAACCAAGGACCAAACTGGAAAAGACACGTAAATAGAGGGGTTGTAATTAAAACTGAATCAAGGGTCAAATTGAAGAAATTAGAAGTTTATTGCTCAATTGAGGGTCAAATTGCATAAATTCAAGACTAAGGACCAAAGTGATAAAGGTTGCCAACTTCAAGGTCGCTGTTTAATTTTTGGCAGGGATACAATTGAATTGATTTTTACAATCAAAATTGCAATTGAGGACTTGATTAAACAAATCACAAATTAAGGACCAATGTGAACTCTGACACGTTTTTGTCGTCTTTTCCTTTTAAATGAAACGACTCGTTTTGTCCAAAACAACGTTATTTCATGTGTTCTTCACGTAAAAAACAAAAAAGAGCCAAACGGTGCCATTTTAAACAGCAATATAGGTTTTCTTCTTTCCTTGGACGTGCGAAGCAAGGGAAGAATAAGATTTTTTTCACTGACTTTTCTCTCCCTCTTTCTCCAGAAAGCATAAAAAAGATGTCGACCATAACCCCACTTGTATAACCTCTGACTCGTGGCTTACCACGAGCCGGTGAAAAAAGAAGGGAACGTGCCCCTAGGGCAGTCGTGGGGCGGCAACACAGTGGTCGCCCCAGCCATGTCCCTCCCTTGAAAACAGAGGAAGAGAGAGAGAGCAAGAAAAAAAAAACTAAGGAAAAGAAAAAAAAAAGAGAAAAAGGAAAAAGGAGAGCAGGAGGGACAAACAAAAAAGAAAAAAAGCAGAGACGGGAAGGAGATAAACGAAGAAGATATGCGAAGAAGTGGAGAAGAAGAGAAAATAGAGGAGAGGTTGCCATTGTCACAGCCACTGTGCATACAGTACATAGTGAAACACTTGACTTTTTTTTTTCGTTTTTCTTTTTCTTTTTTTTTTATGCCTATGGGTTTTTTTTTTTTTTTGCTTTTTTCTTTGTGTTTTTTTTTCTTTTAATGAATTTTATTTTTTGTTTGATTTAGTTTATTAATATGAAAAAAAAATTATTTAGTTATCATACTTTTATAACACGGATCTCGGGTTTGACGGGTTAACCTGATTTGACGAGTTAACTCGAATTTTACATACAAGTGTTTCAAACACTTGACTGTTTTTTTTTTTCGTTTTTGTTTTCCTGTTTTTTTTTATGCCTATAGGTTTTTTTTTGCTTTTTTGCTTTATGTTTTTTTTCTTTTAATGAATTTTTTTTGTTTAATTTAGTTTGTTAATGTGAAAAAAAAAATTATTTAGTTATCATACTTTCATGACATGGATCTCGGGTTTGACGGGTTAACCTGATTTGACGAGTTAACCCGAATTGTTTTTTGTTTTTTTCCTTTTTAATCAATTTTTTTCATTTAGTTTAGTTTGTTAATTTTTTTTCATTTAACCCATCGATTTTTTTTTCTATTTAGTTATCAAACTTTCATGACGCAAATCTCAGGTTTGACGGGTTAACCTGATTTAGCGAATTAACTCAGTTGATTCAGATTTTTTTTCTTTTTCCTCATTAGTAACAAGCTTATGTCTTTTGTTTTTTTTTGTTTTTTTTTAATTAATGTTTTTCGTTTAGTTTAGGTTGTTAATGTTTAATTTTTTTCTATTTAGTTATCAAACTTTCATGACACGGATCCCGGGTTTGACAGGTAACCTGGTTTGACGGGTTAGCCCCATTAATTCTAGGTTAACCCATCAATTTTTTTTTCTATTTAGTTATCAAATTTTCACGACACAAATTCAAGGTTTGACGGGTTAACCCAGTTAATTTAGATATTTTTTCTTTTTCTTCATTAGCTTTTTCTTTCTATTGTTTTTTTTTAATTAATTTATTTAATTATCACATTTTTATAACATGACCTTGCAGCCAGATCCGCATCCAAGGCTATTGGGTCTGGTATTGAAGCTAGACCTACTGGGTCATGCAAGTTTAATATTATTATTAATATTATAAATATTACTTTTAGGTCAGGTATTATAGTCAAACCCAAGATTCTTAAATATAGCTTTGCAGAAAGATCTAATATTTTTAGATCTTAGTTTTTTTTTTGTATTTTTTATACAAAAAAAAATTAACCCGCGGTATCGTGCGGATCATGTAGCTAATATTTCTATATAGGATGTACCATTCACTCAAACATGTAGATGTGTACGGATTTAAGTAGGATTATAAATAGTAATCAGAATAAGAATCATGTTTTAAGACCTGAAAAAAATTGGTTTGATTACAACTGAAGTAGAATTAATCGTCATTTTTAGAGTTTCACGTGAAGAAACTGACAAACATCACAGTTGGCTTAACATGAAAACAGTACCAAACAGACTGATTTAAGCATCTGGATTTGCCAAGAGGTAGGTTTCAATGGCCTTGAATACTCCCATGGACCTTTCTTTGTCAGATTTAATTTCTTCTTTATTTACCTCATTGTCCTCAATCGTGTAGTACTTGTTGCTGCTCCTGCAGATGGATCCATCCTCCTTCGGGGTAGGCCTTAAATTTAACCTCATATGAAATTTGTTTGTCAATGTATCACCTTCAAACATGCTGTAGGCACATGTGAAATTCTCCTTGTCTATCGCATCAACCTTCTATTGCTGTATCCAGCACCTTGAGATTTTTTCAGAATAATCGTCCGCTCTTTACCAATTCAATCAGAAATTTAAATGGTATGCCTTCCTTATTTGTTTGAAAGTATGCCAAGATTTTGAAATGTTTCTGGAAGGATTCGAGCTACTGTAACTGACCCTCATCAAAGTTAATCTGCTTGATGGTTCCAGGCCCTCCATCTCCATCAAGATTGACAATGTTCTTAATAGCTTGTGGGAAGACCTTAGCAACTATGTCGTTACCATCGATGGCAAGGGCCTTGAACATCTTAGCTGGAGGGATTGTGGTATTAACCTCCCTTTCATAAGTGATAACACCCATGATGAACTTGGAGTTGTAAAAACAATCGAATGGAGAGAAATGAAATGGGAAGACGGTGAAAAGACTGATTTTGTCGAGCCTTTGTGTCGGAGAAATGTGACAACAATATATGAAGCCTAAAACTTTTCTTACTGTTGAAAAACAATATATGAAGCCAGCAGAAATACCAATGAAATGGTTTTGTATTTTACCAACAGACTTTCTTAGAGGTAAATCTTCAATGGACATTTTTTTGTTAGCCTTAATTTCCTCTGCTTTGCTTCTCTATAGCATTTGCTATTGTACAAAACTACACAATTCGCTCATGCATATTCAACAGCAGCCGGGTTTATTAATGGTCAAACTTCTGCCATTGGTATCTAGCAGTTTGCTTTTGGCTGCTTTAATATGATAGTTCTATGCAATTATATAATAAAATACAGGGGGGGGGGGGGGAATCAGCCCATCACACATTAATTTTAGATATAAGAAACTTCAATCAGACAGGCAGAGATGTGATAGCATTGCTCACTCTCACTGCCCACGCTTTCCAAAACAAAATTCTGAGTTTGGTGATTGCAACACTTAAATAACTTATTCATCTTACAGAAGTTACAGGGACCCGAAAACCTTGCCCAGAAAACCCTTATTTCTTCGACTTGAACAGACTAATTTAAGCATCAGGATTTGCCAGAAGGTAGGCTTCAATGGCCTTGAAGAGTCCCATTTGCTTTTCTTTAAAAGCGTCTATCTCCTCCTCATTGACCTTAACATCACCAATGGTGTAGTACTTGCTGCTGCCCTTGCAGATGGATCCTCCATCAGGCGAGGCCTCAAATTTAACCACGTTGGACACTTTCTCAAATTCACTCCCCAAGACATCGCCTTCTATCATAGTGTATTCATAAATGCAGTTCTCCTTGTCTATCACATCAATCCTCTCCTTCACATACTTGTATCCAGTACCTGTAAGGATTAATTTACAGCACTTTTGTTAGTCCTTCTGGTTCATATGAAACACACCAATATTAAAAACTAAAGATTATGGCTGGTTTTGTAACTGACCTTCACCAAAATTAACTTGCTTGATGGATCCAGGCCCTCCATCTCCTTCAAGAAGGGATAAACTCTCAATAACCCCTGGCACAGCCTTAGGAATGAGATGGTTACCGTCAAGGACAAAAGCCTTGAATATTTTGGCTGGAGGGATTGATAAAGCTATCTCTTTTTCACAAGTGATGACACCCATTATTCACCTGGACTTTGAAAATGAGCCAATAAAGAGAAAAGATAAATTGAAGATAATGTGAGAAGCAGAGCTGGTACTTATAGATTAGATGGTGTTCATAACATCACTTATAACACTAAATAAGTGCACGATTATTATGTGAAGGGCTAAGAAAGCGAGTATTTTAAGCAAAATATCATTATGATGTGAAATTTGAGGATTTTATTGATGATTTAACCTTACCTAACGAGTTCTTGTCATGTTGCGATGGTTTTCATGGTGATTCATGCACCATTGAACATGTACAAAGTAAAATGATACACGTGTTTGTGCTTGAAGCACGAGAAATAAATAATATAAATTAAATTGGATCACTCATTATTCCTTAAATTTTATCTTTTTTACTTCCCCGTAAAAAAATAAAAATATAAATAATAATAATAATAATAATAGCTAGAAGACCAGCAATGTGGCAAAAGCAGATTGAGAAGGATTTCATAAACACAAAAAATCAAGCTATAATTTTGGATAGAGTTTGAATCCTAATTATATTTTATTGTACTTGAAATTGGAGAGACGATACATATTCAAAGATAAAATTAAATCATTACTGGATGAATTTGCATAAAAATTAAGCCTAAGGATATAATTTAATTTTTATTAATCATAGGCCAAATTAAAAGTTCAATTATGTTTAAGAATTAATTTGGGTCCAATTAAAGGATTTAATGAGGTGCAAGGACTTGGTTATACTTTAAATAGGTCAAATTAATTTTATTAGAAGCTTAATTTATGAAAAATTAAGTTTGGGAGCTCAATTTGGGCTTAATTATGAAGATTGAAATTTTAAAAGATCAAATTTAATTTTTATAAAGTCAATTGGTTGAAATTAGGGGTAAAATCACAAGAAATTAGAAATTTAAGGTCAATTAAAGGCTAAATTAAAGAAATTCACAGCTAAAAACTTTATAGCAAAAGGTGTCGAACCCTGGGGATCCAATTAGTTGAAATCAGGGGTGAAATTGAAGAGAATTGAAAGTTTAATAGTCGATTAAGAGTCAAATTGCATAAATCAGAGACCAAGGATCAAAATGAAAAAGGTGCTAAAATCCGTGGTGACATTAAAGTTCGACAAGGGCAAAATTGCATAAAATTAAAAGTTTGAAGTCAATCAATGGTGTAATTGAGAGAAATCACAAATTAATCAGGGTGTAATGTAGGTGCAAAACATTACATATGATCTGAGGATCTATTGTCCATTTTCCAATATATATATTTGAATGTGGGTTATACTGTGAAAGATTGCAGGTGGATGTAACCATACTTGTTGCATTAACAAATGGAAAATTATTGGGTCGGTTGTACAAAAGAGCGATCAATTGATTGTATTCTTCGATAGTGAAAGTTGGGCTTTCATTGGATTTGCTGTCATGTTCTGGAATTGGATCTTTTTCGGTAATGTAGGCAGCAGGCCTTTTGTTTTTAGGCTTGATATTTTTTCCATGTAATTTGTGGCCCACAGGATAATCGTTGAGATAATAGCAATTTTTAATTATATGAGTGTCTTCACACAATAAGAACACTTCAGAGACCTCCTTGAGTAGAAGTCGTGCTTGCCATCCCCAGCACCAGAAGGTTTCTCCGCCGCAGAGTTGCTAGGGCTTGTGCCACCCTTAACGGTCGTATAACGACCGGTTTGCATAGCATAGGATCCGATCTGACGGTTTGGCACATCCATCTTCTGCTCGTGTTTGAGGATCAAGCCACAAATGCTTTAGAACCCTCACAAGTGCAAATGATGGGTTCATAATAAGAATCTAATTCATCCCATAGGGCCTTGAGTTTGGTGTAATATTCTGAAATTATAAGGTGCCCTTGTCGATGTTCAGCAATTTCTTGGCGGATTTGGAAAATCCTGGAATTGTTGCTTTGTAAGAACTGGTCTTTAAGATCATTCTATGTCATGGATGTGTTGGTGCAGTAAAGCACACCGCTTGCGATATCGGGATGTAGTGATTGCAGAATCCATGATAACACCGTGTCGTTGCATCTCTACCAAATATCAAATTTGGCATCAGTGCTTGCTGAGGATTTGATGGTTCAGTCAATGAATCCTAGTTTGTTTTTAGCACTCCAAGCAATTCGCATCGAATAGCTCTATTGACCATAATTATGTCCTTTGAAAGGCTTGGAAATGAGAACAAGGTCGGGTGAGTCTGAATGGTGTAGGGTGAGTGAGTTGAATACGTTGATTTCAAATTCGAATGATTTATATCACCCATGTTGGCGATCTTTATTGGTTGGTTATTTATGATGGCAGAAGACGTTTGGGAAGAGTCACCAATATTGGTGCTCTGATATCATGAAAGAATATGAAATTCTATAGTTTATATTGATGTCAAAGAGACTGTAATGTACAAGCTTTTATACAGATTACAAATTTTATTCTAAGTAAATAGGAAATCTATTATAAGTAAATCACAATAGATGCGATTGACTCAATCTCAGCTAATTACTAGAAATCTACTAATTACAATAGTTGACCAATTTCTTTCCTTTAACAGGAGGTGGATGTGCAATTAGCAGTGACGGCATGAGACTTTAGATGGGGACATAATTTGGCCGTGTGACCAATTTAGACACAAAATTGACATTTAGGTTGGTTTCATTTTTCATTATTATTCGGTTGGCCCAATGTTTTGTATTGAGACCTTGAGTCTCTATTTTGGCCCTAATTATATAAGGACCAAAAAGGCTTGCCATTATCCTTTGGGATGAACTCCTAAAAGAGGTCCTGCAGTTGGTGTAGTTTGTCATCACCATAAGTTGTTGGGTGGTGGTTTCTAGTCGTCGGAGATAACTATCATGACCCACCAAAAGGTCATAGAGCTCTTCGAAAGACAAGGATTTTCCCCTCACGCGAATTGATGCAGCTATGTCCCTGAAATCAAAACTCAGACCATTAAAAATGTAAAGGGTTAGATCATCATCAGATATGGGGTGATCTATCAAAGTTATCTTGTCAGCCAATGCCTTTACAGCATGAAGATACTCTAGAATTGAACGATTTTTCCTTTTAATCAAGGTGATTTCTTCCTTGAATTGCATAGCTCTCATTTGAGATCTGCTAGCGTACATGTGATTTAATTTTGTCCATGACTCGAGGGATGTTTTAGCGGTAGTTATCAGAGGAGTGGTGGTGGTGGAGGTTGAGGCAAGAATGGCACTGTGGATTAGTCTGCATTTGAGGTGGTTGTTTGGATGTTAAGAGGAAGACATGGCAGATGCGAGGATCGTAGTCTCGTTGGAGTGGTGGTGCTCTGATGCTATAAAGAAGATGTAGAGAGAGTGTTTCATTGGAAATTCATCTCAATATTATTGTTATGATTTTGGTGTCTAATATATACAGATTGTATACTCTAATGGAGGGATTACAGTAGGCTAAATATAGAAGAATACAAGTTTGCTGGCTAGAATTATGCAGCACGGGTAATCCGTAGTGCTAGTTTTGGTAAGAATCTACATGATTGTAGACTAGGAAGCTGGTGGATTTACTTGAGAGTAATCTTCCTTGATACATGTTTATAAAATTTAGAATAAAATAATTTTAAAATATATCTACATGATATTATATATTACCGATACATATTCAATTTAATTTATTAATTTTTAGTTAAAAGATCCTATTGTATGAATTCAGAGTTTTAGTAGTAAAAGGTTTGAATTAAAGTAATAAGAGAATAGAATTATAAGATTCTTTTTCTTCATTATGATCTTATGGTGCTCACAAAAAAATACAGTGTGCATGTTAAATTAAAGCTTATAAAACGAACTTTAAAGTGGTTTAAGTAAAAACAACAATAATAAATATATCATAATAAATTCTGATTCAAATTGTTTTGCAAAAAGCTGTTTTTCTCTATTTCTGTCCTAAATACTTATTAATGTTATAAATTTTATATTTTTTTATTTACACATATGGCAAGAGAGATTCATTTTATATTCTTAATTTTTAATATAAGACATGTTTTTGTTAGATGGCACATAAGGATCTTGTACACGTTTATTTCGGATTAGTGAAAAAAAAATTATTAAGAGTTTGTATTTTCATAACATACATTTAACCTAATTTTTTGTATAGATTATGCAAAAAAAAAATATTTATTAATTTAGCTTAAATAAAAAAGAAAAAATGAGATTGTCCCATACAATATGAATACAGAAAGAAATTATAAGTTAATCCATTCATTTAACTAATACCGAGTACTAGTACGATAATAAGATAAAAAAAATATATATATATATATAGAAAAAAGTACAGACCAGTTGTAGATTATAATTTTTACTAAATTTTGCTACATAAAAAACTAACAAATTCATATAACAAGGATTAACCATAAAACTATAAATTAATTATCCTCCTATTAATCATCTTAGTATCCTCCTATTAAAAAGAAAGAAGACAGAAAACTTGGCATCCAGAATCTCTCGTTTATTGGTTGAGGATATTCCCCTAGCGACTCTCTAACAAAATTCTAGAACAACCAAACAGACCATAAAACAAAAGGGGCTCCCACTTGGAACGAATTTCATCTTCAACAATCCTTACCCGAAACCCAAATCTACCTCAACAAAAGTCAACAAAACCCTAAACCTAAAATTATTTAATCTTGGACTGGTTTGGTAGTTAAGAAAATATGTCTTCATCATTAATTTATTTATTGGATCAGAAATTAGAACTTTAATACTAATATATATACAAATATATATATATATATATAGAGAGAGAGAGAGGGTACAGTCTATCCTTAACCTTTTTCAACAAGAATTTAATATACAAATTCATCCAAAATAGTTTATTGGTATGCACTACTCAATAGTATGCACTACGACGCATTGCATGTAGTGGGGGGGATTGAGAACATAAAACAATATTTAGATATTGGCAATGTATCTTTAAAAAATAATAATTTTAATCATTAATTGAATGATATTTTGGATCTAATACTAACATGAAAAATATTTGATCCACTTGAATTAACCTGGGTTGTTCTGTAAAATTCATGATGATAATCTTGCAAGAAAAATTAAAAAGCTCGATCTCAAATTAATTTAATGTTAAAGGATAAAATTAGTTAAAAACATTTGATTAAAATAATAGAATGAATGTGAGTCAATCAAGAAAGTTATGCAGTCACCAAATTCAATAATTTTTTTATCTCATAAATTATTTTTTATTTAATTATATGACAATAAAGCACATGATATTTTTTTTTATATGTGAAACAACATCTTTTTAAAAAGTAAAACAAAAAACCATTATAGGCACATGGGGTTGAGATAGCAAAGGTAGATCATCGACAACAAAGTGTTAAATTACATTCTTTTAATTTTAAGTTAAATTAAAAAATAGATCATCGATAATAAATGGTAAAATTGTATTTTTTTTAATTAATGGACAAGAAAAGCATTAAAAAAAAATATCAAGGATATCATGGATTAACCCATTAAACTTACTACTTGGATAATGGATTCAATTAGATTGGATTATTTGTTTTATTAATTTTTTTAAAGCCAAATAGAAATAAAATAATAAAAGAGACCACCTGTGTGGGCCTGGCTGAGCATTAAAAAATAGTAGCCATGGTGCGTAGGTCTTCCAGCCAAGCTTGTGTGCCTAGGCTTGTCTTTTATTATTATTATTATTTAATGGGACGACTATCCATCCCCATTTCTTTTTTTTTTTCAAAGACAATAAACAACACATCTTCTATTTTTTACAAATTCCAACAACCCCTAGTCATCAAAAAATCAAGGGTTTGGTTTTTTTTTTTCAATTTAAAACTTATTTTTCAACCTATATTTTACCAAAAACGCTCAAAAACATCATAAACACCTTAATGAATCTATTTATTGTCACAAAAAGACAATTCAAAAAAACAAAATTAACTTGAAGCTAAAATGATTTTGCGATCAGATCTATATTCTCGAGCAAGGAGAAGTAAAAAAACACCTATATCAAACTCCCTTCATGAAATGGAAAATATTGACACCAAAATCGACTATATTTGATGGTTGGAATCATCATCAACAACAAATTTTTCTCTATGTACAAGAATTTGACGAGCCTTTCTCTCTACTCTCATAAAAAAAAAAGTGAAAATGAGTGAAATAAAGTTTAGAATTAAAAACTTGTCAAATAAAATTCTAAGACACCATTTATTTTACTTGTCTTTAATTTAAATTTTCATTAAAAAAAATATAAAATTAGGTGCTAAATTGGACTCAAAAGAATAATAAAAAAAAAAAGTTCAATAATCAAATTGAAAGTTTTAAAGAGATGGACTGTTCCAATCCAATAAATAGTGGAAATTAGAAACTTGTCAAATGAATGAAGTGTAGGACTAAAAAAACTTGTCAGACAAAATTCCACGACACCATTTATTTTACTTATCTTTTGTATTTTAGTTTATATCTTCTAATTCAACCTTTTATTAAAAAAATATATATGTAATTAGGTGTTAAATTGAACTCAAAAGAGTAAAAAAATGTTTGATACTCAAATTGAAAGTTTTTTTAAAATTTGACTAATTCAGTCCAATAAATAGTGGAAATTAATACAATGATTGGGCCACATGACTTTTATTATCAAGTAAAATAATAATAATAATAATAATAATAATAATAAAATTACTATTTCAACTTTGCTTTTTAACTTGAGATGTGCATGATAGTATTAGTATTATTAGACTTTATAAACATTAAAAAGATGTTTGTTACAGTTTTTACTGTTATTTTTAGATATTTTTTAAAAATAATTTTGACTTTAAAAAATATTAAATTAATATTTATTTTTAGTGTATTTGATCATTTTAAAATGCTGACATAAAAAATTAAAAATTTTATTCTATTATATTTTCAAATAAAAATATTATTTAAAAAAACATGCTGTAATTTATTATCCGACACCCCTGGACCAACACGTAAAAGAGAAAGGAAAAAAAAAAATCTCTCGAGACTTCTCGCCCCTCTCTCCCCCCTCTCTCATATTGATTTGCCTATTTCACAGTCACACACGCAAATTAAAATCTGAAGCAAAAAAAGCGCACAAGCTATAAAAATATAATTCAACTTTGTTTCTAAAACATAAGAACCCCAAAAGCTTTCTTTGTTTTTTCTTTTGTTTTCAATTTCATACAATGTCAGGCTCCGGTGGTGTTTCAATTGCTCGAAACCGTGGAGAGAATCGGTTCTATGTTTCACCCGGGATCCGAAAACAACAACAATTACAGCAACTGAAGCAGCAGCAGCAACAGCAGAAGCCATCGATCTCGAAGAATTCCACAGTGGAGATTGAGAAGAGGAAGGAATCCGATCAATGCGGGTCAAATTGTTCTGTCTCTGGTCGGGTTGGGCCCGAGAGTAACTCAACGAATTTGGATCGATTCTTGGAGTATACTACTCCATTTGTACCTGCTCAGTTTCTGCCCAAGGTAATTAATGAGACTTTTATGGGTTTTTGTTGATTTTTGGTTTTTTGTAATAAAGTTTAGGTTTTTATGCTTTTTGCTGTGTGGGGTTTTTTTTAATTTTGCGGCTTAATTTGCCTTAATATTTGTTTAAGGTTTTAAATCGTGAAGAACATGACTAATTTAATGGATTAGATTAGGGTTTTTAATTAGTTAATAAAATTGGGATAATGTAGGGTTATGACTTGAGTTAATTAGTCAAGCCAATGATTGTTGACACTTTTTTATTTTGAACGGAATCATCGATAATTAATCAGGGTCTTCATTATAAACGACTTCATTGGACAATTAATTAGCGTTTTTTTTCAATTTGATTTACTATGTTGTTTGTTTGATGACATGTGTTGTTTTATAGGTGTTATTATTGATTGAAGGTCTTAAATTCTAAAGGTTTAGGGTTTAGAATTCAATTTATTAATCTAGAAACAATTGTTGAAAATGTTTAATTTTGTTTACAAGTAATAATTGTTCTGGTTTTGATTTTAGAGGAATCTTTGGGAAAATTGTTTTCGCTGTTATTGAGTTTGCTTTAGATTGAAAATGAGTTGAATGTCTTTATTTTTTAGTAAGATATGCATGTTCTTTTAATGGTGATGTTTGTGGGTTGTACAGACGAGTGTTAGAGAATGGAGAACATGTGAAGTGCAGCATCACCAGAACTTCTATTTTGTGCTTGGGGATTTATGGGAATCTTTTAAGGAGTGGAGTGCATATGGAGCAGGTGTTCCTCTTCTGTTGAATGGGAGCGAGACTGTTGTGCAGTATTATGTTCCCTATTTGTCTGGCATTCAACTATATTTAGATCCATCACAACCCTCCCTGAGGCTGAGGTGAGCCATTCTCTTGGCTTCTTATGTGGTTATATTTTTCATTTAATTAATGTGTCCTGTTCCAATAACTATCTTGGCATGGTTTTGATGGATTTATTGATGTGAACTTAGGATGTATGACCACCCTGCAATATTGTAATCGTAAATTCAAATTGTATGCATCAAGTTTAGGTAACTGATTAATTTTCTGACTTAGTTTCAAATTTTTTTATTTTTTTTGGTTTACGGTTTGGACACACTGAAAGGCATGGAATCGACTTTATATTAAGGCAGTGATTGGTTTGTAGTATTCTTGGTGAAGATCCGCATTTTAGATGATTTAAACTACTAGTGCTGTCAATATGCTTCTATGGATATCTGTCGTTTGATGATGTTAGTTTGTCCTTTTAATAAATAGAGTTTGATGGATATGCCATTGTGTGGATGACTGTTTAATTGAAATCGCAAAGTCATTATTCCAATTAAGAAACGGTGCCAAATTCTACAAACTTGGTTTTATTGGAGGGAAGTTATGGTTTCTTATTTGTTTTCTGTAATTTTTTATTTTATTTTCAGTGTATTACATTCTTAGGTTAGGTCCATATCGCAGTCAGTTCCTCCTGGTGCTTTCTATTATAGATAGATGGATCATGGACTGTGATAGATGAAGAGAAATAGGAGGCTATTTATTTGGGTGACATGAGTTCAGTTTGTGTTACAGCTCTAATTGATGAGGGGGGTTTTAACCTTTATTTCGTAGTTGATTGTTTTGCCTGCCTTTTGCCAGGTTTCTTTTCTTAACTTTCTGAGAAACAAGAAAAATAGAAGCAAATTCTGCATCCTAGGGCTGTGTGATGTAATATCTTGTGCCCATATTCCATTGTCACGTTGGATCCAAAGTCTATTGGGGCCCACCCGCCTATGAATTATCTAAGGTTTAAATGATCATCTTTTGGTGTCATCACTACCCTAAAAATCCTTAATGAAACATGGTCACTTTAATACCGGATCTGGGAGGCCAAAACTGCTTCCTTGTGGCTGCAAGTGCAAGACTAGAAATAATTGTTAATATGGTTTGGAGAATTTTGAGCCACTAGTTTCCTGGTAGTGGTGATTACTTGAATAATTCACAGTTTATTCTTGGTATACTTTTTCCAGAAAATGCCAAATTTAACCTTTCAAGAGGTAATCCGTCATTGGAACGGCTAGGCCATGTACTGTTACTTCAGTTGACATGAATGAATCACAGAGATACTATGCAGGAGTGTTGGAAGAGGAGGAATAAGTTTTATCCACATGAATTTCTGTGTTAGTTTTATTGTGTGTTCCTAGTTTCTTGAGTGTGGTTCCAGACAGGTACATTTACTGCCTCCTGGAGCGTTTGCTTTCTGAAACTGTTATGTTTAATCATGATGAAAAGTTTCTCAGTGGTCCAGAATCCAGGTAGCAAGTATGACTGAAAGTAACAGTATAATTTTCTTGAATATGTTGTGCTGCTGCAAAAAGGAATTTGCCAGCCGTTCTGACAGGCTACTTCCATTTTAAATTGTACTGCTAGATTGTTACTTATGGTACTTGGGCCTATGCAGTGCAGCAAGTTTTGATAGTCCTTCCAATGGAAAGAATGATAAAGTAAAGTGAACAGTCTAGATGTTTGAAATTATTTAGCTTTACCTATCAGTTGGCTAGTATGCTTGTTGCATTACATTGTCATTGCTTCCATCTTCTGACAGAAGGCCTGGCGAGGAGAGCGATACGGAGTCATCCAGGGACACATGTAGTGATGGTAGCAGTGACTGTGGAGCAGAGAGAGTAGCAAGCAATGGTGTTTGGCAGCCCTGGAACCAGCTTAATGTTACAGATGCAAATATTAAGAGTTTGAATAGACTCTCTCTGAGAAATAAACCCTTCAGGGGTTCATCTAGTGATGAATGCGAGATTTCCAATCCACCAGGTCGGCTTATTTTTGAATACATGGAGTATGCTTCACCATTTACACGCCAACCTTTGGCTGACCAGGCAGGTTCATTGTCTTTAATTGGCTTAAAATTTTGAGCTTGCGGTTTTTTTTTCCTTGATTATGTTTTCCCCTTGCTCATCAATAGTCTTGCATCCCTGCAGATTTTGGTTCTTGCATCTCAGTTTCCAGAACTCAATACATTTAGGAGTTGTGATCTATCACCCTCAAGTTGGATTTCTGTGGCTTGGTATCCCATATATAGGATACCCATGGGTCCAACACTGCAGAATCTGGATGCCTGCTTTCTAACCTATCATTCTCTGTCAACATCCATTCAAAGTACATCTCTTTACTTGCATGTTTGTATGTCCATGGTGGGCTTTTATATCTGCCTGCAGACTTATGTGTTTGTTGCTTTTCTTGTTGGGACAGGTCAAAGCAGTGAGAGGATGCAACTTCACGGCTCTACTGTTAGGGAGCTTCAACGTTCTGACATGTCCCTCAAGCTACCTTTGCCTACATTTGGGCTTGCTTCCTATAAGTTTAAAGTTTCATTTTGGAATCCCAATGGAGTCCATGAATGCCAAAAGGCCAGTTCATTGCTAAGAGCTGCTGACAACTGGCTTAGGCTTTTGCAAGTTAATCATCCTGACTATAGGTTCTTTGTTTCCCACAACACAAGCCCAAGGTGAAAAGGTTTCCTTTATAAATGAGTTATTAAAGAGAACTGGCACCTTCAGTCCTGTAAGAGCCCCATTTTCAGCTCATACTAAATATCCTTCATTATTTTGATGTTGTATGGAGTAGTATGGAGTGGTATTTCTTCAGGATTCTCAGACTAGTGTGTCATGTCCTGGCTATGCCAGCACATCTCCTTGACGAAGTCCAAGAATGATCCACTTTTTGCTTGTTCGCAACCTTTTGCATGCGCTTGAAGGAGTTTTCTGATAATTATCTTGGTGCTTTGGTTTAAATGTGAGGAGTTGCAGATTAGGAGCCTTTTGATCATAAATGGTGTTTTGATCTTATGGACAGTTTTCCAGGCCTGAAAGCTCTAGTTTTTGCAACTGTTTAATGACGTTGTCCTATAATAACTACTGACTTTTGTATATGGTTGTTTCTGAGGTAGAATGTTCAGTACACGTTTTGTAGCAGCAGTTTCTGAACCAAGATTCTTTACTGGTCTTACTTATGCTGAGTTCCTTTTAACCAAGATTCTTTTGCTGATCTGAAGATGTGAACTCCCTCGTCTAGCGTATACAACTGTAAAAGAAAATGCTTCTATAGCCCAACTGATGTCGAAAACAGCTATTGTCATTTTGGTATCGTTTGGTATTCGTTCGTTTCATTTTCGGTTTTTACAGAAAACTAGTTTGTTTTTGTTTTGTTTTTAAAAACATAAGATACCACCACTGGTTGTTAAACAACCCTTGAGTCTTCATCGCCCTTGTTCATCTTTTCTGATTCTATAACCGTCCAGGAATAAGGAAATCCTTGTTTACAAGTTGCTATTTGCCGAGAGGAGAAATGGCACGATAGATGGATGATGGTGCTAGAGACACGTGAACATGAAACGAATGGAATTCTGTACAAACAAGTAGAAGTTTTAGATGGGATTCTGAAGGTGTTGGCATTTTGCATTTTACAATGTTTGGGTAGACAAATGGGCACCAATCATTTTGACATAACCACTTATTTTAACCATATGCACAGAACATAACAAGGAATGGTTGGGAGACACTGAGCGAAGATCTCCATGGCACACTCGTGTCAAGGAAACCTGCAGTTTGATAAATCGTGAGGTGGAAAAATAGGAATTGAATATACAGATAAACAAAGTTGGATCATTTTTTTTAGAAAAAAAAAAAAAAGCACCAGGAATTAAGTTCTCCTGACCGCTGAAAATGATTGCTTACAGAAAAATTTAGTCCGGTCTGCAACACAATAGCCGAACCAAAATCAAAAAATGGTAACCTCGAAATGGGATTCAAGATGTCATGTACAGTTTCACTGACCAAACAATTTCCTCTGGGAAGAAAAATGGTGCATCAGTTGCGTATACATAAGCTAATATTATTATTTGTGCGAAAAGCAAAGCAAATAAGGTATAGAGGTAGGCTTATAACTTTATTTTTTCCATTATGCACATGAGCTGTAAATACAAATAGTTGCACATAATAGTTCATGGGACCTATCTAATACAAACATGTGTCACAAATTGAACAGCTTTCCTCTTCACTTTGCTCATACTCCTAACATTATATTAACAATCCATCACAATTACCGCCCACACTCATAACTCATCATCAAGAATGGTTGAAAGCAACAGTCCTCGGACAAACTCTGATTTCCGGGATTTCTCCTCTTGGTCCTTGTCTGACAGATGTGGCTGGACTTTCCTGTTGGCACCAAACTGATGTTAGAAATCTTGAAAAAGGAAAAGTTCCACAACATACCAGCAACGCTAGAAAGCCTCAAAGGGGAGCAGTAGCAGATGAAGTACAGGTTACGTGGTTCAAGTTGCATTTATTCCATTTAACTACCTTGCTGACAGAGTGATAATCTTCTCCAACAACACTAAATTGGTGAATATCATGTACAGGTAATGACCAAAGGATCATTAACAGCGCAAGTTTCTTGCTCAAACTATGGAAACAGTTCCATACAAGCTTCAATATCTTTGGATTCAATCTTCTTAGACCATAATAACAGAGTATAGGATCCTAAAACATAGTCGACACAAATTCTAGGCTGTCAGTAAACCTCAAACTCCACAAATCATTACCTATTCATCCAGAGAAGATTTTTCATGGCATCAGCTCTACAAAAGTTCCATCCTTGCCTTCAATTGTTCAAGAACAGAGGAGACCAATGTTCTGAATCTAAACCAACTAAAAAGCACCAAAATCGTACAGCTATACAAATTGCATACTGATCCTAAAACATCAAACTCCATACATCATTACCTATTAGTGTTTAAAGATGTCCTTACACTATACATTCATTAAGAGAATAGTAACATCAAAGTGATAGGAACCAGGCAGATTTGCAATAGTCAATCTTATTTTTGGTCTAGTTACCAAGATAGATTCCACTTATTAAAGGGAAAGGAATATAATGAACAGGGAAGAGCTAACAAATTCAAGCTGATTTACCAAGATAAACAAGCAGACCTTTAGTTCATATCTTGGGGGGCAAAATACAGAAGCTTCTTTTAATAAATTAAGATCAAATGCAGTGACTTGAATGGGAAAAGGATGTGAGTAATCATACCTTTCTAGAAACTCCTCAGTTGTACTCCCCTTCACTGAGCTTGCTTCAACAGAAGAAAGAGGTTTTGCATTTGGCGCTTCATCAAAACCAGGTGGATTAAATATGAAAGGTGAAAGCAATGGATCAGGTTCTGTATTGGAGGAAGAAACAAAGCATGAAGATCCACCGAGAAGGGATTGTAAGCTTCCTTCTCGCAGTTCTTTTCTCAATATAGAAAATGCTGAGTTAGCTCCCCCCTTTCGCAATCTTCTCTTACGCTGAACGTAATCTCCAGTCAAGGAACTCAATGGACTACTGTGACCATACAGAAATACTAACAAACAAATAAAATAAATAGGGGCATAGACTCGAGGGTGTCATAGATATGTGATTAGATTGCTCAACTCAAAAGAATAAAAGCGCAAAAAAAAGACTGCTTTCAAAACAAAGTTGAAGCACTAACCCAGGAAGCAAATGAAAGAAGGAAAGAAGTACCAACATGACAAGTGATTCATGATCCCCCCCCTAAGATGTTGAAAATTTCCTTTGAACCTCAAGAGATTCATTAGAAAGATTTTCAACTACCAATAAAACCTAGTTCACTTGCCATTAACATTTGAACCACATAAATATGCATGTTCGCTTGCACATACACACAACCAGATTATAAAAAAAATCTGAACCAAAACGTTGAATGTGACAAAGTCAAATTTGAGATAAAAGGATATCTTAAAGAAGTTCCCATGCTGCCCAGTAATGTGACTAACAATGTCCATCCCCACCCTTTTAGCACAAACTGGACACACCTGAAAACAAACAATTCAGACATCATCTCAGTAGCAGTCTCCAAGCAACACGTAACTAGGAAAGTGCACCTAATATTGCCTTAAAACACAAAAGAGACCAATTTGTACTCTAGGATACAATTAAAGTCCTCAAAAACAAGGCGACAAGTTCACAGTTTACCAAATAATCTCATTAAAAATCAAACCCCGTAAATTTAACTTAAACCCCTTTTCCAAAATCACAATTTAACACTAAAGGACTAACCCCATAAATATAACTAAAGCCCTTCACAGTTTAACACTAAAGAACTATACTTTTTAATCGAAATCCATCAAAAGAAGTTTAAAAAAAAAATTAAAAAGAGCAAATGATAAAAATATGATACCCCATTTTTGGCTTCAACAGGATGGTCTTCATCGATGTGGCAAAAGAGACCAACAACATCAAAATCCTCAGCACAAAACGGACACAAATACTCAGCTTTCAAATCCTCTTCTGCTTCAGTCTCTTCATGCAGATCTAACACGACAAGCCCAACAAAAAAGACCACTTTCACACAACATTTCTTATAAAACTATGAACATTATAAAAGAAGTGAAAGATATTAAACAAACCAGATCGAGTCTGATATCTTCTTGAAGAAGTTGAGAAGCGAGAAATCCATGAATCAGAAGCCATATTTTTTTATTGGTTTCTCTGTTTTGTGATCAAAAGTTGTGGTTTTTATGATGATAAACGAATGTTGAAGAAGAGAAGAGAGAGGAAAGGAAAGGAAGAGGAAATTGCTAAGAGAGAGCAGAGAAACACTTCACCAAACTCACTTGTACGTGTTTCAGTCTGTCTTTATTGAAAGTTTTGTTTGCAAATATGGGCTTAGAGGGTTTGTTGGATTGCAGAAATGGACCTCTCGTTTTGTACCGTAGTATAGGGGAACGTGGATCAAACACCTTAAAAAACAAATGTACATTCACACACCTTAAAAAAAATAAAAAAGAAGAAGAGTACCCCTTAAAAATGATAAAGAATATAGAAATTGTTTTGATAATATCATTGAATTCAAATAAAATTGATTTTAAAATTAACTCAAATTTTGAATTAATCAGCATAAAACTGATTCAAAGTAAATTATTCAATTTAGATTGATTCAAAAACAATTTAAATAATTAATACAAATATAATATAGCTTTTAAAAAAACTTGAAAACAAAAAACAAATTATATTATGACAATGTCAGATTGGATCGATCCAGTTACCCTGCAATCTGGATCATGAACTTCAATAAGATTTATATAATTTCTTTGTTTTTGTAAATTATTTTTATTTAATTTCATGATAACACTGAATGCTTTTAAAATCAAGCATCAACCCTAAAAAAGATATTTATTTGAAATCATGATAACTCTATAAAAAAAAAAAATAATAAGTCATGAATTATATTTCTCAACTAATCCAATATTGAAGAAGAATGAAATAAAAAAAACAATTAGAAAAAATAAAGGACAAAAAACTAAAAAAAAAAAAAGTATATCAAGTTTAATGGGTAAACCTACTAAACTCGTAAATTGGGTAGCTCAAGTCAACACATCAAACTCGCAAACCAGGTAATGAGCTCCATTGGGATTGATGACTTGTTTTTTTCTACACTATTTTTTATTTAACTATATGATAAGAAAAATAGACGATCGCAAAATCGAATGTCAAGCCAATACTCATACTTAAAAAAAAAAACTATGATAACCTCATAGAAAGCAAGACAAAATAAATTATAGAACTTAATTCTCAAACAGTTCAATATCAAATGATAAAATTAAAAATTAAATTAAAAAAATAAAAAAGAAGAAGAAGAAGAAAACTTAAACTTGTCATGCCTATTAACAGGTCATGATACATATTTTTTCCAAGGCTAATTTTTTAACTATATTGTATATATAAAAAAAATACATAATTGAGTTCAATTAAAAAAAATAAAGGCACCTCGCTAAACCCACAAATTAGAGCAATCAGGGTTACCTCGCTAAACTCGTAAGCTACGTCATTGATTTCACAAAGTTTAATAACATTTTTTAAATCATTTTTTATTTAATTAAATGTTTTTAAAAAACAAACTATACCACAATACATTAATATTTTCCTGATACTGATCCGATGTTGGGATATTTTTTTTACTGCGACAAGCGTATAGAAGACAAATTAAAATAAATTATAAACTTTAATTCCTCATAAATACATCATATAAAGACTAAATTAAAAAAAAATTAACAATCAAATGAAAGAAATGGTCAAATGAAAGAAAAAAAACATTGTGACTTATTATCGTAATCTATAATTGTAATAGGTGTAGGGAAGCAGTGATTTTCACATACCTTTTAGCTTTATATTTAATTTAAATATTTTTTATTTAAAATTATATTTTTAATATATTTTTTGGTTGTTTTAATGTAACGAAGTTAAAAATATTATTTTAATATATTTTTAAATAAAATATACTTTAAAAAAATATTATTATTAAATCACCAAATATCCAATGATATATAAATATGGCCTCTGCCCTCCTACTAAGGACCATGTTTTTTTTATTTCTTTTAGACGGTAAGATTATTTTTTATTTAATTTAAGGTAGTACTTGGTATTGTGATAATAATTTATTTTTAAAATATTTTTATTAAAAAAATATTTTTATTTTTTAAATATTAATTTATTTTTTAAAAAATTAATTTTTAATATCAGTATATTAAAACAATCTAAAAAAAATAAAAAAATTTAATTTAAAATAAAAAAATTCAAGTTATTTTTTAAAAGCACGTACCATTACAAAATATATTTGAAGAGAGTGTTTGTTTTTGTGGTATAATTTTTTTTTTAATGTTTTTTACTTAAAAAAATATAATTATTTTGATATATTTTTAATTAAAAATAATTTTAAAAAAATATACTAAATAAATACTAACTAAGATTAAGTTTTTTCAAACGAACTTAAGAATATATATTCCATATCAACCTAGTGCATTAAAAAAACCATAAATTCTCTCTAAATACCAGTCTAAGAATTAAAACTTTAAAAATCAAGAAGATAAGCAAATCTTTTTAATTATCAATGTAATCATTTAAAATTAGATATTTGTTTTTCCCGAGGGAAGGGAACATGTTGGGATTTCTATTTTCGAAGTTTCAATGTGCAAGTGTAACTATATCATAGTGAAAACTACGGAGGAAAAGAAATTCATCTTGAATTTTATCACTTTCGGATATAAATGACTTATTTTAATTCTTGAGATACTATACTTAATAAGTAGTTAGAAAATATAATAAGACAATTAACATTTACTGCCTAAACTTGTCTAATTAACTAAATTGCTAATTTCCATCAAGTCTCTACGTTACTATGCATGTAAAGATGACATTATAAAATTATTTCTATTTATGATATGATCTTTTATTTCCCTTTTTTTTATTTGAAAACTATTTTCAATTTATTCTTTAAGACAATTTTTTATAAATAGTACATAAATAAGAAAGATATCTCATAAATAAAATATATTTAGTAGCATATGGCATGCATATTTAACGATGAGACTCGAATTGAGGTATTGTCAGAAAGATAATAGTTGGGGGAAGACAATCAAACGGCAGGCTCTCGTAGCTCAGTTGGTTAGAGCACCCGTTTAGTAAGCGGGAGGTCTTGAGTTCGACTCTCAACGAGAGCAGAGCTAATTAATCATTTATCTATTTTTTTCCTCTCTCTCTCGCTATTTTTACCGTGGAGAGAACAAGTAATTGGGTGGGGTCTCTTAAATTCTCGTGCTAGAGGAAGGAATTGCCAAGTATATAAATGAGCAACATGTTGCTCAGGATTAACTGTTTTTCTCCTCCTGAAAGACACCTACCTAACTGCAATTTCAATATTCCGCCCCCTCTTTCTGCAAAGTTTAATGATTTGAAGATCAATTACAAACACATCCAAAACATTTTGCTTGGCGTCCGACAATTTTATGCTTCCAAACCTTGAAGACGTCCTTGTTTTCACTGTTTCGTCAAGGAATTCATGCCTGGCCTTGCTTTCTTCGCTCCTTTCAATGTCTCCAGCTACTTCCTGTTGATGTCCCGCGTATCCTTTTGACTTCCACCTGAGGATGCTCAAACAATCTAAATTCAGGGCATCACGAGGCCTGCGATCTGTCGTCTGGCAAGACATGGCGGGGTCAAGCGTACCGTTGGTCTTATCTATGTGGAGACTAGAGGAGAATGTCATCTGTGACGTTGTAAACTATTGACAAGGACCAAAGAAAGGCTCACAACACATCAGCAAAGGCACGGAAGAAGCAAGGAAACAGCAGCAACCGAAATTCCGGGCAGCAGAGTCGGTGCAGGGATGGATTCCCGGCACCTATAAGTCGGCAACCAGAGGGAGTGTCTCAGCGGGAATTGGACTGGAAGAAACAGGAGCAATCCTACAAGGAAGAGGAGAAAACAAGTCTAGAAATTAGAGGCATTCTAGGCGGGAAAATCACCCTTAAAGCCTGAAGCTCAGCCAGCCAGCCTTAGGCTCCTGAGTCCTGATGTGTGCCAACTAGCTTTAGATTAGATTAGGATTAGTTATTTTCGAGTAAATAGAGTCTTATTAGGCTAGAAAGCAAAGCTATATAAATAGTCGAAGGTGTATTGAGCATTCATTCGAGTAAGAAATAAACAGCAAACATCTTTTAGAACAAACATTTCTCACTGTTATGGATGTCATGTATGCTTTGAAAAGGCAAGGTCATGTTTTTAATGGATTTGGTATGTTAGGACTTGATTCTGGTTATAAACTATTAATCACTCTGTTTGTTGTAGGTTCCTAGGTTGATAATTGGGCTCGACGAGGAACACCAGTTCTAGGTCCGGTTTAATGGGCTAATGATGAGAGAGGGAGTAGTTTTTTCTGCGGCCACTTGCAGCAATGGGCTCTGATTCAGCATTTGGAAGCATCCACATTATCGATTGACCCTTTGGGATAGCAACCAACCACAGTTTTTGCCCTTTCACTTCCACGATGGAAGGAGACTGGTCTGTACCATCCAATTATGGGTGTTTTGAGTTCCTAAAAGAATATCATAAATGCTTTGAAAGAAAAAAAAACATTATTTGGAAGTTTTTATGATTCTGGCATCCATATTTAGAATTATTTAGAGATTTATTATATAAGGATTTGATTTTGTTTTGTTTTGAATAATTCTTTAAATATTAGGTTTTTGTAAAATATAAGATATTTAATTATCCGGTCTCCAATAATAATTCACAAGAATTACTCATTAGAAATATTCTAAATTTCTATTTAAAAGAGAGAGAGATTACTATGCCTGGAGTGCTAGCTCTAATACTATGTTTATGTAGTTTTTTTTTTTTTTTTTTACAAATAGCTACTCCTTATTAAAAAAAAACAACAAGAGGCATAGCTTATAATTTATAAGGAAATCTAAAAAATCTTATAAATTGACAAAATATCAATTTGCCTCCTGAATAATATTCATGTATTAATTTAGAACTATTTAAAAAATTAACTCAATTAAGTCCTTACTTGATTTTTTTTAGGTCTAGAAATATAATCATTGTATTCATTATAATCGAGTACTTAATTTCTAAAATATATTTTAATCAAGTCATACTTAATTAAATCATGTCAATTTAGTTTATGACTAATGATTCTTAATGTGTGTGACTCATTAGGTTTCTAATATGTTGGCTCAAATATAAATTATAATTATAATTAAATAAATAAAACAATTTAATTTATTATTAATTCAACAATTGATTAATTTATGTTTGAAGATCAAGCATATTGTCTAGCAAAGTGTCATTAACTTCCAAATATTAAAAAATTCATTATTAGTTTGACTTAACCTTTCAATTATCAGTTCCTCAATATAATTAATATCTTTTCATCAATAATGTTCAAATTTAATATTAAAGCATGAAGTTTATTTGTTATGTTAAATCAAGTTTGCTCTTTATATAATAGTCATTGATCGTGTGAATAAGATTTGAAACCCTTTTCAAATCTCATTCCACCTTAACCAATAATTTTTCAGTCAATACTATTTAATAACATAGGAAACATTTTCTCTACTTAGGACGATGAATTCTCTCTTAATCACTCAAGTACCTTCGTATAGTTCAATTTAAACTTAATTAAAATAACATGTAACAAGATCAAAGTACAATATTCTTTATATAAGATGACTTAGTGATGTCATATTTAAGTATACTTATACAACAATCACGTGAGTCTTTCCATAAATATTGGTAATTTATCCACATGGAATTCTCATGTGGTTTAGTTTAGTGTACATGTCTTATGACAAACACCTACAAAATAGTTTTAGGTATCCCTCATACCTCAATTTACGAGAACAATTACTTCATTTCATAAATAAAAAAAATATATAATTTGTATCCGTCTTTACAGCTCTAATGAATATCAAATATTTAAGAGAGTATTAACCATAAATATTTTAGGAACAATGTTTTGATGGAATAATAATCTCGTAATTATAACAATTTCATAATTTTATTTGCAAGCATTTTTATCCCATGAACTTTATATTCTCTAGATTCATTAATTTAATATTATATGAATATTAAAAATAAATTAAGTTTTTATTAATAATAAATATGTATTTATATAAATATAATAATAACACATGTAATTAACCAATTAACTATAAAGTATATTAAACTAATAGGATGTGACTTAACAATCATGCCTATAATGCTCCCAGAAAGCCACTTGCTCATTTCTTATTTCCAACAATCTATTTGACTTATATAAAAAAACCCTTGTGCCCTTTTGAAAATTACATCCAAAATCAATTTTTTTTATATAATAATATTTTAATTTTTTATGTTAATCCAAAGTAAGTTTGTTTTTAAATAAATATCCCCTTTATTGCTTTCAGAAAAATTTAATAAATCCTGATGAGAATTGGCCCTAAAATTTGAACATTTGAGAATCAAGAAAATAATGCAGAGATTCTCGAGTATTTGAATTAACAAAATGACTAGCAGATGAGGTTTACACGCATCAAATAATTTTTTTAATAAAAAAATAGACATAATTTTTATTTGATTATTAAATTGAGCTTAAATTTTGATAACAAGTTCTATCAGTTTTAATTTATAAGGGATACGGAGTTCTCAAATCAGACCTAAAAAATTATGTTTTTTTTTTTTTAGTTTTTTTTTCTAGTTAATTTTGGATTAAGCAGTTAATAAGTGACCTATTTAAACTATTATAAGCCTTTTTTCCAAAAAGATATATTTGCATGATGTTCTTATTAAAAATAAAATAGTAACAAATCTCTTTACCACCAAAATTATCAAAGCTATATTTGTGTTACCTCAAATATTTATTTTTATCTTTTAAACAATTAATTAGTTTTTATAATAACCCCATCGCTAATTAATTGGTCTTTTCCATTTTACGTATTTTTTTATTATTATGTATTTTTTAAGAGAAAACATTCCCGAAACAATTTATTGGATGATCCATGTTTTCTCTTATCGTACAATTAAGAAATTTCAACCATTCATGACTAGCACTTCAATCTGAATAATTAAACACTTGTGAAGCAAATACAGTAGTAGCATTATCTGCGATGTAATGCAATGTTGTCCAAAAACACAAAATAACAGGTTAACTCTATCATCTTATAATTTTACGAATCAACATATATCTAATTGAATTAAAACTTATAAACTAATAAAATAAGTCAAACTCATTCAAATTCGATAAAATAAAACCAAAAAAATATAAAATTGTACATTATGATAATCTATGCTTTAATATTTTCATTGTTTTAAATTTATATCTTGCAAAACTTGTGCAATTTGATAATCAAGGGCTTGATTTTGACTATAATTATTATAATTTTTTTTAACGATATAAGTTATTTATCGATTTCATTTCCGTAAAATTAAAATACATATTCATTCTTCGTAATATCTTATGTAAACTATTATATAACATATCAATTAATATATTACTCTGTTTTAGCTGGCAATTATATAGAATAAAAGTTGTAAATTAGCATGCTTGACTCTTGGAGTAATTAATATTAAATGGTCTATCAAAATTGGAAGGGACTCGCTTTTTGTAAATGATAAAGTAAGTGGGTCGATTTATCCAAGAAGTTGAGGAATCAACGTGAATAAAATAAAAGTATTTAGACTTTTCTATTATTTATTTTATTTTATTTTAATTGTGTTATATTGTTAATTATTACTTGATTGAAATTATTAATATATAATTAATTAAAATATTTTACTTATAATTTTATAATTCAAGTTTATATTATATATTTTGTATCGTGTTGAAAAAAATATTTTTAACAACCTTTTAATATAATGCACCAAAGAATAATTAGAAAAATATGTGTTACGAGAAATTGTGCAACTAATCCTGAGTTGCATGGAGATGGGGATATTTTAATTAGTATTGGTGGTCAACTCAAACTCGACTCGGTCCAGGCCAATCAAATTGTTGACCATCACTCAGCATTCCTCTCACGAAAATAATTAGAAAACAAGTGCTAGCTAGGGTAAATTGACACACCGTGAGATTAACGCAGCGACCAGATCTATATTATCTATCAACTTAATAGATTTTATCTCTAAACTATTTGCAAATATTATTTCCCTGCTTGATTTGACAGTTAAAATAAATCAAGAACCCTTTAAAAAATCATTTAAAACAAAACATATAATTTTATATGATTGTTTTGGGATTCTAACAGAATTCGAGACCATTCGAATTAACTATCTTCTATTCTTTGCAATTTTGTTAATATGTAGTGTTTAAGAGAGACTAAAGGGAGTTTCTTGACCTCAAAAACTGTTGAAAGTAGAGTGGATTTATGTTGGCATATGTGAAGAATGTTAGCTAGCTCGAGGCCTCAAGAGTTGAATTCTATAAAGGGAGTCTTGTAGAGTCAAAATCGCCAGGCATCCATTATAAGAATAATAACAATAATAAAAAAAGAAAAGAAAAAGGGGAGCATTTTAAAGAGCACATCAAATGCAAATCCAAAAATGGTTTCTAGGACGATCACAAGAGCTAATGAAACAAAATTCTTCCGTGGAGACAGGACTCAGGAATCAATGATAGGGCAGCAGTGGGCACGAAGGATCCATGCACCATCTTGTAAGGTATCTCTCTCCTCCTTGGTAAAATCGATATAGCCATGAGGATTACAGTCTGATTACATTCCTGGTGGTGGTCCTTGGTCAGTACAGCCCTCACCGACTGGTAAATTGGCTGGACCCACTCGCTCTCTTGCAAGCCTGGCAAAGTAGCCATATGTGGATCTAATTCCACCTAGTACACACCCTCCCTTTTTATTACAAAACAGCTATGCATGCATGCAGTTCCAAGCTTCGGTTCGCTTCAATTATTGTCATGATTGAGAGAGAGATTCGTGAACATGGATGGATTCTAGTTGGATGTCGAGGAGCAAGACCTTCCTCTCCCACCTGCTCAATTATCCACCTCCCCCCAGCTTGTCTTATTGAAACATCTCAACCTTCCTAGCTATAAATGGAGTTGATCGAGTCTTGGAAATTAAAGCAACCATTCATAACTAATCCTTGCTCACTACTCGTCCAAAATTATGCTCTGTGCTGATCCTCGCTAGACCTTGCTAGTCGCAGAGCCAATCTATCGATATATTTATTGTTTTCTTCTTTTCATAAGAAAAAGGCAACTCAATGACAATAATAAATTCATGAGATTCTTGGGGAAACAAATGCCATTTGAATTCGTGTAGACATTGTTTTATTATCAATACAATCTACACACGCTGTGTTATTGCACTACTAATTCGTGTAGCATATGTCTTCGCATGCTATTTTTACTCTAGGACCCGTTTGTTTGCTGGAAATTAGTTTTTTTTTGGAAAATAAATTTCGAGAAAAGTGAATTCCGAGAAAGTATTTTTCGATGTTTGGCAGTGTAATGAAAAATAAATTATAAAACACTTTCCAGTGTTTGGTTATGTCATGGAACATGAGCTGGAAAATAACTTATTAATATTTTATTTTTCTCAAGTTTATTAAAATAATGAGGAACAAATCTTACAAATTAAAAAGTTAAATAAGAATAAAATTGAAAAAAATATAATTTCATAAATTATCTCAAATAAAATAATTAATAATCAAAATAATAGGGGATCAAATCTAAAAAATTAAAAAATAATAAAAGATGAAGAAATTAAAATAATAATAATCAACATTTCATAAATTATTTCAAATAAAATAAGTAACAATCAAAAGAATAAGGATCAAATTTGATAGATAAAAAATTTCAGTAAAAAAATGATAAGAAAAAAGCAAATAGCAATTATAAAAATAAGGACCAAAGTTAATATAAAAATAAAATTTTAAGAGATGAAATTGAAAAATAAATATTCAAAACAAAATATATAGCAATTAAAAGTTTGAGGATCAAATTTAATATAATCAGCAAATAATGACATTTCTAAATTTTTCACAACTTTCGAAAAGTGTTTTCCGCCCAAATTTTCCAGGAAAACACTTTCCTGAAAACCAAGCCAAAATTTTCTTTTACTGGAAAGTGTTTTTTGTTGATCAACTTTTCTAATGGCAAACAAACACAAGAAAGTTTGGAAACTGATTTCATGGAAACCACTTTTCGGAAAACAAACACAGCTAAAAGAAAACACTTTCTTGAAAACCGAGCCCAATTTTTCTTTCACTGAAATATTTTCCATTGACCGGAAAGTATTTTTCGGTTGACCAAAAAGTATTTTCCGTTGACCGGAAAGTGTTTTCTGTTGACCAACTTTTTTAATAGCAAACAAACACAGAAAAATTTAGAAAATGGTTTTCCGAAAACTACTTTTCGGGAAACAAAGATGGACTAAGATGTAAAAATGTTTAATATGTTCCTTTGAGTTTTTTTTTGCATATTTGGTCTTTGTATGTTTTAGTTCTCAAATTTTATTTTTATCACAATCCAGTCATGTTGAGAATAGACAAAGAAAATCATCGGGAAAGAAAGGAGTAAAAATAATTTGGTCAACGATATTATTCCTACTGCTAAAACATGATCAGTTTTGGTGTTAATTATTTAATCTCAGAGAAGAAGTTTAATAAAAATTGTCTTGTTTTTAACTAGCTACAAAAAAAAAAAAAGTTTTTATTGATTTTCAACCTTTATGTTAATTAGAAGGTGTTTTAAATTTAATAATATGATTATCGACGCTAATTTTTCAATCATTGATATATACTGATCAGAAGAAATGACACTTAATAATATAAAATATAGTAAACTAGTTAGAAATCATATTATTCAAGCGCAAGGTTGTCACTATTGTTTCGTTCTGTCCATGATATATATTGTACGTATCATTTAAAAAAAAAAAACAGAACAATTCATACATTCTATATATTATTTAAAATATTATATTAAATCAATACAATGTATAGACATGCACATTCAAAGGATACGTAAAATCTCTCCCTGCATTATTTCTCTATATGTACATAATCAATTAAAGGGAAAACAAATTAACACCGAGTGAAAAATAAATAAATTAGTAAACTAGTTTAATTGGTTTCTGCTTTCGCTCCTCATCCTAAATAATTATCAATACTTTAAACTAGTAAACTAGTAAAAAAAATATATTTAAATAATTTTTTTTATTTTTAAACATTATTTATAATATCAATATATATATAATAAATTACAAAAATAATTTGTTTTATTAAAATACAAAAACGAATAGTGTCTAACCTAACTCTCTCTCTCCCCCTCGCAGCCTCTGTATGTATTTTATAGCCAGGTCAACACAAGGACAAGATATGTGTGTATGAGGCGTGCACGTACACCACATAGTGGGTCCCAGATCCCTTTTCACCGCCTTGGGGTTTTGAGTTTAGAAGGGCTCTTGTGTGGGTCCCTCTCCCTTCCTCGAATTGAGGTCCAAACTCCGTAAGTAATAATATATTGGCTTTTTCCCTCCCCGGGACCCACTTCAGCACTAAGGACATCACCACGTGTCCATTTGATTGTGAGTTCAAGATCGCCTAACACACGTCACCGTCGGCTGATGTGGACCTGTTGAAAGTGGGTTTGATGGGTCCCTCCCTTTTCAACTCTTAGCTCATTCATCTTGGCCTAGCCTAGCTGGCCCTTCGCCTCCACTACTGGTTAGGTAAACTCAATCGGCACCTGGTTTCGAATTCAACACTTTATTAATGTCGTGTTATTTTTTAAAATAGATTTAAAATAATATTTTTTTTAATTTTTAAAAATTATTTTAACATTAACATATTAGAATATAATAAGAAAATATAAAAAATATTAATTTAAAGTAAAAATAACTAAATAAATTTTAATTTTTTAATTTGTTTTTTTGAAATCCAATATCAAATACACCCTAAACCTTATCATTAAGGTTTAATAAGATTTATTATTTTTTATAAATGCATTATTCTAATTATTAAAATGATGTAAAGGGTATTTTAAAAAAATATATTTAAAATGAGACTTGAACTATTTTTAATATATACAAGTCGCAATAAAAACATGATACAACATTAAATCAAGAGAGTTTGTAAGAAGATCGAGTAAAGATCTTAATTTCATGTTGTATCATGTTTTTATTGCGACTTGTATATATAAAAAAAGAAATTTTTATTAAAATTAAAGGAATCGCAAGAATTCAACGCTTCTTCACTACATGAGATCAGGGTAAATTAAGGGAATGGCAACATCAGCACATGAAGCTATCCCATCAAATTATTATAGAGCTGGGGATCATGTGCTTGGCACATGCAATGAAGGCCCTCGACCTTGTTTGTTGCGGAGGGGAAGGAATGGCTAGCCGGAAAATGACTAAATTCACCGGAAGTTATTTTCTTCTTTGTTGCAGACGGGAACTGGGATGATCCGTAGATGACCACCACAGCCGGTGTCGAGTTCTGTTAATTTCTAGCGGAGAAAGACAATGTGCAGGCTTTCAAAATCCATGTTGGAACTCGCCGTTCAAAAGGGATGGATGGCAAAGGGGATGGAAGGGCCTTTTCTCCAACTTCAAGGAGATGCCACGTGTCGAGGGTCCAATCACCTGAAACCCACCAGGAAAGCGTAAGCTATCATAAGAGCGTGTCACGCAAATCATAATTTAATGCGAGCGTGAAGGATAATGCTGCGCAGTTACCACACAAATAATATTCGATTTCCCTTGAAAGCATCATCTCCCTTGCACCAAAAAAGCTCAAAACCCTCAAACAGTAGCTTTAATCTGCTTGCTCGGGTTTTTTTATCGGGCTCTGAGGCTTCAAGGGGTGTTAATACATTATATTAAATTTGAAAAATCATCACAGGTTTCACGGTGGTGATCAAAGTGGACGACATTAACATCTATCTATCCATATATATATATTCATCGTAAAAGATAAAAAGAGGTCTCAGGGAATATACGTCTGCAGTCTGCCCTCCTTTAGTAGCGAGGTCACGGCTTTTCTTGCAGTGAAAAAGCAAGCTATCTATTTTTTTACCATGTAAACACAAAAAAACACTGCATAAAACCAAAAACATTCTGTAATCTTATTGACATGCCCAACACAGCATCATATGATAAGAAAACAAAAAAGAAAAGGAAAAAGCGATTGCTATCGATTAGGCTACATGTTCTTTTGTTTTTCCCCTTCAATAATGATAAATTATAACCAGGAACTTAACCTTCTGGATGGAGGTAGACAATGGCTTCCTAAATTAAACGGTAATTACTTTTGGGTTTTCTGCTTTCTTGCTTGCTAACATGATTAGAATTAAAAAAAAATACGTGATCTATGATGATAACTTAACGGTGGAGAGTAATATGATCAGAGCTTTTGATTAGGATTAGCATTGAAGAATATTCAACTGTAAAGGTTGAAATGAAATAATTCTAAAATTATAGGGAATAAAAAGCACTCAAGGAAATATGTTGGACTGGTTTACGTGTTTTCAGTTGCGTTTCTGTGATGCTGTCACGGGAATCAGTGAGGACCAGGTGGTTGTTTTTACCAAAAGAAAGAATGACAAATTGCAGAAAGCTTTTGTCCAAAGAAAACATAAAAAAGGAAAAAGTGACAAAGGATCGATGGCCACTCTCGGAACTTGAAAGTGGAAGCCTAAACCAACCCACAACGCAAGTGGCTGCTGCCGTGCCATACATTGCTTTGAAACATAAAAATATCACCAGCTTGTGCATGAGAGTCTCCATAAAAAAATAGGCTCAATATATATTTTCCCCTTTTCTCTTCTTGTGTGCATAGAAAGACGTAGCTTATATTGGAGCTAGCAAGCTTATCAAGCAAATCAAATCATGCTTGGAAATGAAATTAGAGACTCAAGTGAAGGGTCGTGTAATTTACAATTTAATAAACAAACATCCTTGAATTGGCTACATGTTTCTACAGGTAATTCAAATGGCATGATCAGGCAACAAATGTAACTGATAGTACATTCATGGAGTGGCTGCCTTTATGTAGAAGACATCCCCAAATTAAACACTCTTGGATTCAAGTATAAAGAAGACATCCCCAGCACATTAATGGCATTCCATTTGTACCACTACAGAGGAAACAAAATGTTGAGTTTTTGTTTTTGAGTGGCTGCCTTTTTAAAATTTACTGCGTTTCTCCTTTGTCTTTGACTCTATTTCTTAGTTCAATGTTGAGTTTTAGATAGTGTACCAGAATAAAATACAAAAGAAATATATTTGTCTGAAGGGATAAAAATATAAACTAAATAACCACCAAAACATGGGATTCTCCATTAAAATATCTCGTAATCTTGACTTGAAATTTGAAATTTAAAAGATGATAAACCATGGATAAGTCCATTTTGTTTCAACTAGACCCGAATCCACCAACATTTGCAACAGATTTTCAAATTCGTGCAACAAAATTTGACCCATCAAAGAAAGAAGAGAAGTTTTGTCCACGGTAGAAACAAAGACCTACGAAGAAGAAGTGAAAAAAAGCAAAGACAGCAACACAAACATGCTACAGAACAACAGTAAAAAACTTTTAACGTTAGGGGTTTTCTGTTAGAGTAGATTTAGATACGCGGTGGAGTTAGTTAACTTCAAGAGTGAGCTGGATCCACTCTTCAAGGACTGACCCACTTTTGAATAAAATAATCCTTACTTAAAATAATAGATTATTAATACTGAAAGAAAGCAGAGATTTTTAGAGCTTCAATTGCAGAAGCTGAAGATACATGTCTCTTTTATAATTATCAATATTTTTTCCCCTTTTTATGTCTCTCTTCTAATAATCCAAAACTTCCCTTCTTTCCCTCAAATTCTCGTGTATCTCGATTGGGTTCTTTTAGTTTTTGACTCTTTTATGGAAAGTTGAAGTCTTTCAAACATGTTAATTTAGTAGTGTGTCTCTTTTGTTTAGTTGCTGGGTTTGGAGATCAAAGTTTTTGTTTGCAGCCATGTTGAATCTCGATTACTGTAAAGGATCAATGTCAACGGCTAGTTCTGGTGGCGTTTCAGATCAGTTTCCGGCAGGGTTACGTGTGTTGGTTGTTGATGATGATCCAACATGTCTTATGATCTTGGAGAAGATGCTCAGGACCTGCCTTTATGAAGGTATTTATGGAGATTTATGTGAATTATACTTCCAAAGATCAAGTATAGTTTCCTTGAACTTGTTGTTTTTGATGCTCAACACATGAATTGGGTTTCATTTTGGGTGTGTTATGATTTCTGTGTGACGTATAATTGGTCATTTCTTCTGTTTCTTTAGTGATTTTGCTTGTGAACTTATGTGGCAGTGTTGAGATTCGAGGGGTGGTGTCGCATCTGTGCTATGATTATGTAATGAATTGGAGTTCTAAATTCGGTTTTAAGATTTATAGGAATTTGGATGTTATTACTCTTCTTGTCTTGGAGATTTGTTTGAATTTGTGATGTCTGATGCTTTCCTCTCGGTCACTGAGTGGAAAACTCCCGTTGAGGTCTGTGGGTGTGTGTTAAAAGACATTTTTGTTTGTGTAAATTGATTGATTGATTGATTTGGTCTGTGTGGGAATTTTCAGTCACAAAGTGTAACCGAGCAGAGATTGCGTTGTCCTTGCTTCGAGAGAACAGAAACGGGTACGATATTGTTATAAGTGATGTCCACATGCCAGATATGGACGGATTTAAACTTCTCGAGCTTATTGGGCTAGAGATGGATCTGCCTGTTATCAGTAAGTTTCCTTTCGCAGTTGCTTCAGATGGATTTAATGATCTTTCTTGTTAAAGAGCTAACATTAATGAGATGTCTGGTGCATAATTTATGAACTGTGCAGTGATGTCAGCTGATGATGGGAAAAATGTGGTCATGAAGGGTGTAACTCATGGTGCTTGTGATTATCTGATTAAACCGATTCGCATTGAGGCACTTAAGAACATATGGCAGCACGTGGTTCGGAAGAGAAAGAACGATTGGAAGGATTTGGAGCAATCAGGGAGTGTGGAAGAGGGAGGAGATAGGCAGCAGAAACAATCTGAAGATGCAGATTACTCATCCTCAGCAAACGAAGGAAGTTGGAAAAACTCGAAGAGGAGAAAAGACGAGGAAGAAGAAGCAGATGAGAGGGATGATACATCCACATTAAAGAAACCGCGTGTGGTTTGGTCAGTTGAGCTTCACCAACAGTTTGTCGCAGCAGTTAATCAACTAGGAATTGACAGTAAGTATCCTGACCATTTCTTTCAATAGCTAACAACGTTATACTTCCTTATTTACAAGCACCTAAATGCAGCACCTTTTGTTTAGAGAAGCATGCGGTGGATATTAGGAGAACAAAGTTTGGGGAAGTGTAAGCGATAAACATGCTTCTTGGTTGCCTTTTTTCTCACCATCAGCTCGTAGTTTTGACTAGATTTATGTTACATCTGCATCACTTACAGATCTCTATGCTGTGCCTTGACATTTTTTTACCATTCAATCCTGTCATTCAAATGTAATTTGACTTTAGCTCGAACCTTACACCTTCATGCTTGTCTGTATTGGACTATGTACATTTACTCTCAATAATTCTGCCCTCTTATATGTTTATTATTCTTCTGTGGATGCAGAGGCTGTTCCCAAGAAAATTCTGGAGTTGATGAATGTTCCTGGGCTCACCAGAGAAAATGTTGCCAGCCACCTCCAGGTATGGAACATGTTTGCTTAGCATGGAATGTTTAGTGTAGAACACGATGTATATGTTTCTATTATTTTTTCTGTTCTAGGTTCATTCATACACACCTCTTGTGACTTGACTCTTCACTTTGCCACCCAAATTTGCTCACTATCCAACTACATGGTGCAGAAATATCGCTTGTATCTTAGAAGGTTAAGTGGGGTTTCACAGCACCAGGGCGGTATGAGCAACTCTTTTATCAGCCCGCAAGAAGCAACATATGGTCCATTGTCCTCGCTTAATGGGCTTGACCTTCAAACTCTTGCTGCTGCTGGTCAAATCCCTGCACAGAGCCTCGCCACACTGCAAGCAGCCGGACTTGGTCGATCAACAGCAAAGCCTAGAATGCCCATGCCAATTGTTGATCAGAGGAACCTTTTCAGCTTTGAAAACCCAAAATTAAGATTTGGGGAGGGGCAACAGCAACATTTGAACAATGGGAAGCAAATGAACTTACTTCATGGAATCCCAACCACAATGGAGCCGAAGCAGCTAGCCGACTTGCACCATTCAGCACAGTCCCTTGGGAGCATGAATATGCAACTCAATGCCCATGGAGACCAGAGTGGTTCTTTGCTGATGCAGATGTCTCAACAGCAGTCTAGGGGCCAGGTACTAAATGAAACTACCAGCAGCCAAGTTCCCAGACTCCCATCGTCCATAGGGCAGCCTATTGTAACTAATGCAATTGCCAGTGGGGTCTTGGCAAGAAATGGATTAGCTGAAAATGGCAGAGGAACAGGATTCAATCCAGTTTCACAATCATCCCCAACGTTGAATTTCCCCTTGAACACCACAGCTGAATTGACAGCCAGTAGTTTTGCTCTTGGAAGTGCTCCTGGGGTGCCTAGTCTCACATCCAAGGGGACATTTCCCGAAGATATTAACTCAGAAATGAAAGGACCTGGAGGATTCATCATGCCAAGTTATGATATTTTTAGTGACCTGCAACACCACAGATCCCATGATTGGGAGTTACAGAATGTAGGCATGGCCTTCAATGGTTCTCAGCAATCCAACTCTCTGCAAAGCAATGTCGATGTGGCATCATCAGTTTTAGCTCATCAGGGCTTCTCTTCTAGCCAAAGTAATGGACAGGGCAGGAATATATCTGCTGTCGGCAAGCCAATATTTTCAGCAGGAGATGCAACGGACCATATGAATGCACAAAGTCTTGGACAACCTCTCAACACCTTTTTCGCCGAGAATTTAGTGAGAGTTAAGACTGAAAGAGTCCCTGATGCAAACCTTCAAACTACCCTCTTTAATGAACAGTTTGGTCAGGAAGATCTCATGAGTGCGCTTCTCAAACAAGTTGGTTTCTGTTTCCACATTAATTTTATATGTTGGGTTTTGGAAAGTTGCCTTTGATTTCAATTACCAAGGTTTCTAATAATTTGTGCCAATTTTTCTTCCTTTGCAGCAGCAGCAGCAGCAGGCAGGCATTGGACCAGCTGAAATTGAATTCGACTTCGATGGGTATTCCCTGGATAATATTCCTGTGTAGGACATACCCCGTGCTCAGTTCTCTTAGCTATTGCAGTTTCTAATGTACATATCTGCTGCTACAGATGAATTTGATTTCTCTCTGTGCAACTGGAGGGTGGCAATTCAAGTCAGTGTTTTGTTAAAAAAAAAAAAAAAACAGAAAGGATTGTTTGATTTCTCTTAGCCACATTTCTCTTGTGATTATCATGTTCTTGCTGTTTCAGTTTGGAACACTAAAAAAATTCAGGCAAATGGAAGTCGAGGTTGATAAATTCCAATGGAAGATAATTGGGAAGCTCATAAGATACAATTGCATGGCATGCAAAGGCTTACCTGCTAATTTTTGTCTGCATTTCATTGGAAAAGCCAGCAAGAAGCAACTCATTATAGGGTGCTCGTGAGAAGTTTTCGGTGGCTCGGGTTGTGGAAAGTTGGAATCAACTTCTTAGACATCTGCAGAATTCTAGGAACCTTTCTAACTCTAATAATAGATCAAGTTTGTTTTTGTTTTCAACTCCTTGTTTTTTTTTTTATATATATTTATTAATTAAGGGATTGACCTTGATGTACATATTCCATTTGATTGCTCTAGACACAAGTCTGAGTATGTCTTTCCCTGGATTTTTTCTAGTAATTTTAGGAGGTCCTCGTTTTCTTCTCTCTTGATCTGCAATTTCATAATCGAACCTCAATTTTTGTGATGTGCTATTTGACGTTGCATGGAGCGTGAGCGTTTGTTGCAAGTAACAGCCAGCGTTCTGGATTACTAGGATTCTTCGACGAGTATGCACATGCTGTAAAATGTAGAGAGCTCTACATTTAGGTTGCAGGAACTTTTTCACCATCATTTACTAGAATGCATTTAGGGAGCATGTGAGACTGAAGGAGACAAGAAATAGCACAAGTGAAGCTGTTCTCTGGACGGAGGGGGGATATAAATCAGCTTGTGGGATAAAGAGCACAAGTGATGCTGCCACGTGCCAACCTAGATATTCTCTATCAATAAAGTTGCCTCATGTTTCTAGGTACAAGAAAAGGTGGCTCAGTGGTTGAGAAACAAGATAAAGAACTTGTGAGATCATGATTAAAGTCCACCATTTATGTACAAAAATCCTCCTCTCGTCATTCTAGGCTCACCGGCCCTGAGCTGTGTTTATCTAGTTTTGACCCTAGATAATGGAAGGCCAAACCAGCTGACAAATAAAAGATAGTGTTGCTTTGCAACAAGTTGATCAAAATAAGAACCATCGTTGTGTGAACTTAAAGGGACCAAGTTGATCAGATAAGAGCGCAGACAATGGATTCTATAGAAGAAATAATGTGAATCAGTGGTTTAGATATACCAAGGCTAGAAAACTTGTCCTGCCAATAGACGGAATTCACACTTGAGAAATATTGACCTGGTTTACGTAGGCTGTCAAATATTGGAAGATTTACACGCGAAGAGCCACCACTAGAGGTAAGTATCAATTCAATCCAGCCAAAATAAATATACAACACTAACAGATATGAGCTTGAAAATTTGAGTGCAAGAGATTATTAGCAAAGGTGTTTTAATGAAATCTAACAAACATTCAAACCAAGAGATCTGAACCAAATTTCTCGAGGCAGCAATTCATCTCTGGCAAATAAGATGGAACCTCTAGAGTATGAACACGATAGAAAAGATGCATATGAACAAATAGGTAGTTTGTGTGTAACAAAGGTATCTAGAGTCTAGAAAAGAGATGGTAAATGAAATATAGCAGAAAAAATAAAACCAAACAAACAATCATGTTCAATAAGAACTAGATATATAATCGAATTGTACATTAGCATTATAAAATTGATGTCACGGAGTCGTATATAACACCAACCAGATACAATCAAATCAACACCTGCCCTTTATGTACCAAGCTCTGCATGCATATCTTCTAGTGATTCTGGTAAATGTCAAAGCTCCTGGTCAAGCATGCATCCATCAAAGCAATGAAAGAATGAAAAGAATCAGAAGCCGCTACAAAATCAAGCAATCTCACATCCGACAACTATTGCTGTATCAACAACACCACCACAGCTGCCAGGAGAATTGATAATATCATGGTCGATCCCTTTCCATTGCTGTTGCTTGTTGGGTATATCGAAGGGAGTGAGCACTCTTCCCCATTGAAGAACACTTTTGTAGGAAACCCATCTCCAGCAGCAATATTTACTCCTGGTATATTTTTCTTAGTGAATGAGATCACTGTCTGTTGTTTTCCAGGAACCCTAGGATCCTTTTGTGGGTTGGCTCCATCAGTCTCTGCCACAAGATAGTTCAACCCTGGAAGCCCCTCCATTAATATGGTGTTGTTGACACCATCCATCTCCAACATGCTTCCATTGAATGAGTACATAGCTTCAAAACCAGCAGCAGCTTTGTCCAATTGCACTGCAGCAAACCAATCAGGGAATGAAGTTTCTTGCCAATTGAAGAGTGTGATTCTTGCACTCCATCCGCGGTTATAATCAGTAAACAAGTGCCAGTTGATACTAACTCCACAATTATCTGCACAAGGAAATGGGTTTGGCACAGCCCGATGTTTGAGAGCAGACCAAGCAACAGACATGGCAGTCCGATTCTCATAAGGAACAAGAAGTGCCTGTGGTGGAAGAAGAACAGCTGGGGCAGTAGCACTACAAGTACGGGCAGTATTACTAGGGCACCCACAAGCACAAGTGTTGCAAGGGATAACAGAATCATTGTAGTAAGCAGAAAATGAAACACAGCATCTAGGGCTTACTCCCTTGGGATGGGTGATATTACACACCACCTGCCAGCTGGCAACTGCAGTTTTATTTGCTGGTAAGCCAGATGGATCAGGGAATTGGCTAGGGCTCACCCTAACTGGAGGTCCACATTGATAATCAGGGTTAAGTGTGCCATTGATCTTCCAGTTCTGTGGTGGTGAGATCTGAGAGCGATTGAGATCTGGAGGCATTTTATAAACCTCAAGCTGGAAAGCTGAAGTCGACTTGCTTGGATCCATGGATGGTGGCAAGATAGTACCATTTCGGCAACAAAAAGGGATCAATCCAAAGGTTGAGTCATTAGCCTTTGTTGGAGGCAAATCAACTATCGTTGGCCTTCTCTCGCAGTTTAATACAGTGGAAAAGTCTAGTTCCCCGTAGTATTTACCTTGAGGACCATATATGCAGTCAGTTGAATCAAGAATGTAGGGATAAGCCCCTTTCATGGAATTGATAAATTCTTCCTTCATCCAGTCCCAGCTCAATTTCCAGTTATCAAGTCGACCAAGAGGATTATGGTTTGCAATAGAAACCTGTGCCCAATAACTCGAGTCGTATGTTCTGATCACGTCATACATGATTGTAAGATCTCCATTCTGGCGGGGCAAGAACTCTTCATCTAAAGTGATGTTTGTTTTAAAGTTTGAGTCTCTAGTGCAGCAAACAAACATGATGCTTCCTGCAAAAACCCAAAAAAGATGTCCATCAATAGATGTAACAACACATGAATTTCCCAATTCAGATGAGAAGCGATATCATGTGATCTTTTAATTCTGACAATCATATATCCATAGGTAAGTAGCTATCACATGAATGAAAAGGAAAATAATCTCACAAATAACAAATTCCAAATCTCATAACAATCTCTACCATTCCTGACTTCATTTTGTCCAAACAATATTGACTCGACATGATGAAACAAATTTCCCAAATTGCAAGTCAGATGGTTAGCTTTCATTTCATAAACCAACTTGACACAAATGACCACCTACATTTGAACTAAAACTACAACCAGAAGTTGCCAGACATAAAATAAGCTAAAACCATAATTCATAAAATAAGCTAGTGGTGTTGGTGTCCAGCCGTAAAAATCAAATTGATACGCTAAAGAGTGACTTCGGCAGCACCAGCTTCTAAACAACCTTAGTAACAATGCATCCCACCATTTCAGCTATATAAAGAGCACAAATTTCCCACTTTAGATCAAGAATTTTATTCAATTTATTCATAATTCTTGCAAAAATAAAATAAAATTGTAAACCCATGTAATCTTCTCTGATCTTCCAAGAATACAAGATCCATTTTTTTAAGGAGCGGCTAATATTAGATCCATCCACCAAAAAAAGAATCAAAACAAAAATCCCACCCACTAAATAAAACACCAATCTCATTTTAAACTAAAAAACCCACATCACAAAATTTATATAAAAAAAGACCACATCACAAAATTTATATAAAAAAAGACCACATATATAAAACTCCCAAGAGATGAAAACTTTAAACTGACCTTCTTTAGTAGTGGCAGGGCAAACAAAGCCATCATTAGCAAGAGAAATATTAGAAGGCCAAGGCACATCCTTCAAAGGAACTCCAAACTGAGTCCCTAAAAACTGAACCTGGACACTAGTTTGTGTGTCATCGCCAGCAGTCTCAATAGCAGTTTTCAAATCAGTCATTGGGAAACCAGCGAAAACAGTACCATTCCCAACAGCAGCAGGCAAGGTAGTACCATCGGCGAGAACAGCATTAGAAGCAGAAACTAAAAGCTCATCATTTTGAAAACCCACAAAAACCTTCCATGATTTAAGTTCATCACGGCCGTTGTTTTGCACAGTTAGCGTTGATTTAAAACTGTAAGGTTGGAGTGTGGGGTCTGTTGGTTTTATCTGTGATCCCCCATTATACTGGTATGATAAGAAGATGCCATTGCAAGTACTGGATGCTGGAGCTGGTGCTTCTGGTGTTGGTGTTTGAGAGTTGGCGAAGGGTATTGTTGCAAAGACGAAGAAAAACAGGAGATTCAAGGTTAAAGACACCATTTTTTTGAGGTTTTGCGAGAGGAGAAACAAAAAGATCTGATATTTTTTTATGTTTATAAAGAGTATTTCAGGGGAGGGTGAAGTGAAAGAGGGCAAACGCGTGAAGGGTGTTCGGTTTGTACAGCTTAGAGAAAGCTGTTTTCTTTTGATTTGATTTGATTTTTTTAATCTTGTCGCGTCAAGGAATTGAATTTCAAAGAATGGTATTTTAAAGGGAAAAGAAAAGTGTTGCTGGGGGAGGGTAGAGGAAGGATCCGTTGTATTTATGAAAGGCTCCCCTCTCTTCCTATTTTGAAATCCTAAAAGTAAATCCAGGGAATGAATTGATTGTATACGGTAATGACCATGCGTGGAGTGGTTGTAAAAAAATAAATAAAAATGTCAGAATATACATATTGATAATTAGATCATAATCTTCAAATGGGATTCAATCATAGGTTATACCAATCTAACAATTCATATTTATTCTGAGAAGAAATTTATCATTATAGTTTTTTATTGGTTAATACTGCCAATAATAATAAAAATAAAGGGCAGCCTCATCTCACCTTAGTCCAAGTCAAATCATATCATTACGGTCACAGCTTCCCGGGGGTAGGGAGAGGGGTGCAGTGCACTATTATTGGGTCCAAATTATAATAATGTTTTATATATATATATATATAAAATAAACACGAAAGAGAAGGTTAAATTTTGGCTAGAGGAGGAGAGAGCGGTGTGTATGAAAGAATATGAACACGCCCCCTCGCTGATTGAGGGGCACAAAATCAGGCTGATGTTGCGGCCACGTCTTTTGTTGTCTGTCTGCTAGGGAGGGACGTGCGCGTTAGGGGAGTCGCTTTCTTTCCCACCAATCACCGTTAAATATCCAAGTGATTTTCAAAGATTTTTTATAATTTTATTTTAAAATATTTTTTTATATATTTTTAGATTACTAATAGTAAAAATAAATTTTAAAAAATAAAAAATATATTATTTAAATTATTTTTTCAAGTAAAAAATATTTAAAAAAACAACTGATATTAAAATAAGAAAAAAATTAACTCTAGGTAAAGGACTACCATAATGTTTTGTTGTTTTTTTATTTTTTTTAGAAGTTTAGATTTTATTTAAAAGAAATTATTAAATCTTCATGGATACTTCTAATTAATATAAAAGTGGTGAGAAAACATTTGGAGGTTGGAGTCTTTCAACGAAGTAATTATTGATTTGTTCAACTAAAATAAAACACGCTTTGATAGTTAATTATTGATTTTCACAAATGACTACGGATAACACCGTTTCTTAAACAATTTTTTTTTTTTCAATTCCTTCTTACATGTTATGAATTATAAGAATGTTTGGAAACATGGTTGTATCTATAAATTTAAAAAATTTAAATTTATTTTTGTTAAAAAATATTTTTTAAATGTTTTGAATTGTTTTGATATACTAATATCAAAAATAATTTTAAAAAAAATTAAATAATATTATTTTAATACATTTCAGTATAAATAACACTTTAAAAAATAACTATAATTATATTTTTAAACAAGCATTTATATAGGTGGTTTAGATTCTTCATCTCACAGGGGGAAAAATAATTAGGATTCAAGAAGGATTTTAATTAAGTTTACTTTTGAGTTTATAGACTAATTCAACTATATTTTTAAGTTAAAATAGGTTTAACAAGGTCGATAGAAATTATTTAATATATATGTTTACAGTTGAAAATGAGTTTTTAGGGTTTAAAAATACTAGAGCCTAGGTTTTGCAGCCACCATGGATTGTTACAATTTGAATGAGCAGAGGATGCTTCATCTATCCACGCAAGCAATACTTTGTTGGTATTGTCGTTCGTCCATTTAAAAAGGACAAAAAAGACAAGTGTATGTGTCTGACCCAGCCACTAATCATGTGCTTACAGAAGCAATTGTACGACTTGTCTTCATACTGTTTTTTAAAAAAACTAAAGTCAGGTGCATGGGCTTCTTACTTGGGGTTTCTTACTTGGGGTTTTTTTAGCGTGTTTGGCAGTGTTGCAGTTATTGTTTTTTAAATAGTTTTTTATGTTGAAATATATGTTAATGATATTTTTTTTATTTTTAAAAAATTATTTTTGACATCAGCACATCAAAACGATCCAAAAAGTACAAACCACACTCAATTTTAGCAAAAAACAAAATTCAAAATTTGATAAAACGCAGGTACAAACGCAATGCCAAACGGTATCTTAATTTGAACAAGACACTTTGGACAATTTTTTCTTGTATTATTAGCGGTGAGTAAAAAAATTAAAAAAAAAATAATTAAATTGAAATAACAAGAAAAAAATAACTGAAAAAATTAAATTTTATAAAAATAAAAAAACTAATTAAATTGATTTGAAAAATTAAAAAACAAATCAGTTTGATTCAGTCCAGTTTCAGTTTTAAAAGACTAAAATTGAATAAATCAAATTAAACAGGTACAAATAGAAATAAAAAAACTGATGGTACTATAAATAGGTTCCAAATTAATCTACTTTTTAGTTTTTTCTTTTGACCCTAGCAAACCCAGCCGCCACCGTCACCCCCCAACCCACTCTTTCTTGTTCAATTTCTCAATCAAATATTCATTTCTCAATATTTTTGCTCCCAACCTACTCCTTCTTGTTCAACCTTTCGATCAAATCTTTATATGTCAATCTTTCTGTCTCTAAATTAAAGTTAGCAATCGCTCCTTCAAGTTCTTTACCTCTCCATGTTGGATGAGAAATTTGATGCTACATATTCTCTCTTTTTCTTTTTAGTTTTTATCGGTTTATATTAACTTGTTTTGTTTAAACTCTTATGTGAATTATTCAAAAGAATCGGATGTAGTTTTAATGTTTATGTTTGCGCACCTCGATAATGTTTTGTTTCTCCACGGTTTCTTCTCACTTGTTTCTAAGAAAATACAAGCCATAAAATGTTAAAGACATATGGTTTAGTTAACAATAATATTAAAGTAGCAGTATTTTTCTTTTGTTTTGTTTTTATGGAGGCTAAAATAGAGACAATTAATGCATTTTATTTCAATTTCAAGGGACTATATAAATTGTATTTCTTTAGTTTTATCATGAGCACTGTTTTCTTGGTCTAAGCCCATTAGTTTGAAGGTCTCGGTTATTATCCATGTTATTTGTTATATATTTTTATTTTGAAGTTTGATTAGAGTTGATTGGTTTGAGAAAACCATCGAGTGCAAATTAAAAGATATTTCTCCTGTCATTTGAGATGAATTTTGGTAAAGAAAAGTTAAATAATGAATATAATTTTTTTTATATCAATTATAAGCCTTTTAAATGACCCCATCAAAAATCATAAAAAAGCCAAAAAAAAAAATAAACTAGTTTTTTTTTTCCTGTTTTTTCCCTTCAATTAACTGAACCAAAACTGGTCGATTTGAATTGATTTCAGTTTAATTTTGTTTTTTTTTTAAAAATTAGTTTGGTGGTTATTTTTTAAATGAAAACAAGACCAAACCGAAAATTCGCACCCCTATTATGCATAGATGCTTGGCATCTTTTAATACTATCCTTTTTTTTTTAATAGAATTCATTACAAATAAAATAACTAAACTAATGTTTCAAATTTTTAACATGATTTTCTAAAGTTAATTATTTTTTTAATCATGTATAAATTATTGAATCATGATTTTTAATATTTTTTATTGGAATTTTATTTTCAGATCATGATAAGTTTGTATTTAAAAAACAATGTTTTTCATATAAAAAACTATTTAAAATAAATAAATATATGAATAAGAAAAGGAAGTTTCTGTTGAAGAGACATTTTTTTCCTTCTTAATTCAAATGCGAATATTTATTTTAATTGTTTTTATTTTTTATTAAAAAAATATGCTACTTATAAAGAACATGTTTTTGTCTAACTAAAAAAATGCATCAATAAAAAACGAAATGTTCACCTAACAAGATATATATTTTTTCTCCAGATACAGTAACGCAAGACGATGGAATGATATTAACATCACCAGAAGAATCATTTAAGAGGCACTTGAAGATTAAAAAACATCTTTAAAGCTATCTCGAAAAAAAAAAACTAGTAAAATAAATTAATAAACTAACTGGACTGGATATTTTACTATTTTCCTAGACACATTTTGGATTTCACTGTAAGGAAATAAGACTTTCTTACAGCACCTATGCATGGGAAAGTACATTTTGAACCCTCAAGTTTTCCTTTTTTCATATTTTGGTTTTCGTACTTTTATTTTTTTACATTCTAGTCCCTGTATTTTAAAAGACAAGTTTAGATTCTTAGGGTTAGGAAACCTTTTATTAGTTTGAAAGATCCATATTTAAATTAGTAAACACAATGTCATTTAAGAATGTCATAGTTTTTAAATGAGATTATATATCTGTATGGTTATATTTGCGATAATGTTTTTTTATTAATTATATACGAACCTTATAGTGAAAGAATGAAACATAAATATTCAATTAGAATAAAAAATACATTATTTATTATTTATTTTTATATGGTTTTCATGAATTAATTATTATTTTATATTTCCATACACCCATGCAAAAGATATGGAGAGATTTATTTTATTTTATTTCAAACTTCCTTTTTGGATAGATTTTCAGATTCTGAAAGATATTTACTAAATAAATATGTTACTATTTCAATTGCCGTGGAATTAAATAAAAATCAACTTTAAGATTTACAGCGCGGGCGGGCATAAAAATCTAATATAAAAGAAAAAGATAAAGATAAAAACGGGTGAAAATTAGAAGAAGGGGAGTTTCAAGTGCACGCGTTGTTGCCGTTTCTCACTCTTGACATAATGACATGCGATTTTAATTCCGGGGTGGGTTCAATTTTATAATTATATCACAAACTTGACTGGTTTAATCTTGAGTATGAACAGAAGCTCAATCGATGTTGTTAGTGTCCTCCTCTCGATTCTTTCTCTCCTTCAGATATCTTTAATTCAAATCTCTCTGTAAAAAACCTCCATTAACAGGTTTGGAAAAGCCATCGACTGTGGCTGACGTGTCAGCAAGTAGCCGTTATTGAGGACCCCCAAGGCCCCAACCCAATAATGAATCACTGCTCTTGATTGATGCTTCCCCTACCCTACAAGTCAACTTGTTTTAGACAGCACAAGCCAGAGAGAAACCCATCTCACTTAGGCTCCAAGACTTGAGAGAGGATACATGAAAGTATGAAACCTTAATGTTTATACTTTGTACATGCCAGTGCCTGTTTAAACTAATTCCACACGTCACACGCCTGGTTGGTCTCATATTTAATAAGGCTCCTCTCCTCTGAGAAGAGTTCCATTTACGGCGCCACCACTAGCCATAGAAATGGGTTCTTTGAATATAACCAGATCAAAATGGCATAGAAAGATGAAGAAACAACCATCTTTGTCACATCTGGGTGAATCTTTTACTGTAAAGTGATGCTATTTGGATTCAGGAATGCTGACATCACGTATCAAAAAAATAATATTTACTTTGTTCTACGACAAGATGAACTGAAAGGTACAAGTCTACATGGACAATATAGTTGCCAAATCAAAGAAAAAAGAAGATCACAAGCCTATTTACTACTTTAGCAGGAAGTTTAAGGCTCAGGCAATATGTATTGTACTTTATAACCTAGTTGATTTTAAAATTAGATCTACTCAAATGCATATGTGAAAAACCTTACTTGTCAAACTAGATAATAAAAAGGGAAGTGTTGTTAGCAGAATACGATATTATTTATATGATAAGAAAGGTTATAAAAAGAAGCGTGATAACTGATCATTTAGCAAATCATGTTGTGAAAGATTACGAGCCACTGAATTTTGATCTTCTTGATTAAGATGTCCTAACAGTTGAAGATAACAGTAAGATGAACAATTAGTGGACCATGTACTTTGATAGAGTGGAGAATATATCAGGAAATGAGCCTGGAGCAGTGATAATTTTCCCAGAAAAGAAGCAATACCATCTTTCGATGAGGTTGTAATTTGAATACACCAATAATACAACCGAGTATGAAGCCTGCATCATCAATGTAGAAGTTCTAATTACCTATCAAGTGAAAGGAAAATGACAAACCAAAAATAAGACGCTGAAGCTATATTAGGATTATCTTTCAAAGTTAACTAATGAGTTCGAGGAAATATAACTCACTTACATGAGCATGTATAAGAGTTAGTTTGTTGACGCCTTCACAATCATAGCTTTGATAACACAAATCAATATTAAGAGCAAGATCTAACCAATAAGTATTGAAATCAAAATCTCCAAGCTTATTGCTATTTACTAGAAGAGTCAACCTTATTTCAGTCTTGTCTATGATCTGATATGTCTGCAAAGCTAACACAAAAAGACTAACTCGATCGGCCATGACAACCCGTGATGGTGGCTTTTAGCCAAATTTTATAATCCTTCCTATTTGAATCAATGCCCAAGATTCATGACCAGAAAAGACGATGTTCCTTATTCATTCCTTATAAATAAAAGTGATTTTATTCCACAAAAAGAAGATAAAATTAAAAGATAACGGTGGAAAAAAAAAGAAGCTAAAATCCACTATTTTTGCCACCACTTCACCCACTCTTTTACATCAAACCATCAAAAAATCAAAACCAAACCACCCTAGCATACATTGCAATAACCCACAGTTTACTTAAGCCAAAAAGAACCCAAAAAATACTATAAATTACCATCATCTCCACCATTGTTCTCCTTCTGAAACCCTATAGGTTTTCCTTCTCTTCTCTTGGTTTAACCACTGTCAACCACCATCACCAACCATCGACAACCACCATACTGACCAGCAAAGCCATCACCTTGAACTAGGTACCCTTTCTCCTCCTTCTTTCAACACGACCTATAAGAAAAAATAGGAATAAAACCTGTAGAATATTAAATGTAATTCAATTCCTGCATGTTATAAAATGCATGGTCATTAGGCTGGGCTAGTAACCATTCAAGGTTTAAGCTAGACACAAACTCAGCCTGTGAGGGTGGACTCGGTCCAACCCAAACATAAAAAAATAGAAGAAGGTTTGTTGGGCTGGTTGTTGGCCCAATAAAAATCAACCTTATTTGGCTTCTTAAGGCGTGTTTGACAAACACGTCCTTAATAAATTCTTTACGCCTATGATTTTAGGCTAATGACGTGTTTGGCAAACACACCATAAAACCTTTTTTTTAGTTTTTGTTTATCTATATTTTTGTGTTTAGCCAAATAGACCCTTAAAATTTTCACAAAAAAATCTGAAAAAAATTAGGGATCATTTTGAAATTATTTTTAGGTCCCTTGCATGTTTTCTCAATATTTTTGTCTAATATCAAGTTGTAGACTTACACTATAAAATACAGACTCGGTATTAAAAGTAGATTTTTCTTAACAAATTAAAAAAAATACAAAACAAATTCCTTTATTTCAGAAAATGCAAAAAATATTTTTTTTTTCAAGAACTTCATTTAATATTGGGTTATAGACTTACACTATAAGATATAGACTCAATATTAAAAATATATGGTTCTTTCTGAAATTTTGTAAAATTTGAATGATTCAAAAAAATTTCCTCATTTCAAAAACATAAAAAATATGTTTTGTTTTTGTGCATATGACCAAATTCTAAAAAATTGTCATGCATTCTTTCTTAAAAAAATGCATTTTTATTATGTTTTAAAAATAAAAATGGATATCGTAACTAGTTTATGATCATCCATTAGAATTTAGCTAAAATACCCAAAATCCCACAATAATTAATTTTCGAGATATACATTTTGCAATATAAAGTATACTCACGACATTAAATTAAATGAATTAATAGCAATAAATGTTAGGGATGGACAATATCTAACAAATAATTACGATACTAAAATTTAAATCTTAGAATATTTATGACTTAATCCAATACGATAGAAACTTCCTCACAAAAAAATATTTTTTTTAAATCTTAAACAAGATCAATAAATAAAAATATGATCTAGAAAACTATCAATGAAATTGCCTTTTATGATATAAAGTGAAATTGCCTTCCTTGAATCTTAGCCAAGATCAATGTCATGATATAAAATGACACACAACAATCACAAGGCTCACTCTTCTACGTTCTTGTTATTTTTATTATACGCTATTTTCTCCAACATACTTTTTAATTTTGAGATCAGGAGGGGGTCTCACATCTCGACAATGGCCTTATTTTGCGAAAAAAGTGATGAGCCGCGGCCTAGCCTAAAAAAACTCAAAGCCCAGCGCGCCTACCAACAAAAAACCCAAGTTTAATTTGGAGTTTTTCCAATTTCAATGACGAAATTGGTTTAGATATTTTTATAATTCACAACGGACAAATGTAGTCACTGTTAATTAATAATAAATTTGACAGTTGGGTCAAATTTTGGGAGCTCACAAAACGATAATTCACTATGCGTTTTATTTTTTATTTGATTGGAGACAAATCCCAAGACTAAGAGGACAATGAACTCATTCAAGGAAGAAAACCATCCGAAATGGACTCAAGATGAGGATGGATATTAATTTTGTATAAATTCACAATGGCAATTAGTCTTCTGTTGTCAATTTTTTTCCGGTAGATATTTTATTATTTTTTAATTGGAATGATGTGTTTTGGTTTTGAAATTTCCCGGTGTACTGGTTTAGGTTGTATTGCTTATATATATAATTTAAAATATTAATTCAAGAAATATAATTTTATTTCAAATTCAAATATAAATTATGTATTTCAAATTCTAAATACAAATAAAAACATAAAAGTTAAACTGATATGACTTAATAAATTTAAAAAATTCAAAAACAAGTTAATCGAATAGTAAAAATATAATATAATTTTAAAAAATAAATCATAATAAATTATAAAATTTAATATCTAATAAATCAAGTCTCAATAAAAAAAATACACACATATATATTGTTTTTAAAAAAACACTATTTGTCATAACATAATCGAAATGTTCCGGATAAAATTTAAACAATCTCTGAAACAGATCAAGATTACTAACAAGATAAAATCTATTCTAGTATATTTTATTTTTAAATTAAAACAAGATATACGATATTTCCTAACAAAAATATAATAGAACTAACAAAATTGATAATTTTGCCACCTAGCTGCTCTCGTTCTCCCTCCAAACGAGACAAAGACTAATTCATTAGACACTGGTAATTTACATGGAAACCAAACAACTCTTACGGATTGGCACTTGATGAGGATGAACAAATAAATAAATTTTATTTATTTTAATACAATTAAATCAATGTATAGAATATATTTTTAAAATTGAATGAATTAATTTTAGAGTTGTTTGATAACAGTTATTTTTTAAAATGCGTTCTACTTGAGAAGGTGTTAAAATGATTTTTTTAAAATTTTATTTTTAATTTCAGTACATAAAAATAATTTAAAAATACTAAAAATATAATTTTTTCAAAAATAATTTTGCATTTAGTCAATTAACGATTTAAATACCTTTTATGTTGAATAGAAAAATATTTATAATTTGTACCGAGAGCCTGTCATGAGAGTGGTTCTGGTCCCTCCCATCACATCCCCCATTGCTTTTTTCCTAACAAAATCCGACTTCTTTTGCCCGCGGGAGGCTGTCTTTTATATATGGTCCTCTAGATTACAAGTCAATTACATGTATTCAATTCCTGTGCTTGCTTCATATGTAAACCCATCAATTTCAAGTTATTTAAAGCTAATCATCATTCAGAAAACGAAATATGCACCCTGAAGAAACAACAATCCATAGAAAAGGACTTGGATCAGCTCATCTTGTCTTGTTTTTTAGCCACCCTTTTCAGGCTTCGTGGAAATAAACATTTGTGTTTTATATCGTTGGAGTTTTTTTCATACCAATATCTTAGCCACTATATATTTGGGTTTCAACAATATATTTAGGTTTTATATTGTTCGAGTTTTTTTCATACCAATATAGTATCCATTTAGGAATGTGAGCATGTCGTGGTTGTACCAGCGTTACCAAACAAAAAACATCATTTTAATGCTTTTGATTTATGAATGTAGATTTAACTATAACTATATCTGCCTTCCCAAACAAGGCACAAAGAGCACTAAAAAATCACCACCTACGTAATTATACTAGTATATCAGTGCATTCCATATTGAAATTCATTTCCTCTTTAGGCTCATGGTTAAAGGGACTACGAGAAAAGAAAACCCCTGCATAAAAGCTCAATAAAAATCAAAACTCGTGAAAAGAGTGTTTGGTAAGATGCTAAACCCAATTTTCTTGGGCTCGGTTACGCATCAGACCCAAGAGTTTGTGGGTCTAGCAAGATGTTACACCCAACATCTTTTGGCTTAGGAATACTTCGGATCCAAGCACCTAACATGAAAATCTAGGATCATCATCTCTTTGCACCCTAGCCGTGCAAAAGATTCCTCTAAGAGATGTCCACATATCAATCAATATTAATGTTGGTTATAAGGGTTGATCCCATCAACATTAATATCATGTGCAGAATGAAGTAGAGCCGCTTTTTATAGGCACGTGGTACCCCTATAAACATTAATATTTATGTAAGGAGACACTTATATGTTTATGTAAAGGTTTCCCTCTCCACTTGGATGTGAAGAAGAAAAAGATTTACGACCCCTCGAATAAGAGGAAGAAAATTTAAGGTACAAAGATTATAAATACTCTACAAATAACTCAGGTAAGAGGTTCACAATCTTCACTCTCTTACAATATATTCTCAACATCTATCATGCATGAACTAAGAACAAACATTATGGTTTTTAGAATTTAATGCTTATTTACTACAACTTTTCACTAAAAAATCATCGAAATGTATCTAAGTCTCACAAAAAAGATTTTTTTGTAGGAATTTAGACCTTTTACACCAACTCTCTACACCCTCAATTATATAGAGAATAAAAGATAAACATTCACGTGTGAATATTCATTATCCAAACATTCAAAAACTCAAGTTTCATGGCGTACTGTATTATGGAGCATATTCACCAACTAAAAAGCTAGCAAATGTCAAGTCCATCAACTAACTGGGTGGAAAAAGCCCAAAATATATTCATTTCATCATCTTTATAATGATGATCAATTTAGTTCATTGTAATAAGATGACTTTCCTTTTCTGCTACCTAACACAAGCTTCTTTCTTGTCTAACCATTGTTATGCACCGTAGAGAATCCATGGAAAAACAAACAAATAAATAAATTCTCTTTGTTAGGATTAATTTCATATGGTATATGAAAATGGAGTAAATTGTTAAATGGAAGGCGAATGAGAAATTATATGAAAGTAAGTTTAAAATAGAGTTATGTGTGTTTAAAATACATAAAACAATTTACCTAGAGTTGTGTCTATTTGAAATAAAATTATTAATTTTTAAGTTTAAATAAAAAAGGAATGATAAAAAATTACTAGAATTATATATATATATAAAGGCTTCCATTATATACTTTCCTCTTGTAAAGAACACAAGTAAATTCTTGTTTCTTCATCTTGCTCTTTTATTAGTTATTGGAACAATTTTGTTTGCAAACTTTGGCTCATTATTTAATCTGTTGAGGGTAGATAATTGAGTGGATCTGGAAATGATATTGTAATTAAATTCTACAGCAAATAATAAATAATTTTAAGGTGAGCTAATTGATTAAAGCTTCAAATTCATATATTGTTAACATACACAACTAAAAAATCTACGAATACAAATGGAGTCATCGATGAATTGTTTTTGTCGGTATTTTAGGGTAATATTTACCGATTGAATTTTATCCATCACTAACTCTGTCAGTATTTTCTGACAGAAATATTTCGTCGATATATACCAAGGAAATCCTAGTCGAAATAGAAGGAATTTTAAAAAATCAAACAGTGCAATGACGTGTGAGTTTTTATGGACAATCTTACTGACAAAATTACAGTTGGATTCAAATAGGGATGTCAATATAGTGATGCGTCACTTATATTGATAGAATGGCCGACGGAGCAAAAGACAAAAACATATTATCGGTAATAGTTAATTTATAACCTCACCATCGACCTTCCCCTCCCCTCTGCAACTAAACAAATCCCCCTCTGCAACTAAACGAACACCCCCTCACATCCCTCCTTATCTCAACACAATTCATAATTCTTCAACTTTTCCAGTCACAACATCCGTGTTTTATTGCAGATTTTTCATTTCAAGTAAGTAAATCTACCATTTTTATAATTTGAACATAATTTTAAAATGTTAATTTTTTTATTGTATATTTTTGTAGTATATGTATTTTGTTTGAGTTTTTACTTGTTTTATTGTTTTTTCTCAAACAAACTTGTTGTATGAATTTATAATTTTGTACATGTTATGTTTTAGATTTTGTAAAATTATATTTGTTTGTAAATTATTGAAACTTATTTTGAATTATCGACTTAGTTGTGTTGTGATGAAATAAATAATTGCTTATTTAACAAGTCCGTTTTATATTTTATCAATTTTATTATTGACCTGTGATTTTCGTAAATTAATGTGTACACATTTGTATGTACATAGATAATTGATAATGAATTAAGAGAAGTATGGAAATACATTGGATAATCTTGAGCTAAACCAATATTTTTGTAAATTTATTTACTTAACGTAGTTAATTAATACATGTTGTCATCATTATTTGATATAGGTTCGATTGAATTAGTCATGGATGATTGTTCATGGATATATCGAGATTCACCCCAAGAATTGCGAAGGAAGGATTATTGTAATGAGGTTCAGGGTTTAGTGAAGGCGGTATTAGGTGTCCGTGCAAGAAGTGTAAAAATAAAAAGTTTCTTGATCTAGATGTTGTAACGATGCATCTTCTACACAAATGATTTATGGAGGAATATTTGTGTTGGTACGTATATGAAGAACCATTTGTTCCTCACAAGACCATGGTAGAAAGGATGGTTGAGTCAACTTCTAGTGCTAGCTACGTGCATGTAGTTGTAAATGACAACAATAATCCTTATAGGATTATGGTTATGGATGCGATAAGAATGAATCAAGGTCATGTCATTTAATGTCCAATCATAGATGAAGAACCTAATACAGACACGACCATGTTTTTTTTATCTTTTAAAAGATTCTGATGGTTGTACAAATCATAGTAAATTATTGGTTGTTGCACAGATGTTTACCATCAAGCTGGATTATGGGTTGAGTTAGGCCAGTTATGACAGAATTATTGAATAGACGAGAAGCACTATACCTAAATGCAACAGGCTAAAAGAGAACTTCTATGTTGCTTAGTCCATGATGAAACCTCTCAGTCTAAGGTACTAGAAAATTGACATATGTCCAAATTTCTGCATGTTGTACTACTTTGAAAATGTTGAGCTAACCAAGTGCAGGACATGTGAGCATTTCTGTTATAAACCCATAATTGGCAGGGGAAAAGACTCTTGTAGCACATAAAAAGCTTAGATACTTCCAATAACACCTAAACTGCAGAGGTTATTTATGTCACCAAAAATTGTTGAGCACATGACATGACACCAATCACATGATGTGGTGAATGGAATGATGATGCATTCTTTCGGTGGTGAAACATGAAAACACTTTAACAATATGCATCCTCACTTTTTAGCTTAATCAAGAAATGTGCTTCTTGGGTTATGTGCGGACAGATTCAATCCATTTGGGTCATTTGTTACTCCTCATTCTTGTTAGTCAATTATACTTATGGTATACAACTTGCCACCAAGGATGTGTATAAGACCGGAGTTTATATTTTTATCTATGGTTATACTTGGTCCTAATAGTCTGAGCTGGGATATAGATATATTTTGTTGACCATTGATTAATGGGTTGACACAGTTGTGGTCCTCCAAGGCTTTTACTAATGATGTATCGATGAAATAAAATTTTCTTATGAAGGCAGCTTTGATATGAACTATTAATGATTTTCCGGCTTATGGAATAGTTTCTTATTAGAGCACGCATGGAAAACTAGTATGTCCATACTATATGAAAAACAATAAGGCATTCTCACTAATAAGCGGGGGTAAAACGTCTTATTTATTATTACCGACATTTCTTGCCAATGATCACAGGTATAGAAAGAACATAAATGATTTTATTATTAGCAGAGTTGAAAAAGATGTTGCATCTCCACATCTTTCTGGTGATGAATTATATGGCGTGGTGTCAGAGTACGGTAATATTGTGTTTAGTTTCCAATTCGGTGAGAAGAAGTTTCCTGATTTTAGTGTGACCCACAATTGGGAAGAAATTGTTCCCCTCCCCTTAACATTGTTCATTTTTCATTAACACATACAATTTGTGTCCGTCGATGTATTCTAGAGGCTGATGGAAGTGTTCCCCCCCCAACACTGTTAATGGTTTACATCATCGATGGAAACACTAATGATTTTTGTACGTTGGTGTATTCCAGAGGTGAAGGTAATCATTCCTCTTCTCATGTCGGTGATGGCAATTAAAGTCATGTGTGGCAGGGTCCCAATGTAATTATTGACAAATTACAAATTTCAGCACGTTCGTAATTAATACATCTCTCACTAGGTGTACTATTAACATTTTTACCGATGAAATAACACTCGGACCTCGAAAATTCTAAAGGGTTTTTTGAAAATTTTAGTGCGAAATGAAAGTTTTAAGGTGAATGTACTAAGGGAATCACCGACAAAATAATTAAAAGTAATAATATTTAATATTCTGTCGGGGATTGCCTCAGTAAAAATATAGTATAAAACTAAGCGAGGAAGCTAGAAGTTCATTATTTTCTCTCATCCTTACAATCAAACGCTTTCACTCTCTCAATTCTCATACTCTCACTCTCTCAATCCTCTCTTGTTTCAAGTCTTTTCAAGTAGAATTAACAGGTATATATGGTGAATCTTTTGACGTATTTTCTTCTTTTTTGTTGTTTATTAACAATGTATTTTTGTTTTTTTTATATCACATGTAGATAAACTCTGAAAGTATGCATATCATTAAGGTAAATATTTTTCATTCCTAAAGCCTATATTTGTTTTTGTATCATTTTTGTCTATTTTATTGTATAAATTGGAGTAATGTTTTATTGTTTTGTTGAATTTTAATTGTTAAATTTGTAGTATAAATGTTATTTGAATATATAGGATTACATTTTATTTTATCTATTTTATTGTCTACATTGTAATAATGTTTTATTTTTTTGTTGAATTTTAACTGTCATTGTCAAATTTGTAGTATAAATGTTAATTGAATATATAGGATTAAATTTAATTACAAAAAATTCTTATCAATTTAGGATTAAAAACATTCGCACGTTGAAATAATCCAAAATTATTGCTAGAAATAAAATAAAATCAAATGATTTGTGGCATATATTTTATATATTTACAAGATTGAAAATTTTGGGTAGTTTTTAGTATATGGGAGTTGTTGCTGAATTTTGTTTTTAAAAAATCAAAATTGATTATGCAAATATTCATCAAATTTATGTAGATGCATAGGGGAAAATCAATTGCACACCATGAGCATATGATTGCAGCTAGTTCTTCTAGCAGTGATGACAACAACGTGTCATTAGGTGCCAACCAAGAAGAGGCACCTATGTCGACTCACGACGCTGTCTCTTCGAGTGCGGTTCCACAACATATAGGAGGTGTCCTTTCAAAGTGAGATCCATTCACCTGCAAGTACGAGTCTCATTAAAAGGATAACCTTTCAATGTAAGTTTGTTTTCCTTTGAGTTGGTTTGTGCTTAACAATCTATGAACAACTAAAATTTCATTAATTTTATCGATTTTCAAGTTCACAAACATTGAGAATGCCCGAGTAATAATATCAGCGTTTAAATCATTGATGGAAATTTCAGTGAATCGATGGAGTCGGGTTTCCACACATTCTGATTGGAAACCTCATGTTGATGCATCGTATATTGCTTATTGGAGTAGATATAATGCAAGTTTAAATTCGAGTGGGTAGAGCAAATTATAATATTGCTTGGAGGGCTTGGGAGAATCCCGCTGCAACTAGGTAACATCGAAAGCAATATGATATTTTTTTAATTTTATATATTAAAATTTTATTTGTCATTAACTCATATAGAATATTTGTATCATGTAAGTTACATGATTTTTGGTATGAGGCGCAAAAAAAATCAAAAAAATATACAAGAGAAAACACTTTATCATGCTGGAATGATGTGTCGGTTTGGAAGGATTTTAGGCCACCATACATCCTGGAGGATATATGGGTGGAATATATTCAAATTGTGATGTTCGAGCAATTCACACAACGCTTGTAGTTAGGTGCAAGGAACCAGAGCCGAAAAATTCACGGTTCGGTTACCACACACACTGCGGATTTGTTCCATTTTTTCGCATACGAAGCATTAGTAGGATTAATTTTAATCGCATCTGTCTTTAATTAATTTGTTGTTATTTATAAATATATTTAACTTACAACATTTTTTTCTCACAGGTTATGGCTCTTAGACGTGAGCTGAGCCCAATGGAGATTTTTATAGAAACGCACGTGTGGAGTGAAGATAGCCAAAAAGAAGTGCAACAGTTCGTTAACAACCGCACTCAACACTTTATTTTATGTTTGTTCAACCATTTTATTTTGCAAGTTATTATTTTCTTGAATTGAATTTGATGATTTCATTTTTTATTTTCAGAAGACATATAACAGCCGGTTGAGGGAGATATATGGAGGTGATCCTTCAACTCACTCGGATTTCAATCCGAATTTGTGGATGGAGGTAGGATCGTCTGGTGGACCCGATAGGAATCGGGTGTACGGACTCTCCAACACTACGATCGAGAACTTGTGGATGGCCCGTAATGTCTCAACCATTGGGAGCTTGCAATTGATATCGAGCACGCAGTCTCAAGAGTTCGTGGCCTCGCAACAACATACGAGCAATCTCATTGAAAAATAGTCATTCTGAGGATTATAAAGAACTCTACAAAATGGTCATGGATATGAAATTACAGATGAGTGGTACTTGTACACCCTCTTTTTAGCTATATGATTTCGAGAATGACCAGCCTCCTACTCCTCAAGCGTCGCTATTGTTCTAATTTAATTTTATTTGAACATATAAATTTGTAATGAATATTTGGTTTTTATATTAAGATAATTTATTTTTACATACTTAGATTATATACAATTTTATTTTTTTAGTTATTTTTTTTTGTTCAATAGATTTTTTTTTGAAATAGATTTTTTAAGTATTATGGACGGAGTAAATGATAGACTAAATCTGGTGATATATTTCAAATAATTAAAAAAAGATTACTGTATATGTCACTTCAACTGCTACATCACACGAATGGGTTTCAGTAAAATTACTCTAAATATCACTTCCCATCACCGACGAAATTATATCCCGTTGCACTATATATATATATATATCCCGTTACACTCGAGGTTCTGCCATACATCAGAAAGAAAAGGGAAGCAAAAGAGAATTAGTAAAGTGGAAGATTCCGTGTATAATCTTTATATTCTCTGTTGAGGGTTTCGCTGAGAATCTCCTTTCGAAGTCATTTATTCATGGGATTCCACCTTTTTACTAATATGCAATCTTTGGAGTGGAGTGGACTCTCCGATTTGATCCCCCTTTTATATATATATATATATATATATAAGCATTGCATTACATAATCTTAATATTAGTTAATTCATGAAAACTCTATACTTCTCGGATGCGCAGCATATAGGACTTCCAATTAATCATGCAATATATATCATATCAAGAAAAGCAAGATTGAGTTGGATGGCTTTCACATGACCCAACTCAGCTAGAATATCTACAACCTTTAGGTCCCTTTTAAGCCTAATAATAGGAGATAAGGGCAATGGAAAGATAAATTATTGTCACCATTGGACCAGCCTGGAAAGGTCCTTTGGTCGGCAATCTTCTCCTCGCGATTGCCAACGTGAATTATTACTCTTAATCACATAAAATGAAGGGAAATCAACAAAGGTCAAGGGCAAGGGATGATGGGAGTGTATCATACTAATAATTATTTATCTAAACTTGAATTCAATCAATGATCATATATCTTGGTGGGTTTTTTTATTTTTTTTTAAAACAAATTAGTTAAAAATGATGAATATTTTAGCTTCATGATGTGCGACCCGTGCGAAATAATTACATAGTAGAAAGAAACTTACAATGGTGAGAGTGAGATTACAATAAATTTTCATGGAGTTGTCAAATATGGCAAATTCTTATGGACCTCACGACCTGGGGAGGGTTCCCATCGTTTTCTTATCTTTCAATTATTTCACATGGAAATTCTGCTGCTCCACATAGACATTTCACATTGCCCTCTCCAATTCTTTTCACAACGTGATTTTTATCCCACCCGTACCGCTCCATTTCTCTCTTTGTTTTCTATTCTTTTGTAGTGTTATTTGCTTCTTCTTCGAACTCAGAAAATAAGAAGGGACACTGTGGCTCCTAGATACGACTAGGGGTTTTGTTTTTACCCGCGGTATGGTATATGAATTTAAAAATCTTATTAAGGCAAAAAAAAAAATTAACAATAAAAATAATGAGGATAAAATATGATATATGAATACAATAAAAAAGGATGAAATCATAAAAAAAATTAATTTTAAAAATCATCATCGGTAAAATAAATTAAAATCAAAATAATAAAGATCAAATCTAAAATTAAAAAAATAATGGAGGACAAAATTAAAAAAAAATTATATAAATTAATTGAAATAAACAAAATAGTAAGCAATTAAAAGAATATGGACTAAATCCCAAGGACCAAAAAAATTAAAGGGCTAATGTGAAGTGTTGCCAGGCTAGGCAAGAAATCCAAGGAAAAAAGAGAAGAAAAAAAAGAGAGAGAATACAGCCAATCACCACCACAGACCATATAGTAACACGTGATGTTCATAAAGGTTTTGATCGCCACGAGGAATCAAAAAACACCAAGAAAACCTATTTTCTATTGGTGATAACACAAACTCATTTCCTGCAGACAATCAAGGAGAGAATCAGTCCAAGCGTTAAGGAGAAAATTGGTGGAGGATAGCTTGATAGTAACCATGTGAACCATAATGTTGAAGGAGAGAGTAAAAGAAGAGTTTTCTGAGGCCATAGGATCGGATGGAGGTTAATCCTAATGCTCTGATACCATATGAAGGTTTTATAAACCAGTAATTATCAACTACAACATTGCTTATGGCATTGGAGTTTCATTATATAAAAAAGCTTTACAACAGTAGAGAATAAGGAAATAGCTGTTACAGACTACACAAGGAATTATATCTATATATTCTATAATTAGAATTAATTAACTCCTAAATGTTGCACAATCAACTGTAATGCCACGATAATCGATAGTTAGTTGATGAATGAAAAAGATGGTCATCGGTGGTTAAATGATGGGAAACAATCATGGGAGTTCCAATTGGCTTAGAATCAAGGAGGTCGGCTTGAAGTAGAAAATCTCTCGTATATTTTAATTGGATCCCAGTTGCAGAATGAGTGACTTCTAGGCCCAATAAATAATTCAAAATGCCATGGTCCTTTATGGAAAACTCTTGATGTAGCTTGTGAATGAAAGTATCAACGAGAAACAAACTACTGCCTGTGATAATAATATCATCGACATATAACAATAAGTAAATGATCTCGTGAGCTGTTGAGTAAACAAATAAACTGGAATCAGCTTTACTGCAATTGAAGCCAACAAGGAGTAAGAAATGGCTAAACCGATGGAACCATGCTTTTAGTACTTGCTTCAAACTATAGATATCTTTTTAAGACGACAAACATGATTTGGATGAGAGGAAATGAGTCTGAGTTATCACCAATATTTCCTACCTTTGTGACCCATCACACACGCCGTTCGAAGATGGTGGAGTGACTCACTGTTGTCATGTTCGTGGAACACGCTAAAAACTTTTTTTTTCTTCAAATTTTTAATTAAATTACTGGATTGACCTAGAGACCACTTGATAATTGCCAAAAATCAATATGAAATAACTAATATCACCCTAAAATCAAGGGTAAGATTTTGTTGCTTAAAGGATAACATAGTAATCACACTATGCATAGCAAAGGAGTTGTCGGAAAAGCCCATAAGTCAAAGTTTTTTTTTTTTTTTTACTTTTAAAAGTAATTAAGTAATTCAACTATTTAAAATATTGTGAAAATACTAAGATACCCCTAGAGCAAAAGAAGTGAGATAAAAAGATTTTAAAATTAATCTGAATTTAATAGTAATACTAAATAAATTTCTATAACCTGGCCTTGAGCGAACATATGAAACTAGTTATGATCTAACTAATGAAACTAGTTATGATCTAACTAGCCTTGGTGTGTATCCTAGGTATCTGTAAAAATAGTTGGATGCATATCATCCTAGGTTTGATTTTTTTATATATTATAATGACGTATAAAACGCAAAACCGGTACTTCCAATTTTCGGAGCTAGCGCAAGGAGTCGCATGATTTTTAGACGTGAAATCCGTTAATGGAAGAATAGTATAGCAGCTGCAACCCAGGCGGCTTCATGCTCTCACTTCAGCTCTCAGTACCTTCTTTGAATTGGGCCAGTATCACGTGGAGCTTACGTCTTCCTCACGTTTACTCTCCATAACCCAATGATCAAACCATTATGATCCCTCCACGTGTGAACACTGTTCCAAGGTCAAGCCCATCTTTCATGACTTATCCACCTTTTTCTTCAACCTCACCGTTTCGCTTTATCCGCTATGTAGGCCTCACACAATGGTCCCTCAACTTCCCTCCATTGGTCGTTTTGACCCTTTAAATCCAGACTCTGGACACCTCTCCATTCCATGCTTGCCTGTTGGATTCTTCCTTCTAAGTCACATGTTATGATCAGATGGCTGCCACCTGTGACCGACTGCCTGCCTGTACATGTAGTTTTCCATCCGACATTAGAGGCTATAATGAGCGAAGTTAGGGAGTTGGAGGACCATAGTGTATCAATGTTGATGAGCATGATTATCCTTCAACTGCACGTTTTGGGGGGAACGGGGGAAGGCTCTCGTGAAGTAAAAGTAAAACGCGTCGGTGTCATCCTTTACATTTTTTGGCTCCTCCCCTTTTAACTTTCCCTTTCTTTCTCTCTTTCTTTACTACTAATACTTTTTTGTATCATAAAAGGGTCCTTGTGTGGGTGGTGGCGGAGCTTCAAAGATAAAAGAGGCACTTTGCACAGCCAAATCTCTTTGACACCCACTCACTACTCTCTCTCTCTCTCTCTCGTAAATTAGTTGTTTAAGGCTTGCCCTTAGCTTGTTCAAGCTCCATTGATCTAGAAAACTTGTTATCAATTAATTCTGTCAAGAAACAAAAAAAAATGGAGACAAGGCACAAGCTCAAACTCTCACTTGTAGCCCTCTTCATGCTACTACCCTCAACAAAATCCTCAACAATGCCAAAGTCAAGGATGTTGTACCAGATTGCATGCACAATGTGCTCCACATGTTGTGGCAGTACCCCAGTTCCATCACCACCACCACCCTCCCCGCCGCCACCAGCAGCATCACCACCTCCACCATCCACCACCGCCATCTGCCCACCGCCGCCATCACCGCCATCAGGAGGGGGCTCTTACTATTACTCTCCACCGCCACCTTCCACTTACACTTACTCTTCACCACCACCACCACAAGGTGGTGTCGTTGGTGGCACTTACTATCCTCCACCAAATTTCAAGAACTATCCCACTCCCCCACCTCCTAACCCAATAGTCCCTTACTTCCCCTTTTACTACTACAGCCCCCCGCCTCCTTCCATGTCTGCTTCTTTCAAGTTGATGGCTTCTTGCAGTACCAGCGTGCTTGCGGGGGTGGTTGCCTTGGTACTTTGCTTGTTTTGATGGATATTACAAGTAAAGAAAAGAGAAGTGAAATAATGTAGAATGCAGATTGGCAGATCCGGGATATTAAGTCGCGGCTGAGCTGATGATATCAGACGAACCGAGTGTCTTGGATTCTTGAAACTTGGTCCTGTCCACGGTGAACAAGAAATGGGTCCGTCCTCCTTTCACTTTGATTTGGATCAAGACATTAGGGATTCTTGGCACAGAAACCATGAGCCCATCTGACAATTGTGAAGAAAACCACTCTCCCTTTTCTCTTGCTGTGGATTGATCTGTAATTGCTTACCAGACTAGTATTTTTATCTCTTAATTTTACATTAATTAAGTAAATTTGTCATTTTTTTTCTACAATAACTCTTTCTTTTTTTTGCTTGTACTTAGCTTATATAATAAAGCAGTCAGTCCCAAACTGTCGGTTGTAAGAAATAATTTACTCAATTTCCCAGTGTTGTTACATAGATCGGAAGTTCTTGGGAGCATGGATGGCCGCAATAAGTAGTGCTTTGATTTATGAATATTTAATGGTAGCCTCCTTTACCAATTATGTGTGTCAGTCACCCTTAATTGCTCGCAGTATTTTGCACCGCCAAGGTGGTAGAGCCGATGAAAATTGATCTTCTTATAGTTAATTAATTAATTCACTTAGAATTAGTGTCTTCTTTTGCCTTATTTTCAAAATCAAATCAAATCGACCTCCACTTTTTTATTTTTTTTATTAATTAATTAGAGCTATTTGCTTTGCAAAAGATGCACTACACGCATTTAAATATGAATGAAGAGATGTGTAATTAGTGACCTATGATATTGATTGTTATTACTGTATCTTGTGTTTGTGTTTTTTTTGGAAGTTTAGTTGGAGTTGTTTTTTAAAGTAATTTTTATTTTAAAATATATTAAAATAATTTTTTTAAAAAACACCAAAAAAATATTAAAAATGTAATATTAATTGATTTTTTAAAATATTTTTTACTAGAAATATATTAGAATAATATTTTATTATTATTATTTAAAAATTATTTTTAGTATAGTTACCAAAATGATTTAAAATAAAATTTAAATAAAAATAATTTTTTTTTAAAAAAAAAAAACACGAAAATTGCACCGAAATCTAAACAGGCCCGTGGAGAAAAGGCCAGAATTTTATTATTTAGGGGGTATGAAAACTGGAATTGGAGTGGGGCCCTCCTCCCCTGTCAATCAAAACTAAGAAATGCCTCTAATCATACCCCCTTTTCTTGCCTTGTCTCTTTACCGTGCTTTCACGATTATGGTCGACCAAATTCCCATGTGAACAAAAGTGTGTTGCTGCGCCCTACTTTTTAAAAGGTTATTTGAGAGAGTAATTATTGTTGTTTTTAAATAAATTTTTGTGTGAAAATATATATTAATAATATTTTTTTTATTTTTTAAAAATTATTTTTAATATAAACACATTAAAATAATTTAAAAATACTAAAAATATATTAATTTAAAGTTAATAAAAAAAATTAAAATTTTTTAAAAATACTTTTGAAATACAAAAACAAACATACGAAAAAAACGAAAAGAGATTCCCCTTTTATATATATATAGTTTAAATATATTAATATAAAAAAATATTACATACCTCCTTAGGATGTCTACAACATTATGATCGATATGAATTATTTGTGTTTTTTTTTAATTTTATAAAAAGACTTCACACGTGTGGTTTCCAAGAATTAATTCGAAAATGTTACCCAGATATACGAAGAAAATGGGACGAGCAATCAACAGAAGAATTTCTTTTTATGAAGATAATGAGATGAATAAATGCAGCCCTCGTATCCTCGAGATTTAAAGAAGATAAATGCTGGCAAAACATCTCGATGGTTGTTGACGCATTTTTATTTACGAGATAATATAGCAATGGAACCCTAAAAGGTTCTATCATGTGTGGAGGGAGAGCGAGCATGGAGGCTATCGATCGGCCCTCTCTCTATGCTGAAACGAGACAACATACAAGAACAATTAGCTGGAGGGCACGCCTTGGGATGATGGATGGTAGGGTCCTGTCTGACAAATAAGGCAATATGGCATCCTATGCAGAGAGGAGTTTCTCCACAGAAAACTCGCTCTCTCTTTTTTTTAATATTTTTTAATATTTGATTCATTTTAAAAAACGTTTATCAATGGAACATATTTTATAACCAAAGAAAGAGGGAAATAATTCTATTTTGGTGCAGTGGAATTTGAAAAAAAAATAAAAAAGGAAAGGAATCATCTCTACGGTGACTGGCACACTGGCACCCAAATCAACACGAGGACAAATCTCACTCTGAGCAAAGAAAATCAGAGCATCTCTCGAAGTGTGGTTCAACTGGATCACTAGAGCTAAAAGAACATTCTAATTTTCTCTGGAGCCGTCAACTTCCAAACCCAACTCCAGTTCTCGTGACGCTGCAGGTCCCTCATTCTATTCGAAAGCCGATTCAGAGTTGTCATTCTAGCTAGGGCAACATGATAGCATCACCGGAGCTAGAAAAGGAGGGACTGGAATTGCCATGACAGTGAGCTTGATAAGCTCTGGGATGCTAGTCGACAGCCTACTGAAATCCCAAGATCCATCCCTCCACTCGTCTCTTGCCCTCAGGTCAGCATCACTGATAATGACAAAAAGAGATGCCAGCAGCCCCTTTTCCATCCAAGGATCATTCCATGGAGATGCAATCATATGTAGATGATGAAGTTGAGTGAAAGCCTCAGTAATAGATTAGCACCCGTGGACAGTTGCATGAGCACCGATGATACCAGCAGCGACAATAACAAGTTCAGTAATTGCTCCTTATTTGGATAATGGATATCCGAAACTCAATTAGGTATTCAAGATTTATATCCGTTAGGGTTTGGGCGGATAATATGACTCCATAATTGCATTGGTGGATCTATGTTGCCCGCAAAGAGAAATCACCTGCGATTAGTTGGGCTTGCGGCCCCTTATCTTTAAACTGTGATGAGCTTACAGCCATCTGGCCCATTTCGGCTTTGTCCACAGAGAGAAGTATGGTTGGCGATGGGTGGAGTTGAAACCGGGTTTTACTTTACCCGACTCCGACTCAAAATGTCTCCATCGTAGATTTATCATCTGTCCATGCCTCCGATCTAGTGAAGTCGGGTTACATGGATGACTGTCTAGTATCCATCAGAAACCCAGTCGGGTTACATAGCAATAAAAATCTATGATGATTGCTACTAACAATGAGAAACCGAAACATGTGAGCCTTGGAGATTGAAGAACACAGGTGGTCAATGCGTTGCCGGAGATGCGAGCTGTGATGGCTCTGTAATTTTAAATGTCCTTGGAGCACCATTAGCCAAGAAAGCTGGCAACGATGAAAGAGGCTGAAGGAGATGATGATGATGATGATGATGGATATGCAAGTGTCATGATGGTACATGCAATCAATATTTTTACAAGTCTCATGGCACATACAATAAAGTCTCTACATGCAATCAATATAAATTATCAAAAATATATTAAAAATATAAAGAATAATTTAAGCCATTTACATATGCAGTCATGCCAATCTAAGAATTTTTTAAAAAATATATTTAAATTATCTTTGAAATATTCTAAATAAAAATTTTAATTAATTTTTTTTATAAAAAAACATTTAAACTATTTTGAATATCCTAAATAAAAATACTAATTAATTTTTTTTATTTTTTATTAAAAAAATATGTCAAATATCCTTAAAATATCTTAATTGTGCAGCTTTGTTGTTAAGAAAGTAAAAAAAAAAAAAAAGCAATTAAAGTAACACAAAATGATAAAATAAAAAATAAAACTATTATTATAATTTATAGTAAAATATCTTTTGATTTACATAAATTTTCCAATACGATTTAATTTTTGTTATAATATACAGGAGCAAGATGCGAGAATGATTTAAGAAATTTTATGGGTTTTGCATCTAGATGATTGTACATGGGGGTGGTAGTCAAACTATTTTCCCTCCTTTCTATTATAATAAGAGCATAAGTGGTTGTGTTTGAGTCCTTTCTCGAGAAAAAGTTAAAGCCAAGTCAACATCCCCAATTATACACCAAATCATCCAGACCCCCACAGCCACAGGCCTTGTGAAAGGAATGGAATCTTTTTCACTTTCAAACCCTAACTTCATTCGATTCCCCTCCGTTCACTCTGCTGATAGTCATGGTTTTTTGTTTTCCAGCGATCCCATAACAATATGATGAACTTGTAAATCCATTCATATCTTGCTGGGCTTAATAATAAGACCTAGCACCTCTGCAGATCTCTCTCTACTCAATCTAGCCCTTCTTCCTCCTCCTCCTTGTTCTTGATCTTCCTTCATCTCTGATAATGGCGACCTGTCTCCCTGGTAAATCAGTGGTGCTTGGCTCATCGTGGTTGAGTTGCTTAGAAGACTCCCTCCTCTCACGGCCAGGCCGTATCTCCTTCACCTGTCTCTTTCTTTCCTTTATCGGCCTAAAAATAAAAAAAGGAAGATCAACCCCTGCCCCTTCTCTTTTCTAAAAGCTTCTTTAACTCATTCTGTTGACATGAATAATGAAGTTACTGTAAAAATCTATCAATTGTTTTAACCGAGGTTTACCGGGTCATGGGTCAGCCCCGGTTTTTCATCAGGTTAAATTGAATTCATTTTATCATAGATTTATTCTTCAATGCAACTGGATCCTGAGTTAACTTATCAAGTTAATCCTCTTAAAAGATAAATTATCAAGTTAGTGAGAACAACTCCATTTTAATCCTCTTAAAATATAAATTATCATGCTAACCCTCCGAACCGTTGTCCATCTCAAGTTTTAGAAGCTAACTGGTGTTACAAAACCGAAAAGATTCCAAGCAAAGAGCAATTAGGCGCTTTGGCGGGTAAAAAAAAAAGGAGTTTTTATTTTATTTATTTTTAAATTCAAAATCTCGGATCACATTCAAACAATCTATTAATTTTCTTAGGCACTTGGTAGAAGTGGTGGGATTGCATAAAGCAGAAATGATCGTCTTTGATCCCGAGTTGTGAATTTACTACTAGATTGACTGATTTTTAATCTCAGAGCACTTGGGAGGTTGGAGCAATGACGAAGATTGATGATAACATCCAGACATGGACAACATGACAGAGAGACAGGCAAGTGGTCTGCTTCTGTTCGGAAAAAAATAGAATAAGTCTCAACATTTTCTGAGCGCTTGCGACAATGCTACAAATCTCCAGTACAGTTAGCCCAAAACACCTAAAAAATACCTGATACTAAAAAAAATTAACCCGAACCCACACATTCTTAGTTAGCTAGCACATTCTTGATCGCCTTATTAACCTCCCCCGCCTCCTGAACAAAAATCATCAACTCAAGCATAAACAGAGCCATAAGATAAGGCCATCAATAACACTGCAGCTTGCTCTTCTTCACCTAGCTTCCTCCTTCGCCTCTCCACCGTTGATCCTTGCACCAGGACTTCTCTACCCAGAGCCAGTAATCTCTGCTTTAACCCGTCACCTAATTGCTTGTTATTGTTATTATAATTACTTGAGCCATTGTTGCTGCTCCCTTTCTTGGCTCTCTTGTCATTTGCTGCTGCCCCTCCCTTATTCAACCCTAAGATATCCCTCTTCTTCTTCCTGCTCCTAATCCCACAAGCATTACACAGTGACTGCAAGATAAAAAGAGCAATTAATATCAAATCAAAGCATATGTCGAAAACATTAACAAAACAAAAGGAACTGATCTGATCCATGATTGAATTAAATCACCTTAGGGCCAGCTGGACCACCTCTCCAAAGTGGAGTCTTTGAAGTGCCACAATCAGCACAGGTCTTCTTCTGCGGGCTCTCGGTTTCTAGTGATTTGCTACTCATTTCTTCAGACTCTGATCCCTGCTGGAAAACAATAAGAAAAACGGAAGAGAGCGTTAGGGTCAGGATTGATATCTAAAGATGAACTCCATAAACAAGCTAGCTAGAAGTTACTCACTCTCTCACATGGATCCAGCATTATAAATAAGCAACTCCTCAACTTGAGATCTGAAGACAAGACAACCCACTTCCTCAAATGGGTGTTGAATAGCAATAGCTGGTGATTGAGCAGTAGTTGTAGTTTGAAGTGGGGATGGATTCAGTACAAGTTCTACTGATCTAAAACATAAAAGAGATTGTGGATTTGGAGGGAGAGATCAAAGTAGAACCGGATCATTAACTCAGCAAGTACAATGTTAATGAGATGGCTAATAATTATGATAAGAGTGTCGTCGATTTTGAGCGAACCGATATTAAGAGAGAGAAAGAGGGAGAGAGAGAGTGAAACGACAGGCACACAAATCAGACTGCACGCTGGCAGATCTAAAAGAACTAACTTTATAAATGGGTCTTGAAACCCTAGCTTATGTGTATGATGAAATGACAAGAATGCCACTGGTTTTGAAACCTTTTGACTGAAAAGTCCACCCACCCCCCCGCCAACAAGGATCAAAGTGTCTCTGAAAATGAGCAAAAAGGGCGGGGCGCCAAAAATTGTTTTTGTCTCGGTGAAGGAAAGGAAAAAAATGTTGGCGCCAGAGGCAGCATGGAGGGAGGGAGGGTTTTTGAGTCAAGCAAAATGGAACCCATTGATACTCTATTTATTTTTATTTTTATTTTTATTTTTATTTCTATTTGATTTTTTTCTCTTTTTTTTTTAATCTTAAGAAGGAGAGGAAGAAATGATGGGGTGGTTTTTACTAGGGGTGTTCACGGTCCGGTTCGGTCCGGTTTTAACCCAAAAATTCAACCGAATCGGAAAATAACATTATTTATTAATATAACCCGAACCGAACCGAGAACCGGTTCAAACCGAACCGGTTTTGTTCGGTTCGGTTCGGTTTTTTAGCATAAAAACCAGAAAAACCGGACTGATCTTCATCAGTGAGCTACTGAGATTTTCTCGCATGAATTTCATTGTAATTCTATAGAAGCATCGTTCTCAAGGTGAGAAAATTTCATTGATGGTTACTAAATCCTTGACTCTGCTCAATCCAACATATAAAATACTCCTCAGTCCCTTCAGGTTTGAGCATTAAACAATGGCGCAGTACGGATCTATCTCACTCGCTCTGTATTCTTCTCGCATGAATTTCAATTCCATTGTTGTTGACGCGCATAGTTCATTCTAAATTTTCAAGCACAAACATTTGGTCAGACAACTTATTTAAAAAAACAAAGAAAAAGAAAACATTGAGTACACCAAGACTGCAACACATGTTGACTGCTCATTTTGTTCCCCTCTCAAAAACTTTCCATCTTGGTTAACCCGATACCTATCTCGATTTTGGTGACATGAGTTTTCACCTTTTTTGGGTTTATGAATGTGTTTCATCTTACTCTGAGCTAGCGATCTCGTAAGTTTTCACAGTTGCTTCGGTGGAAAAGTTTAATTACCCGGTGGTCCACCACCTCCTGAATTTTAGAACCATTCTTGAATGATGGTTCCCTCACATCTGGATTGTGAAACTAGAAGGGAAAGTGGAAAAGGGAAGGCTGGGAAGGGAAGGCTTGAGGGGGAAAGCTGGATTGTGAAACTAGAAGGGAAAGTGGAAAGGAGAAGGCTGGGAAGGGAAGGCTTGAGGGGGGAAAGTAAGTAATTTAGAGTTTTGGAAAGTGGAAGGCATGGGGGCTGGAAAGGGAAGGCTTGAGTGGGGAAAGTGAGTGATTTAGGGATCTGAAAAGGGAAGGGGGAGGGGAAAAGGGAAAGGCTAAAGGGGAAGGGGGGGTTGGCGGCTGGAAAGTGGGATTTAGGGTTAGGGATGGTTCTTTTTATACTTTTTTTTTAAACCGGTTTGGTTTAGTCCGGTTCAATCGATTTAAGCTTTTTTAAATTGGAACCGAACCGAACCGGGTGGTTTTTTTAATTTTTTAATCGGTTTATTCGGTTTTTTTATCGGTTCGGTTTTTTCGATTAATTTTGTTCTCGGTTTTTTCAGTTTTTTCGGTTTAATCGGTTGATCGGTTTTTTTGAACACCCCTAGTTTTTACATTATTGGATCAGTAAAGGTCAGAGGTGGTGTTAGTCACATACATCTTTGCCCTTTTATTTGGTCACCATGGATGGATCCTTCCTTTTCTTTTTTCTCTTTTTTTTTTAAATGCTTTTATAATTGTTCTTAAGATTGGTACTATTTGTCATTATGTTAAAAAAAATCACTTAACAAACCATTTTTATACTTTAGTTAATTCGTTTACAAATAATATGTTGTTAAGTTGAATGGAATAATAAAACATTATAGATGTGTTTGATTACTATTCAAGATAAAAATGGCAAATATTAAATAAAAAAACATGTTTAATTAAAGTCACATAAACAAATATATTTTAAAATTTTAGAGTGAATTTTTTTATCCAAAAATATAAGGTCCATGAAAACAAGTATTTTTTTTTATTTCTAATATCTTTGTTTTTTTGTTATCTAAAAATAATAATTAAAAGACACCTCTATATATATATATATATATATAGAGAGAGAGAGAGAGAGTAACAGTGGAATGGGAGAAAGGAGAAAAGAAGGTGTTGTGTGGTTATTAAAAGAAAAAAAATTAAATTAAATTTATAGGTTTATAACCCGATCTGAAACCTGGCCGATCCAGAGTTGAAACAGGATCGGGTTTAAAAAAAATTAAAAAGGAAAAACTTGTGTTGACTCGATGACTAGGTTGATTCGACAAGACCTAGTTAAAAACTTAGTTACAATTTATTAACTTTTATTATTTTTAATTAAAATAATATTATTTTATTTTTTTAAAAAAATAATTTAAATAATTTAATAATTTAATTAAAATCTGGAACCGAAGTTTTGAACCTACCGCATCATTAACAAGGAAGGACAGTGTGGATTATGTGTGCTTTTGCGAGGCACACGTGTCGTTTCTTATTGATTATACTATTCTTCTTAGAAGCCTCTTCATTAATTTTCAATTTATTTTCTCAAGGCAGTTAACTAAAGGATGGTCAAATCTTGTTATTAATATACTTGTAGCATATTTATAACATCGCGGCAATCATCCTTTTACATCAACATCTTTTTAGGTGAAGGATGAAAATAACAATAAAAATAAAAAATTATAAATAAAAATCGTTATGTTATTTAATATTTTGATCATTAGAAACTTTAATTGATCTTAAAATTTAATTAAAACGACTAATTATGTATATATAAAAAATCATCCCTAGTACATTTTATATAAAATAAATTGTATTGTTTATTTATTTAATATAAATTAAGATAATGTTCTGTTTTCTAATCGTTGGTCTATTTAATAGTTAAAGTAAATCCACATCAGTAAAGTGGACTATAACTTTAGAAGTCAAGGCAAGTTATTCTAGAGTCAAAACATAAAAATAAAAAAAATTATTTTTTATTTAATATTGAAAATACATCTTACATATAAATTCATAATCTCGTATATTAAAAGATAAAAAATATTTTTTTTGGTATTTTTGAAATGAAGATTAAGTTCTAATGAATAGTTATAAACTGGTTATGATACCCTTTGATTGATTCTTGTATTCCTCAAAGTATGATAAAAATATAATTTTTATTTTTTCATATGCTTGAAAATTTTAGAATTTGACCATATGTATACAAATAAAAAATATTTATTTTTAAAATAAGGAATTTTTTTTAATTTTGGAGAAAAACATGTATTTTTAACACCTAGATTGTATTTTATAGTGTAAGTTTATGACTCGATATTAAATGAAATTATTGAAAAAAATAAAACGTGAATGACTCACAAATAATTTTAAAATGGTCTTTGAATTTTATTAGAATTTTTGGAAATTATTTGGGGCTATGGTAACTTCTATTTTTTATTAATAACAATTTATGAATTTAATAGATAAGTTTCTCTTTGATTTGTCGAGAATGGTAATGTCATTTTGAAAGAAGAACAACATGCAAAGAAGCTTTGTGGTGTTCGATTGTGCAAGTAGCTTCTATTAAAACCACACCTTCAAGATGAGGTTGTATCATAGTTAGAATGAGAAGAAAAAAATCTGTTAGATAGAATTGGAGAGGAAGAGATTCATAGTTAGAATAGCAAGAAGACAAACGTCTGCTGAGTATTATGTGACACGGAGAAAGTGAAAGGTCAATCAACCCTTGTTATTTGTTTTAAAGACAAGGCAAACAGTTGTTCGTGACAATCTTTCAAGCTCTCCTCCTTGATCTTGTCTCTATACGGAGCTTTATATATATATATATATATCTTTGGGGGGGAAATCCCTTAAATGATTAAAGACTTTTGCTGCTGTTAGTCTTTCATTTTTCTTTTTTCCTTTTCCAACGTCTCACTCCCCCTCGCTTTAAAGAAAATCATTTCCAGGGCATGGACACTAATTATACTCATTGTCACAGTCCTAGGGGCGAGGGCGCGCCAACGAGAACACTGCTGGGATCTTGGCAGCATGTCGCATGCATGTATAGAGGCAACATGTGTAAGCAAAGGCAGATTCGGTAATGGTGCATAACGGGTGTGTGCGAACATCGACAGCAGATATTCTACACGACTTTAGACTTGGATAAAGGGTTGTCCAAGATGTGTAGAAGCACAACTAGGTTGGCAAAGAGGGCTCAGCTGGCAGGCTTGAAGATCTGTGAGGTGGCAGACCAAGGGAAGTAACAACAGGGGCGGTTGGAGTCAGTTTTTTGGTAGTTACTGTTTTGTCCAAAGTATCTAGCTATAAAGATCTGTCTAGGGGTGACAGTTTTATATGTAACTTCCATGTTCTCTTGTGATAAAAGAGAACTAATGATGTGTAGCCTCCAAGCAGAATTGTGCATGGCACACAAATAGTTTTGTTTATCCTTTGTTTCAGAATTAATAAAGGTTGCGAGTGTTTTCCTGTAAATTGTATTTGTGATTTTGAATTCCAAGACTTGTGTTGCTTTTATTTGTCCATTGCTTGAAAGACTTAGGGGAAAGTTCTTTGGGTGTGTGAAACACCTTAGTGGATAGGCAAAACATGAGTTCAAATTGTGAGGAAGGTTGAGTCTAGTGTGAGACTAGACTACCGCGTTAGGAGTAAAATCTTGTCGAGAATTTTATCCCCGTGTCAAGTGGTATTAGAGCACGGTCTGTTCTGTTTTGAGGACTTGTTTGCCCCGAGAGTGAATGCCATCAGGCAGCATGGAGACAATTCAAGAGAGACTCACTCATCTCAAAACTGTTCTGGGTCTTGTGGCTGAAACGAAGATCAATCCATGAATGAAAGCTTGCATACACAGTAGAAACGGTTGAGAGGGTTACGAGGCAACATGTGGATCTTGTGGCAGATGTGAGCTGTAAGTTAAAGATCTTGAGGCGGGATTGCTATTATGAAAAAGGTAGTAGTGAACACCCCTGAGGGTGGTGGTTCGTCCAAACCAAAAGAGCCAGAGCCAAAGTCATTTGGTGGTGCAAGAAGTTCCAAGGAATTGATAAATTTTCTTTGGTACATGGAACAATATTTCGGTGTGGAAAAGATTGGGGCTGCCCAACAGGTGAACATCAAAACAATGTACCAAAGAAAGACCTGAATGCAGGGCGTCCCAAGATTAAGACTTGGGATTGGTTGAAACAAGAACAAAAACAACAGTTCTTACTAAACAACACGTCCTGGCCGATGAGGGAAGATTTGAAGAAGCTGAAGCAGGACCGGTCACTGAGGGATTATTTCAAAGAATTCAGTTCTTTGATATTGGACATAGAGAACATGTCTAAAGAAGATAGGCTATTTAATTTTATGTCGGGTTTGCAACCTTGGGCACATGCAGAATTGTGGAGGCAGAAAGTTAAAGACTTGTCTTCTATCATCGTTGCCGCAGATAGTTTGGTCTATTTCAAAATAGTGATGCAAGATGGAGTTGTTCTCGTCCCTTCAAAGTTTAAAACCAGAGATAAGAGGGATGAGAAAAGTAAGAACAAGAAGCTTAGTGATGGTGATTCAGGCCTTCTATTGACAAGGAAAAAGCCAAGCAAACAAATGCGTCAACGAAAGAAGCCAAGTCGAATGCTTGATGTTTCATATGTGGAGGGCCGCATTATGTTAGGGAATGTCCTAAAAGGGAAAAATTGAATGTCATCCTAATCAACGAAAGTGTACCTGAAGAGATGGTCACACACGTTAACCCAATACGTGTGTTGAACTATTTGGTTATGGAATTAGAGGATTCGGTGGATGAATCCAGCCCTACCGACACTAATATGGTGTGTTTAAATGCTTTGCGACAGGGAAAGTTGGGTGCGGTGGACACTCTAATGTATGTGAGTATTAGAGTGAAAGACATGAAAATTAATGTCATGTTAGATTCGGGTGCAACGAACACATTTGTGGCTGACAGGTTGGTGTTGCAGTTGGGTTTACGATTAAGTACTAGTTAGATGAAGATGAAGGCAGTGAATGTAAAGGCACAACGGATAATGGGAACTGATTTTGGGTGCCTCTGACAATGGAAAAGTGGCAGGGGAAACATGATTTACTGGTTGTGACCCTTGATGATTTTGACTTAATTATTGGCCTAGACTTTTTGAAAAAGGCTAAGATTGCATTGATGTTGTATTTGGGTGGGATTTTAATTGTCAGCGAGACATGCCATAGTTTTGTGCCTTGTTACAAGAATTCAATGGTCGAGAGCAAAAAGGGCATTAACAACATGGTTTCGGCCATCGCAATCAGCAAACCCTTGAGGAAGGGTAGCAAAGTATTTATGGCAGTAGCAATGGACGGGGATTCGGACCATTGTGGGCAGGTGTCGAATGTCATTGCTAGAGTATTAGAGTAGTATGAGGATGTAATGCCTCATGAGTTGCCGAAAAAGCTTCCACCCAAAAGGGTTGTGGATCACCGAATTGACCTTATGCCAGGTGCAACACCATCGTCGCAGCCTTTATATTGTATGTGCCCTAGAGACTTGGGCAAATTGAGAAGAAATCTAGAGGAACGGATAGACTATGGGTTTGTACAGCCGTCTAAAGCTCCGTATGGTGCTCCTGTCTTATTCCAGAAGAAAACTAATAGTAGTCTTCGAATGGCTGATGGTAGTCTTCAAATGTGTGTAGATTATCGTGCACTAAATAAGGTGATGATAAAAAACAAGTATCCGGTGTCGCTGGTGCAGGACTTGATGGACAAGCTGAGTGGAGCTCCTGTCTTCACAAAACTGGATTTGAGGTCTGGTTATTGGCAAGTGATGATTGCTGAAGGGAATGAACACAAGATTACTTGTATGATGGGGTATGGGTCTTATAAATTTCTGGTTATGCCATTCGGCTTAACCATTGCTCTAGCTATATTTTGTAACTTAATGAATGACGTATAATATAAGTTTCTAGATGATTTTGTTGTCGTAGATCTAGATGATATTGTTGTGTTCAATAGAAGCATGAATAATCATGTTGTGCATCTTTCTAAAGTTTTGTCTCGACTGAAGGAGCATGAATTGTTTGCCAAGAAGGAAAAAAATATGAATTTGAAAGTGCTGAGATTATGTTCTTAGGACACCTGGTAAGCATGGACCAAGTGAGGATGGATCCAAAGAAGGTACAAGCTATAGTAGAATGGGTAGCCCATACGATGGTATCAGATTTGCGATCCTTTTCGGGATTGGCTAATTATTATCGTTGATTTATCAAGGACTACAACAAAATGGTCGTTCCCTTTTCTAATCTTTTGAAGAATTAGAAGTGGGATTGGATTGATGAGTGCCAATATGCATTCGAGAAATTGAAGAGGGTTATACATCAGTGTCGGTGTTGAAGCTGCCTGATTTTAAGAGACCATTTAAGGTGCACATAAATGCTTTAAACAGGGCTATTGAAGGAGTTTTGGCTCAATAGGGACATCCGATGGCATTTGAGAGTCGAAAACTCAATAAAGTAGAGTAGCGATATTCAACACACGAGAAGGAAATGACGACAATGGTTCACTGCCTTGGTGTATGGTGGTTGTACTTATTAGGGCTGAAGTTTGTTGTGAAAACCGATAATGTGGCTAACATATTTTTTAGAACACATAAGAAGTTGTCACAGCGACAAGCTCGGTGGCAAGAGTTCTTGGCTGAGTATAACTTTGAGTTGGAGCGCAAGCTAGGGCGACACAATCAAGTTGTAGATGCACTTAGCAAGCGTTGTGTCCTAGGCACAAGGGCGCGCCAACAAGAACACTATTGGGATCTCGGTAGCATGCATGGGCAGATGCAGCATGCGTAGCCAAGGCAGATTCGACAACAATACATAAGAGGTGCATGCAAACATAGTCAACATGTTTCAGACTTGGATAAAGGGTTGTCAAAGACGTGCAGAAGCACAATTAGGTTGGAAGAGAGGCTTAGCTGGCTGGCTTGAAGGTCTGTAAGGTGGCAAACCAAGGGAAGTTACAACAGGGGCGGATGGAGGTAGTTTTTCGGCAGTTAATATTTTATCCAAACTATCTAGTTGTATAGATCTATCTAGGGGTGGCAGTTTATAATATAACTTCCACATTCTCTTGTGATAAAATAAAACTAATGATGTGTAGCTTGCAAGCAGAATTGTGCATGGCACACACAAATAGTTTTGTGTATCCTTTGTTTCAGAATGAATAAAGGTTGGGAGTGTTTTCCTATAAATTGTTTTTGCAATTTTGAATTCCAAGACTTGTGTTGCTGTTATTTGTCTATTGGTTGAAAAACTTGGGGGAAAGTTCTTTGGGTGTGTGAAACACCTTAGCGGATACGCTAAACACGAGTTGAAATTGTGAGGAAGGCTGGGTCTAGTGTGGGACTAGATTGTCGTGCTAGGAGTAAAATATTGTCGAAAATTTTATCACCGTGTCACTCATCTTCATGGAGATACACCGCTATTCACCCGAATAAAGGTGGCTATAAAGAGATTTATTTAGGTGTAAAGGCATATATGATGTCTTCTTACTCATTAAACCTCATATCAAAATTTATATATAAATATTTTATTTTACCCACAATCTTTTCAATATATATTTAAAACTATCTCTGATAAAATGTAAAATAATTTATTTTTTCATAGCCTATATACTTTGATCGTGAAAAAAAAAATAACGAGCTCCAATGAAGATATGTCTTTATCAAAAAGTGACTATGAAAGATTGAAAATTACTTTTAATTAAAATAAAGGTATGTATATAAAGGTTAGGACGCCTTTGTGGTGGTGGTAGATTACTTTTAATTTTCTGAAGGTTGAAAATTACCTTTCTAAATCCTTTTTTTTTTTCTATCTAGAAGCCTCTTGAAATATTAGCTAATCTAATGTAGGAGGATTGATATTAGAAATCTGTTCTTTATTTTTTTTTTTCACAAATAGGGGAAGTTCGAATACAATTTGGATATCAAAAAAATTACCATATATAACATAAAAATTTTCCACCGATTCTTTCTAGTCGAGCCTCTCGGTCTGTCATTATACCTTGAGAAGTAGAAAGAATTACGATCTCCATTCCACCTATAATTCTCAGAACTTGTTAACAGTTAGAATAATTCATAGACCAGGGCGATTGATGCGTTTTAAATTTAGACTCGTTCGACATGGTCCTATCATATTTCTTCTATGTCGTAGGGTTAAAGCAAGAAAAAAAAAATTGCCTTCCTGGTGTTTCCTCACATTTTCAATAAAACCTTCTCGTAAAAGTATTTTAATAATGTTTTCGGTGATGTTAGTAGATGGTATTCGAACGGTTCCTTTTCTATCCATGTCCGCATTTCGTATAGAGGTTATTATGTCAGCAAGAGTGTCCCTACCCATGATAAACTAAAATTTTAGTTGCCTCGTAATTTTGATATAATCAACATACTTTGCTTTTCATTTTTTTATGAATTAATTATTTTATTTTTATTAAAAAAAAATTTTATTGAAGGTATATGCGTGAACAAAATCTACTAATTAATTTTAATTTAATTGATTTCGTTCAAATATTATAAATTATGGTTTATATCTCATCTTATAATGCTTTATTTTATAAGACTTCAGGTGCTAATGAAACTATTTTAGTGAAATTTAACTGTCTCAATTCCCGAGCGATTGCACCAAAAATTCGAGTTCCCTTTGGATTTCCTTCTTGATCAATTACAACTGTAGCATTGTCATTGATTAGTACTTAAAAGTGCATGTTTATCAAGGGTTTATATCATCATTTTGCACTTAAAGTATCAATAACTCCTTAACTAAAGCATGTTTTATAATAACAAGTCTAATACTATAAAATACCCTAATATATGGTAAATGTTCATCTTAAATGCAGGCATATCACATAAATCAAAGGATTGATTGATGAATTCAACTACTGAAATTTTGAAGATAAAGAAGGGTGAAGCTTAGAAAGGAGAAGTCCGAATTTGTCCTGCAGCCCAACACTGTTCAGTGTTCAGCCCATATCTTGAGTTCTAGATATCCAAATGATCTGAAATTTTTACAGAGATTTGATAAGACATAGACCTACAACTTTCATTGGACATCAAGATCTAAGAAGGCCGTTTTCAAGTCCAAATTATAGCAACAACGGAGAAGTTTGAATCTGTTCTGCCGCCCAAACAATATTCAGTGTTCAGCCCATATCTTGAGTTCTAGAAGTCCAAATGACCTCATCTTTTTTTTGCTGGAAAGCTAAGAGAATTTCGCAGAACTTTCATTTGGACATCTGGACCCAGTTCTGATGCTAGCAGTTTTGTTTTATTAAGACAAGAAGATAAGGATTTTCACCAAGTCAAAAGGTGGCCACCCACTCAACAATTAGTCATCAAATCAATAATTCCGAATTTTGGCCTATAAAAGGAGGCATTTGCCATGTATTTAGGGGCTTGGTTGTTCAGATCAAGTTCATGCTCTTTATTTCTCTCTTTATATTTTTTGTAATTCTTAAGTTTTGCTTTTATTAATTTCTTGTTTATGCTTTTCATTTCCTTTCCTTTCCTTAGTTAACTTGTATTTTATTTATGTTCTTGTTTTATTTATTTATGTTTTTCTTCTTCATTATGTTTAGCTAAGTTTAATATGTCAAGGTGAAAAGGTTACACTAATGGTGTAAGAACAAGTATGGTGTAAACTCAATATGGACATTAATGTTTAATATTAACATGTCTTATCTTTTTATCTTACTAATTCTTAATGCCTTGCTTGTTAAATGGTTAATCTAAATTTGTGTTGTATAATACTTGGTACAACAAATGCTTGGCACTCTCATAACCCAACCGTATGGTATTACCTACACCTGGGGCTATGAAAGGTACTTGATTTGTTGTTAACATCAGTTAACATCATGAATTTCTGACAATATTTAAAAGTTTGGTGTTATGTAAATAAGATAATTAATATGATCATGTTAATAATTTATAATGAGCTACTAATGACAAATCATCCGACTGTAACCTCCTTCGTGTGTGGTTTCCAAATTGAGTAATAAGAGTTTATACTATACTTGTTTGAAATACCATTGGTGGATCCTCTAACCTTGACATTTGTCTTTATTATTGTTTAATCCTTACATTAATCTTCCATATCAAAGTTCTCATTAAATTCTTCCTCCTCGTCTTTTTATTGTTATTATTATTATTATTATAAGTATTATTATTATTATTATTATTATTATTATTATTCACATTCTTGTTATATTTTATGTACGTTAAGTATGCTCTGTGTTTGATCAAGGATCCTGATATTGTTGATCTTGCCTTGTTCATTCGCATCAGAAATCTATTTATATTATATAATATATCTCTTTAATCTTTTCATAAACTCAGTATATAGGCTGGAAACCTGTGACCCGATCTTTTAGATCATTCTCAGGTATAACAACGCCACGTATTGAGTATTATTATTAGTATTATTATTATTATTAGTAGTAGTATTATTAGTATTATTATTATTATTACTACTACTACTACTACTACTACTATTACTATTATTATTATTATTATTATTATTGTTGTTGTTGTTGTTATTTTTGTTATTATTGTTGTTGTTGTTGTCTTGTTATTTATAATTTATACAATTAACTTCTTTGTGGTTCGACCCCGATCTTGTCGGGTTATTTATTACTTCGACACTCCTACACTTGGGAGAAGACATCAGTCTTTTGGTCGTGTCAGTCATCATATCGTATTATCATATAATTGTCATGTTTGAGTTCTTTAGAAGTACGCACAATTACAGCTCTGATCACTTCAGATCTTTCTAGAGGTGAATTGGGGACTGCTTCCTTGATCACAGCAATAATAACGTCGCCGATATGAGCATATCGGCGATTACTAGTTCCTATGATTTGAATACACATCAATTCTCGAGCTCCGCTATTATCTGCTACATTCAAATGGGTCTGAGATTGGATCATATTCTTTTTTTAATCTGTTATTTCAATGGAAAGGGGCAAAAAAAAGAAATATTGTTTGTCCAAAACAAAAAAAAGAAACTTGCGAATTTTTTCCTAACAAAGGCCTTTTTCTTTTAGTTCTGTATTCCTATCTCAAAATAATGAATTGAGTCCGTATAGGCATTTTGGACGCTGCTATTGAAATAGCCTTTTTGGCTATATTTTCTGCTACCCCGCCCATTTCATAAATCATTCTACCCGGTTTAACGACAGCTACCCAATATTCGGGAGATCCCTTCCCCGAACCCATACGTGTTTCCGAGGGCCTTAGGGTAACTGGTTTGTCGGGAAAGATACGTACCCATATTTTTCCACCGCGGCGTACATTTCGTGTCATTGCCCGACGCCCTGCTTCTATTTGTCTAGACGTAATCCAAGCGGGTTCAAGTGCCTGAAGAGCATATCTACCGAAACAAATACGATTGCCTCGAGAAGATATTCCTTTCATTCTTCCTCTATGTTGTTTACGGAATCTGGTTCTTTTGGGGTTATAGTTGATGGTTGTTTCGCAATTCCATCTCTACTGCAGAACCGGACATGAGAGTTTCTTCTCATCCAGCTCCTCGCGAATGAAATGATTATGATTAAAAAGAAAATATACATAGATATTGATATTTCACTTAATCTATTTATTAGATTAGAAATTTGTATATTTTTTATTTGTCTATCTTATATAGATAATTATGTATTCTATTTCTATATAGTATATAGAAAATAGTATATAGATATAGAAATTCATAGAGAATTCTAAATTTATAGATAATTATTTCCATTTTTAGTTTTAGTCTATTTTTAGATAATGTTTAGATAATGTTCTTTTAATCTTATAACAAGTCTGTATTTATTATGATTATTAGATCAGATCGCTTAAAATTTAGAAATCAAATAATATAAAAAAAAATCTTCGCGGGCGAATATTTACTCTTTCAATATTTACTTCATTTGTAGGGTTAACCCATGACCTCTCAGAATAAATGGATTGTCTCTTGGTTCGTTTCGCCATCCTACCCAATAAATCATTAAGATTCGTTTTCAATAAAATCTTATATATTCATAGGTTCCATCGTTCCCATCGCTTTTCGATTAATGGTTAGGTCTTAATTATACAATGGAGCCCCTCCCTAATGAATTTGTTTTTGAGTCAATGTTCTTAGTCTTTATTGGCCCGAGGCTCTTGATTTTTTTGTTCTATGAATGGGATTCATTTAATTATGAATCAATCGATATTGATGCTTTATTACATTGGCTTTTATGATATGACCTATAGACCTTACACATATTGGAATCCTATATCATTCATATTCTTTTTCTCTCTTTCTCTCATCCTTCCATTTATCTGCATAATTTTTTATTTTGCTTTACAATTCATAATCAGATTGGTTTTTAGTTTATTTATGCAAAAAAGATTTCAATTGCTACAATGAAATGACAAATACATTCTATCTTGACTTTGACTGCTTTTTTTTTTATTCAGATCCAGATAATGTGAAGTGATGAGTTGGTTATAAATTCTATATTTATACTTATTAATTCATTAGTTCATAGTATGCATTGGTCTGTTTTTTTTTTATTTTGACCTTTGAAAAACCAACGAGTCACACACTAAGCATAGCATATTAAATAATCAATCAAATTTTTTATTTTATTCAACCTTATAGAATTAGAATTCTTTCATTCTTTTTTTTGGCAAAAAAAAAAAGAATGAAAGAATTTGTCATTTTTTGTTCTATCTAATGAATAGAATGTAAAGACAAGTTAAGTAAGGGTTTACTATTCCTCGTCTACAAATATCCAAATTTTTATACCTAAGACCCCATAAATAGTTCTAACTGTATAAGAACAATAATTAATTTTAGCTCGAAGAGTTTGTAGAGGAACCCTGCCCTCTCTAACCCATTCGGCGCGTGCAATTTCTTTTCCATCAAGACGCCCTGCAATTTGTACTTGACTTCCTTTTGTATTGCTTTGCTCAATTAATTCAACAGCCTTTTTCACTACTTTGCGAAATGAAACTCGATTCTTTAATTGTCCGGCTATAATTCTGCAAGAACATTCGGGTGCATGTAAGGGTTTTCAATTCTTGTAATAGAAATGTTGAGTTTTCGATTCATACAATTAAGTTCTTTTTGTACATTTATTTGTAATTCTTTGATCCTTTTAGGTTTACCTTCTGTTAAAATTGTTGGGAATCCTAAATAGATTATAGCTTGAATCACATATATTCATTTTTGAATCTCTATATGTTCAATTCCTTCAACACCAGAAGAAAATTTCATATTTTTTTGTACATAATTTTTTATACAATTTCTTATTTTTTTTATCTTTTTACAGACTCTCAAAAAAAAAAAATTGGTTATGCCAACCAAAGAGAATAATGATCTTGGGTTGTACCAAGTTTGAAACCAAGTGGATTTATTTTTTGTCCCATAATCCCCCACTAGTATATATATATATCATCAAATGTCATATGTGTGTACTTAGTTTTATTTGTCCTCAAGCCCGAGGTTTAAATTTTTTCATGGTAGCGCCTTCGTTGACTTCGACATTGCTAATAACTAAATTGGCTTCGTTCAAACCCATATTGTGACTAGCATTGGCTGTTGTGGAATAAACCAAATTAAAAATGGGATAACATTCTCGATAAAGCATTAGTTCGAGTATCACAAGTGTTTTCTCATAGAAACGTCCACGAATCTAATCAATTATTCTTGTGCTTTGTGACCAAACATAGATATATAGAACCCTGAAGCGAATGCTTCATATGGGTTCTTTTTTCTCTTCTTTATCATAGGGTTTACTTTACCTCTCACTCTTAATCTTGATTCTTACTCTTAAAATTGAGAAAAATATAAAAAGAAATATAAATAATAAACTAATAATGAATGATAAGCATCTATATTTTCCTTTTCAGATTTTAATATTTATTAATTATTAAGGAATTAACGACGAGATTTATTATCATTTTTCGCATGTCCCTGAAAATTGAGAGCAGGTGCAAATTCTCCTAATTTATGACCCACCATACGATCTGTTATATAAATAGGTAAATGCTTTTTCCCATTATGGATAGCAATAGTATGGCCGATCATTGTGGGTATAATGGTAGATGCCCGGGACCACGTTACTATTAAAGTTTTTTCTGCATTTTTGTTAAGTTTATTTATTTTTCTTGATAAATGATTTGCTACAAAAGGATTTTATTTTAGTGAACGTGTCATAGTTAATTTCTCATAATTTTTTTTAAGATGAAAAAACAAATTCTATTTTCTCTCCTATTTACTGCGGCGACGAAGAATCAAATTATCACTATATTTATTCCTTTTTCTCCTTCTTCCAAGTGCAGGATAACCCCTTTTTTCTGCCAATTAGGGCCCTCCCCTCACCACCTCCATGGGGATGGTCTATAAGGTCCATAACTACTTCTCTTACTACAGGACGTTTACCTAGCCAACATTTAGATCCGGCTCTACCCAAACTTTGTCGGTTCACCCCAGCATTCCCTACTTGTCGGACTGTTACTGAGCAATTTTTGGATATTAAACGAACCTCCCCAAAAGGTAATTTTAATGTGGTTGATTTCTTTTCTTTTGCAATCAGTTTCACTACAGCACCTACAGCTCTAGCTAATTGTCTACCCCTTCCAAGTGTGATTTCTATGTTATATATGGTCTTGTCTAAGGGCATATCGGTTAAAGTAGATTCTTCTTTTTGATCAATCAAAACCTCTTCCCAAATTGTACAAACTTATTCCAAAACATACGGCTTTCTAGGTGTAGATGATGATATCTATATAGATAGATCTTATATATTGTATAATGAAGTCAAGTACTACATGAGTGGATATATAGGAATCAAAATATATCGAATCACTCATGTTATGCTCTTCTACATCCTAGATCTTCCTACTACTTCATCTGGCTTATGTTCTTTAAGTACTTGGTTATGATCACCCTTGTAGACCTACTTAGGTGGTGAGAATTTATTTGTAAGAACCGAATTCCTTGCGATGGATGATTTCAACTTTTGAAATAAAAAAAAAAAAAAGAATCCAGTCAATTTTTTATTGTATCAAATCATTCATATACGTGTAGATATGGATAAGATCTAGATTTTATAACATATAGAGATATAGATTTTTTTATATGGATCCATTTGGTTTGTTTGATTTTTTGCTTGACCCGGATGATGAAAAATTATCATGTTTGGTTCCTTCAGAGGGTGGATTTTTACCTATCCCAATAACAAAAAAACCTGACTTGAATGATCCTGTATTAAGAGCTAAATTGGCTAAAGGAATGGGTCATAATTATTACGGAGAACCCGCATGGCCAAATGATCTTTTATATATTTTTCCAGTAGTAATTCTAGGTACTATTGCATGTAATGTAGGATTAGCGGTTCTAGAACCATCAATGATTGGTGAACCTGCAGATCCATTTGCAACTCCTTTGGAAATATTGCCTGAATGGTATTTCTTTCCCGTATTTCAAATACTTTATACAGTACCCAATAAGTTATTAGGTGTTCTTTTAATGGTTTCAGTACCTGCGAGATTATTAACAGTATCCCTTTTGGAGAATGTTAATAAATTTCAAAATCCATTTCGTCGTCTGGTCACGACAACTATTTTTTTGATTGGTATTGTAGTGGCCTTATGGGTGGGTATTGTAGCAACATTACCTATTGATAAATCCTTAACTTTAGGTCTTTTTCAAATTGATTCAATTTGAAAATAAAATATCATGACGTGTGTATCTTGTGTATCTAGGGAATAGTCGCTTCAAAGTGAATTCTCCCTAGATAACATTTTCATCTTCTTTAAATTTAAATTTAGAAAAGATTTAGAAAAAAAAAAAGATATAAATCTATTGGATTTAAAATTTATTCTTTGGTAAATTAATTGTGAAATGCTTTTCTATTTTTAGAATGCCAAATATATGTTTTACATCTTCTATGCGAAAATGTTCAATTTTCATAAGGTCTTTTTTACTGTTCTTCAAATGTTCTTCAAAAGATTCCACAACGTATGTCTATTGGACCTTTTTAGGCAATCATAAATCTTAGGAGCCAATTCGAGGTGGTCAATTAAAATAGATTTCAATGCTATTTCTTTTTTATTTTTTCTTAGTTTAGCCAATCTATCATGAAAGGCAAAAGGGGGTAAGGTAATCTTGTGTTGATTTTTTTCTAAATGGACGTTTTCTTCTACATGTAGAAAATGAATAAATAAATCAATTAAATTCCATGAGGCTTCATGAAGTGCTTCTTTAGGAGTTAAACTTCCATTTGTCCATATTTCGAGAAAAAGTATCTCTTGCTTTTCATTCCCATTTCCATAAGAATGAACACTATGATTCGCATTTCGAACAGGCATGAATACAGCATCTATGGAATAACTTCCGTCTTGAAAGTTTTTTGGCGGTTTCATACAATAGCCACGATTCCTCTCGATTTCTAATTCAATATGCAAATCAATCAGTTCCCTTAAGTTAGCAATATGTTGTGTATTATCAATGATTTCCACAGACGGCGGTAAGATGATGTCTTGAGCAGTTACACATCCAGGACCCTTGACACAAATAGACGCGTTATGAGTTCCATATAAATTGCTTCTCAATACAATTTCTTTCAAATTCATTAAAATTTCATGTATTGATTCTTGAATACCCGTTATAGTAGAAAATTCGTGTGGTATTTTCTTAGATTTTGCGCGTGTGATACATGTCCCTTCTATTTCTCCAAGCAAAGCTCTTCGCATCGCAATGCCTATTGTGTCGGCTTGACCTTTCATAAGTGGAGACAGAATAAAACGTCCATAATAAAGACGCTTACTGTCAGCTCTTGATTCAACACACTTCCACTGTAGTGTCCGAGTAGATATTCTTACTTTCTCTCGAACCATAATAATATTCTTTTTTTTTGATCAAATCATTGAATTATTTATTTCTCTTGAAATTTCTTCAATGTTTATTCTTACACACGTCTTTTTTTAGGAGGCCTGCAGCCATTATGTGGCATAGGGGTTACATCCCGGACGAAACTTAATAGTATACCACTTCTACGAATAGCTCTTAATGCCGCATCTCTTCCTAGACCAGGACCCTTTATCATGACTTCTGCTCGTTGCATACCTTGATCCACTACGGTCCGAATAGCATTTCCTGCTGCAGTTTGAGCAGCAAATGGCGTCCCTCTTCTTGTGCCCCTGAATCCACAAGCGCCTGCGGAGGACCAAGAGATCACCCGACCTCGTACATCTGTAACGGTCACAATAGTATTGTTGAAACTTGCTTGGACATGAATAACTCCCTTAGGAATTTTACGTGCATTTTTACGTGAACTAATACGTCCATTCTTGCGGGAACCAATTCTTGGTAAAAGTTTTGCCATATTTTATCATCTCAAAAATGAAGTCTGAGGTCTATGGATATATCCATTTCGTGTCAAAATAGATTATTTGTATATCGGATCCTTTAGAGAGTCTCCGCTTAGAAAAATTATCCTTGTCTTTGTTTATGTCTCGGGTTGGAGCAAATTATTAGAATTCGTCCCCGTCGACGTATTAGTCGACATTTTTCACAAATTTTACAAGCAAAAGCCCTTATCTTTATATTTTTCATTCCTTAATTGAATATACATACTTTTTGTGAAGAAAAAAAGTTTCGTTAAATTTTGAAATCGTAAATTGTATTCCTATAAAATATAAAAAATAAAAGAAATGTTAAAGTTGAAAAAATTACCTAATCATTCGAATTTCTATAAATTAGATGTTTTCTGGTTGAATCATAAGCACTTACTTCTATTTTAACTCTATCTCCTGATGGTACATGTATGAAATCACGTCAGGCTTTTTGTGAAGCATAATCTAAAACCATATCTTTATTCATATTTCAAGGGGCTTTTTTCATTGTCATCTCTATGAGAGTGTTTCGTTGCTATCTCAACACAAAAGAAAAAACAATATGAAGACATGGGGATATGGGATATGAATATATTTGATTGAAAATATAAAAACAATAGGAAAGATTTTGGCTTTTTTTTTATGTTCCAAAGAGGGAATAAAGAGAAAGGGACAATTAATTTCTTTAACAAATGCCATTTAAATATTTTATATTTCAATATCTATCTTTATATTTAGAGATCGGTTCCATTGATTTTAATTAACTTAATTTTTACTATTAGATCCGTACCACTATAAAATATAATATAAATTATATAAAATTATATTTTAATACAAAATTATGAAGAGGTAGTAGGGATTAAATGATAAAGAAATGTTTATATGTATTAAAATTATTTTGCACTTGTAACTATGTTAGATTTTAATGGTGATGTTGACAATATTATATTTGACATAAGAATGTTTATTTTATTATTAAATATATTTAGAGAAATGATTTAACATCCGAGTAAATCATTATATAATTATATTATATTTTTAGTAAAGAATCATCATTTTTATGATAATTGCAATCATTTTTAAATATAATTTTGATGAGTACATAAATTAATTTTTTAAGTTAGTTAAAAGAAACAATGCTCATTAAAAATAAAATAATGATCTCTATAATTTTTTCTACATTTTTCTATCTCTTGTCTTTCATTAATTATATATATATATACACACACACACACACACACACAAAATCCAAGGTAAAATGATTAATGTCTCTCTTAAAAAACCAAATAGTTGAACAAAGCTTGAGAGTAATTTTGTGTTTTCTTTTATGTCCTTGAAGAAAGAAAATCATAGCTAATGTCCGACAGGCTTTTTCAAAATATCATATTTTTTGTATAATCTAATTACCTCATAGTTCTTGGGGTCAAATTTTTTTTTTTTTCCAAAGTAAAGGGGTATTATTTTTTGTTTTTTGACCTCGGTTTTTTTATAATTATCACGTGGGGTTAAGAATGTTATGGTCTTTTACAAATCAAAAAAGAAAACCTGGTTGGCAAACCTTTCGAGTGGTGTGTGTTGCCTTCAAGGATAACATCTGAAGCGACGCACCTCCCTTTACATGATGCGTTGACACGTGTTAGTCGCAAGCACATGGCGGAGCTTTGGCGGTAATTCCCCCCCCCTCTTCTTTTCTCTCTCCTACACCTTAAAAGTGTGTTGACTTTGCAAAATTAAAAAATGATCCTCAATATTTTAATTGTATTGAATTTGATTTGGTTATTTTTCAATTTCATCATTTGGCATTTGATTTTTCATGTTTTTTTTTCAAATTTGATTTTTTGTATTTTTTTTATCAAATTTGATCCTCTTTCTTTTGATTCCTATTTCTTTTGTTTTTAATTTTTTTAATTGGATTTTATTTTTTGATTTAATCCCTAATCATTTGATTTTAATTCTTTTTTTATTGAATTTAATCCTCATTTTTATGATTGAAGTTTCTTTTATTTTGAGTTCTCTTATTGATTGATTTTTTTTGGCAATTTTATTCCTTATTGTTTAATTTTATTGAATTCTCATATTGGTGTTTATTTTTTTATCATGCTTTTAAAATACGGTTCCACGGGTTGGGTCGAATGATCAGGATCACCGAGGTCAATTGAAATTTTTTTATTATGCAAGAAATAAAAATGACATTATTTTGATAAAAAAAATAATGGTAAAAAAAAATCAACAGGTGCTAGCATGTTTTTCCCCTAACTAATTGCTTGATTTTTTATTTAGCTAAAAAGTAGAAACGATATTATTTTGATAAAAAAAAAATAATGGAGACAAAAAAAATTCAATTATGATCATTTTTTTTATTAGTCTTTCTTTGTTTTGGATTTTTTTTTTTTAGTTTCATCCCTTTCTATTTGATTTTTTTTTGTTTATATATTAAATATGGTACTCATTGTCTTGATTGTTGTTTTTTTTAATCATTTTTTTTGTTTGTTTTTTTTCTTTTTATTTTTTGACATTTTATTTTATCTTGTTTTTTTTTTTAGATTTAGTACTTATTTTTTAATTTCTCTTTTTCATTCCTTTTTTTAATTTGTTTTTTCTTTCAATTTTTTTCATGAGCATTTTATTTCATTTGTTTTTTAATCCAATCTTGGTTCTTGGTTTTTTAATACCTTTTTTTATCCTTTTTTATTTTATTTTTTGATGAAATCCTTCATTATTTTCTTTCATTAATTTTTATATAAGGTTTAGTTCTTATTGTTTTGATTACTATTTGTTTTCTTTTTTAATTTTTTGATGGTTAATAAATTTGTTCAAGATTCTTTTTGCTATTATGTTTAGTTATCTCGGTTTCATGGCTAGAGTTGTTTGTTTTAAAGATTAATCCAATTTATCTTGATTTTTTTTATTTTATCTTTTAATATTAGACCTTGAATTTTTTATTTTTTTTCTATTTCTCTTCTTATAAGGTTACCTCAAATAACTGATTCTAATTAATCAAGTTAACCTGTATCTACTCAAGTTATTCAAATATATTTTTTTATGTTAGAAAAGAATTGCGTGTGGAAAAATATCTAGTGTGTGTATTCTTGTACTATCCTTCCTGTTGCTCTAACCTTCCGTGTGCACCCCCAAGATGAAGAAGTCTCGGCAACAAAGGCATTAAAAATAATCCAACTGATGGCCTCAGTTTATCTTCTTCAGCAAATATCGGAATTGTCAGACCGCAATCTTCAGCTCAAGGTTTTCATAAAATCTGGTTACAGGAACAAATAGAATCATGGACAAGTGATTTTTACATATCTTATGGAGAAAAATACAGAATCTGAGTGGAGGATACCAGCTGCACAAAAGCAAATGGTCCAGAGTCTCAATGGACCTTCTCTCGTGAGGGTCCAGCAGGAAAAGATACGAATTTTCAGATCCTGAAATAGCAAAATTAATGGCCCCAATATCAGGCTCAGCAGTAGCTGATAAAGCTTAAAGGCTCATAAAACAAATTTTAATGATTGCTATTAAGGATTATAGGCTGCAAAAGAACAAAGCTCGGCCCACCATTTGCCCTTCGAGTGTGTGTTCACAAAGGTCATATGACTCAGACTCCTCCACTTTTCTAGTCAAGTAGACTTCCAATTAGTTGGCATTTGCATTTGCCACCATTGTTGCCGGCTTTATAGGAGTGGCCCCTTCTTGCGTACGCTCGCCTTCAATTTCAACATTTGGCTCAACACCAAAAACCGAGGAAGAGAACAAATACTGATTTTACGGATAATCTTTCCCGGAAAAATCACTACAATTAAACTTACACGAAACTAGTGATTTCTTTAAAACAATCTCGATAAAATTAAACACTACTCCAGAGAAAAACTGCTACAAAACTATTTAAAGATTCCAGTTGCAAATAATTACTTGGCACTTATCTATTATCCATCTTTACCCACCTTTGCTCACATAAGCTCTTAACCTTTATATATAAAAACATTATAGTAAGGAGTTACCATTTCTATTCTAGTGGAACATAGACGCACCTGGTTTATCCATTCTGCAAAACAATTAACTTATCCCACATTAAAAAAAAATACAGCTAATTCATTTCTTTCCATCAAAGAAACCAAGATAAATGAGGTTTATCAAATACCATATTCACCCAATCAAAGAAAAACCAAAGAGACTATATATATATAAAAAATACTAGCACAACATGACTCAACATAAAAAAGGACTTCGATCAGCGTACAAGAAAACCTCCCCCAGCGTGTTCAGTGATCAAAGCTAAGGGTTATGCAACAATGGACTTCTTAACACCCTCCATGCCACTCCACAGCAATAAAGCCAAAATATCAAGCATGGCTGACCAGGTAACAATGTTGCTATAGTACCTTCCTGACCCCCTTATTGGATGCTGTAGTATAGACTGACCTGTTAGGCACCTCTTTGACCACAATGGACTATACCAGACTGTAACAAGAAACGAGGTGCCGAGACCAGACCCAACTTGACCCCGACATATTTGTCACCCCAACCAAGAACTGCTTCACCATTCCAAACTCTACAGATTCCTGGGGCAAACCAATTAAGCAAAACTCAGACTTCCAAACAAAGGTAATATTACTTGGTGCACAACTAAGATCATTCGTTTTCAAGGCCAGACTACAAGAGAAATTATACTCAGAACTTTGAGATTCATAGGTAATTCAAGCTTTACTAACCTCACAAATTCAGATAATATTGTGTATAATTGAGACTTGAAAGCAAGTATTTTAAATACCTTCAGCTAAAAGTTGAATCCACCAGATGGAACTTGAACATCGTTCCCACCAAACTGAAATCCTTGCTGGGCACCATCACCTGAAGGCAAAGTCTCATCGTCTTCTTCCAACCAATAAGTCTCGAGAATCTTGACTGCCTTCTCATATATCTCATTATTGTCATGACTCTGTAGATTTTCAATCTTTTCTAGTCCCTCGGCATCATCTATCATCTGGGCATAGAAATTAGCATCTCCACTGTTCCCCAAATTCTTCTCCGCTTCCCCAACCTTCAGAATGTTCTCTAATCCTTCAAGAGATACAGTTACAATCCTTGGATCAGGGCATACAAGAAGATCACACAATGGTTTGATACATCCCTGACTAACCAAAAACCTGTCATCCAAAAACAACCAATCACTTTTCTGCCAAGAGAACCAGAGAACATTCAACAAACAAGTAGTAATGTTTTAAAACACAAGAATAACATACTTAATTTGCTCGTGTGTGCCACCCGAAGTAGCATTAGACACAGCCCAAGCAGCTTCTTTCTTTATATCAAACTCCGCATTTTGAAGTAAATTAACGAGCGGGCCAATTAAACCAGCCTCAATAACAGCCTAGATAATTTAGAAAAGATAAAGAGTAAAAATCCAGAGGTACTTGAAGCATTCAATCTCACATAGAAGGAATTCAGATCAAAAGTGCTAATGAAGATAGCAATGCAGATCATTCCAGTAAATAAATTCAGAAACCCAATTAGAAGAGCCCAGAGTTCTTCTAAGAGGACTGACAGAATTAAACAAGAAACAACTTAACAGAGCTTAAAACATGAAACTTCCAAGGCATGCAAGCTCACCTGGATCTGCTCCTTGTTTCCAGCAGTGATGTTTGAGATAGTCCAGCAAGCTTCTTTCTTGATGCTCTTTTTATGATTATGAGTCAACAGGCTTAGAAGGCATGGGAGTGCACCAGTGTTAATCATGCACTGCAAAGGAGAGACGTGTCAGAGTTAGGTATAAGAAAACCAACATTTCAAGCAACAAAAAGATGTCATCGTGTGAAAAGCAAGATCATTAGCATAGTTGCAACAAGCCACAGAGAGAGGGAGATAGATTTTGCTATGACAATTCCAAGCAATTTTTCCATGCTCTCACTGCAGCGCTCCTAATTACTTATGAGTATTTCTTGTTACATGCCTTGCCTTTACATTTTTCCTTATCAAGGGAATTGTATTTTTTTAGTTTAAGAGAGGTGCTTCATTTTCAACTATCGTGGTCAGGTACAATGACAAGAGTTGATGCAGCTACTGGGCATAAAGCATGTGCTGTTCTGGGATGAATTATGTGGCTCGGTGTCTGTGGTACAAAGGTATCTAACGCAAATGCATGAATAAATTCATAATTTAGATGACAGCATTAATCATGCAGAAACACCCATAAGATGTGTTCTAACACTATATAAGGATGGGAATATAAGACAGGAGGGCAGTAAAGAGTTTTTAAAGGAAGGGGCAAGCTAAATAAGGGTCAGGTAGTTACCGTTTAAATGAAGGTAGGAAGGGGACAAGAATACAGTGCTAGAGTCTAGTAGAGGGATAGATTAGGAGAGGACTACAAGAAAACCAGTTGGTGAGAGCACATCCTGCCTCATTTAGCCAGACAAGAAGATGAGGATTACAGTTTACCTATACAAGTGGAATCGTATCTATTGTTTTCTAAAAGGTGTCCGGATTGACAATTAATATTAAAAAAAGTCATAATTTTTACTATTTGGAGAGGACCGGGGGTCTTACAGCCAAATTCCTTCCCTTCCCTTCACAAAAAAAGCTCCCAACAAGTTTCAACAGGTTATTCCCCTCCCCTCATTTTTTCCCCTTTAATCCATCATATCCAGAAATACCTGGCACCAACACCTCCTTGTGCAATAGCACAGATCTCATAATCAACAATGGCCACAGGATCCTATTAATCCTCTAACTAGGGGTGAGCATTTTCGGTTCGGTTTGATTTTTACTTAACAAAACATAACCAAACCATGTTTTTTTTAGATTCAGAACCAAACCAAATAGAACCGAAAAACATTTCAAACCAACCAGTTTCAGTTCGGCTCGCTTCAGTTTATTGTGTTAAAAAACCAGAAAAACCTTTTGGGAAGATATAAGATAAAGCACCAAATAACTTGATAATCGAAAGTCAATAGGTAAAATTGTACAAAATCTAACCATATAAAAGCCAAAGCCTGGCGAATTGAAAACTTGAACAAATCAGTGTGCCATCAAACCAATAACAATGACCCATCAATAAAACAAGTTGATAAACCAAAGCCCAAAGAATTGAAAACTTGAACAAATTGTTGTGACATCAAACCAAGCACAATAACCCATCAATAAAACCAATTGACAAACCACAAACATTTATGAAATCAAAGCAAACACCCAGTCGTAACCAAAGTTACCAAACGGAACCCCATAAAACAACACTCAACTCAATTACCTTGAATCCTAAATGGAGGCACTAAAAACATTAAAAAATAACACAAATCAATCAATCAAAACAAAACCCATGAAAACAAGATGCAGTAAAACACACAACACAGCCATGCATTGATCGATTATCACAAACAAATAAAACCCAAAAAAAGAGAAGAAAACAAAAACCCTTATTGGAGGACAACAAAGGCATAGAGAGACAAAAGTAAAGAGAAGAGAAGACGAGAGTAAAGAGAGGAGAGAAACAGAAATAAATGAGGTAGAAAGATTTGGTGGTGTTTGTTATAACAAGTTTAGAGAGAAAGAAATTTAGGGTTTGAGCAGTATCATCAAAGGTGAAAGGCGCTAAAAGGAACCAAGCCTCTAGTTCAGAGGCAACGCAAAGTCTGGCTAGTGTTTCTCTTCAAGTGTCCTTCCTTGATTGTATGTCTCCCATTTTAATGTTTGTTTATTCTTTTTTACCCTAATCTTAGTTTTTTTTTACAAAAATACTAATAAGTTGTTTCTTGTGGTAAATTAAAAAATGGACAAAAAGGCGCTTTCCTTAACACCCAGCGCCCACTCACCAGGCAACGCTTTATAAATTCATCGCCATAGGCTAATAAAGACGTTGTGGCCTCGCCTGGAGTGCATAGGCGAGCGCCCCTTGACAGCACTAGGTTAGAGAAAGAAGAATGATAGGGTTAGAGACAGACTAGTAATAAGAGGGGGCTGCTGAGACAGAGATTGAGTGAAAGCTGGGGGGGGGGTATGATTTAGCTCCTAGGGTTAGAAGAAAGTTTAATATATATAGCTGGGATTTCTTCAACTCAGTTTAGTACTGTTTGAACCGGTCCAGTTCAATCAATTGTTTTTTGGTTTTCTCGGTTTTTATGCTCACCCCTACCACTAACATGGTTACCTTTCAGTTTTTTTAATAGTTGTCTGGTTTGTTCATCCAGTATTTAACTTCTTCAATCTTTATAGCAAACCTCTAACATGGTCATATTCTCCATCATGATGCAGAAACATCAATAATGATGTTATTTGTGGGGAAAAAAAAAGAATCCATGCAAACTATGTTATAACATTGATTTAGATCAATAACTTCTAGGAAAAAAAATGTCAGATGGATGCAGTCATGAAAGGCACTTCTGCTGTTGCACAAAGGATGGAACAAACAAACAAAAAGCCAGAAGCGCCTTTACCTGGGTCTGCATATCATCCCCTGTCACAATATTTCCAACTGTGCGGAGGGCAGGAACAAGCACTGAAGGAGAAGGATGGCTGAAACAATTCATGTATGAAGGATCATGTTTTTTATATGTATTTGTATGCAGATAATGAGATACAAGAAAATATTAAACCAATCAATCAATAGAATGCTGCACTCACAGGAGGAGCTCCACAAGTCGTGGACAGACACCTGCCTCAATAACAGCTTGGATTTTATCATCTGTGCCATCAGAAAGATAAGAGAGTGCCCAGCAAGAATCAGTTAGGACTTCTTCATCAGTTGAATGTACAAGACGTTCAAGTGCAGGAAGGGCTGGCCTCACCTGCCCAACAAATTTCACAAGTTAAAAACCTTTGAACTTTCCACAACATCCATTGCCAAAAACTTGAGACGCCCAATCAATGCACAGAATCTGACAATAACCTGCTCAAATGGAGGCTGTGGCTTGCCCCTGCAGAAGTTTGATAGTGTCCAAGTAGCATTCCTCAGCATTGAAAGCTTTGCATGCTCATTCAACTGTGCCAGCAATGGAATCAAGGCTCCATGGCTGAGCACAAGATCACGGCACTTAGGGGAGTCACCAGCAACATTTCCCAATGCCCACACAGCCTGAAATTTAACCAGCAAATATATTCAAATCCTAGACTCTCTTCCATGTGCACATTATATAATCACAATTCCCGCAAACTAGGTAACTAAAATTCAAAGCCATACCTGCTCCCGAACATCATCACTGGGAGAACCTAGAAGCTTGACAAATATTGGAACTGCACCATGATCAATTACCACCTTAGTGTTCTCTGAAGTTCCAGAGGCAATGTTTGTGAGAGCCCAAGCAGCCTCAAACTACAGAAGTTCCAAGACATGACACAGACACTTCACCACCCCATTCCAATTCAAACAAATCAGCAAACACATTCTATCACGATATCATAGAAACACGCACCTGAAGCTGAGGGAAATCCTCCCTGACAAGAAACTCAACAAATCGTGGAACAACCCCAGCTTGTATAACTTCCTCTATCGGAGGACTCCTCTCTGCCAATAACAATAGCAACCCCTCCATAAATAACCAATCTTTATTAATAGAAACAAAAAGCTTAAGCAAAAGAAAAGGAACCCAAAACAATACCAATCGAGAGCAGTTTCCGAAATTGAGTAGTTGATTCAAGCTGCAAATTGCCATCCTCAGACCAAACACCAGCCACCATCGAAGGCAAACTCTCTAACTGCAAGAGTACACAAATAAAAAACACAGAACATCGAAACCCTAATCAACAATACACCTAACACCCGACAAGATCCACAGTTCAAAAATGCATTACATGCGAGTATAGTGAAGTTACCTTCTTTTCCACATTAGAAGAAGAGAGAAGAGCGGGAGGGAACTGTTGTGCCTGGAGACCTTCGCGTCGCTTCTTTAGCAAACTCTCTTCACGCTTGTTCTTGCGGATCTCCACCATATTGTCCTCTCTTCTCCGGCGACCTTCATCGGCGTCGACTGCGACTTTGTATCGGTTCCGGCGAACCTCGGTTCTCGCGCTAGGTCTCAACGACATGGTTGATTGATGGTAATTTGAAAACCCTAATTTAAGAAAAAAAAACAAATGGGGAATCAGAGAGAGAGTGCGTGTTTTTTTAATTTGAGAGTGAAGAAGGCGAAGAGCGGGGCTTCACGCTTTATAGTGTTTACAAAATGGGAAGGGTTTGTGGCTATTTACAGTGGTGTATTTTATTAACTTATTTAAATTTTAATTTCTATCCATCTATCTGTTTTTATTTTTTACTTTACAAATTTATCTCAAAAGATTCAAAATGAAGTTAGAATATATGATAAACTCTAAGTTCATCACTCCTATTATCTGCAAACACATTTATTTAAATAGGTTTTTAAAAACTAGATATCATGTTTTATTTAAAATAATTAGTAGCAATTATATATTTACATATATATTATATTTTTTAAAACGGAAAAAAATATGTGGGAAAATACATCCACGATACACACACACACCCACCCTGACACGTATATTTTTTTAAACGGAAAAAAAAAAATCTTACTTGAATGGATAAACTGCAGGAGTAGAAATTGGATTGTCAAATAATTTTTTCTTAGTCAAACAAACTTTCTTCTTTACATGTTTATAGAATATAAAAATGAATTAATACTACTAAGCTTACCTCTAGAACACAAAAATATATGCATAAATATCATATATCTTCTTCCTTATTTCTAGAATACAGTTTCAAATTTTGAAATTAGCTCCATTTCTTTGCTGAAAGTAATTTATTTTAAGAAAGTAATTTTATTAAAAAATAAATTCATGAGAAGTAAATTATTTTTGATGTTTAGTAGTGTTATAAAAAATAAATTAGAAATATTTTTCAGTATTTGGTTATGTCATTGAAAATAAGTTAGAAAATAACTTAATAATATTTTTTTAAAAATTTACTAAAATAATGAGAAACAAAACTTACAAATTAAAAAGTTGAATAAGAATGAAATTAAAAAAATCTAATTTTATAAATTATTTCAAATAAAATCAATAACAATTAAAATAATAAAAATCAAATCTAACAGATAAAAAAAATCAAAAGATGATGAAATTAAAATAATTATAATTATAATTTCATAAATTATTTCAAAAAAAATAAGTAACAATCAAAAGAATGGGGACCAAATTTGATAAATAAAAAATTTCAATTAAAAAAATAATAATAGAAAACTAAATAAAAATCATAAAAATAAGGATCAAAGTTAATATAAAAATCAAATTAAATCAAATTCTAAAAGGTGAAATTGAAAAAAAAAAAGATTCAAAACAAAAAATATAGCAATCAAAAGTTTGAGGGCCAAATTTGTTATAATCAGTAAATAATATAATATTTCTAATTTTTTCACAACTTCTAGAACATGTTTTCCACCCAAAATAAAAGGAAAACACTTTCCTGAAAACCAAGCTAAATTTCTTTTTAACTGGAAAGTATTTTTTGTTGACCAATTTTTCTAATGACAAATAAATACAGGAAAGTTTGGAAAATGATTTTCTGAAAATCACTTTCCGCCAAACAAACGAGGCCTTGAAAATAGTAATGTTTGATTTTATTTACATTCATTACATGATAATATAAATAATATGCAAGTTTTTAAATTCATTTTATATTGACAATTCATTTGATAATGTACATAGTATGAAAAAATAGAAATGTATTACATTTTAGAAACGTATTACATTGACAATTCATTGAAATAACTTATTTTAGTATTTGCTTGTCCTAGAAAAGTAGGTTCTTTTTAAAAAATGGTTTTTTATGGAAAGTTAATTATTTTTTAATATTTAATAGTGTCTATAAATGAGTTAGAAAGTATTTTTAATTATTTGGTTATGCTATGAAAAATGAGTTAGAAAATAACTTATTAATAATTTTTTTTTCAAGTTTATTATAAGAATGAAGACCAAAATTGACAAATAAAAAAGTTGAAGAAAGATGTAATTAACAAACAAAATCTAATTTTAAAAATTATTTAAAAAATAAATAAATAGTAATAAAAAAAACAAGTATCAAATCTAAGAGATAAAAAAGTTAAAAAGGATGAAATAAAAAAAATCATAAATTATTTAAAATAAAAAGCGATAGTTACAGAAAACATCTTATAGTTTGATATAGATTTCACTCTCCTTCTATATTGTCATAAATTACACTTTGCATCGAGGTTGTCATAATCCAATTTTAGATTCTCTAATTTTTTTTTTTACAAAAAGTGTATATTTTTTTTATTATTAAAAAATCCTAAAAACAAAAAATATAAAATTCAAAATTATTTTCGGGACACAAGGATATAAGCTTTTGAGTTGTAAAAGACCAAAACACTAGAAGAATAGCCAATTTGAGATGTTTTGACAAGATAAGATGAAGAAATGAAGGAAATTGAGGTTGAAATCCAAACTTGATCAAAATTAAAAGAATTCATTAAATCTAAGGACTTCATTAAACTCTTAACATGTTTAATTGACTTATTTAAGGATTTCATTGAAGAAGAATTAAGTTTGAAAGTCAATTGGGCAAAAATTAGAAGAATTAATTAAGTTCAAGGATTTAATTAAACTTCTAATGGTTTTTGTGGATTCAACCAAGGACTAAATTGAAAAAAAATCAAGTTTAAAGGCCTATTTTATATCAATTTGCAAAGATTAAAATATTAGGGACACAATCGAAACTTTGAAATGCTAAATTAGTGCCATTAGAAGTTTAATTAAAAGAAATTTGAAGTATGAAGTTTAATTGAGGACTATGTTAAAGAAATTCAAAACCAATGACTACTTTATAAAAAACACTAAAACATAAGGGTCCAATTGAAGAAGACTAAAGGTAAAATTCCAAGGAATCCAAAAGACTAGGGTTGATTGGGGGTTCCATTTCAAAGTGCCAAAGGTTCAAGGACCAAAATAAGAAATATTTAATTTAACTATTCATTGCTTTTTTCCCTAAAAATAAAAGAAAAATGATGTCCAATTGCCCACCTTTAAACCTTAATTTTCCCCTCATAGCTTCACCATACCAAACAAATCTTGTGTCAACCTATACTATGATATTTTTACTTTATTTTAAGCTAAAAATTCAAGCTTTTATTGCATTAAAAAACCTACAAATTCTCTTCCAAAAACACTATTCAATATTGCTCTACCTGAAAAAACAACCATGCATCCTCCCTTGTCAATTGCAAAGCTAGATTTAATAACTGGCTGAGATCTATTCCTCAATATCAAGAATCAAGATCCCATCAACCCATGAGCCATAGAACCTCCTCATTTCTCCTATAAAACACTAACCCAGACAGCTAGAGGGGAAGGAGATGAGCACTGCAATAAACATCATCTCCCAACCATGACTATAACAACATTCTCCTTATTTTTCTCAGCCTAGAACCACCAAAACCCAGTCACTGGCCATCCTTTTTTTCTCAGACTACTTAAGGTTTTTAGTGGCTAAAATATTAGTTGGCGACTTCATCCTTTTTTTACTGATAAAAAATAAAAATTCCTTGTTCTTTATCCCATCACCAGAAAGATCCCGACTCGAGAGGACGATCACTGCAATATCGCACACATGCGACACTAGTCAGACATAAAATAAAAAACAAATAAAATAACAAAAATGTCCTTCTATATAATTTAACGTGCAAGACCTAACATTATCTAGGAGTGAGCATTTTCTCGGTTTTTCTGGACTATGACTCTAAGATGTTTTAGTCATTTTTGTTGCTTTTATTTCCTAGGGGTCTGACTTGATAATTGCATATGGTAAACACTTTTCTGGAAATTAAGTTAGATTTTTTTTAATGATTTTTTTTATTGACCAACATTTTTAATAATATACAAATATAAATAAATTTAAAAAATAATTTTTCAAAAACCATTTTCCATTAAAAAAAATGGTGCATTGGTTGACAGAGCTTCATTTTTGTTAGTTAATACAAAACACTTTACTTTCACAATTCATTAAAAAAAAAAAAAACTTATTTAGCATAAGAATTATAGAAAACTTTCGGAAAAGAATTTTTTTTTATACCAACCATCCAATTGAAATTCCATAGATCTTTAGCATGTATGAAATTATTGTGTTTAGAATGCACAAGAACAAGAAGTAAATTAATACTTCTAGGTTGGACAACAAGAAGAAATTAATACTGCGTGTTATGGGTACCCCGACTTAGATGTGGATATCCAAATTTGTTTTAATTTGTGCTTAAATATTCATTAATCATGTTTTAAGAACAAAATCTAACAATTAGTCTATTGCTTTGGCTATTAAATTAATATATTTGGGAGTATGTTTGTGTTGTTTTTCAAAATATTTTTTATTTATAAAAATATTAAAATATTTTTTTTTATTTTTGAAAAATTATTTTTGATATCAATACATTAAAATATTTTTAAAACATCAAAATAAATATAACGCTAGTCAAGAGGCATTGAACTAGATCCCAATGGCAGCTGGTATTTTTATGATTCATCTTCTTCGCATCCTGTCATGATGATATAGCGATGTGGTTGCTTTTTCCTCAATATCATTAATATTTCAAATTGACCTGAGATAATAAGCTGAGTGTGATGCAATTATCTTGATTGACTCGATATGGTCGTGAGATATGCTCTTATAATATAAATTATTTTATTGTTAACTTAACATACTCATTAACTTAAAAACTTGCAAGATTAATCAAATTACGTGCAATTTAGTTTAAACATCCACTATAATAATAATAATAACCAACTATAATAATAATAATAATAAAACAAAAAAATAGATTTGAAAAACACAGGACTTCTCGAGCAGCTTCAGCTGCTAAAATTTGCTATGGATTTCTTCCTTCTCAATCCGCTCTTCTTCCTTCTCAACCCGTTGTCGATCTGCAAAAGATGCATCCATGCAGCCTGTCTAGAACTCTTTGCTCTCCTATGCTTCTTCACACACCATAGCTAATTGACTCGCATGAGAAATGCGCGTGGTCAACACGGATATTGTACTCGTTCTATTCAACAGCAGTGGGGACCAGAGTCTTTCGAACAAGAGAATGTTCTCAACACGAACTGAGACCCTTTCAACGTTTTTTAAAACAAGATTAGTCATGTTAAAAGTAATGAGGGATAAGAAAGTTTTCCCTTTTCTAATCTTTTGTTTTCTCTCAAGCAATATAAAGAATGCCAGGATCGATGGATGATTTGCCTTCTATCACTGTTATTTTGGATTCAAACAGAAAAGGATACATTAATCTGAATACAAATGATTCAAACAAATTTCATGATTCATGGGATTTGTTCCTCGAAAACTCAAGAAAAATTTATGAGGGCAGATTGGCAGTTTATTATGAAATGTCAAAACAATAAATAAATATTGGCCGTTCTGAGGATTGATATGGGAAACACGCAACGACAAAGACTCTCAGTAGCCAAAAGACCTTCTCCCCCCCTATCTCTCTCTGGGTCAAAAGAAGTATAAAGGACAGACTAACTACCACAAAACCATGTAATCTTAAAACAATTGTTCCGTTCTTTTCCTTAGTATTTTTATTTTTTATTGTTATTATTTTAGTCTTTAGAAAGAAACAAAAAACCACCGCCTGTATTTGTGCTACATGATAAATATACAAGGACAAAGTTGTTGGGAAGATTTATACTGAATTTGTTTGAAGAACGAGGAAGCAGAGAATTTGGCCGAGGTAAACGTCCGTGACAACTGATCATCTTATCATCAAAAAGGTGAATCTCTCTCTCTCTTTATACTTGTGTTTGCTTGTCTGTAAGGAGGTGAGTATCAAAATTACGTGCACAGATGATGATGATGATGATCCTTCCTGAATTTCTGCAGGGTTTTGTTCTTGTTTCTTCATCTTTCTCCTTTTGACATTTCTTCGTTATTTGAATTGATTGAACATTCAAGGAATTTGCAGTTTGTCGATGATCCTAGTTTTTCTGTTCTATGTAATCAGTGGCTCCTTCTCTGATTGTTTTTCTTGTGCTCCTATCTTGGATTCTTGCTTCTTTTGTTTTATCAGGGTAAGTTCCTTCTTGTTCCTTTTGATCAATGAAGCTTCTTGAGGGAAAAAATACAAAGAATGTGCAGTTGCTGCCTCTATGCAACAAAACCAGTGGACTAGACTTAAGGCTAATAATCTTTCAATTGATTCCTGCATGATGCAACATCCTGGAGAAGTAGAAATGAGGAGTATAAAATGTAATTTTATGTTGCCCTGAAATTTAACACTTCAATTTTGAATGTGAAAGTTAATTAAATTGGTGCAGCCAATGTTGAACATTATTTTGAATACACAGAGCATCATCCAATTGGAATTGAAGCACTAGTAGCCCCATCTTAATTGCTTTCTAGTCCTTCAAATCTATGGCAATGATATTAGCCTAGTTACATCTTTCAAGGACATACCCCCCCTACATATGCAAGCTCAATTTGTTTTTCAGGTGACCAGGGGGCATCTTTGAAGAGAGAATGATGAGTTGCTTCGGCTGTTGCAAGGATGATGATATCCATAAAGGATCCATAACTGGACCATTTGTGCCAATCCACACATCAAGTAAATCCAGGATCCCTAACTACCTTATCTTCCACTCATTCTATAGCTCTTTGCCGAAACTGTGAAGAGATGCTGATCATATATATTGCATGATTCACATTTTGCATTTATCAGCATGCTTAGCTTTTTTATCAAGTTATTAGCACCAAGATTTTGACAAGTTTGGATCTACATGTTATCCAATACAGGCATATCATGCACGTATTGGCATCGTGCCAATCCTTTCCTTCCTAATTTCTCTCTTTTCCATCTTCCATGGCTTCTAGTTTTAATGATATATGTTGAAATTTGAATAGCTGTTTCGTACGCAGACAATACTGCTGCTAATCGCGTGAAGGAGCCTGTATCAAATAATGTGCAGACTGTAAACATTCAACCTATAGCTGTCCCTGCCATTTCAGTGGATGAACTCAAGGAAATGACTGGTTATTTTAGTACTGGTGCTGTAATTGGCGAGGGTTCTTCTGGAAGAGTTTACTATGCTGTTCTGAAAAGCGGTCAAGCAGCAGCTATCAAAAAGTTGGATTCAAGCAAGCAATCAGACCAAGAATTTCTAGCGCAGGTTAGGCATATGCACAGAAGTGATTGTGTTCGACTATGCTATATATAGTATGCGGCTTCCTGAACAAGATTTCATCCCTTGGCACATGCCTTTGTAGGTCTCTATGGTCTCAAGATTAAAACACGCACATGTTCTTGAGCTCGTTGGTTACTGCGTTGATGGCCCTCTCCGTGTCCTTGCATATGAACATGCTTCTCAAGGATCCCTTCATGATATCCTACATGGTAAACAATACCATGGCATTATTCCTGTTTCCTATTCAGAAAGCTGCTTATGAACATCTTAAATCTTCTGTGAATGATTAGCTTGGAGTAACCTGGGATATTGCAGTGTGTGTATTCCATGGAAAGAAGGAAGTAACTCATCCAAAGTCAAAACTTTGGGATGGAATTATTTGATCAGTAATTTTCATCTCTTTGGTAATACAAAAATGTTCTTCAATTTGGGTTATACAGGAAAGAAAGGTGCTAAAGGAACAGAGCCAGGCCCTCCTCTATCATGGGCACAAAGAGTGAAAATTGCAGTTGGAGCAGCAAGAGGACTGGAATATCTCCATGAAAAGGCAGAGCGTCATTTTATCCACAACCTTGACATTAAATCAAGCAATGTGCTAGTTTTTGATGATGATGTTGCTAAGATTGCTGATTTCGATTTGTCAAATCAAGCCCTTGACATGGCTGCACGTCTTTATTCCACTCGTGTTCTTGGAAACTTCGGTTATCATGCTCCAGAGTAAGCCTCTGTTCTCATATTTATGAACCGTAGGCTTTGCTTTGGTACCCAACCCATCACAGTGATAAAATGGAAAATCTTTGTGGTGAGCCCTCTCTTAAAGTTGAGATTGTTAACCATGCTGAAACTTGCCTGTTTAATGCCAGGTATACAATGACTGGACAGCTTAGTTCAAAGAGTAATATTTACAGCTTTGGTGTCATCCTGCTGGAACTCTTAACTGGCCGAAAACCTGTAGATCATACACTACCACGAGGACAGCAGAGCCTTGTGACATGGGTAATACCCTTATCTGGTTCTGATTTTTACTGCTCTTGTGTTTCAATTTTCTGGGTTGGTTGATCACTAGAACAATTCTGTGTTGCATTAGGCCACACCGAGGCTGAGTGAAGATAAGGTGAAGCAATGCATTGATCCTAAATTAGATGGGAAATTCCATCCTAGAGCAGCTGCTAAGGTATATAACTTCTGTAATATTCTGGGTTTGTTAAGTTGCATCAATTGCTTGTGGAATGTTTAATAGATTTTCGTTATGTGCTGTAAACAGTTTTCTGCTGTTGCTGCCTTATGTGTGCAATACGAAGCTGATTTTCGACCAAATATGAGCATAGTAGTGACAGCTCTTCAGCCTCTTCTGAAATATCATTCTGTACCCGACCCAGTGAAACACTAAGCGTTGTGAATTCGCCTTGACCTCAAAATCTTCTTTCATAGTGTTTAATATTCAACGACACTATATAAATTAGAAAGAGATCGTATGATGGTGTAGCATTTACAGAATTTGATTGTAATTATAATTTTGTTCATGATAATATTTTACCTGATTTTGTTGCATGCTCAAAAAACCATGGAAAATATAGTGATAAAATTATAAATAGTTTAATGAAACAATAAAAAATATTTTATATAAAATAATATTTTTATATCATGATATAATAGCAGTAGTTAAATTTATAATATTTAAATTAAAACCATTAATATTAATATATATATTTTTTAGTTATTTTATAACCATTAATTTACACCTACATCAGGACTTTGCTTCATAGACATGCAACCAATATTGTAATCCTAGAGCCTTTCCACTGTCACCTTTTCTTTTCACAAAACTTTGTCCAGCCACCAATTCCTGTTGGCACCTGAAAGTGGCCTGAATATGCTTGCACAGGATATGGCAAAGATCTGAGCATATGAAAGATTTTCAAACCATAATATTCTTTACCTTTGTAAAAAATATATAGTACCATTAGTTTCATTTCTGCTCTCTATCAAAGAAGAGCTCCTGTTCTATCTCCATCTTTTGAGTCCTGCTCCCCAGAGATTTGATAAACGTTGAATCAGGTCCATCCAGCAACCCCAGTTTTTTGTTTCCTGGTTCTAAGGAAGCTGATCCAGTTAGCCTCTCCTTCAAAGCCTTCTCCCTTCTACTATCCTTGTATCACGACTGTGATCAGGCCAATATTTTCTTTCTCAGGTCTCTAGAAAAGCTCGTTTTTTTGCTATTGGATTGAGATAGTTTTTTGACATATTATCAGAGCCTGGATTAGCTGTGGAATTTAAGGTGTTCCCTGCATGCTTACTAATGGATGCATGCTAGACTATTCATGGAGATATAGAACTGAAGGCATTTTAGTTAAATCCTACAATAACGAACGTGCGGATTATTGAATGGTTCTCCTGATTGGTACAGCTGTAACTTGGCTGAAGATAATGAAAATGGAAAATCTGAAGTTACTGGTTTTATTGAGAGATTTACAGACCTCATTTTCACTCCCAAACTGGCGCTGACCACCACAGCCCTCTCTTTGCCTGCCTCCAATTCTCCTCCACCACAATTAAACCACAAAACCAAACCCAAATATATTCTGCCAAGACCCTCATATCTCAAGGCCACACAGTTCCCGCTCGCTCAAGACCACAACTTGAATGTGACAGCATCAAACCAACTCGAGGTCGGACTGTTCAATATGGAAGACAATTAGCTGATGTTATTTTCGGATACTGATTTCCCCTTCTTTCATCATCCCCAACCAAAGTTGCAGTTGATTGAGGGGTGCTTAGACAGAATCATTGAATATTTGGTCATTTAAATGAATGGTTTTTTTAGTTCATCTACACGAACATGCTTTGTCTAAACCTCGAAGAACTCTTTCTTACAGCTGACAAGAAGTCATCAACTGCCTCATTTAGCAACTGAAACAGAGATGAACTGGATCGTCAGACCACATTAATCAAAGCTTATTAATCAAAAGAAGGTTGTTCACGATCTCTCTGACCAGCTTCAGTTCACCCGCGAAGGCGAAATACAGGGTGTCTTGCTCAAGTGAGCTTCATTTTACATGATTCCTTGTTTAAAAATAATTCTCCTCTTCAATAGATAGAGAGCTGTCATTTAATAGACAGAAAGGTAGACGATGTGGATGGCAGCCATTACGTATTCAAAAATCAAATTCCCTTTCAATCTTTCTTATCCCTTTTTCTAGCCTTTCCATCAAGGAAAATTCTGCAGTAATCCTTTGAACTAAACCGGTATTGCTATGACCCAGAAGAAATATAGTGAAAATGAAAAAACAAAATAAAAAATAAAACCAAAAATCTCAAGATCTGTACACACTACACACCACTCCTGACAAGGGTGTTCTACCACAGAGGCAACTTGGAGACACCGACTAATTCTCTACAACATCTATAATAGATGCGGAAAAATTGACAAAGCAACCAGCCTCAATCGCTTGCTACAGCTCCCTGCCCTCATTCTCAACCTCTAGGCAGGCTCAATACTTTCTAAGGTCGAAAGAGTGTAAGCATTGCCCATATGCATGCGCTCAGCTTCTATAAACGGTCCCCAAGTCTATGCTTTGTTGTTCCTTCTCCCATCCGACTTTGAACCTGGATTGTCACTCCTATCAGTGTCAGAATTAGGCTGTCTCACCCTCCCCTGCATGGCTTCTCCAGCGCCTCCGATCCTGAATTGTCCATCCAGAAGACATTTTCAGGTTTATCTTACAGATACTAACTCAACATAGATGTAAGACATTCCATGTTGCACAGAACCAAAAACGGATGCTGTGTTTAAAATTCTTCTAAGCAATCCATGTAACAACGCTAGGTGGAGGCCAAGTGACCAACTTAGTTTGAATTCTAAAGATGATTTCAGAATCAAACCTGTCTAGGTATAGGATACTCCTCTGATTCAAGCATGCGAACTACTTGGCTCATCTTTGGTCTTTTTTCAGCATCTGGATCAACACATCTTAAAGCAGTTAGAAGAGCCCGTTTAAGGGCACTTGTTGCTGGTCTATTCTCTATCATGGGGTCGACCACCTCTTCTGAGCGCCTTCCTGCAACCATCATTTTCAACCATTCCACCAGATTTACCTGAAAGAAGAATAATTTCAAGAGAATTATGAACGTTGATTCCATTTGTTTCATAGGACAGTGAAATCCACATAAACAAGGAGCAAAGAAGACTGCATGATGGAATGAATAGAGCTTCTAATTTACACCCTCGGATTCATGCCTCTACACCCCCAGCATTGACAATACTACTCAAGAAAAGCTAATATAATTTTAAATTCTAGAGATTAAAACATGCCAATTACTGCTCCAAAGCAAGGGGCTTGCTGCTTTTAAGCGGAATTCGATTACTTTCTGGAAAGGGAACATTTATTGTATACCTCATTCTCAGGGCGATCATAATCCACCGGATCTCTCCCTGTAATTGCTTCCAAAAGCACGACCCCGAAGCTATAAACGTCACTTTTCTCATTCAAAAGGCCAGAGTTGGCATATTCCGGAGCAACATAACTGAACAGTCATTGATTAGGACATTAATCTCACCATATAAAAGGAAAAATATTAATATAGAAGAAAACACAAAGGAAAGATTATTTTCTATCAATGGCAGAGGAGCTTTAATACTACAATCAGACTTGGATACAAAGGCCAGCAGAAAAGAAGATTGAACTGGCAATGCCACTAATTTGCATGCAGCTGATTGAAAGAAAGCACTCACCCAAAGGTACCCATTACTCTAGTAGTAATATGACTTTTTCCAGCACCCAGCAGTTTGGCCAGACCAAAATCAGATATCTTAGCATCGAAGTTGTCATCGATCAATATGTTGCTTGATTTTATGTCTCGATGCACCACTTTTGGCTCAATGGCCTCATGCAAGTAAGCCAGCCTGCAACAAGCAATTGGAAGTGAGAAAGAAACAGAATGCAACATTAATGCAAACAACTCAGAATAAGGTGAAAATGAACTTACGCCTTAGCAGTGCCAAGGAGAATTTTCACGCGAGCCTCCCACGTAAGATATCCATGTTGACGCATACCTCCACGGAGCCATTGCTCTAAATTGCCGTTGTTGACATACTCATATACCAACATCCTGAAATTTATACATCTATGATCATGCAAAAGGTGTTGTTCTTTTTAAACACAACTGATAAGAGCAAGCAAATTCTGGATCATCAATTGCAAGATGTTTATAAGCAATTTGATGACCTTGAGATAGACATGTAACTGGGATGTCATTACATATTTTCTGTCGTTTTATATACAAAGAACCATTGGCAACCAGCAAGATCACAAAACAGTATAGTACAGATTTTTTCAGTAAAATTGTAAATACAATAATCTAATTCATAAATTAATTTCATTTTTCAAAAATAATTCACAAGACAAATTTTAATTATCCAGAAGTATACTACATTATACTTCTAATAAAACATTAAACTAGAGGCATTTCTGTGACATTCAGAATCTTATCCTCAACTTTCTACAAATAAATCTAGCTAAAAAAAATCTACTTTTTTTCCCAAATAAAAGAGAAAACAGGAAAGGATATGATACCTCTGGGTTCCTTCCATGCAATACCCCAGAAGTCGAACAAGGTTTTTATGACGTACATGACCAATAGCCTCCACTTCAACTCTAAAATCTTTATCAGCTTGTCCTCTGTAAGAGAAACATTAAGAGACCATCGAACTAACTTCCACTCTGCAAAATAAGTCCAGTGAAAAATTTATAGGATTATAAAACAAACTTGTCCCCAACTTACGGATTGTTAAGGAGCTTCTTAACAGCCACAGGAGTCCCATTAATCATATGACCCTGATAGACAACTCCATATCCACCATCGCCAATAATGTTATCCTTGGAAAATCGGTTTGTTGCAACTTGCAGATCTCTGAGGGTAAACCAATGCCCCCATCCCAACTGTGAAAATTCAGGCAGGCCAGACAGAGGTGAAGATGCGGTCAGAGGATGTGAAGAAGGCCTGTGGACAGAAGCTCCCTTGGTGACCCCCTCTTCTCCTGATCGAGACCCAACACCTACTTTCTCGACATGATTAAAGGAGCCTGATTGGCTGCTATCATCACCATTTTCTAGTTGGATCAATACTTTATCTGCTTCTTCTTTGTCACCGAACTTGTCATGAAGGCTGGGGAATCCATCATTATTTGCTGAATTTTGATCAACACCAATCTCTTTAATCTCCTCTGAAACCTTAGGCATATAGCTAACAGGAGGCATGTTATTTTCTCTTCTCGATTTCTTTCTAAACGATAGCCACAGTGAAACAACCAGGACAAATACACAAACCAGTCCCAGACAGACGACAATTATCACCCACAACTCCATGCCAACGTATTCCTTGGTTAGGCTGTTCTTAAGATCAGAAGCCATTTTGTTTTGATACCAACAAGCCTGCAAACAAGGTGGGAAGGTAAACGATTTAAACACCACAAAATCCATGTATTCAACAATTCAAACACGCGTCCAGCATTTCACTACTAAAGAATTAGCAGGCTGCACTTGCAGATGTTGCAATCCAACTTTCGCATCAGCAAATAAAACCAAAGACCTTCCTTTCATATAGAACAGAAATGCCACATAAACCCTCAACTACTAGCAAAAGATAAAAATAAAAGGAACAAGCAAGATACTCATATACAAGCACCTTTCATTTACTCTAGTGGGGGAACAAGATATGGCATGTCGGCAGGGGGGTAAGAGGAGAAAACAGAACACCATAAACACAAGCACGTTTCATTTATTATTCAAAGTTGCATCAAATCATAATTGAAAAGGAAAGAAACACTTCAAAGTTCTAGGTAACAAGATATCCAATAAAAAAAAAATCATCTTTCTTTCTGAAATCACAAACCTGATTGTGCAAAACCTGCCTTATCCCGGCACGACTTCCTTGCAATAGCAGGCAATAAAAGGGGTAAGCAATAAAGCTCTAAACTTTCCTCTTTAAATCAAAAACCCAGATGGAAATAAGGCAATTGGCATTCGCTAAAGCCACCCACATTTTAAAAATCTCTAAAAAGAAGTAGGGTATTCCAAATCCGGGGTGTTGCCTAATGTGTAAGAGGATGTGGAGTTGTCAGTGGTAGGTGATGAGGAAGGGCATGCTTTACATTACATGTTTTTCCTTCTTACATGTCTCTCTCTCTCTCTTTATATATCGTTGTAGTGTCACAGAAGCATCAATTTTAGAAGTTTGAAGCTTTCTTTGCTGCTTCTTCAGATCTTTTTTTTATTATTTCTTGAATTTCTTAATAAGACCTTGAAGGTGACAATTAAACAGAAACTTAGCTAGAGTATAATTTTTAATGTAGTTTTTTTTTTTTGTGTGTGTGTTTTTAAAATCTGGTTTCTGTCTAGGTTAATGTTCCTTTGATATTATATGTTCAACGTTGTGAAGGGATTGATTCGGACAGCAAGGAAAATGCCTTCTAGAAATGTATAGATGTTGAGAGAAATACAGTATTTATTTTTAAATATACGATTAATGTATAAGAAGAAATTCCTCTTGTTAACCTAAGCTGTCTTGAATTAAAATCCTAAATCATAATAGAGGAGAAACCCACTTGCCATTTCAAGCCAGTATATATATATATATATATATATATATATATATATATATATATATATATATAAAAGGAAGACGAGATGAGATTATGATTACACGAGAGAGCAATCAGCGTGATTGGAGATTTTGGTGAAGCGTGAATCGGTGAAAAGGATAAAGGTCAAGATGAACAGATTAAAAAAGAAGAAGCAAATATCATATCTTTCCTTGCACATTGGTTATGGGAATTCATAAATTTTTCTTCTTTTGTCGTTTCAAATCTGAATGGCTTGAAAACAGAGAGGTTTTGTGGTGGTGTTAGTCAACGAAACAGACTGGACACCATACTTGCAATCTACAATGGTCTGTGTATGACCAAAATAACCTCGTTTGACGAGGTTGCTTCTAGTTAGGCTTCGCTTGTTTTTTGCGCTGCTGCGGTGTGTGATGTTTTGCTTCCACGATGGATTTAAGAACATGCCATTGTATTTTTATCCTGAAACAGAAATGAAAATACTTTTTTTTTATTATTATTTTTAATCTTAGAAAGGAGAAGGAAATGCTGGTTTACGGGTGAAGAATGGAAGGAAGAATCAGGTAGGGTAGTCCCCACACGACAACTCATAAAGTTTTTGCAGATTTGTCAGAATTTGAATAGTGCCTAAACTATTATTATTAATCAGCATGATTGCTGTTATAATGAAATCTCCTGTCCCTCTGATATGGAAGGTGTGAGGGAATAATCACGGTGGTATGGACGGGGGAGCTGCCAAGGGTAGATGACTGAAAGGGAAAGCAAACAAACGCACAATGCCCACATTGATTTTGTGCCATTTTTGTTCTCTCATGATCCCCCCCTTGCACATTTATTTATTCAACTCTTGCGTGTCATGTACCCATTGGTCGAGGTTGAAAGGGCTTCTAGATTTACAATTAATATTCTCTGTGGATATTCGTTAAAGCTTAGGTTAGGTTTATTAACTCGACGAGAGAGAGATATCCTAAGATAAATAATATTTACGGTGGAATTATTAAATCAATGGTATTATTTATTTACCCCAGAAGAGCAACTGGATTCATCAACGTTAATTAAGCTGCATGCTGCTGAGATGGGTCCGGGTTCAACCGCGTGGAAGCCCTAGCTCCTCCTCGGGTTGCTTCACATGTGAATTAATTGTTGTTTTCTAGTATATATTAATTATTAATTACCAATACAAGAATACTGGCGTGGCACGTTCATTTATAAAAGAAAGAAGAGGACTTTGCTTTTGGACGCGGAATCCATTCCCCAGCTAGCTAGCAGGCCCCGCCAAAAAGGAAAAAAATGGAGCAAGGATTAGGGCTAGCTTTGCGTTATATTATTTGTCGTGAACTCTACTTTAAAGCTTAAAGGTTAGACTAAGGAGAAGATAGATTGATCACTAAATATATATGTATGTGGTGCGTGAGGATTCGAATCCTATGACTGATCTTCCCTAGCTCGGGGTAAAACTGACGACATGGACTCGATCGTCAAATTAAAACCAGACGTCGATCTTGTGTTTCTAATTAATTGCCAGCTTGCTTGCAAGTAGTCTTGACTTTGGATCCTTAATTTCCAAGATGGATCACAGTGTACCAAAATCAACATCTCTAGAAAGAGAATGAAGACGTGCCTCCCTCCTCGGTCGCTCCAAGATGGAGAAATTCAAAGCTGTGTTCTTGCTGTTAGTATACATTAATGTTGTCATACTTGGGTGCATTATTCCAAGTTTGAAAATGACATTATGTAACATCTTGCCACTAAATCAAGATTTTAAATGCAATATATATATATATATATAAACAAATTAGGGTTTTGGTGAGAGGGCCTTTCACCTGCCTTCGTCGGTAATCAGTATAAACTAGCTAGCTAGCTAGAGTATATAAAACCTTTAGGATAATATTACCTCGTGCAGATTAACTGGTTCCATTTTCTATATATATAAAAAAAAAACAAATGGAATAAAATCTTAAGCCTTAATAATTGTTCTTAAAGCTCCTCATCCGCCTCAAACCACTGCAAATATATATAGATTCCTCCATGGACCATGTCCCAATTAAGCGATCGTTCTAGCTAGCTAGCTAGGTCAAATGGGACCCAAACTCTAAGCAATTCCAAATAGAATAACCCAGGGGTTCTCATGCACTAGACAGACACGGTCAACAATTCGCAACTTACTTGTCTCTTAAACAAATTAAAGCACTCAAAAAACACAGGCTTGAACCGGATAGTATTTACAAGCCACCAGCATGCATAGATTTGCTTCCAAGTATATCTCATGGAACACAAACAAAGAATCTCTTGACGTTGAATTTTAGGTTATGGGAAACCTCCAGCTTAATTACAAGCCAATGGTTTGCTTTAAATCATATATAGGACATAGTCTTCGTCTTTCTTGGCTGGTTTATATGGTAGCTAGCCCTCTTATTATTATTATTATTATACAGAGAATAATTAATGTTCTTATAACGATGCTGGTGTGCTACGTACACTGCAACTTTTATGATCATATATATATATATATATATATATAGCTAATTAATGTATTTGTGTAAGGTTTTATATATTCAGCACTGCCCAGCTCTAACCATTGCAGTCATAAGGGTGGTTGAAACTAACATTATATGTCAAATGTTTGATCATTCGTAGCTTTGGCAGCGGTTAGGTGGTTGCATCAAGGTGTCCCGATCGACCATGTATGTATTGAGCTCTCACAACACAAACGACAACATATGTACACGCACCTTGCTGATTTAATTAGGGCTAGCTAGAGAGATCAACATTTAAGAATATTGGTGTGATCACAAACTTAATATCCAAGATTCAATATTCAATGTCCATTCACTCGTGTTCATGACCTGTGCAAAAAATCAGTGCCTTTGAAGTCTGGCTAAGGTTGTGATGTGATGGCTTGAAACTTGATGCCTGCATGATCCATCCAATCGCCCTATAAAAATAACTATACAAGGCAAGTAGTGTCCCATGAATATTATTTCATATATTTTATCTATTAATTAGATGATAAATAAATTAAGTACAAGTATTGCCTAATCCAATCCAAAAATACATTAGATATATTTATAGGTAAATTATTTACACTCTTTTTATTGAATATACTTAGATAGACATATTTGAAATATATATTAATACATTCACATATACTTCATATTTAATCATTCAAGTATATAAATAATGTTAAAGGATAATATAAATCATATCGTAGGACCTCATCTAACAGATTAAGCTATTAAGTTGAGATGGTTCTTTAATATAATACCAGAGTCTTGATAACCAAGTGATTACGAATTCAAATCTCATCATTCTCATTTATTTAATAAAAAATTAAAAACATGGTAATGTGGGCTGTGTAAATTTTAAGTTATTGAGCTGAGATAGTTATTTGACAAATAATGGGTTAATTATTTACACTCTTTTTATTGAATATGCATAGATAGAAAATATATATTAATACATGCACATATACTTCATATTTAATAATTCAAGTATGTAAATAATGTTAGAGAATAATATAAATTATATCCTGAGACCTCATCTATCATGTTAAGTTATTGGATTGAGATGATTCTTTAATATAATATCAGAGTCTTGATGATCAAACGATTACGAATTCAAATCTCTTCATTCTCATTTATTTAATAAAAAATTAAACACAAAGTAATGTAGACTGTGTAAATTTTAAGTTATTGGACTGAGATGATTATTTGATAAATAATGGGTTAATTCAGACTTAAATATCTCCTTTTTTTGTCAATATAAATACTGATTTTGATTTCAATTTTGATTTAAGCTGTGAATATAAATATATATAAAAAAAATCCATCCATGTTTATTTATTGCCACTCATAGGCAAGAAAGTTCCTTCTTTCCTTGTTCAAGTAAATATAAATACCTTGTGTTGGAGATGGTTTATATCCGAATCGAAATAAGCCTGCTGGCCCATTGTGATCTAAAACTGAGGCGTTGGATCAAAGTCAACTTTAAGGACCTAAGCACTGACAAAATGCTAAATGTGTGCGTGCTATACACGCTAGATAGATGTCAATAATTCTTTTTCTTTTTCTTCTTTACTAGCGTTCTCTAGCCAATGTGTCCCACACGCTTAGAGATTTATTGGTAACATTTGGTGGTCATTTAATGAGAGAAAAGAAAAGATAATAAACATACAAACGTGTTTCATTAAATAGATAAAATAAAAACATCAAAATAAATATGTGTGTGAACTAATTTCAGAACAATTTTTTATATTTTAAAAGTAAAAGATGTTTACACATATATCTTATGAGATAATATTTATTATTTTTTATTCTTAAAATATTTATGTAAAAAACTTTTAATTAAAAAATTATTGAACTAAGACATTCATGTGGTTATTATTATTATAATTTTAAAATTTGACTTAAGGTAAAGTGTAAGTTTTGAATTAGAAGAGTTAATCTAGTTGATTTTAAAAAATATATATATTATTTTAAATATAAAAAAATTAATAGATTCTTGACCCGAGTTTTGACTAGAATAAAAAAAATATGTTTATAATGTACTTTATTTCTTAAAAGTACAAAGTTTTACTTGAAAACTATCATAAATATTTATTTATCCTCGTTTTTTAAAACCACGCACGTTGTTATTCTTGATGTCAAAATACGCTGCCTGAGCGGAAGAACAAAGGAAGGAAACTCCTAACATATATTATATTATTCTCGTACGTACAACAGGAAGCTCCATGTACATGTGAACTTCAATTACAATACTCTCGGCATATATCTATATTAATGTAGGAATAATTATAAAGATTGTATTATGAATACATTATACATGCACCTAAAAGATTTAATAAAGGATTAAAAATTAATCCCAACACCCACTATTAATTTTAAAAATCTTGCTGAGATTTGAAAATATAACCGGGAAGCTTCTTCTTCCTGTAACCATTTCTCTTGGTCTTCATCCAGTGAAGTTCCTGGATCTTTGCAACTGGCCTCTCTTGGGCCTTTTCCATATCTGGGTTTATTGATCTTGCACCTCCCTTTTCTTTTCCTTTATAGATGTCACTTATTCATCTATTCATTAATGAAATTTATCCCTTATTTCCACACATTTTCTCTAGTATCTTAAATGTCTTTTAAACTATCATAATATTAATAAGGAATATTTATCATCTATTATTATTATATAAAATATATTTATCTTTCATTAATAATATCAGAAGAAAATAACACTATAATCCTTTCATTCAATCATCATAACAAGATTCAAAGGTTATACATATCACTTGAACAACTTAGATAAATAGTTCATGATTTTTATTATTTGAGTATTTTTACTTTAATTAACAAAGCATTTATTATATATAAAAAATAATAACGAATACTCTTATTATTAAAATTTAAAACTTATTTTATTTATTTATTATCATCTCTAACTAAAAGTCACTGATTTTATCGTTTGAAGGTATCTAAACCCGACCAAAAAAAATTGTTTTGCAGGTGTTAAATTTTTTATCACCAACCATCAATTTCATAAACTTTAATTACTCATTATCCAAACACCAAAAATTCTAATTTCTAAATATATTAAATTTTGAAACATCATCAATAATAATATCCCTGTTGTGCATGCAGTTTACAATATATTTTCATTTCTATCTTTGGTACAAAAAAAGAGAGGTGAAAAATCAAGTTCAAAAGTCAGAAGATTCATTGCTCTTGAAGCGCAATCAAACATTTTTCTGTGTTATTCTTTACTTGTAAGATGGAGTCTCGTATCATTGATTTATTACCCTAGAAATTAATCTACCAAAGCAACAAAAAGATTCGAGAGAATTTCTCTTGCTTGGCTGTGATTTTAGTAGATAGATAACGAAAAGGGCAAAGAGAAAGGGAGCGCATGGTTTGTTTTTGTTCAATGCCAATTCATGGATATGGCTCCTTGGTCGACTTTAAACCCAGCAGGAAGGAAAATGGGTTCCCAATCAAAATGATTAAACAATGAATAATTATAAATTTCGATTTTTATAACCAATCTAGTCTAGTTCCTTTCAAATTTGATGAAACGTAACCATCTCTTTTTTATTTTATATATATATATATTCCGTTTCGAACCTTCCAATATTCAATTCTTGGGTTTTTTTAAAATAAGAAGAAGAAGAAAGGTTAGTTTCGGGTAGTTGATATGTTAATTGAGATTAAGTTTATTTTTTTTAATAATCTTAGGATTATATCTTCTATATGTGTATTCAAAACATTTTAATAAACTATTGTAAATGTTGACATCATGTTTGGAAAGTAATCTTATTTACATAATATTTAAAAATATGGTTCTAATTATTTTTTAAAGTGATTTTTACTCAAAAATATATTAAAATAATAATTTTTTATTTTTTAAAATTATTTTTAATATTAACATATTAAAATGATTTAAAAATATAAAAATATATATTAATTTTTTTTAAAAAATAAAATATATTTTTTAAAAAAACACTGTTAAAATATAAAAATAAACAGATATATAATAGCTACAGTACATATAAGACGTGTTAATATAAATAAATAAATAAAGGAATATTTTAAATTGTAACAATTTATGAGGCTAACCACCACAAGTCAGAATCAGAAAGAAAGGAACGTAGTCAATAATCCAAAATTAGAAAAAACTCGCTAAGTCCCCCCCCCCTTTTTTCTTTCGAATAACAAGGACAACGCTCCAAATAAAATATCTGGAAAATCTCAAAGACATCAATGAATTATTAGGATAGTTTCAATTTTGAAACTAATTATTATTATTATTATTATTATTATTATTATTTTATCAATTTCTCCATTTCGAATAACGGGAAATGCTATTTCCTATATTAAAAAACATGGATGGTAAAATTGATACGAAAACTAGTTTGGGTGCAAAACTGAGTCTATCTACATAATTAAGGGGTATCTTTAGGATTGCCCTCCATAATTTATAACCACCACAGGTCAACCACCCTTGAATTCTCTCTGTTTTTCTCTGCACCTTGCTTAACGCTTCCATCAATCACCCTAATTAATTTCGAAACCAAGAAAACCTGTGCTGCGCATTCATTTCTTTTCATTCATCCATGTCAGTGAGTAGTAGTGGACTAGTGAGTGAGTAGCAGTGACTCGGTAGTACTCGCACCTGACTCATTCATTCATCACCATTCCCCCTCCCCCCCCTCCTCTTCGTTTCGTCTTTTCAACGATTTCAACGTGAAACAAACGAAATTTGGATTCAACAGATAGATCGGATCGATCGATCGAGCTCCGCTCTCTCGAACCGAGACGAGTCATTTGGTAAATAGTTCGAGATATACTTTGTTAGATTTGGATCTCTCCTTCTCTACATTTTTTTATTATTTTTGGTGATTTAGGGTTTGGCTGTTGATTTTTCTATATTACCTGTCATTAACTTAAATTTTATTCGATGACGTCGCAGCTGGATTTAGATAATGTGGAGGAGAGCAGAGAACTAGTGGTGATGGTAATGCAGTAGTATATAGTGTTATTGTTAGATTTTTGTTGCTGCTTTATTAAGGAAGAACAAAAGGGGCAGGGATGATGATGGTGAATAAGCCGCTGGTATTGACTTATCTCTACCTTTTGATCTACGTTTTGCTTTCGTCTGGAGTCATTCTGTACAACAAGGTAAATACTCTTAACACAAACACAAACATCACTATCTATCATGGATAGCCATTCGCCTGCCTACGCGTTTAGGTTACTCCAGCATCCACTGTTTTCTTCTAATTTTCCGTAGCATTTCCCTGCCTTCTACAAGCTTTCCTTTGTGAATTAAACCCCGATTCCCAACTGAGTCATTCAATTCATCCACCAGAGTGTAAGCTCTGAAACTGTGCGTAGTTTAAGCAAGTTCCGGAATTAGTCATGTACTTGCAGAGGCGACCTACTTTTGGTTCTCTCTGAACAGAGATGGTAAATAAATCCTGATTTCGAAATATTTACCTGTCTATGGAGTTGTTTGTGCCATTTTCGTTTATGCATCATTGTGGTTTATGTGCTTGACTTGAAACTTAAGTTGTAATTCATCTGTTTTTCTTTTGAAGTGAACGATTGATTGAAGTATGACTCAATGAATTTTGTTGCAGTGGGTGCTCTCACCAAAATATTTCAACTTTCCATTTCCCATAACACTTACGATGATTCATATGGGGTTTTCAGGAGCTGTGGCCTTTTTCCTTATTCGTGTATTTAAGGTACAACTTCCTACATAATCTAATTTTGTGCTTCTGGAAATCAGTCAGCTGCTATGGGAGTCACAGAACAGTCAATTAATTCATGGGTGACATGGTTCTAATTTATGGGAATGAATAGAAGTTTATTCTGCGTGGTTGAACAGACGACTGCGCATGTACGTCTTGTTTGCCCTTTTAAGTTATGATTTGTCTATCTTTGAATGTTATGGAGTCTTTAAAGCGATGTATTGGACTTGCCTTTGGAAAATGTGAAGAATATTAGTGCTAGAGTTTCTTAATAACCAAATGAGATATGAAATCAATTATAAAGTGCATTATATTAATACTTATTATCTACTAGCCTACTTATTTCAATATGAGTGGAAAAAAGAGGTGAAACTTCTCATTTCTGTCCTCATCATTCTCATTGAATCACTTTGCTAGGTTCTTTATAAGTTGAACCTTTTTTTCCAAAGGAAAAACTAGAATAGTCTATGGATTAGGTTTATTCTGGTGTTTGCTTGTATCCATTTAGCCATACATTCAGCATGTGTGTGGAGTTTCACTTATTGTGTTTTGAGCTATTTCTCTGTAACCTATGTTGCAAATGTATGGTCACATTGTTTCTGCAAAAATGTTCGAACACACACCAGATCTCCTAAAAAAAAATGGTATCGAAAGCTCTGGACTTCTGCAACATATCTACATTGCTTCCTTTCGGTCTCTTTGAGCACTGGAAGTAATATTATTCCTCTTTTCTGGATGTGCAGGTTGTGTCTCCAGTCAAAATGACTTTGGAAATGTAAGTGATATAACTTATATTTAAACGGTTATGATTTTTGTTTATTGCTTTATTTTCATCTGCTGTCCATCCAAATTCTCTTTTCTGATTTATTTTCCCCCGCAGATACATAACCTGTGTTGTGCCAATAAGTGCCTTCTTTGCAGCAAGTCTTTGGTAAGAACTTAAACATAGCAAGATTATTCTAATGAGAAATGAGTGAATTTGGCTCATAGATACTGTATGTCAATGGTATGTAATTTGAGAATTTCCAGGTGTGTTGTATATACTTTCTTATGCCAGCCTTTGGAAAAAGAAGTTCCTCAAATTTTTCATGTTGTCATAAGACCTGGTTCCCTGCTGGAATACCCACTAAGATTATCATATGTTAATTAGGCAAAGTATGGTTTGGCAATGGCAGGCTCTTGTGCAAGTCTTAGAGCAGTTTTGTGGGTCAAGTGTTTATGCCAATCGCAAATCTCTTGAGCTTAGTCTGTGACTTGTAACCTTTTCCAAAGCTTAAGCTGTTTTCCGAGCATAATTGAGGAAGGGGTCTTCCATTGCTTAATTATATTTGTTCTTTGTATTTGGAATCCAAAATTCTTGCTTATATCCTGGCATACAGCTTATTTACCTGGTTGGGCTTTTGAATGGTAGTATAGCATAATTCAATGTGATGTTTCCTATTGGCAGAAGTTTTATTGTATGAAGCAGGGCTTTCCTTGTGTGCTTCCTATTTTGAATTTGCAGCTTGATTTTGATGTCAGCCACTGTCATTTGCTCACATGTATGCTAACCTAATGGGTTTTATGCCTCATTTAAATGTTACAACCTTGTTCTGTCTATTCAGGGTTACACTCCTTTTTTTACTGGTTGATAACTTTATTCTATTTTTCTGTTCAAGAAAGTAAATGCCTCATGTTTTTTATGTGTATCAAATTATTCATTTTGAGACAATTCTGAATTCTTATGATTCATGCTGACTTTTCTGAGGGAATGGGAATTTGCTTACTATTTTTAATTTCATGTCTTAACAGGTTCGGTAACACTGCTTACTTGTACATCTCAGTGGCCTTCATTCAGATGCTCAAAGCCCTAAGTATGTCCATGCACAGTACAAATACTTTTTATTTTTTTCCATTTCTATGACAATAATCTTTTAGCTCAGCTTATATTGGATGGATTTGGAATTTACAGTGCCAGTGGCAACTTTTATCATGGCTGTTATGTGTGGTATCGACAAAGCAAGGTGTGACGTGTTCTCAAACATGTTGCTCGTCAGTGTTGGAGTTGTCATCTCATCATATGGGGAAATTCATTTTAATGGAGTTGGCACACTTTACCAGGTCACAGGCATCTTTGCAGAAGCTCTTAGGCTGGTTTTAACTCAGGTTCTTTTACAGAAGAAGGGCTTGACTCTAAACCCTATCACCAGCTTATATTACATAGCTCCATGCAGGTACCATATATAAATCCTTCAAGAATTGTTTTTTTTTTTTTTTTTGGAAGAGAATGATGTCATATGATGTTATCATGTTAAACAAGTTTCTTCTTTCTTTCTTGTTGTGTGCATTTTATGCACAGCAAGCTTTTTAACATAATTGACAATTTGACATCAACTGTATATCCTGAAATTCCACCTGAAATTACAATTAGGTTTTTGATATGATTCTGATGGAGATTGAAAATCCACCTTTAAGTCTGTTCCCTTGATTGTAAAATTTGTTTTAAAAAACCATATCATAATGCATAGATATGGTGTCTAATGCAAAATTGTGTTGATCTGGCTAGCTGTTATCTCAATTTAGGTTGTGTTTGGTATGAGGTTAAAAATTTGAAGGGGGAATGTTAAGGGGGCAAGATTTAAAGGCGAAATGCTAAGGTTTTAAAAAGTGTCAAGGGGTGAAGTGTTAAGGATGTTTGGGAGTTTGGCATGAGTTGAAAAAATTATGGGTAAAAGCCAGTCCCAGTATAAATAATTTTTAAAAAAATTATATAAAAAAATAATGCTATAATTGTGGTCTAAAATGAGAAGTGGAAGAGAAAAGAATAGATTGTTATTAGATTTATAAAAGAGAGGGACCCCCCCCCCCCCCTCCAAAGTTCGTTTACCCCTCCCCTTATAGGATCGACATTTAACTTTCTTTTGGGATCAAAGGTTACCCTCCTTGAAATTTTTACCTCCCCCACGAATTGTGCTAAACACAGGTGAATGGGTTGAAATATTACAAGGGTAACTTTTCACCCCCTTTATCCCCATACCAAACTTGTCCTTACTGTTAACATTGAAAATCCCATCTGGGTACTCCATGCAATGCTCTAGGATATTTTCTATGGTTGGTGATGAAATGTGATTGGCTAGCGTATTAGGGCTCAGGTTCTCATGCTGGAATAGTTTTTTGTTTGCAGTTTTGTTTTTCTGTGCGCGCCTTGGTATGTACTGGAGAAGCCTGGGATGGAAGTTTCACAGATTCAGTTCAACTTTTGGATCTTCTTTTCCAATGCTCTCTGTGCCTTAGCCTTGAACTTCTCCATATTCTTGGTAATTGGTAGAACTGGGGCAGTCACCATCAGAGTTGCTGGTGTGCTAAAAGACTGGATACTTATAGCCCTTTCTACTGTTATATTCCCAGAGTCTACAATAACCGGGCTTAATATCATTGGCTATGCAATTGGTATTTCTCTACACATGAACGTGGATGCTTTTCATTGTTACGTCTTCTTTTTCTTAAGATTTTGGAAGGTTATTTTAACTGTTTATTGTTGTACTTTTGTGCAGCACTTTGTGGTGTTGTCATGTACAACTACTTGAAAGTTAAGGATGTTCGTGCATCTCAACTGCCTGAAAGTATTCCAGATAGAATGACAAAGGTTAATGTTCTTGAGAGCTCTTGATATATGAATTTCTTTTAGAATGCTTTCCTTTGGGTGACTGCCAATATCAGTGGAAAAAAAGTTGGTAAAAGGGAGTTTTGATGCATGATATAAAAAAAATAAAAAAACCCTGTTATTTGAAGATGTATCATAGTTTAGAGATTGATCAATATAATCCGTGTGACTATTTTTTCCCATCTGTTAGTTTCTTCTGAAAGATATAAGAAATATAGGAAAAATTACTGGCTGGTTAAAAAACAAGGCAAAGTTAACATATTTGTTCTATTAGTGGACTCTATGCTAGTGATGTGGATCATCCTTGAATTCTGGAAATGGAAATCTTGATTGGCTGTTGTACTCTTTCAAATTGCATTATATGCATTCTACCTCTAGCAAACATTGGTAGACAACATACTTTTTAGCCTATTTGTTAGATTTTTATTAGGTAACAAGTGAAGAACGTCAAATATTTGCCGAGTTAATTTACTTAACCCTTAAATGAAAGAAACCTCTTGATACTTTATAAATTAAATCATATCTTGGAATTCATTAACTAACTTATTGGACGTCCCATTAACTGTTTTATCTGTCTAATAATTCAGGTTGTTTCCTTATTGTTTTGTCACAGGATTGGAAATTGGAGAAGAAGTCATCTGATATATTCACACCTAATAACAGCAATGATAACAGCGGAGGAGGTGGTGGGGGGAATATGAATTCATCCTCTGATACGAATGTCGATGAAGAAGCTCCTCTAATTTCATCAAGATTATCACACGTTGGTCGCACGCAGCTTAGCAAGTAGCATTCACACCCCATATTGTTTTAGCCCGACGTTGATACAGGAAGTCATTTTCAAGAGAAAAACAGTAGAGGCAAAGGAACGTACTTGAAAAGATATGCTTTCTTTTGTTCGTTCTTTTTTTTTTTTCTTTTTTTAATTTTTGGGCAATTGAGAAGTGCTACGCTTGTAGCAGGCAGCATGTGCAGTCATCGATTTGATTTCGCCATAGCTTCTGCAGATGCTTAGCTTGGTGCCCATAGCGTATAGTCAAAACTCTTGATTTGGATACCCTTTTTTTTGGAGGGTATGCAATGGGAAAGTAGATTGACAATTATTCATGTCCATGCATGAAATTAAGAGGGATTATTTGTGAAGTTCGATGTGACTGACACAGATTATACCTAGGGCAAGATCCTCATAACCCATTAATTCCTTTTGCAAGAACAGCTAATGTAGCAGAGCATCTACTGCTCCCAAGTTGTCTTCTACCACTCCTGTCATGTTGAGACGACAGCTAACTTCTTCCCTTTTTGTTTGTGGGTGCCTGGTTTTCCTACACTGAACTAGAACGCATATTGCGTTGACATCAAAGAGAGAGAGAGTGGGTGTTACATAGGAATTAACAAAATACAGCCAGCATTAAAAATCCAAACGAAGACTTTTTCCATAAAATAGTATATAGAAAAGGTGAGAATAGAAGCGCCACTGGTTCCGATTAATTTGTGTTTGATCTTGCACTTCTTTCCTCTCTAGACTAGGCAACAGCTTGTGCCATAAATCAGCACCTCCCCAAGAACAGTCTTCAACGTAGCTTCTTTGACACGAGCACCTTGATACATTGCTATTCGAAGATTTCCCACCCTTATCTTTCCATCTCAGCTTCATTCGACACACTATTTTTTTTTCCTTCATGAACCTAAGTTTAACGAGCTCGCTATTTTCAGGTTATTTAAAATAGAGATAACTGATAAGATTTTGAATTTATTTTTTAATAGTTATAAGTTTGAGTCTTTTCAGGACCACTAGAAGTTTATATGATCGTTAATTTTAGAACCCGTGATTGTAGTACATGATCGTTAACTTTAACACCTATAAAATTAATTGAGTTATGTATAAGTTAATCCAAACATGTATAAATCTTAAAAAAAAAAAAAAAAAATAGAAACCTTCCATCTTTATTTGAGCAAGACATTTTGTCTTTATTTGATCAAGTCTTTCATTCTTTATTACCATAAAACAAAAACCCACTCTCTCCAGTCTCCACTATGACATCTCTTTCAGCATTAATTTCACCAAACAATTCCTTTACACATGTTTCATTTATGGTAAAAGCCACTGATCAAATATTAGAAAAGTATCTATCTCATTAGCGGTTGCTTAACAGAAAAATTCAAGTTTTTCACAGCCCATTTAGCAATCTCATCATTAATGTTTCCCTCTAAGGCTACCATGCAACATTCAAGATTTATTCCTCTAGATGTCTTCACAGCTTCCAGCTCTGTCTCATTTGCGGGCATAGAGATGCCCTTTTGTCCATGTGGTTTGCAAGCCTAGCCTTCCACACAAACTACAAGCACCACCATCCCACTTTGTTTAGAGATACCAAGGTAGAGAAACAAGGTCCACATGTTGACCTCTCTCTCGAAGCGAAAAACCACCATCTGGGACCACCGGATTCTCCTTGAGTTTACCGGATTTTCTAAACCCTAAATCACCATCAACTTGAGGAATGCTCTTACGCTTTCTAAACCGACGAGGCAATTCAATCTTCAAGTCTTCCTTCAAAACCCCTCCATTCAACTTAGTTTTAACAGTAGACGTGTTCCTAATAACCCCAAAAATCTCCACCTCATCTTCTCCCTCGTAACATTGCATCTCCAAGTAATCACACATCCTCAAAATCATCATCTTTAGTGTAGTCTCCACGACCATTAGCATAGCATATTTCAGATATAAAAGCAATTTAATTACAAGATTCTGTCATTTAATGACTTGCTTCCCATCCATAACTGCATCTCATAACATTGCTTTGTTTCTTTTGGGTTTTGGTGTGACAGTGGTTTGTTAATTATGGGGTTGATTCTTTATCAAAGACTCAGAATTCAACATTTAAAATAGGCAACAACCCGCTTTTCACATCTGTCACGTCTCGCCCTCCAGCTCTAAAACAATTTAGACATGAAGGGGCTTCTTCCGGTGCACACTGTACAAGTTCCATATCATGGCATCAAGACTGGCCACGAGATATACTGTCTTTTTTAGTTATTTATATTTTTTTTCTAATCATAGGGAAGACAACTATGTTTATCTCTTGTCAAATCGAAAGAAGAAGAAATGGGGAAGAGTTGAAGTCTAGGGGAGGTGGACAGTGATGAAGCCACGTAAGAGTAAAAGGGGGCAATTATGCCCCCTTAATTTTTTTTAAAATATTTTTTATATTAGAATAGTAATATAATAATATGGTGAGGGGCGGATATAAACAGTTATTATTGTTGACTTGTGTTTTAATACAATAAATAATATATTAAAGAACTTTAAAAGGCGTGGGAAAGATCTGTAGATTTTCCATGCCTTTTATTATACTTATATATAATAATAATTATTATTATTATTATATTATAATATATATTATTTTTCGTTTTCATTTTTTTTCTGTATTTTTTTGGTTTTTTATGTTTTTATGGGTTTTTTTTTTTGCTTCTTTCTTAGTTTTTTTTTTCTTTTATTTTTTTTTGTTTGATTTAGTTTGTTAATTGATCCCGAGTTTGACGGGTTAACTATACATTTTATTTTATTTTTGTTTTTTTTTCATTTAGTTTAGTTTGTTAATGTTAAATTTCTTTCTATTTAATTATCAGACTTTCATGACACGTATTTCAAGCTTGACATGTTAACCCGTCAATTTTATGCAAAAACAATTGACTCGCGGCATCGCGCGGGTCATGTTTTTTCACTGTAGCTAAAGCTGTTTTTTTTTTTGCAGTTTTTTTTTTCGTTTTTTCTTCTGCGGCATTTTTTTTTTGTTTTTGATTTTTTTCTGTGGCAGTTTTTCCTTCTTTTTTTTTGCTTTTGCTTTTGTTTTTTTTTAAAATGTTTTTTTCACTGTAGTAGCTTTTTTTTTCCTCGCTTTTGTTTCTTCTGTTTTTTACATATAATGTATTACTGTGCACACAGTGAAATACTTGACTTCTTTTTTTGTTTTTTTTTCTTTTAATGAATTGTTTTTGTTTAATTTAGTTTGTTAATGTGAAAAAAAAATTAATTTAGTTATCATACTTTCATTACATGGATCTCGGTTTTTTTCTATATTAATCTGGTTGAGAACTTAGCTTTGTAGTTTTTTTTCAAAAAGAAAAAAAAAACACTATGGATTACTACAGTGTTTCCCTTGCATGATTTTTGTTTAGCTGCAGTGTTTCCCCTACATGTTTATTTTTTAAATTATCTTTGTTAAATTTATTTTTTTAATATTGAGTTGGTTGATAATTTAGCTTTAATTTTAGCTTTCCCCATGTTTTTTCATTATAATTATTATTATATTGTATTATATTATATGACTGTTTTTTTCTTTTTAATTTTTTTAATGAATTTTTTTTGTTTGATTTTTTTTGTTAATGTTAATTTTTTTTTTATTTAGTTATCATATTTTCATTATACGAATCTCGGGTTTGATGGGTTAACCTGATTTGACAAATTATTTTTTTCATTTAGTTTAGTTTGTTAAAATTAATTTTCTTTCTATTTAATTATTAGATTTTCATGACACGTATCCTGGGCTTGACGGGTTAACTTGGTTTGATGGGTTAACCCGGTTAATTCTGGGTAAACCCGTCATTTTTATTTATTTAGTTATCAAACTTTCATGACACAAATCCCAAGTTTTACGGGATAACCTGGTTTAAAGGGTTAACCCAATTAATTCAATTTCTTTTTCTTTTTATTCATTAGTTTTTTCCTTTTTGTTGATTTTTTTCTTTGTTTTTTAAATTAATCTATTTAATTATCATGCTTTTATGACACGACCTTATAGCCAGACCCACATCCAATATTCTTGGGTCTGGTGTTACAGTCAGACTGACTTAAACTTGGATCATGCAAGTTTAATTTTATTATTAATATTATAAATATTATTTTTAGGTCAAGCGTTGCAGCCAAAATTCCAAGATTCTTGGGTATAATTTTGCAGAAAAACCCAAAATTTTTCAATTTTTATTTTTTTAAATATTGTTTAAAAAAAAAAATAACCCGCGACATCGTGCGGGTATCAAAGCTAGTATAATATATGTGCAGTGCACCAGCTCAACTCTCATTTTCCCAAAATTTTGTTTTTTCTGCTAACTATTCAAGAGCTTTTCGACTTTTTATTTTTAGCTGCTCTCATCCTTATAAAAAAAAAATTTCAAGTCCGGTTAAGCAACATTAGAAAAAAAATTTCTTTTTTATTTGTTTTATTATTTAATTTTAATTTTATTCTTTTATAATTAGTTATTAAAAATATTAAGATTTATAATAATTTAGAGGTTTTAATATATATAATATTTTAAATCAATTAAAAATAAATGATAGTTGATTAGACTGCAAGATTTTGAACAATAATTGGACAATAGGCATTGATTTGATTGTTTTTAATTAATTAAAGGTTATATCATTTCCAATTGAATTAGTTACGATATAAAACTAAACTTTTTCACAAGATGAACAAGCAAACAATGAAATTGTTGTCAGCAGGTAAAGATTGATATTTGCAAAATTAAAATTATTTTAGCTTGAGATTGGTCCTTTTTATGATGTTAGTTCCTTGTACCTTTCTATAAAATAATTAGGACAAATGATTAAATAAATCATGTTTTATTTGTTTTTTTTTCTCTTTTTTGTTTTCGTCAGACAATTTGTGTTTTGCTAGAGAAGAATTAACATGTGTGTGCAAGCTTGATTTTAATCAGTGCATGTTGGTTTTTTCTTAAAAAAGGAAAGAAAAAAACAATTTTTTTGTTTATAAAAATGATTTGTCGTGGTAAATTTAGACTATCAATCTTGATCCATATGCATGCATTATGTACAACATGTTACATGGTAATGAGGTGCGAAATGGCTTTTGATGAATTGATCTGGATTTTACTATGAATTTCATATGGAAAGTTTACAATTATTAAGCAATTCAACTAAAAATTTTTATTATGAAAACTAAAAGAAAACAATTATAATGTAAGTTTCTCATTTTAAAAGTATTTTTAAATTAACTTTGATTTATATGAGTTACTATATTTGTTTCAAGTTGATTTCTAATGCATGTATATATAATATAATATTTATTAATAATTTCTTTCTTTATTTAAAAAACTCTGGCTCCATCACTAGAGATGGATGAAGTGTAGTTTGAATATGAAAAGATGATACGGTGGTAGGAAGGAAGAGATGATTACTAGAGTAACTCACTGTTTTTACTCATTTGTTATGAGCTGCTGTATAATTGATGAGTTTTAAATTTAAATGTGTTTATAATATGGATAATTGATTAATTTTATGGTTTATATAATTTAATTTATTTTTTAATTAAAATATTAGATGACTGGATAAAAAACTCAAATGATTGATAGCTTATGGTGTCTGGTAAATTAAAATAACTAGTAGCCGGTACTTGCAAAAAACATTTTTTGATAGAAGTAAAGACTTTTATATGCTTAAATTAATAATTTTATAAAGAGAAAAGATGTAATAATATTTTAGAAAAATAAATTTTGAAAATATATATGTTGAAAGTTTTAAGAATGAAAAAATTATAAATTTAAAGTTTGAATGATTCATGTTTTATTTATAGGTCATGAGTCTTGTTATTTTATAAAGAAAAAGGTTAAAATGTATTTAAACTTGATGATATTTTAAGTTATATTATGCTTAAAATAACATATATTAGATCAGTATAAAATATTAAGGTATTTATGTAGAGTCTTGAAAAAATTCATCCCTCAAAATAAGATCACAGAGTGAGGCTCTTCTTACAGGGTGGGAATGTAGCGTTGAGTTCCTCCCATAAAACGAACCCATAAAGTTGTTATATTAAAGTACATTGAATGAGTTTTTTTAAGGAATATTTAGACCTATTAAATTTAGATTTATCTATGATAATGTGATGTTGGTATACCTTGGTTGCTAAAACTATATTTTTTTTAAAAAAAATTGTTTTATAATTTTACATTATTTTAATGTTTAAATATTAAAAATAATTTTTAAAATAAAAAATATTATTTTATTATATTTTTAAATAAAAAAATATTTTAAAAAATAATTCATTATAATCTTGCAAATATCCTCTTACCTAGCGTTGGTTAGGGTAGGATGGGAAGGGTACCCCTTCCCCCAACATTTTCAAATAAATAAATAAACATATTACAGCGCATTTCCACTAATAATTAATTATCGTTCGCTAATAATAACTACAAGCGAAGAATTCCACTAGTTTATCTTTTCTGGGGGCTTTAATTAAATCAAAAATTAATCTTAAATATTAGTCTTAAATACCAAATCAATTACCAGACAGCGATTCTGTCCATTTTCCACGCCTTCTCTCTTTTTCCGTTAAACAGAGCTGAGCATGTCTCAATAACCCTAGAAAAAAACCCTGATTTCTCTCTTTTCTTTCTTCCCTTTTTAACTCAATGTTTGTTTACTAGGGTTTTTGGATTTCGAATTTGAAGAGAAAAAAACTGTGTTTTTATTGTTTTTTTTCCAACAACAATCAAGAGAGAAATCGAAGCTTCGCCGGAGATTTGAAAGGTTTCCGGCCAGCGGCAATAAGAAAAAAAGCAAGAAAAGAATGGCGAGCGAATTGCAGATGAGTCCGCAATTGGAGCAGATCCATGGTGAAATCAAAGACAACTTTCGAGCTCTCTCGTATGCTCTCTCTCTCTCTCTGTTAAAATTAAAAAGTTCGCTAATTTGACTAAAAAATCAGCGCTCTTCTTCTTTAGATCCGCACTGGGCGGGGAGAGTTTGTTTGTTTGTTAGTTTTTCTTTTCGAATTACTGCCTTTTGTTTCTGTTATGTTATTTTGCCTAATTTTCTGTTTCCATATATATGAATTGAGAGAGATATGCTTCTGAGTGAAATTTTCAAGTTTTTTATTTGGTTAGACGGGCATTTAATTAGAAAGAGTGGACTTTTAAGAAGAAAAAATAAATCAGTCTTCTTTGTAGAGGTTAGCTACTTGACTATGGCTTCAAGGACTGACTGTTTTCTTGATAAATTGGTATTCAACATATAACAAGTAGCTAAAGCAGAAGCAATTTGAGGTGGTTTTAGCCTTCCACGATACATACCAATCTTGATATTTCATCCTATGAACAGTTATGTAACGCAGTTATGCTATAAAATGGATTAGTATATTCTTGCAAAGATAACTGTATTATTTCATGAAAATTATTATGGGTTTTGGTTTTTGTTCTTCAGTTTCGTTACTAGCAGTCATGTCTGGGGATTTTTTTCTCCCTCCCATAACAAGCAGAGTGTCAGCTGAGCTCGTTGAATAATGTATCTATGCTCGTTCTTATTTCAAAAACGGATCAAAATGTTGTTGGATATTTCCTGTCTTCTGAAGGAGCAGTTTGGATGTCTTGACATCTGATGTGGAGTTTAATTCCATTCCTCATTTCTATTTCGTGTCTGGGCCTTAAATTCACTAGTTGTAGTAGTGATAGTTCTTTCTTTTGGTCTACATACTGATTTTTATGTTTATCACCCAAAGTTCCCATATTGCACATGTCTTTTTGTTCGTATACATGGATGGGATATGCATGTGACTTCTTTGATCACACTTCCTGGTATATTGCTAAATGATAGTGGCACTTGTGATAATTCTTGCCTTTTTATTTACAGAAATGGCTTCCAGAGGCTGAACAATATTAAAGATTCTAATAGACAAAGTAAACAGCTGGAGGAACTTACTGGGAGGATGAAGGAGTGTAAACGGTATGTCACATATTGGCCTTCAATTTTTGAAATTCCATATCTGCATTGTAGTGTGGGACTCTTGAACCATTATTTTTCTTGTCAGATGTCATAATCTGATGGAAACAACGTGCAATCTACTTCAAAGATAAATAAAATGTGTATACAACGTGTTTCTACATCTCATTCTGCTATAAAAAAAATCTCCATTAGCTTAGCTCTTGAAAATATTAAACCATCTGGTTGGATTACTTTGGCTAGTGTGGAGTTAGTTATGGTTCAGTTGAGTTACGTTTGTCTTCAGGACTTGAGAGATTACACATTTTAGTGAAATCAATAGCAGAAGGTTTTTTTATTTCCCCGATGCCTATCCTTGCCGTGCTTAAGCAACTTTGTTTTGCATGGGTTGCAGGAAGAGTCAGTTCTGGGCTGCTCTCTCTCTCTCTCTCTATATATATATATATATATATATATATATATGTATGTATGTATGTATATCTTAAAAAGTAAATAATGGAATCTGAACAGGATTACTTTGGTTAAGATGTACTAAGTTCGCTGGCCTAGTTTTTTTTCCTGTAATTTGTTATTTAGAATTCTTAAATTCCAACAATCATCTCAGGTTGATTAAAGAGTTTGACCGTGAAATTAAAGTTGAGGAGAGCAAAAATCCTCCTGAAGTAAATAAGCAACTCAATGATGAGAAGCAATCCATGGTCAGTTCTTTAGACCCCCATATCACTGATCGAATTGCATGAAATGCTTAATAGGTTATTTTCTTAGTCCCCTTGTTTTTAATCTGTCCATTCAATTTCCATCTCTGTTTTTGGTGCAGATAAAAGAGCTGAATTCCTATGTGCAACTGAGGAAAACGTAAGTTAATGTATTTGCTATGTTTTTAGATTTGAGTTTATGGGTGTAGTGGCTTTCAGACCATTTTGAGCTCAGTCCTTGTGATATCGATGCCTATTACTTCATTTAGAAAGCAAGTGTCATCCTCAATCAGAATTGTGTCCTTACCACATTGTTGGTTGTAAAATTGAATACATAACATCAAACAGGGCATCTTCTTCACTTTAACATATGGGGTACTTTTGAAGTTCTTGCTCCTGACCCTGCATGGTGGGTCTGCAGGTATATGAATAGCCTTGATAACAAAAGAGTTGAACTCTTTGACATGGGAGCTGGAGCAAGTGAACCTATGGCTGAAGAAAATGTTCGAATGGCATCAGGTGAGATCTTATTTCATTCCATAACATCTGGAACTTTGTGGGATATGTTTAGTTTGCACAGAAAAACTACCACTACGTGATGATTGTTTGAACACATGCCCTCTTAATCATATGGTTGATCCTCAAATGAGATTATTCCACTTGAAGACAATATTAGTATCAGACGTGATTGCCACTGGGAATTTCAGTATTTGCAAGAGAGTTTTTACCTCTTAATCAAATGGTTAATCCTCTAATGAGATTATTCCTCTTGAGCACAATATTAGTGTCAGATGTGATTGTAACTGGGAATATCAGTTTGTGAAGAGATTTTTTACACCATTCTTTTGGCCATGGGAGTAAAAGGAGGAAAAAGAAACTCATCAGTAGTCTCTTAGTTGCAGATTTTCAGAACTAGATTTGGCCTGATTTTTTTATGAACAATGAATTGATTTCTCAAACTTCAGATGCATAATGTCACTCAAAATCTATTTGACAATATGTACCCCTTGTATTCATGTATATGTATCCATAAATCTTTCCAGATTTTATGATTAATATTTTTGATTGGCCTCATTGTTTAATTTATATTCCTGTTTTCTAGCTATGTCAAATCAAGAACTTGTTGATGCTGGGATGAAGACAATGAATGAGACTGATCAGGCCATTGAACGCTCTAAACAGGTAAATGAGCTTTGTGAATCATGTTCCACTTTTCTGTATTTGTAACATCAGGATTTTTTCTGTAGGTTGTTGAACAAACAATTGAAGTGGGAACTCAAACTGCTGTTACCTTAAAAGGCCAAGTAAGCATGATCCACTAACCTGTCCGAGTTTACTTATTTGCCTTTATTTCCTCCGTCATTAGTTTGATGTTCTTATTCCTGTCAAGGCTTTAGTTGATTTCAGTTGGACTTGAGGTCTAGTTGAGTTGAATTTTATAAGTAGGGTATACTATGTACTGATTCAAAATTGGGCAGACTGAACAAATGGGACGCATTGTTAATGAGCTGGATACTATTCAGTTCTCTATTAAGAAGGCCTCACAGCTAGTGAAGGAGATTGGGAGGCAGGTTAGTTGATGTTCTGTTCTCTCTATGCTACCTCAATTCCCTTTGTTTTTTTCGGTTCATGTACTAAATCTTTTTTCTTTTCTAGGTTGCTACTGATAAGTGCATAATGCTATTTCTACTTCTTATTGTCTGCGGTGTAATAGCCATAATCATTGTGAAGGTACTCTCTTCAGCTCATTGTTTTATAGTGTTTACTTTGTCACTTAATGAATGAAATTGTAAGAGTTGGTAAACTATATGGAATTGAATGATGAAGGGAGAAGTAAGAAGAAACTGAATGGCACATCAAAGGTGCAATCTTTTGTAAAAGTTTTGCAGATATCATATTATTCAAACAAATTGTATGAATTTCAATCGGACAATAGAGGTAGAGGTTTCGAGTTCTGTGGTATTCTTCTGAAGAAACTTCATTAATGGTGATGAAATGTTGGTTCATTCTTTCAAGCACCACTTTCACAGTTAGACAAAACCATTCAATATGCATGATACTGTTTGTACCATTGCACATGTGGTCATGCTCCAGTGCTTATATATATATATATATATATTTATTACTTTCAAATTGCCATGTAGAAACTCAGCATCAGCAACACATTCCTTTATCTAATTTGCATTATGTAATTTTTCAGGTTGTCAACCCTAGCAACAAAAATATCAGGGACATTCCTGGACTGGCTCCACCAGCCCCCTCGAGGAGGCTGTTATAAGTAGGGGATCCATGACATTTTGAGCAGATTCATCATCTCAGACAAAGTGATGTTTCCCACCTTGTTTTATGGGTTTATGTTTGAGTGACAAGAGGGAGTGGTGGGAAGAGTTCTGTTTGCGGCATTTGTTGGGGTTTTCCTTGTTTTTTTCATCCTTTCAATTTATTCCTTACCTGAGATGTGCATATCCTGTATGATTATGTATGTAAATCACACATGAGAGCTTTCTCCATTAATTTGAATATTGTGCTATCGTTCTTTGTGTAAACGTTTCTGACTGTTGCAGATGTAAGAGGAAAAGGAGGGCAAAAGGAGTAAAAATATCCTCTTGCTGTGAAATGTGAAATTCATAGATGCATGTGTGTTATTCTGGAGATGTTGCTCTTTTTCTTTTCTTTTTCTTTTTCTTGTTCTTTATTTTTTCATTAGTAATTGAAGGCTTTGTGTTAAAATAAATTTGAACTTTTTCTGTGTGTTATGCACAGTAAAGTACCCTCGATATCTTCATTGTTGGATCAGAAATTCAAACTTGAAAGGAATTTTTCTGTGCTATTGAAATTCAAAATGGGAAAACCCTAATAAGCCATCTGCTGGGTGATTTTTTTTTTTTAAAATATCATTATATAGGACAAATAAATAGTTAAAATCCAATAGGGAAAACATCAAAACTGCCTCCCATTTGATGTTAATCTATCATATTTTTTGAAATTTTGACATGGGGATTTTTATTCACTTGTAAGGGGGTTGTTTTTTCATCTAAAAATTTTATTTTCAAACTACACACACACTACATACTAGTTTATTTATCTGTGTTTTGCTGGAGGCCGAATTATTTTTCGAAAAACATATAAAAAAAACTATTAAGAGTGTTTGGATTTTTTTTTTTTTTGCAAAACATGATAAATCTTTGAATTTCTTAACTTTGATCTTTAAATTTTCCAATTAAATTATATAAAAGTTAATTTGATGTGAATTGGTTTGTTTAATAGGTTTAGAGGAAACTTTGATGAATCTTTTTTATTTTAAAAAACTAATATTGAATAATAAAATTTAAAAAAAATTAAGAAAAAAAATAAAAGAAAATGTTGAGCCAAGTAAACTTTTCAAACCAGCAATCCAGGTTATTAAATAAAAAATACTATAAATGAATTTCCAGCAAATCTAGCATCGAATAATGAATTATTACTATTATTATAACTATTAATATTCTCATCGTTATTATTATCATTGTTATTATTATTATTATCATTACAATTATTATCGTCACTACTATCATTATTGTTACTAGTATTATCATCATGATTCCTATTATTATTATTGTTATTATTATTACTATTAATAATATTGTTAAAATTATTATTATTATTATTACCACCATTAATATTACCATTATTTTTATTCTTATAACTATTATCATTATTATTAATATTTTTGCAATCACTACTACTATTATTATAACATGCTGTTATTACTACTATTATTATCATTATTGTTGTTGTTGTTGTTAGTATCATTATCATTGTTATGATTATTAGCACTATTATTAACACCATCACTACCATATTATTATTATTAGCCATGTTAGCATTATTAATATCTATTATCATCATTGTTAAAATTATTACTATAACTAGTATTATAATTATTATTGCTATTATTATTATCATCATTATCATGATTACTATTATTATTAATAGTATTATTGTCGTTTTTATTACCTTTAATATCATTATTATTTTAATTATTATTAATATCATCATCATCATCATCATCATCATTGATATCATAACCACTATGATCATCATAATAAATTATTATTAAAAAAACACAAATTAGAACTAAATAACTAAATTAAAAACAAATAACAAATTAACAAAAGAGAAAAAAATAAAAATAAAAATAAAATTCAAAACTAAGACGTTCAATTCTAAAACACCAACAAAAATTAGAGATGTTGGTTTTTTTAGGGTGGGAGAAAGAAATGACAAGGAAAAAGAAAAGGGTTCATCAATAATAAAATGATCATTTTTAGATGACATGTGCCACCTAAAAAAAAAATGACATGACAGAGAATAAAATGACACGGTGGAAGCATATATTTATTGCCAGGAGACGCCGCACGCACCACCCAAAATGCACGGTGCCTCCGTCTCACTAAAAGCATGCGCTAGTAGCTTTTTCAACGAAAAAAATAATTATTAAATTATAAATTACATCACCACCAAGACAAACCCAACAATTACAATATATATATATATATATATATATATATATATATATATATATATATATATATAAAGGCTCAAGATTTTTAACTCTAATGTTAAATTTGTAATTTTATTGTATATCAAAATGTGAAGTGCCCAAAAAAAACCTTTGATTAGAGTTAAATGATTTTTTGTTTTTAAGGGTAGCAAATTCATTTTATTGTGCACAAACATGATAAAAAGACAATAAAACCTCTGAATAATTATCAAATGACAAAATAACCAAAGAAAAATATCATTTTACCCCTAAAATGCAACATTTTGAGAGTTTTCCAATAGCAAAATCATCATTACACTATTACAAATAAACAAATGTATATCTACAACTAAAACACTTATATTGTAAAAAAAAACTCTTAATGTTTTATTTTATTTTATTGAAAGTTAATGTGTTTTTTATTAGGTGAACTTAACATAAAAACAAAAAATAGTTTGAATGTAAATTTGACACAATCTCAATTCGGGGATGTATTTGAGGATTGTCAAACCTGATAATAGCATTGGCATATGATGCACTATTGACCAGAGTCCTGATATTATTGAGCAGAAAAATGACATCAAGGTAACTGGGTTCTTCAAGTTTGAGGCTTGTACACTTTGGTTGAAACCTGTCAACGAAATTAATTTATAGAGGTTTGTATTTTAAATAATATCTTAATTAATTAATATTTTTTTATTCAAGTGATTTTAATTTATAGAAGTTTAACTTATGCATAACTTAATTTGTTTTTGTTGAAGAAGTTGAATGTTCATACACACACATATACTAGGCACATGATCGGGCTAAGTTGTTTGTCTATATTTGTTTTGTAAAAAATAATGTGTAGATGATGCAAATATATTTTGAAAAAGTAGAAGCAATTAACAATTCAATATAAACTTGGTTTGTAAGGTGAGATTAAAAACTAACAAAAAATTTATAAAAGAGTTAAGGGGAAAAATCTAAATTCAAAAAATAATGATCAAATAAAAAAAAATACAAAAAATAAAATTGAAGTACTAAATCAAATATTTTAATTGGAGTTTGCTTTTTATTCTATAAGTTTTACAAAACTATACATTTTTACTCATAAAACATTTTGAAAGAAAAAAAAATCATAAAATTATTATTTTTTGTATGAAATGGTCGACTGATTATACAATTGTATCCAATAGAACGATTAGTTGACAGTTATCGTCTTTCATAAGCACGACATGTTTAAATATCATTATCATGAATCACAACAATTATCTTATCACGTTTAGAAATAATTATATTTAATAAATATTGCATTTTAAAAATGCGACAAGATGAAAGTATGCTACTTTACTAAAAAAAACTAATGGTATTATTCTACCATGACTTTTGATTTAATGTGCTAAATTTAAAATAAAATCATATAGAAATGTATCAAAATAATTATTCTATTTTACTATCAATATTGTTAATACTAACTCTATTAAAGTGTTTTTGTTTATAAATATATTAAAATTATTATTTTTTATTTTTTAAAAATTATTTTTAATACCAATATATTAAAACGATTTAAAAATATTAAAAAAATAATTTTAAACAAAAAAATTTCAAAATTTACCCTACCTCGTTTAGAACCCAATACCAAATGGAGGTTAATCTTAATTGACATGCGCTGAAAAGCATGCCATGAATCACACTCCCAGTGACTACTGTAATTATTGTTATTATCATTATTATTATTATTGTTACTAATACTATTGTTCTATCATTAATGCATCCCAGTAAATAATAAAGGAAGACGATGACATTAATGCCATTTATCTTCTTTAACATATACCTGTGCAACTGGATAAATTGGTTAATCAGTATGTAAAATGCAAATAAATAGTGAAATGATATAGAAGTAAATTTCTTGGTGAAATAATATATTTTTGGATTTCACGGTTAAAAACCATGATAAAATTTTAATTGATACTGCAGTTTACAACCGCAATATCTATTTAAATTCAGAATAACTGATTGATCGATTCATAAAAAAAATCACAAAACTATGAAAACCAGGGTTCCAGGGCGAGATTTTTGAAATCTAAAGATTCGATGGTCAAAATAGTAATTTCATATATTTTCTAAGAAAAATAGCTTTTGAAAACTTCTGTAAAAACATAAGCATTTTCAAATATTAACTTAAAAGTTATGATCTTTTTAAACTATCATTTTGGTTTGGCATGACGAGACCTCCTCATAAACTTAAACTTGACTCATTGTTCCATGAATGCATATATTAGGTCATTCATGTAATTTATCCAGGACATGTTTTTATCTATTTAAAGCAGACCCATACTTGACTGCTTAGAATCACCAGTGAGAACTATTATATGAACAATGACCTTTTAAGATTTTAATTGGAGTTTGCTTTTTAGTTTATAAGTTGGACATAACTATATATTTTTACTTATAAAACATTTTGAAAGAAAAAATTCATAAAATTATTATTTTCATGTGAAATAGTCGACCGACTATACAATTGTATCCAATAGACCGATTAGTTGGCAGTCATCGTCTTTTATAAACGTTACATGTTTAAATATCGTTAACATGAAGTGCAAAAACTATCTTATTATTTTTAAAAATAGTAATATTCAATAAATATTGCGTTTTAAAAACACAACAAGATAAAAGTATGCTACTTTACTTAAAAAATAAATTAAAAGCTATTATTCTACCATGACTTTTGATTTAATGTGCCAAATTTAAAATAAAATCATATAGAACCCAACTACAATGATATCTCATCACATGGCAAAATATTTGTATGGTGTAGAATAATCAATGGATACTAATAATGCTAGCGAGTACATCAGCAAGTTTTGTTGGTCCACTACTCTTAGCATGTTTGTCACGTTAGTTAATTAATATCCCATGATAAAAGAAATTATACAGAAAAAATCGAAATGTATTTAGTTAAAGACAAAATGTATTTAATTGAAGAACTATAGATAATAAGTATAAAATAAAATTGAAATAATATTTTTTATTTTTAAAATATAAATTATCAAAGAAATTTACACTGTGTTTATTTTCTATGTTTTGAACCAGAGTTGGAAAATGTTTCTTGAAATAGTTGTAGATAATCTTTGAGATTGTGGTAATAATTATTTTTAAAAATATTTTTTTATTTAAAAATATATTAAAATAATATATTTTTTAATTTTTAAAATTTTATTTTTGATATTAGTATATCTAAAATTATAAAAAAATAATTTAAACTAGGAAAAACCTGAAAGATGTTTTAAAATACCTTTTTAAAATATAAAAACAAATACCCTAATGGCATAGCATATAGCATTGGTTTAAAAAGTTGGTTGGGATTGATAAGAATTTGTAAGCATTCCATGATCACACAAGTTTCCTGGCAGTCGCTGGGGTGTGAGAAAGGACAACCACACATGCCAAGCCCAAAATAGGCCACGTGCATTTCTAGTATTCCTAGATTAAAAGAAAAAATTGAAAGAAAAAAATTTATATAAAAGAATAAGTAAAAAAAATAAAATATATTGCAACTCGAAATTGAAGGAATACATTTAAAAGAAACAAAACTCTTATTAAAAAGTTAAGGATAAAAATATAAAATTAAAAGAAAAAGTACCAAATCACAAATACAAAAAACAAAGAAGTCCGATCAATAATTTTGTGGGGAGAAATAAGAAAAAGAGAGGAAAAAAAGGCTCAATGATAACAAACCACATACCCATGATATGCTTCTCAGTTCTCACCACCTGAAAGAGAATTCAACAAAATATCTAACTATACAGCGACTGGTCAGAAAAATAAATAAAAATAAAATTTTATATTTTTAAAATATAAGTTATCAAAGAAATATGTATTGTTTTTGTTTTTTTATGTTTTGAACATTGAGGAAATGTTTTCTGAAAATAATTGTAGATAATATTTAGGATTGTAGTAACGATTGTTTTTAAAAGTATTTTTATTTAAAAATACATTAAAATAATATTTTTTAAAAAATTAATTTTTATATTAATATATTAAAATAATCTAAAATTATAAAAACATAATTTAAAATAAAAAAATAACTTAATTTTTTTAAAAATATAAAAACAAACAACAATGATAGCATAGATAAAATAAAAAGTTGATATGAATTTGCAGGCATTCCATGACCACACAAGTTTCCTGGCGGTCGTGGGGGTGTGAGAAACGACAGCCTCACCAAAATAGACTGTCCATTTCTACTAAAAGACAATTGAATTTAATTTGCTGACTAAAAAGAAGATTGAAATGAGAATTAAAGTGGAAAATATGTCGATAATTGATGATGGGTTTAAAGTTATCGCAAAAAAATAATTTTAGTATTAAACTTTACAAATTATACATATTTGTTTTCGCAATTTAATTTTCATACAAAAATTTGTTTTTGCAATTTTTTTTTAATTCTTGATTTAAGAAAAGAAATAAAAAGAAATTGTTTGATTCTAATTATAGGAAGAGAAAATGAGTATTGATATCAATTTAAGTCATTAAAATAATCAATTTAGTGTTAATAAGTTTTATTTGATAAGAGTTTTACTTATTTTTTCACCTTGATTACCTAGATAACCATATCTAAGCGGAAAAAGATTTTTGATTTCAAGTTTTTGTGTGTTTGTGTTTTAATGTTATTTATAGGGTTTTCAAGATGTTTATGCTATTTTCTTAGTATTTTAGATAAAAAATGAGTTACAAATAATTTTTAAAGTAAAAAAACATCTTTTTTTGTAGGCATAGTGAGAAAAACTAAACAATGTGTTGTTTTGATTTTTTTTTCTAAGAAGTTTTTTTTTCTAAAAATTATTTTGTATGTGTTTATTTTTTGAAGATATTATTGTAATTCATCTATAATTTTTTATATATAATTTATTTCTTAAAATAAAAAAAATATTATTTTTTGATAGTATTTCTAATAAGTGCAACCTTGTGATATATATATTTTTTCTTTTATTTTATCCAATCATTTTTATGTGTGTATTTATTTCTACTATCATCTGATTAAATAAAAAATAATTTTAATAAATAAAATTATTGAACATAATCGAGTAAATAAATCATGCTGTAAAATTAAATATCCTGTTCTAAACTCATATCTTGACTTTTTCATATATGTATTTAGTTATTGTTAATAATTGTTTTTTATTTACAATTTACATTTAATATTTTTTTATTATTATAATATATAAAATATTTCAACTTAAAATACTAAAAAAATGATTTTTTTATGGATGATTATAATAATAATAGTAAAATCATTAGTATGAAAACAAAATTGATCAAATTAATAGTATAAGCTTTAATATGTCATTAACTCATAGTGGCTTGTTTGGTAACGCGGTAAACTTGACCACGCTATGAATCTAAGGTAAGCTATTTGAATCCCTCCGCGTCATGAATCCAGCTCATCGCCAAACAAGCCCAAGACCCCCTCGTGGATGAAAGATAGGAACAACAGCTGGGGAATTTAGACTTTTCCTTATGCGTGCAACTTTAGTGTTGCTGTTATGTTTGCGTAACAATAGATAATTTAGCCATGTTCTGGACATTTCTTTTAACATGATAAAAAAATAAAAATATTAATTATTAATTTATAACTTCATGCGTGCATTCCATAATTTATGTGCTCATAAATATTAAAAATATGTTGATTAAAAACTAAGTCATGAAATTAAAAAAATTGATGTAAATTAAGATATTTAATGGTGTATTGTGTAAAACCCTTCAATATCTTTATTTAATATGTGGCGTCAATTTTGTTTTTTATAAGAAGAGAAAAAATTCAATTGATGGAAACAAACTGATTTGCAAAATTTCCAAATAAAAAAAATAAAAATACTTTATGAATCCATGGATTACTGCCCTGTAAATCAGGGGTTTATTAACTTATCTCAAATTCTCAGGTGTTATTAAAAAAATAAAACATAAATTTTTGAGTGTTAGATTGCATAAAAACATATATTTTTTTAAATTTTAAAAATTTATTTTTAACATTAACATATCAAAATAATCTAAAAATACAAAATAAAAAATTAAACAAATCAAATCAAATCAATTATTATTATTATTATTATTATATCCGATTACCATCACTGTTGCTCTTACTACTATCACTCCATCATTAATGCATCCCAGTACATAAAAAAGTAAGACCATGGCATTAATACTATTTATCTTCTCCGAACGGCATATAAAATTATATGGAGTTTAAGATTTTAATTATAGTTTTTTTTTTTAATTCTACAAGTGAGATAAAACTATATATTTTTACTTATAAAAACATTTTAAAAGAAAAAATTAATAAAATTATAATTTTTATGTGAAATGATTAACCGATTATATAGTTGTATCCAACAAGCTGATTAATTGACAATTTTTACATTTTAAAAGCACGATACGTTTAAATATAGCTATTCTGAAGCGCGATAACTATCTAGCTGTGTTAAAAAATAATGACATTTAATAAATATTGCATTTTAAAATTACAACAAGATAAAAATATATTATTTTACTATTTTTTTAAACAGTATTATTATTTTTGATTTAATGTGCCAATTTTAAAATAAAATCATGTAAAACCCAAATATTTGTATGGTGTAGAATAATCAAAGGACACTAATAATGCTATCGAGTACATCAGCAAGTTTTGCTGGTCACTGCTTTAACATGTTAAGGTCACGTTAGTTAATTCAACATGATAATAGAAATTATACAGAAAAAACTAAAATATATTTAGTTGAAAATAAATAGATAATAGTATAAAATAAATTAAAATAATTTTAAAATATAAATTATTAAATAAATATGTATTGTGTTCTATCTTTTATGTTTTGAACCAATAACGAAACTTTATTTAGAAACAGTTATCAATAATATTAGAGATTGTGATAATAGATTTGAGTGTTGTTATTATGTTTACATAATACTAAATAATTGTAGACTGGATAATTCTTTTAATATAAGAAAATAAATTTTAATTATTAATTTATAATTTGATGCGTACATTTAATAATTATATACATATATATATATATAAATATTAAAAATATATTAACTAAAAACTAAGTCATGTGATGCGTGCACTCCATAATTATACGCGCCTATGAATCTAAGGTATACTTTTTGAATCCCTTCGCGTCGAGAATCCAGCTCATCACCAAACAAGCTACTGAATCCAAAAACATAAATTTTTGAGGGTTAGATTGCATAAAGGTTTAGAAAAGGAGTTAACAATAACAAAATTAAAAAGTAGGGGATCACAATAATAATATACCCAAAAAGGCAGCACTGAATCCAAAAACGAACGAAAGAATCAGACTTTCTCGTCCTTATCCATTAATCAATCGAAAATAGTACTATGCAGTGTTGTTTTATAATTTTTTTTAAAAATATATTAAATTAATATATATTTTTATTTTTTAAATTTATTTTTTAACAATAATATAAAAAGAATCAAAATAAAAAATATTTTCAAGCAACTTTTTTAAATGTTTTAAATTTTAAATGAAATAACAAAGATACTATACTAGCTATATATTAATTACAGTTCCCTCCAAGCCAAAAAAAACCCAAAAGGAAACTGCCCATTAACCTCTGGTTAAATTCTGACCAGACATCACAGTTGAAGAGAGAACAGAAAGAGGACCACTGTGGCTGTCTCGCCATATTACCACTAGTCCATTCTTTTTATTTCTCAATTTCTCTATTAAAGTTCTTATTTTTTAACAATAACATAAAAAATTCAAAATAAAAAAATCATTTTAAAGCAATTTTTTTAATATTTTTAATTTTAAATGAAATAACAAAGATACTATACTAGCTATATTAATTACCGTTCCCTCTGAGCCAAAAGAACCCAAAAGGAAACTGCCCATTAACCCCTGGTTAAATTCTGACCTGACATAACAGTTGAAGAGAGAACAGAAAGAGGACCACTTTGGCCGTCTCACCATATCACCACTTGTCCATTCTGTTTATTTCTCAATTTCTCTATTAAAGTTATTTGCTCTTGCATCTAAAGAGAGAAAAAGTTTGATGCTTCACCGTTTTATGTGAGTTTTTGGGGTTGCATGGTGGTGATGGCTGCCAAGAAAGCGTGTGAAATATTGTCAAAGAGCATGTTTGAAGAAGTGCAAAAATGGGGTTGCATGAAACAAACTGGGGTGAGTTTAAGGTACATGATGGAGTTTGGTTCAGTTCCTACTGAGAGGAATTTGTTGATCGCTGCTCAGTTTCTTCATAAGGAATTGCCCATTAGGATTGCCAGGAGAGCTATTGAGCTGGAAACCCTTCCTTATGGCTTATCTGAGAAACCCGCTGTTTTAAAGGTACCCCTCTTGATATTTTCAAGTGTTTTAGAGAGATTATATATATTTTGTTGGTTTTTATCCTTTCTTGATTAATGTTTTCAAATTTGTGTTGGGTTTTTGATATTTGTTTGGATAGTGATGGAAATGGGATTTGATGGGAGTTTGGTGTTTTCTTGATTATTTTAATAAATGTGTGTTTTGACTGTCAGAAAAGTGGGAACCTAGAGGTTGCCTTGCTGTTTTTTTGAGGAAAAAAAAGTGTGATTGTGCATGAGTCTTGAAGATCCTTTTCCTTTTTATACGAAGTATAAGGTCGTAGGATTTCATTTGTGATTCTCCTAACCAGTTTTTGTTTAGCATTTTGGAATCAGTATCTTCCTTTCTTTATAGTTTAGAAGGAAGAAGTCAAAGGTATTCATTTTATATCCCCATCCTTTGCCTTAATTTGTTTGTGCTTAATTCTATCAGTTTTCCAACTAGTACTTGGTTATGCTATTATGAATCTCTATTCATACATAAAAAGGGTGGAAATATTCAATAAATGCCTCATTCAATTTTAATTTTTTATTCCAAGGTTCGAGATTGGTATCTGGATTCTTTCCGTGATATGAGATCCTTTCCTGAGATCAAGGGTACAAATGACGAGAAGGAGTTTACACAAATGATTAAGGCAATTAAGGTCAGACATAACAATGTGGTTCCAATGATGGCGTTGGGAGTTCAACAGCTGAAGAAAGAGCTGGGTCCAAAGATTGTTCATGAGGATCTTGATGAGATCCATCAGTTTCTTGACCGCTTTTATATGTCAAGAATTGGAATTCGAATGCTTATTGGTCAGCTCTTCATATTTTACTGTTTTCTTAATTTGCCATTGTAAGTTCTAAGGATTTTCGTATTGTGTCTGGAGCTACGTCTGAACTTCATATTATGCTTGAATTTTTATGATTGCTCAGGACAGCACGTGGAGTTGCACAATCCCAATCCCCCTCCGCACTGTGTGGGTTATATTCATACAAAGATGTCTCCAGTTGAGGTAGCACAAAATGCCAGTGATGATGCCCGTGCAATATGTTTACGAGAGTATGGTAGTGCACCTGCTGTTAATATCTACGGGGATCCGAATTTTACATTCCCGTAAGTTAATTTTTGTCACTTGGTTTGAGCTTGCATTGATTGCTTTTGTTCTTACATGCTTTCTCTGTCTGTCTCATTTGCTTTTGTTGGTCTTTATCCTCTTTATTGATGTTCTCATGGAAATGTTTCCTCTGACTCTACTAGTTGTTATTTGTCATTTAAAACAATTAGAAATTTGTTTCAACTCCAGTTGCTGAACAAATTGTGTAACAGGTATGTCCCATCACACTTGCAACTCATGGTATTTGAGTTGGTTAAGAATTCATTGCGTGCTGTCCAAGAATGTCACATGGACTCGGACAAAGTTTCACCGCCTGTTAGAATAATAGTTGCTGATGGCATTGAGGATGTTACTATAAAGGTAATGTGCTCTTTTCTTAAGCTGTCAGTGTAGGTTTCCACATCTTTTCTTTTTCACCTCCTTCATATCTGGCCTTCTCTTCAACTGCTTGACATGCTACCATTAAGAATTTGTTTTGTGCAATATCATTTCATGATGAGATGCGTAACTAATTGGTCTTGCTGGCATCTTAGGTCTCAGATGAAGGTGGTGGCATAGCAAGAAGTGGCCTTCCTAAAATTTTCACATATCTCTACAGCACAGCCAGAAATCCTCTGGACGAGGTTTCTGATCTTGGAACTGGTGAGGCAGTAATAATGGCTGGATATGGATATGGGCTTCCAATTAGTCGATTGTATGCTCGGTATTTTGGAGGTGATCTGCAAATTATCTCTATGGAAGGATATGGTGAGTTAATAATTTGATCTTGTGCATTCAGAATATGTTGCTCAACTATGTCTCTTGATATAAAGAAAGGCACATGCATAGTATCTTAACAATTCAACCAGTATGCACATGTTTGAAAATCTCTTGATTGGAATTACATTTCACATGTTGAATAAGTTCGATGTTGTTAACGTGAACTACCTCGTGTTAGTGAGAATAGGGGGGTGGTGGTGGTGGTTAAACAAGTATTGTGTTGGATGGTTGATTGATGAAAATGTTATGTTCATGCACCTCAACGAGAAAGGATTTGGTCTTCAGTTGCTGCATTTCTTTTTATGTGTTTTTACTCTTAACATGTAAGGTCCACTCTTGTAGAAATCTTTGTTGCTTGCATGCGAGGTTCTTCATGTCGATGATCCACCAAAATCTCCCCATTGATTTGTGGTGTCGCGTGTTGCTTGTGTGCAGGAACTGATGCATATCTTCATCTGTCTCGATTGGGAGATTCACAAGAACCCTTGCCATGAATGAATGATCAACTCCATAGTTCTTGCAATCGACTCTTGGAATATTGAAAATCCTATGTGAAGGGAAATGCAACAATAGCGGTTTCTTTTTCCAACAATAATCTTGAGGTTTCTTGTATGTAATTCCTTTATTTCTGCTGGCCTATTTTGCTCTGCAATTCATTTCCATACCAAAAGGTATATAATTCAACTTCCAAGAGCATCCATCATCAGCCATGCTGACAACCGTTTAGTTAGAACGTTAGTGACAGGGCACAATCAATCTTTGTTTGCAATATGATAAAAATATTGACAGTAACGTGTAATCATATTTTCAATACCCAGTATGCATGATTATGAACTTGTATTCGATAGAATTATATTTAAAGTGTTTTTTAAATTGTTTTTTTTTATATATATATAAAAATCAAATTAATGCTTTTTATGTGTTTTTTAATTGTTTTGATGTAATGATATCAAAAATTTTAAAAAATATATAAAAAATATCATTTAAATACATCAATTAAAAATCACTTTTGACAATGTGATGCGTTACCAAAAAAATCAGGCAGCAGCGTGTAACGTTAAGTTAGAACGTTAGAAATAATTTTGTTGGGAAGTTAACGCAGAGCAGAGCATGTATACAATGGAATTTATCCAATATGAAATATGAAAACCAGAGCATTAACATCTGGATGTATTAAAACGTAGCTCAATGCATGTTCTCGAAAAGACAACTTACAAGATATTGTTCCACGTGGTTCGCGCTTCAGACATGGGCTCCTCTAACCCAATCAGTTGCGAGTGTAGTAGAGTTGTGTTTTTTGTTTGTAGACCGATCCATTTAGTTGTTCGACTTGCACGAGAGAAAAGATCTTTTACCTTCGTTCTTGGAGTCACTCCATTCATCTTGCCAACTCAAGCTAATCTTTTCCTTTTCATCTCTCCTCCCTCGTTCATCCTCGCTAGCATCCTCCCCTAAAAAGTGTTCATATAGACCATAGAGTGCAAATACATGATTTAACTTGTACAAATGACTCCTGCTGACAGCTAAGTGCAGATCTACAGGTGAGAAGCCCATCGACTTGAAAATGTTTTCATTACGAGTCTGGTTGAGGAGAAAATAAGATCATGATTAACCTCAATATAATGGTTGCTTGACATTCAAATGATTAGCCTACAAGGAATTTACACGATACAGCCACATAACAACAGCTAAGAAAAATTTATAGCAATGCATAGCTCTTGTGAGCATACTTCAAATCTGTCATTTTTCTGTGAATTTCTGAGAATACAGTTCATTCTGCTGTGCTCCAACAATCTTTCTGACACTATCCATCATATTTAAGTCCTCTGAGGATGCTAATTGTAAAACTATAGTACATAAATTCTAGTGCCTTCTTTCCTTTGCACGTTTCCGGGATTGTTTACCCTTTATCTTCCATTTATCATTTCCGCCTGGGCGATTCTTTTCCTCAATCTCTTGAACCTTAGGCTTCCTGTAACATGTTATTACGATAAACAATATGAGCAAGATTAGCAGTATGCTGCCTAAAAAATCAGCAAAAATCAATTTACCAGAAACATTGTTTATCAATGATCTCAAAATCAGCTCCTTTGATATATAGCACCAATATCGGTTTGTTAAAGTTATGACAGCAATCTAGATAGCAACAAGAATATTGACATGGCTAGTATTTTTGGTTCATCAACTAGCATGGTTTCATGCTTGAACTGTAATTTCACACTGTGATGTAAAACAATCAATCTACAAGATACCCAATCTACTATTCTAATAAAAAACCATGCTCTTTCAAAGACATTGACGGTTAAAGGTTGTCCCTATGTGTTAATGTGATAGATTGATAATCCTGTGTCTTCCTTTGAAACGAGTTGGTGCAACTACTTCGTGATTATTTTTTTCCCTCGACAATATGAAATGTTCATTGAAACATATTATGGAACAGCATTGAAATACGTTCGTCGTTGTCATCATCTTTCACTAATAATCATATCATGTTTCTTTTAACAAAAAAATTTGTAATCATGTCTCTGTCTATCTCTCACCTGTAAGCACTGAAAGTTTGATCATAAAGCAGTTCATCGGCAATGGTTACTTTCCTCTCCTTCTTAGTTAGCCTACCAGAGTAGAAATCTGTTGCAGATTCTACAACTGTGCCCACCTGATTATTTGTCAAAAACACAGAATGCTTTACCAATTAACCCAGTGAAGGAAAAAAAAGGGAGCAACAAAAACCGCATATGATGTCATTCCAAGATGTCTGTTCTAGTTTGATATAGTCACCAAGGGTTTACCTGGAAATATTTAGGTAGCTCTTTTGACTTTGAATCACCCCTCTTGTAGTGTCTCTTCGGATCAATAGCACTCCTTAGCTATATCATTAACGCACGAAAACGGCAGCCCAACAAGTAATTATCACAGTTCTTAAATCATACGATACTCCTGCCAACAATCAGCAATTTGATCACTCCACACGAAACTCGAACCATCACACCATGTTAAGCTAAATTCGCACAAAATAACAAAATACATAAACATAGCAAATAACACCTTAAGCAGCTGGAGATCCCTTTTCAACTCTGGAGTTATAGTTGAGGCAGGCATATCAAACCTAATTCAGCAATTCAAGAAAAACACACACACACCAAGTGATTAACTCATTTTGTTTGTTCTTAGTTAAGGTAAAAAAAAAGATAGGAACTTTAGTATTGAAAACATACCAATCCTTGCCTAGTGTATCTTTGCGTTGGCTTTTAAGTAACTTGTTTAACTTAATGGGATCATTGGGTGGCACAAATAAGACATCAACAAGCTGTGAATTGGTTTTCCAAAGTGCACTGCTGCTTTCAGGCTCAACTGAGTTCTTGATATTTTTTGTTGTAGACGACGATAAAGTCGGCAACTTTGGCTGCCATGAAAGCCCGATCACTGGCCATTCATCTTTCTCGGCCATTCTGATTTGTGGGAGCCAAAAAAATAAGAAACCAACATAAAAATCGATAGAGAGAGAGAGAGAGAGAGCTAAAGAAGAAAAGGACCAACCTGGTGAAACCGCCGGTGATGATGGCCGCAGCTAATCAGACTGGAGAGAGATGACACCGAAACCCTATCAAAGTATCAAGTGCTGAAGACAATGGGGGTTCAAGTGCTCTTAATGAGCCGTACTTATTAGCTTCATAAACAGCCCACTTTCAAACAAACGAACCCAATAAAAGCAATACACTCTCTCTCATTAATTTCAGTATTGATAAGCTTCTTTCCTATCTACAGCTGAATTGTGTAACATAGAGATAAGCTTGTTTTGTAAATCAGGTTCATTGCCCACAACCACCTTTCCTATTATATTAAGATGGTTAACCCTATAATAAGAGAAAACTTGAAGTCTTTAATAATAACTTGGATAAATAAATCCTTCTCTCATTATATTCTGATTTCTTTCATAACACTAGTAGAAATTATGAAGATTGTCGAGACATATAATTTACCACTAGAAACTCTAAAGAGGGCATTTATTATCACATTTTCTTTTTCTTATCTATATTCAATCTCGTAATCATGGTAAAAAAATTTACGTCATAGGTGTTGAGCAGGAGTGACCACTTTCTTGCTCAAAAGGTGCTTGAGATTTATGTGGTTTGTGTGAATTTTAAAATGTCTTCCCCATAAATAATATTTCTATTTAGTAACTTTATGCAAAATAACTATCATCTCCCTCTTATAAACTAACATAACCTATTATTTTAGCCATAAAGAGTTACTAATAAAAGCAATGGAGGTGTCCCTCTTGTATAAGCAATGTTTCTATTCCTATTAATAAAGCATTTGTCTCTACCATAAATAATATTTTTAAGGTTAGGAAGGGCTAGAACTATAGTTATTAAACCCGGTTCGGGAGTTGACCCGGTCAAAGGACCGGGTCCCGGGTTTTATGGATCAACCCGGGTCAACCCATAAAACCCAGGTTATTTACTTATTTATGGGGTCAGGCCGTCAAGTGGTTAAAGAGAAAAATGGAAAAGGAAAACAATTATAAAGAGGTGAAGTGGGACCCAATGTAGCAGGCATAGGCATGGGAGAGGGTGATGTTATTGGTTGTTTTGTGCAGAGATCTCTTAATCTCATCACCATCTCCTCCTATCCTCTCTGGCTCCTTGACATGCTTTCCCCTGGGGTGAAGCACAGTCCTTGCTCCTTAGACACCCATGCTCTAAAGTTTAAAAACACCACACGAATCCTCTCTCTTTTACATCTTTTCCCTGCAAATTCCTCTGGTTTTTACATGCTTGAAAACATTAGCCAGAGAGAGAGAAAGATGTTAAAGACTTGATGGTGATAATAAAGCCTCTAGTGCTGGTACTATACCTATTGCCTCTCTCTCTCTCTTGAAATTGCGAGTTTGGTCCCATTTAACCTTCAATTTTTTTGAAGTTACAGTCATCAATCGTCAGGCTAGAAGAAAAAAATGGAACCCAACGCCAACCCTCAAGATCTCCAAACCCAGATCGACCTGCAATCGTCTCAAGCCAACCACCTCCAAAACACCGGGTCTCGCCCGGGTCGGCCGGGTTTTGCCGGGTTGTTGCATTGGCCGGTCTTCTGACAAACCCGGGTCGGACGGGTCTCGGGTCGACCCGTCGGGCCGGGCCGGGCCGGGTTTGATAACTATGGCTAGAACTGGAGCATTGGTTATTAGTTCTTTCAGCTGGTTGAATGCCCTTTTAAACTCTTCATTCCATCCTATAACATCCTTCTTTAACAAATGAGTCAGTGGCTTTAATACGATACGGGCAATGAAAAAACAATTAAATTTGAATTCTAATGTAAAATGCACAACTATTCAGTTTTACAGCAACAATTATAATTCTCAATTCGACCGTTCGATCAGGCTGAAATTTACGTGGAGTCTCCTAACATATTTTTCTACCTTGAGTTAAACTTTCAGCTCAATCAGAGTTTAGAAAGATATCGCAATACTGGTTAACAGAGGTTGCACTAATTTTGTTATTTATTTTCTTTTGACTTGTGGACTTCTTATTTGGCTAAGATTCTTTTCTTACAAGGATGTGACAACTGGTTTTGAAAATTTTCTATTCTTGTAAGGATATTTAATAGGTAACAGCATAGTTTTCATGTGTGGTATGGACTCCATATTAATGTGGAATCCTTATGGTATATGGAAATAATTTTTCTATCCTTATTATAGTAGGAATATATCATTAAATAAATTTTCAAGACAACTAAGAATACTTTGCAAAAAAGGAAACTAAAAAAAAGACAACTTTATATTTGATTCACCTAGCTTATACGAGACTTCTAAAAGACAACAAATCTGATCCTATCATATTTAGGATATTAAATTATTATTATTATTATCTTTTTCTTCGTTTAGGGTTTATTTATATTATTTGGGTTTAATTGTAAGTGAGCATCATATAAGTCCAAATAAGGGGTTCGTTAGAGTTTGTTTCAGTCTAGAGTCAGTATAAATAAATGCCTAACCAGATATGTAAGTTAAAAAAATCAAATTAATAAAACTTCTTGTTTGCCACACTTGTTGTATGTTGATGGGATAATCTCCATTTTTTGGTTCTCTAAAGAATTAAAAAATGACTTATCGAAGAACAACTGATTTCGTGACGTCATCTCTGTACTTCTCGTTCACGAATCAATATTCGTTGGGTGGGGGTTTCCGTTTTCAATAGTGGTTGTTTCTAGGTACAAGTTATCTTTATGTCACACTACTATCAAACCTGATTTACTTGGTTTTTTGGGAATTGATGTCTTTGCTTATGGGTTGCATAACCACGTGATCGCGAGGTTCACATCATTTGATATCATAGCTTGACTCAATTAATCATCTTATATCCTTTTATTTCTTTTCTTTTTTTTACCTTCTACGTCAATTTTTCTTGTGTTGTCTTTATTTCGGGTTTGATCTTGTTTCAAATCAGTTTCGGTCAGATTGCCTTTTTCCTACGTTATTCTTGTTTAGTTGCGTTGAATTGAGTCTTTTGGGTTTTAAAAAAAAGGTGTCATATTATTCTTTCTTTCCAGAATTTCTTTTTAGAGTAAAAAAAACAAAAAACATTATTTAGGGCAAGGGTTTGTTACACTTATGTTTGCCTCCACTTATTAAACCATATTGTAATTGTTTTCAAAATTCATATTCTAGTTATTCTAGGGTGAAATCACACAATATATCAATTTTCAACTCATTTGAACATTGTTTGGTTTAGGTTCCACATTCAAGTTTTAAAAGGGTTGATTGACATTCGTTTCGCGTTCATATATCAAATCAATTCGGAATTGATTTAAACTGATATTCTGGTTTTTTGGTGTGAATTTGCTCTAAATATCAAATTTCAGACCATTTAGAAGTCGTTTGGTTTAGGGTCCTTTTTTGGGTCTAAAAGGATCTGTTACGTTCATCAATTGGAAGTCCATGTAATTTTGGGTCAGTTCTCAGTTCTTAGTGTCTTCTTACTTTCTTTACTGTCATTAGTTTTCATTTTAGGTTCTGATATCAAAAAAAAAAATGCCAAGGGAGCATTACAATCGAGAGTTTATGTATTTTGATGAGGTACTATGGCAAAAGAAGAGGAGGATTCAAAAGGAGAAGTGGTATCAAAGGGAGCGAAATAAAGATATTAGTGTACTAAAAAAAGAAACCAAGAGTCTATCCCGTATTATAGGGAAGATGCAGCAAGAACTTGATGTGTTAATGACATTAGTTGATGCCTAGCAAGCTTCACAAATAGAGGAGCAAAAACGCCGTAATAATGATAGACGAAAGAGAAGGGTTGTTACCTTCATCCAAAGTTATTGGTGTCATTGCTAGCAAGAAAAGAACTCCAAAAGCTTCAAAAAGAGGCTAAAACTTTGTTCCTTATCCTTGCTAATAATTTGAGGACGAATCATCTTGAAAAGAGAGTGAGAATGATATGATCCGGGAAATGAAAAAACAATCAGATTTGAATTTTGATGTAAAATACACAACTGTCCAGTTTTACGATAATAGTCATAATTCTCAATTCAACCGTTTGATTGGGCTGAAATTTTACATGGAGTCTCCTGACATGTTTTCTACCTTGGGTTAAACTTTCAGGTCAACCAGAGTTTGAGAAGGCATTGTCATAATGGTCAACAAAGGTTGTATAAATTTTGTTATTTACTTTCTTTTAACTTGTGGATTTTCTATTTGACTAGAATTCATTTCCTAGAAGGATGTAACAACTAGTTTTGAAAATTTCCTAGTTTTGTATGGATATTTAATGAGCAACAACATAGTTTTCATGTGTGGTATGAACTCCATGTTAATGTGGGATCCTTATGGTGTGTCGCACCCGACATCGCGGTGACCCTAAAAATAATTCTCTTGAATTATGGAAAAGAACAGGTTTCTGGCATCCTGTTCTTTCAGGGGAAAAAATCTTGTTTGAGGAGTCGCCACCTAATATTATGGTCACTAGGAACCCTAACTGGTCAACAGAGATTCTATGGCTCGAGATTGATTACGTAAAAGGGAAGATATTATCACCCCTTGAACATTCTGCCTAAGGCAGACTGCATTGCTGATTTTGTTTTAAATTGCTAAATATTTATTAGTTTATGCTATGATGATTTGTTTATAATATTCCTGACTCTAGCGTCAGTGAATATTCAAGCTCGAATAATTCCAACTCTGGCGTTGGTAAAAATTCGTAGCTACGAAAAAAAAATTAGATCAATATTTTTATTCATTACTCTAGCGCCAAAGAATAAATAAATAAAAATAAATTTATTTTTACACATGCACATATTTTTTATTTTTCTAGCTAAATAAAATAAAAATACAACGAATAAAAATAATAAATTTAAACCGGTATTTTTATTCCTGACTCTGGCGTAAGTGAATAAACCAATAAATTTACATTATTTTTATTCATGCATACACTTTTTTTATTTTTTTATTATTTTTTTATTTTTTGGGCTGGGCCCAGCTAGCCCGGCCACTGGCCCAAACCAGTGGCCCGGCTGGGCTGAATCACCGCACGCATGCCGCGTGCGGTTCCGGTTAATTATAATGCAAAGCCACAGTGTCAAGTGAATTAAATTGCAGAATGGGAAAGGAGGAACTTACCTGGTTCAGGTGCTGCCGAAGGCGAAGATGATGACTGGCCAATGTTATCTCTTCTCTGTTCTGCTTTTCATCTACTCCTCTTTTTGCTTTCTTTCTGTGTTTGGATCTCTCTGCTTTGTCTCCTCTGTGTTTATTTCTTGTTTTCTGTCTCTGTGCCTCTGCGTGTTTATGTTCTTGTTCTCGGCGTTACTTCCTCTCTGGAAGCAGGGAAACGGAGACGTGATGGAGGGCTGGTCGGCTAGTTGCTTTCTTCCCCGCTGCTCGTGGCCTCCTTTGTTTCTTTGAGAAGAAACAGGGGAACAATAAGTCTGCTTTTTTCTTCTAGTCTCCTGCGTCTTCTTCGTGTTTCTCCTCTGATGGTTTGGAGTGTGTAGCTGGAGACAAATAATTAGGCTGACCAACGCTTGCAATTTCCCTGCACTTCACTTGCGTTTTGAGAACGAAGGCAAAGCACGCCTCCTATCCTTTTGCTCTCTCCCTATTTCTCTGTTTTTAGGTCCCCTCTCTGTTTTCGTTCATGATTTCCATTGGCCCCTCGGTTCTGCCCTTTTTTTCTCCTTTTCGGTTCTGTGATTCCTATCCCTGCGCTCTCTCATCTTCTCTGGCTTTATAGCCAGAGAATGCCAAGCATTTTGAAACGGCTTCCATTCTTTACTCCGGCAACGGCTCCTGCGAAGAAGATGAACATCGCTCCTTCAAACGACGCCGTTTTGGGATATGAGGTGGACATTTTCGTTTTGACCCGTGAAGTTTTGAAACTGTTGCAATTAAGCCCCTGCTTTAAACTGTAATTTCCCCTGCATTTCGGCACCTTTTACAAGTTAGTCCTTGGACTTTAATCTGTTGCAATCGTGCCTCCAATTAACCCCAAACTTTGCTATGTCTTCAATTAAGTCCCTGATTTCATTAATTTAATTAAATCCAAGTCCAATTAAGTCTAAAACTTATCAATTATTTAATTAAGCCCTTGACTTGATTAATTAAATTAATTCCAAGCTTAATTAAGTCTCAAAACTTATCAATTCTCCAATTAAACCCTTGATTGGATGAATTAAATTAGTTTCAAGCTTAATTAAGTCTCAAAACTTAATTAATTCTCCAATCAAACCCTTAATTGGATTAATTAAATTAATTCCAAGCTCAATTAAGTCTAAAAATTTATCAATTCTCCAATTAAACCCTTAATTGGATTAATTAAATTAATTCCAAGCTTAATTAGATTAATTCCAAAGTTTAATTAAACCCCAAAACTTCCAATCATGTTGCCCTTAACCCAAATTTTAATTCATTCTTCATTTATTTCATTTACTTGTTTTTTTTTCATTATTGTTTTTTTTTATCATTTTCAGTAAATAAAATAATAATAAAATAAAATAAAAATGATCAAAAATTGGGTTATGACATGGTTTATGGAAACAATTATTCTATCCTTATTATAATAGGAATCTATCATTAAATAAATTTTCAAGACAATTATGAATACTTTGCAAACAAAGAAACTAAAGAGAATACGACTCCAGATTTGATTCTCCTAGCTTATATAGAACTTCTAAAAGGTAGCAAATCCGATCCTATAATATTTAGGATATTACATTCAGAATTATTATTATTATTGTTTCTTCTTAGTTTAAGATTTATTTATATTATTTGGGTTTAATTGTAAGTATGTATCATATAAGTCCACATAAGTGGTCCATTACGGTTTATTTTATTTTAGAGTCAATATAAATAAAGGCATAACCAGATATATAAGTTAGACAATTCAAATTATTAAAACTTCTTGTTTGCTACACTTGTTGTGTGTTGGTGGGATAATCTCCATTCCTTGATTCTCTAAAAAATTGAAAAATAACTTATCAAAGAACAATTGACTTCGTGACGTCATTTATATACTTCACGTTCGCGAATCAATATTTATTGGATGAGGGTTTCCATTTATAATAGTACTAGTGCCTAGGTACAATCTTTGTGTCAAATTCCTATCAAACCTGATTTACTTGGTTATCCAGGAATTGATGTCTTTGCGTATGGGTTGCGTGACCACGTAATCATGAGGTTCGTATCATACTTGCAAATGACCCTATATCCTTTGACAAATTTTATGTAGTAACTAGTCACTTCTAGGAATCACTTTGACTGCATCATGTCTTTAGGTACTAGCCAATCAATGATAGCTTGTATCTTGTGAGGATCGGTGACTATCCCTTGCTTGGAAATTACATGGCCTAAGTACTCCACCTGCTCACTGCAAATGCATGACTTACTTGTCTTAGCTACCAATTAGTTTTCTTTTATTAGCTTAAAAACAGTCTTTAGATGCTTTTAGTGATTTGTAATACAAAGATGAAGAATGCTATGTAGCATTAGCTATGCATAAGGAGATATTTTCATTACATCTTGTGTTATGCTTATCCTCTAGCTTTCTTCAATTTGATGTGATTACCATAGACGTATTCTGGATGTTTAATTGATTCATATATTTTTGCTGGTATTATTTAAATTGAAGTTTACTTCTTTTTACAAAAACCAAAATATAGTGTACTTTCGAGATGAAAAAGTTATTTTTTTTTTATCTTTTGGCAACATGTAAATTAACACTTTTTTAATACATAAAACAATCATTTATTTGATAGCTCTTAAATCATTTCATTTCATATGATAATGCTACCACTTAAAATACTATCATATTATCACCTAAACCGCAATGTAACACCAGAATTTCTTTTTTTTTTATTGGCCACGTGGTTTTGGCTTTTTGATTTATGATTATGGTATTTTTTTTTAATAAAAACACATGTTAAATTTTTTTTATAGAATAAAATTTATCTACATTAAAGTGCAAGTCAAATAGCTAACGGTAATAAAATGAGGTAAGGGGCTTATTTCTACCAGATTACTGGGGGTGGAACCAAGTGCCTACCCCCAAACCGGTTTTCTTGCACCATGCTTATTGCATATTTTCTGATTTACCTCAAATATACTATAAGTTGAAAAGTATAAAATGGCATAAATTGGATTTAGAAACCAGATTTAATCTATTTGGAGTTGGAACTACAAGAATCAGATTAACATCAACAACATTTTCATTTTGTAAAGCAAACCGATGGCTATGTACAAAAGAGCTCCGGGATTCGCCGTGCTAGGACTTAGGAGAGCTTTCTTTGTAGATTTCAATTAAACTCTGGTGTTTACAATGCAGCAGGAACTCGTTTGCTTGCGAGGCTGCAAAAATAAACTCCCAGCAGATATAGTTTCTGCAGAAAATCCAGTCTTTCTCATTTGAGAAAAAATGGAGCTTCATGTTCTTTGGTTTCAGTCTCACCTTCTCTATCCTTTCCCATTGGCAGGAATTCACAACTCCATTCATCAGAACAGATAAAACTTTGAAGGTTGTTACTGCAATCTGTAACTGAACGCTACCCTGAGGAGGAAGAAACACAACTTTAACTGATTCCAGCCATAAGACGAATCGATTAGAGTGTAAACAGAAACTCAAATGTATCATCTGCCAGGAAGTGAATGGCAGGCATAAAATAACGGAGAAATAATAATAAAAACAGATACTGGAGGTGAAAGCAGACAGAGAGACAGCTGCATTTCCATCCATTCAATCAAACAAGACGATGAGAAGATAATGTTATATCCTTTCTTCACTTATCATCACGGTTTGTCCCACCCAAGTGTTGTATAGCTTCCTATATTTTCAAGTGCCACTAAACCATAAGAACTCAGCTCCAACTTCTACTTAAATTTTCAATGTTATCTCAATAAAACCCTAAGAAGTACAAATCATTAACAAGTTTCTTATAGTCTCGGGCCACGTTTGTCTACACGGTTTCAATCCAAAAGCAGTTTGAAGGGCGGGATAACCTCTAAATTTGAATTAACTAGTAGTAGTAAATAATTGGAGGAAAACTTATTAAAGATGATTGAAAATGTAGAAAGAAAGAGAACAGGGACAATAATAAATTCGTCCACAAATGATCTCTACAAACAGCCTATTCTAGAATCTCTACAAGAATCAATAGCCAATTAACGATGATGATGATAGATTGAGAATACAGATTAGCAGTAGAAGTACATCACTCGTTTACCATGGTAGCCCAGATCGTCATTTCAGAGTCCCTTGTTGTTGGTGGTGCTGCCCTGTTATCTGAGAAGGAGGATAACCCAGATAAACCCCATTACTATTTCCTCCCTTATTAGCAGCATCATCAACTCCTCCTCCTCCCTTGATATCCTCCATCATCTCATTCTCTTTAGCAGCCAAATAAGCAAGCCTTTCAAGTGCTTCTCTAGCTCTCTTCTTAGCAAAAGTAGCTTCCTTAACCCTTTTCTCAGCTTCAACCCTGGCCAGCGCGGCCGCTTTCGTCATGGAAATGGCAGCAATCTTGGCGGCAGCAACAAGCGCTCTGGCCGAGTCCTTATCGATGAACCTCCCGGAAGAAGAATCTCCGTTTCTGGTAGGGTTAAAGAAGGAGAAACTGGGGGAGGAGCAAGAGGGGCAGATGAAGGGAGTGTGGTGAGGGTAATTGGAAGGGATGCAAGGTTTGTGAGCGATAGAAGGGCATTTGTTGCACATAGATCGATCATTTTGGAGTGGCTCTTCATAGACAATAAAGCAGAAAGGGCAAAAGAGACCGCGGTGGTCTTTTAAGAGACAGTTAGTGCAGAGGCGGCGGTAGGAAGGGGTACGGTGGCGGACGTTGTGGAGGAGATAGCGGTCTTCAGCCCCGCATATTCCGCACTCGAACTGGTGGTCTCTTTCTTGCTTCATTGGAGATGATGTTGCATCGATGGATGGATTGGGCTGGAAATGATATCTCAACGGTAACCCTAGACTTATTTATTGTTACTTATTATTAAGGTTTATGTGAGTAATAAAAAGCATAGAAGTAAAACCTAGTTTTATCTACGAATTAGACCAAGATACAAGTCAAAGTGTTAGATATATTCATACATGTCAATTTTTAAAAATATTATTTTTAAATAATTAAATTGAAATAACATTATTATTTTTTAAAATTTTTAAATTTAATTTTATTTATTAAACGAGTCATATGTTAATCAATTAAATCAATTTAATTTGATTGGATCAACTTTTATTAAATTCGGGTTAAATTTAATAAAATAATAATAAATATTTAAAATGTCCTTTTAATTAATTTATTTTTTAATTTTGTTAACAATTGAAAACACTGTTTTAAAAACCAACTTTACCCGACAAGATGATTAAGGATTCAAGATCTAATTTAGTCTAAGTTTTATAAAATATAAATAGTGGTTGTTTTTATTTGCTCAAATAACAAATTGTTAGTTTAATTAAATAACCAAATAAAATAAATAGACCTTCTCTTCATTTCAGGTTGATGGATATCTTCAATTGAAAGATCTCCATATATGGATAATATATACATTTCACCCGACTAAGCCTTATTCAATTTTTTGTTTTTTTGAAGGAAAGATATCCATGAGATGATTCATCATGTTTAGATATTCACTACCAAGAAATACTCTTTCGAACAAGTTATGAGAGGAGAAAAAAAAAGAAAAACTAGAATGCCAACAAACATCTATTATTAAATTCACCTGACTTGTTAGTATGATTTTATTTTGAAAACATAATATCCAGTACAAAAATCATTGAATGGGTTAGGCATCCATTCCTAAAACAGACTATGTATGAACATTTTTCAAAGGTTTCTATAGTATGAATTTACCCTTATGTAATTTCTATTGAAGACCTAGGTTTCTATTGTGTCAATTTATCCTTGCACAATTCCTATCGAAGACATGTACTTATGGTAGTCTAGAATGGACAATTTCAGAGCAGATTCCCTATTCATTAGATAAAAAAAAAAAACCACCAAAATTTCTTGATCCACCAATGAACTTATTCCAATTCCAAAATCAAAATCTCAAATGAAATCAATATCAATTCGATTCAATTCCATCCATCCAAGATCTCTTAATGAATTGCTCATTCAATAAGCATTCTCAATTTTATGCCTTGAAGGGGACTCAAACCTCCATGCTTTTTAACATGAGATTTGGAGTCTTAGATGTTAACCATTTCATCACCAAATCATCTTCAAGGTGAATTTTATTCAATGAATATGACATTTATCTGGTGTGATGTATGAAATATATGACAAAGGTGAAGTGTAAGAGTATTGAGAGGTCATATCATATAGGCCAGAGAAAGATGCCTTGCCGACTCTGCAACAGTTTTACAATGAATGTTAACTAACATTTCAGGCATCCAAAGTTCCTATATTTATTTGAGACAAAATCCCCTTGGAAGGATAAAAAAAAAAAAAAACAAAACAAAGGTGTTAAACCTCTCGATTACAAAATCACAAGCCCTTCACCTCCAGTCCTTCGGCAAAAAAAATAAAAATAAAGAACTGAGCCTCCGTTGATTGCTCTGAGCATAATAAGCCCATCACGCTTAAACGTGTTCACCAAAAAATGGTGACTGCAAGGCAATTAAACTTGACAAGAGGAAACCTGCTTCTGCTACTATCAATTAATCTGCAACCATAAATGGATCTACTTCACCAAGATCGGCAACTAGAGGTTCTGAATTATCATCATCTTCTGTTTCAAAGTAAGTTGGGAATGGAAGTATCTGAATATCAGGTTTCTTGAAAACAGAATCTTTTATGAACACAAAATTCCCTTCAGCGCCAGGGACCTGAAAATAATTAAAATCTTTGTAAAGATTGTTACAGAAGAGAGACATAACACACCACTTCCAGGTTATTGCAGCGGGACTAAAGTAAATTTTCAGTGTCTATATTTCATAAATTTTGTTCCGTTATAGAACATGTGATTAGCATTGCTGAACAAAAGAATAGGAATGCAATTAACCATGGACCCAATTATCCTAGGCACCCATCTAAACAATGAGAAAAGTAAATTATGACAGTGGACTCCATCCTTGTTTCTCCAAATATGAAGCTTAGATAGTATTCACCATCACTTCAACAAAACTTCAAATTGGCATCCTTAAACACAGCACACATGTATGATCCAAAAGATAGCACACTAAGACCACCAGCAAGTACATTTTCAACAGGCATGGATAGCCTCCTTAACCTTGTATTCAGATTTCATTTTGTTTTTAATGGAAAATATAAATTTAGTTAGAGAACATACTTGGCCTTTCACCCACATCAGATTCCTTGCTGGATCTATTTTGTAGACCCAAACATTTTTAACCGTTCTCTGCACTCCACCCATGCGCCCAGGCATCTTTTTGCCTTTAAATACCTGTCACGAAGAGAATAGTTTGTCATCCCTACAACCCAAGGACCGTAACATAAAGCAAAAATAAGTGGTAACATACTCAAAGAATCATAATCATGGGATATACTTGAACAGATTCTGAAAATTATATCATCAAATGAAAGAAGTAAAGTGAGATTGACCAAGCCATTCTCAGAATACGGTTAGGCAGGACAGCATAGAGGAAGAGGTTTCAGTAGCCAACCTAGCTAGTTTATAATTACCACTCAGTTGATTTGAGCTGCATCACCAATCTCCATCTCCTTAAGGAAGTTAAGAACAAATGTTGACAAAAATAAATAAATTGTACAGTAATCATGTTAAGAATGGATGCATTATATTCCACAGGCAGGAATGTTCCAGCCAAAAGCAAAATGCATGTCACTGTAGTGCCATACTTCATTCAGTCAGCCAGTGACGGCCCCTTAGAAAGAACACTTCCAAAGGTCCTAGCAGAGGAGCTTGGCCCATTACCTAGCTTTATGTGTCTAAAATGATGGTAGATCGGACAAATCACCCATTAGTTCACTCTTACAAGGAGATACACACCTTCCCGGGAGCATCCCTCTGACCTGTAGAACCAATACTTCGATGTGATAAGGATGCACCATGACTTGCTGGCCCTCCTTTAAACCCATGCCTTTTCATGCCACCCTGTATAGAAAATACGACAATAAATATACAGGACAAGTAAATCTTAAACATTTTCTTTCTCACTGAATTAACAAGAATTTTAACAGGATAGTTCCTGGAACTTATGAAGAGGGATTTTTCTCATAACACTATCTATAATTCATCACAAGTAGGAATAAACAAACAACATAAGACAGAACACATCCACAAACATAATCACAACCATAAGCTTTAGACCTAAGAAACTGATGCCACTGCTCATTCTAATGCTGTTGAACCTTGGAAGTTGGTTATTATTAAGATAATAGCAATGCTCAAAAAAAAAAAAAAAAAGGTGAGAAACGTCCTCATTGACCTTGAAAACATTTCGATATAGTTACATAGTTAAATCATGTTAATCAAGTGACACCCTACCACAAAGAAAACCGTTAGTTAATTTCTTTCACACTTCCTGAATCTAGCAAACTCATTTTCAAACTTAAACAGGTTCGACAAGAACCAACTAGGAAGAAAAGGGAAAATGTATAAGCCAAAACCGAAAGCAGAAAGAAGCTGAGAAGAGAAATAGAAATAGACCTGAAAACCTTTGCCCATAGTGATTCCAGCGACGTCAACAAATTGACCAGGAACAAAATGTCGAACACCAATGCAAGTACCAACAGGAAGAAGAGCATTTTCAGTAACAGGAAACTCCCTTAATTTCCTCTTCATGGGGACACCTTGAGCTCTAAAATGACCCACTTCCGGCTTCGTCAAATGCTTCTCTTTCTTCTGCCCACAACCAACCTAACACACACCATAATCACAATACTTAGCCCATGCCAACTCCGATTAACAACAACAAAAACAAAAAATAAAAACCCAAGTAAATGATGGTACCTGTAAAGCAAAAAAGCCTTCTTTTTCAACAGTTTTAACTTGAGAGACAATATTATCATCGACCCATAAGACAGTAATGGGAATCCTAGCACCCCATTTATCCCAAAGAGCAGTCATTCCACATTTGACCGCAATCACTCCGGTTCGCTTTGAATTCGGGGTCATTACACCCGGTTTTGCTTCAATGATCCGGCTTGGTTGTTGGTACTGAATCTCAGAACCATCAACCAGAGCATCACTGCTAAATCTTCTCAAGAGGTACAACTGTGTTGTTGCTATTGGAGGTGAAGCTGACGGTGCTGTTCTCGAATTGAGTGACAGTATCTGATGGAGACGAGAGATGAGGCCTCTCGATAAAGCCGGCATGTTTTACTATTTCTAGCTAATATTTACTTTATAAAGAGATCAAATATTCTTCAGCAGAGAAGAAGAAGACGAGGAGGAAGAAGCAAAAGAAGCAGAAGAACAAGAGAGAATCGTTTTTCTTGAAGCAGAGTGAAGTGAAAATGGGGATTAAGGAGCTTGGCGCTGTTGTAGTGTAGGGTTTTGGGATCGGGGAGGAGATAAACAAACGGCACCGTATGGTAAGCAGCCCAAAAATTTTATTCCTATACTATAACTTTAGCCCCTCTACATTAAGAAATTCGCCACTTCGATCAATGTGATTAAGACTTTTTAATATTGATATTATAGTTTCTTGGGAAATTTAACCATTTTATTTTATTTCATGTGTGTTTGATATTATAATAATTTTTATAATTGTAATTTAAAAATATATGATTAAAAATATTATAGATTATAGCTTTTTGTAATTAAATTTTAAATTTTTTATATGACTCATATAAAATTAATAATTAAAACAAAATATATATCGATCACATCTCATAATATTATCAAAAAAAATTTAAAAATCTAGAGTTCGTCTTTTATAATTATTTTTTAATATTATCACATTTATCATGTTTAAAACTTTATAATGAAAAGAAAATTATATATATAAAAAATATAATTTTAAAATAGAGCATATTTGAAATATGTTAATTCAATTTAATATCTTCAAAAAATTAAAATACTTTAAAATGAAAAATAAATTTAAAAAAGTATAATTTTAAGATAGAGTATATTCCAAACTTGTTAACTCAATTTAATATCTCTAAAAAAACTTAAAACACATTTTTTTTATATTAACACAATACAATCTAAACTATTTTGTTGGTGATTATTTTTTTTAGTAAAATGAACACCTATATTTATATTTTTTATTAAAATACTTCATCTTAAATAGAGGGAGTGCAGTTAAAAGAAAGTGTAAGTAAATATATCATTCAACTCTTTTTTTTTCTTTTTCTTTATTCGAAGAAAACATTTCATTAACTAATTAACTATAGGGACCGAATTTGAATTTTATTTAAATTATGAGACTAACATATACTTTAACCAATTTTAAAACAAGAGCAACCACTGAAACTTTGCCACGTCATCACCGACTTTATCTCCGAAGAAATTGTGGAGCAGAGAGATAGAGGGAGTCACTGGCTCTCAGTATCGCATGGAAATGGAGCTCACCTCTCTTCAACTCCTTCCAATCCAGAGAATTCGCAAAGCTCCAACACATGAAATTGTAAGCTTATCTAGTCCTCCGAGTTGCAGACGGAGACAGCGGAGATGGAAGATATCACTGAGAGCGACGGCGGAGACTACAGCGTTGGAGCAGGCGGGAGGGAAGATGGTGGTGGAGCTAGTAGGAGCATTCAATGAGCTAACGGACAGAATGAATGTGCTTTCAACTAGCTCTTCTAGAATACTCTTCAAAGCTCTAAAGCTTTCCATTCCTATTTTACAGAACTTACCTCTCTCTCCTGATCACCGCTCTCCTCTCAATAAAGCCTTGTCTCTCGCTCTCCTCCTCGCCGATCTTCAGGTAAAAAATATTAATAATTACTGAATTAATAAATTAGTTATTTTATTGTTTGAAAATTGATTGATTAATTTAATTTAATGGCTTAGATGGACGCGGAAGTAATTTCTGCGGGAATATTGATGCAAGTGTTTGAAACTAGTGCGATAACAATTCGTGAAGTGAGGGATAAAATAGGTAGTGGTACGGCACATTTGTTACACGAAAGCTGGAGAATGAAAAACAGTCCTACAAGAATTGAGGTTTTGGATGATGATAGTGCTTATGCATTGAGAAAGTTTTGTCTTACTTATTATGATATTCGTGCTGTAATTTTGGAATTGGGTACTAAGCTTGATATGATGAGACATTTAGATTACTTGCCGAGGTATCAACAGCAAATGCTGTCTCTTCAAGTTATGAAGATTTATGCTCCGTTAGCTCATGCTGTAGGGACTAATTGGTTGTCATTGGAGTTGGAAGATTTGTCGTTTCGGTATTTGTTTCCTTATTCATATTTATATGTGGATACGTGGTTGCGTAGTCATGTAACGGGTGGGAGGCCGTTGATTGATACGTATGTGGAAGAGTTGAGACAATCTTTGAAGGCTGATCCTGTTTTGGCTGATATGGTGGAGGATGTTTTGGTTAAGGGACGGTATAAGAGTCGGTATAGTATGATGAAGAAGCTTTTGAAAGATGGTCGGAAGCCTGAAGAAGTGAATGATGTTCTGGGTTTGCGGGTTGTATTGAAGCCTAAGTCTGGAGAAATAGGTGAGAAAGCATGCTATAGGACATGTGGGATTGTTCGATCTTTGTGGAATGAAATCCCTCACAGAACAAAAGATTATATTGCCAGGCCTAAAGCAAATGGGTATAGGAGTTTACACATGGCAGTTGATGTGAGTGATAATGGCAAGACCAGACCACTAATGGAAATTCAGATAAGGACTGTAGAGATGGATTTGCTGGCAGTTGGTGGGACGGCATCCCATTCATTGTACAAAGGCGGCCTTGCTGATCCTGATGAGGTTTGTGCTCTGTTTATGCAATCAGGTTCAGTCCCCCCCCCCCCAATTAATGATGATTAAAGCCTGAGCTTCATTATTTCACTTTACTTTCTTTTAGAATCATAAAATAGAACTGCTCGTTCATCTGCATAGTTTGTGTTGGAATGGATGAGATTTACCTTGATAAAAGCTGATTTAGTTGCTTGTGCTCAGGCAAAGCGGCTCAAGGCCATAATGATGGCTGCAGCTGAACTTGCAGCACTGCGTCTTAAAGATCTTCCGTCTGCCAAAGGTATTGCGATTGATCAGAGAGATCGAGTCTTTCAGCTTCTCGATAAAAACGGTGATGGACGGATTAGCATTGAAGAACTTATGGAAGTTATGGAAGAGCTGGGTGCCCCTGGAGAAGATGCACGGGAGATGATGCAGCTCCTTGATGCAAATAGTGATGGCTCTCTAAGCCCCGATGAATTCAATACCTTTCAGAAACAGGTAAAGTGATTTTCTTACTTTGGCTTTGATTTGGGACAAATATAGAAAGTGGCCTGTTAAAGATTATTTACTGAGCATGATGGGTCTACCTTTTATTTGGCTGAATCACTGGGAAATTCAGCTCAGGAGTTCCAAAAGGAATGCTGCCTTAACACTGAACATCAGGGTGTGCGTGTCTTTGGTTACATGGGAGGCACCTGCTGGCCTGTATCAGAAGCTCGAACACCTCCCTAACTTATTTCTGTATTTCCATTTGTCTTTAACCATTGTAATTGTATATTGTTTCTACAGGTTGAATTCATGCATAATTTAGAGGACAAAGATCAGCAGTACAGAAGCATTTTGAATGAGAAACTTCAAATGGCAGAGGATGAGAAACTTCAAATGGCAGAGGACAGTGGTTTGATTCAGGTATACAGTAAAGAGCTTGGCATCAGGCTTGCAAGTTAATACTTAACGAGTGAGATGATGATTCATGTATAGGTGACCCGATACTATCACTTTGTATATTATTGCTTGTTGTATGGTCATAATTCATAGGCATAGCAGCCATTCTCACTATGTATCTGTTTTTATATTCAAAACATCAGTATATAAATAAATGAAAGCACAAAACTGAGATTTGTAGCAGCTCTCTCTCTCTGTCTATATAATATATAGACACACACACCCAAGTCAGGGCAGCTCCAACGGAGCTGCCAAATGAAGAGCCATATGTAATATGGCTCTTCTTTCTTCTTTCCTTACTGTTAGCATTCCAACGGGAATGCTAACGTGACAGCCAAAATGGCTTTTTATAAATTGAAGAGCCATTTCTACATTTAACTGTAAAAATGGCCAAATGGCCAATGGCTATTTTTATAGCCGTTGGCCAACAATGTTTTTTTTTTTTTTTTTTATATATATATTTTACATAGAAAATTTTATTTATAAATACATGAAGAAAAAATTTGTAGTTTTAAATTTTTATATTGTGCCTCACCCTTCTCTCAAATTTTAAAAAACAATAATCGATTATTCTCCGGTTAATTATTAACAATAAGTAGGATTAATTAACTTAAAAGATAACAACCATAATGAAAAACAACAATAGAAAAACAACAATAAGTAGGATTAATTAAGTTAAAAGATAACAACCATAATGAAAAACAACAATAAGTAGGATTAATTAACTTAAAAGATAACAACCATAATGAAAAAAAAAAAAACATAAAAAACTTGAAAATTCTGATGACATAAGAAGTTCAAAGCTAATGATTCTACTCGTTACCATATTGTTCCCATAAATGTTCAACCAAATCTTCTTGTAGTTGAGAGCTAGTTGCTCTATCCCTGATTCGATTATGAGTTTGAAGAAAATCATGTAGTTCTGGTATTTCACCATGTGACACTGATATAGATGAATTAACTTCACGTTCATGGTCAAATCCAAGGTTCATTACTCCTTCATCTTCAATAATCATATTATGCATTATTATGCAAGCTTTCATAATATTTGCAAGTGTTTCTTCATCCCAGTATCGAACATGTCCACGTACAATTGCAAAACGAGATTGGAGCACTCCGAATGCCCGCTCTACATCCTTTCTTGCAGACTCTTGCTTACTTGCAAAATATTTTCTCTTTGCTCCTAATGGCCTTGGGATTGTCTTAACAAAAGTTGACCAATTAGGATAAATCCCATCTGCTAAATAGTATCCCATTGTATATTCATGCCCATTAATTGTATAATTGACAGGAGCAGTACGACCTTCAGCAAGTGCAGCAAAGATAGGTGACCAATCAAGAACATTAATATCATTTAATGATCCAGGCATTCCAAAAAAGGCATGCCATATCCAAAGATCTTGTGAAGCCACCGCCTCTAAAATTATAGTTGGTTCATGACAATGACCAGTATACATCCCATGCCATGCAGTTGGGCATTTCTCCCATTTCCAATGCATACAATCAATGCTCCCTAACATCCCTGGAAATCCACGCTGCTCTCCAATTGATAATAATCGACAAACATCGGCCTCGTTTGGTGCCCTTAGATACCAATCACCAAAAACTTCTACAATTGCTTTGACGAAAGCTCTAAGACTTTCAATCGCAGTGCTTTCTCCAATTTGAAGATATTCATCAGTAAGATCTGCAGGAATACCATATGCAAGTATTCTGTGAGCGGCAGTTACCTTTTGAAGACAAGATAAACCAAGAACACCGAGAGCATATGTCCTTTGTTTGAAATATGGATTATGAGCTTCCACTGCATTTGCAATCCGAAGAAAAAGACGACGACTCATCCTAAATCTTCTTCGAAATTGAGTTTCAGTGAATTTAGGATTTTCAGCAAAATAATCATTATATAACCTCAACTCACCTTCCTTTCTATTACGATTGACAATATTGTGGCCACGAATAGAGCCACGATACCCTGTTCTCCGCCCTTGATTATTCGATTCTTCCTCAGCAACCACAGCAGCAACAACTTGAAAAGCGATCACAGGAGTGTCATCATCAAAATCAAAAGCATCATAAAAATTAAAATTAGAATGATTCATGATGAATTTTAATGAAATATATTTTTGATCGGAGAGAAAACAATGGAATGATGAGAAAAAATGTTAAGGTATATGAGAATATTTTAAATTAAATTTTTAACAGTAACATATAAAACTGAAAATTAAAAATATTCATATAAATAAATTTTAAGTTTAATTTTAAATTATATCTTTTAACTTTCATATTATTTCATTAAATTTTATATTATTTTTATAAATTACTAATATTAATTATATAATTAATAACATCATAATTATATTATATATAAAATATCTAAATTAGTTACATAATTATATAAAAATAAATTTAACATGAAATATATTAAAATATAAATGGCTTTTCTAAATAGCTTTTTACCATTGGAATGCACATAATACAAAAAGCTATATTTACACTATTCAAAAAGCCATTTTCTTCATTTGGCTCTTCAAAATGGCATTTCCCATTGGAGATGCTCTCAAAGGTAGCCAGCTTTTCCGTGATCATTTGGTGCATTAAATTATTGCATGAACCTTTGGGTTCTCAAAGCACTTTTCAATCACAATATGATTAAACTTTTTGTGTTTGGATGTCATGAGTATTTGTTTTTGTGTTATAACTTGATTTTCAAATTGCTTTTTACCAAAAGCAACATCTAATGGATGCTAGATTAGATATTGTTGAATTGTTTTGATATAATAATATTAAAAATATATATAAAAATATTATTTTAATATATTTTCAATTGAAAGTACCGTACACCACATTATCATTCTCTCTCTTTATTTATATATATATATTCATTTACTAAATATTAGAAACATTAAAATATTTGGGTTCAAAAACTGATGAAATGAAGTGAACTTAATTGGTTGTTTTTTTTTTTTTTCATTTGATTTTTTTTGATCACTTGATTTTTATTTTTTAATTTTATTTGTTTACATTAAATTAATTTAGGGTTGGGTCCAATGATTTATTTCGATTGGTTTTCTATAAAAATTTTATGTTGTTAGTAAACAAATTCAACATTATGTAGATGCTTAATTCGACAAAATCAAAGTCAATTTTATTGGTTTTTTTTTTCTTCAATTGAAGCCTTTAATGTTTGTTTTGTTTTTTCGCCATTTGAATTTTTTGATCATTTGACCTTTTGTTTTCAATTTGATTTTGGTCTGTCTAGGAGTGTAGTTGTGGTTGTTTTTCAAAATGCTTTTCATTCTGAAATGCATCAAAATGATATATATATATATATATATATATATATATATATATATTTTAAATCATTTCTGAGATCAGCACAACAAAACAATCTACAACATACAAAAAAAAAATTATTTTTAGTAAAAAAATATATTTTTTTTGAAACGCTCCCTGAAAAGAGTTTTTAGATAGTTACATTTTAACAACCAAATCAAAATAAATGATATTAAAAAAAGTTAATATATGCATTCAATAAAAAAAAAAAATTATATGTGACAATAAATAATTTATTGATTTCAACTAAAAATTGAGCAGAAAAGCTAGGATAAAAATAAATATTAAGTCATGATTTCATGTTGTGAGAAGCTCTTCAATTTATATAAAAAAATAATAGTTTACACTCAACTAAAAAATAATTCTAGTATAATTTATCTTTTTTTATTATTAATATAATTTTTCTACAAAAACATTTTTTTTTAATCAGGGTTCTTAATTTGATAAAAAAAAAAACTAGAATGAGTATAAATCTTAAACATTAACAACCACACATCTTTTTTTATTATTAAAAATATTACTTCATCACGTGGCGTGGAGAATTATCCAATTTTTATTTATTTATTTATTTGCATCTTTTTTTTTTTTGGAATTGGTTCCTTCAAATTAAGGGTGATTATTTTTTATTTGGTTCGATTTTTATAAAAAAAAATAACTAAAATGAAATTGTTTTTTTAAAAAAAACCGAAACCGGTTTGAACCGGCCGGTTTCGGTTCGGTTATGTTCAGTTTTTAGAACAAAAACCAGTTCAAACTAGTTTGACTTGGTTTTTTTCTGGTTTTTTCAGTTTGAGTTCGGTTCGGGTTTTTTTATTTTAGACTTATAAAACCGAAACCAAACCGAATCGGTCGGTTTTTTCAAAATTTTAACCGGATTAATCAGTTTTTTTTCATGGTTTGATTTTTTCAGTTTTCTCGATTTAATCGGTTTTTTAATTTTTTAACTCACCCCTACTTCAAACTTTTTTTTACAATCTCAAATATGTTTGGGATAATTACAAAAAACATCACATGCTTTGATATATTTTTTGTTTTTAATGTAAGATTCAAGAAATTACAGTTTTTCTCCCGAGCTCTATACATGAACAGTTAACATTAGAAGTTTGTCATTATATTTAATTTTTTCGATAACTGAATAGCTCTCAATTAATGAAATTGTCTTTCATAATTTATAATTACAATAATATCATCCATGATTTTATAATTCCATGAAAATAAATTCCTTTTAAGCATCTCATCAAATTGGTCCATGCGCGGCACAAGAGTCAAGGAACTTTCCGATCACCCTAGACCCGATAATCCATTTCTTTAATTCAATATTAAAGCCGAGGCGAGAAAGACCGAGTGGCAGTGGAAAAATAATATGTTCTTTTTTAACAAGAGACAGAAAAATGAAATGAATTATTCACATATGAATAACTACTCTAACTCTGAATCTACAGGCATCCCACCTTCTGTATGTTTCTTGACGCCTCACAACAAACAAAGAAGGACGCCGATGCCGGCCGGCCGATCGGACTCATGCATTGTGCTGCGTCTTGGAGCCATTGATGATGGATGGCCATGGCGATCATGCAAAGGCAAGTAATCATCCTTCTGTGGTCAACAGTCCTGGACTTGAGGGGACACCTAACTCCTTTGATAGCTTTGTAGATAACTGCAGGTACAACAACATATGCAAATCGAGTGTTAGTAGTAATATCATCATCACGAAAGGATAGAGAGAGAGAGAGAGAGAGAGAGAGAGAGAGAGAGAGGCATGCCTGTCTGTATGCTGAAGAATCTCCGTAAGATTTTCTTAATTCAACTACATACAGTGATGGGCTAATCTCAAACACCTGAAACATTAGAAAATGTATTGATAGGTTCTGGTTGCGGCACAAACACGATCCTGCAGCAACATGTCAAGAAAAGCGTTTCAAAAACCAAGGAATCTGAGAATGGAGTTACCTCTGTGGCAACAGAAAGACTGCCCGAACTTTTCTTTCCTCTGTGCTCTTGAATCACTTGAAACTGCAAAAGCATGTGCACAGCAATGTCTTAGTCACAACGCAGTGTTAAAATGGCATGATTCCTCAAGTCTGGTAAAGACATGAGAGATTACTGATAAAAAAAATACTAACTTTTCCATTTCTCTTCTGGACTCGAAACCCCATCTCTGTCACAATATCCTCTATCTTCTCGAGCAAATCGCTCATAGAATGATTGGATGTAAATCTGATCTTCCTCTCAGAAACATCCTAAATTGAGGCAGATGCAATCAGACATCAAAGTGTATATGCAAATGTGTAGCAGAAGGAAAAATGATGAACAAAGTTACAAATCGTAAAGCCTTAAATTTCTTTGACTAAAAAAAAGGGTATAAAGCTAGTGCTTTTTGTTTGCTCACCTCTTTCTCAAATAAACCTGAGAGGTCCAGGCATGAGGACATCCCAATTAATTGAAAAGCATTGATGAGGTTGGGTGATTTTGGACTCCCATCTTCTGATGGCTACACCGAAGGAAAACTCTTCTCAGTAATAACACTAAAGCAATAAGTAAGTGGTCAACAAAGACAAGAGAATCTCGACTTCTTACCGCTTTCTGAATCGAAAAAGCTGCGTCGTCGATATATACATCATCTTGTTCTTCTGCAGAATCCATTGGAGTATAGCCCACCTTAAACCATTCATCAGCTTTGATATCAGCTGTTGTTATTCTGGTAACAGGGTTAGGATCAAGAATCCTCTTTATCATATTTTTAGCACCCGGCGACAACCATTTTGGTACCGGAGCATCCCCCTTGAAGATCTGGAGTCCATCAAGATAATCAAACATTGGAGTTCTTTTCCAGAAAATGAAACAGATGGGACATTTTAAGAGGGAAAAAAAAAAAAGAAATACAAGATCGACAAAAAAATGTCAGTACCTTTTGATACAGAACAGCAAGATTTCTATCATCAAAAGGCAGGTACCCTGTGAGAATTACATACAAAATAACACCGCATGACCATATATCTGATGTAGCACCATCATACCCTCTATTCGAGAGAATCTCAGGCGCAACATAGTTAGGGCTTCCACAGGTTGTATGCAATAACCCGTCATCCTATGGCATCACAAAGAGTTTAGATAACACAAAATTAAGAAGATATAAACATATATACATGTTTAATGTCCAGAGAAGCATACCCTAAAATGCTGGGGCAAAGCACTGAGTCCAAAATCAGATATCTTGATGTTTCCTTTTGCATCAACAAGAACATTCTCTAGCTGCAAGTTGAGTCCGCATTCGTGTTAGAATGGCGAGCGGACAAAAACGTCGCATTCAGAGAGCATAAACAAATGTTATGATAGCTAATATGTTTGCTTACCTTAAGATCCCTGTGAAAAACACCTTTGTTATGACAGTAACTGACACCATCAATCAACTGCTGGAACATCTTCCTGCCCACCGCTTCTGGAAGCTTGCCCTTCGATGCCTACAGGAGATACGCAGCTGAATATGTCACAAAGCTTGAACCTTATCAATTTGAAACATATCTCTTTATGAGGTTGATGAGCTCTAGACATATCAAATGTGAGTAAAGATTAATTCTCACGATTCTATCAAACAATTCCCCTCCAGTTACATATTCAAGGACCATATAAATCTTGGATTTGCTTGCTAGGACCTGCATTGGGAAAGGAAAGCACAATTAGCACAAAGTCAGCACACACAATCACAGACAAACTTGTTCCATGCAGCAGTGCTGGAACAAAAGATGGATATTCATCATCATACGAGTGTTCAAATATTTTGAAAAACAACATCAGTCAGTCACATGTAATTATCAAAATACTAAAATCACAACAAAAGATTACCCTTTTTCACTAAACTAGGTCTACATGCCATTGTTTGACGTACTAGATAAAGGGAAAATGAAATATTAATCATATCCACGTCATATATATATAACAGAAAAAAACAAAAGGCTATATCAATCTTTATATTGATTTGTCCTCAAATCATGGAGATGAGGGGTCCCATAGTGCCCACTAGCTGCTGCAATGCAACAAGGCCAGCCAATGGGGTGTATATAATTTGGGCGGTGAGATTTTCAACCTCATATGGTCCAGACCAGACCTGATTGACGGGACGCTCTCACGTGCTATGCATTAGAGAGTCTTCCTCGTCCACTAAATGCAAGCGGCTATTTATAATTGGCCGGTCAGTCTCAGGCACGGCAACAACATAACCCAGACCATAATAATAATAATAATAATAATAATAATAATAATAGCCAAGCATGAAGGCATCATTTTAATCATATCCACATCATATATATATACACACACACACAACAGAAAAAATGAATGGTTATATCTATCTTTATAGTGATTTGTCCTCAAATCATGGAGGCAAGGGGTCCCATATTGCCCACTAGCTGCTGCAATGCAACGAGGCCAGCCAATGGGGTGTAACCTGTAACATCTTTTATTCCAGGGGAGGGAAATAGAGAAAAGACATTGATAGATGAAAAGAAAAGGTATTACATAATTGTGGTTGAACGAGTTTTAGATTTATTAGGTTTTTATTCGTGTTATTCGATTTTGATTAGCTGGTTCATTAGGTTTTTACCGGTGTAACGGGTTTTTTTTAACACCCCTAGGTTAGATGATGGAGTTAATTGTTGTTGTGCAGGTTTCTTCTCCGGTCATTGACAACCTCACATGGTCCTGACCAGACCTGACTTGACGGGACCCTCTCACATGCTATGCATTAGAGAGTCAGGATCTGTGCTACCCTTCACCAAGAACCAACTAAAAGACCATTGACTTGATCCGACGGGCAGGATCACACCAGTGAAACAAAGATCGGTCAACAGACGAGATTAAGGACACGTCTCCTATGAATTGTTCTTGCCTGGCTGGTCGCTGCAATTTCGCAGCCATGGAAGGCTGGTTGAATTTAGGTTTTTAGTCAAATTAAAGTCTTTTGTTTATCCCTTCATTACAGGCTTCAAAAATTCAAGCCATAACCAAAAACAAAAAAACTCCTTGCATTTCCGTTTCTAATAAGGGAATTGAGTAACAAAAGTGGATGCTTTATAAAACATACCTCATGTAATCTGACAACGTTTGGATGCTTGAGGAGCTTCAAAGTTGCAATCTCCCTTTTAATCTGTAGTAATGATAATAATTAAAACAATTCAAAAGAATGCGTAAATAATAATTATAAACAGCAATTTGTCTGCCCATGAAAATTTAGGATGGGATCTAAGAAAATCAAAGCAATCTATTAACAAGAAAGCCATATTCTCACCCCATCTCTTGCTTTGTTTTTTTTTATAAAAGAAAACGTGTAAAGAAAGGAATACTTTTTTGTTTGTTTCAGAATGAGAAGACCGAACAGGAAACAGAGAGATGTAATTGCAACACGGAAGAAGAAACCCAGAAGAAATTAAAGGTGAAAGACCTGATCGGTGATCTTGAGGTCGATGATTCTGTTCTTTTCAAGAATCTTAACAGCAAAAGGTTGGCCAGTCTCAATGTTCTTAGCCAGTTTAACTTTCCCGAAATTGCCTTCGCCTAGAGTCCTTCCCAGCTCGTATTTTCCAAGTTGCATTCCCTTCTCCTTCTTCTGCTTCTCCTCCTCCTTTCTCACCATTCACCAACAGTTTCTCTCACACACACAAAACACTTTTCTTCGTTTTCCTCTTCTTTCCCTGGTTTCCCTCTCTCTGCCAAAAATACAAACACCGCACGAAATCAAATGAAAGTGGCGGTGTTTATATCCTCTCTCTCCCCCCCCTCCCTCCCTCTCCCTCCCTCTCTCTCTATCTATCTATCTCTGCGAGATTTTCTCCTCTGTTTTCTCTCGCAAATATCAGGGTGGGATAAGGAAGACAGGGCTGTTCGTTATTATCGTTAATTTCAAACTCTGTTAGTGTTTTTATAGATGTCCGTCCGTACGTTGCCTGCTCGGTTCGCTGAATATTAAGAATTTTTTAATAATAGTAATTTAAAGAAAAATACATATAATTCATTAAATTATTGAAATATATTTACTTTAAAAAAACTAATCAATTTTTTAAATTAAAATTAATTTAAAATATTACTCTTAAAATATAGTATTTTCACATGTTTTTTTTTCAAATTAGATGACATCTAAAAAAACTCCTGTTTTCTAGTCAATGTTTTAAATTAAAAGTAAAAAACTTTATTATGGAGTTTATTATATAACTGTTAAAAAAACACAGAACATTACTATAAACAAACTATAATAGTTATATGATATATACCTCCTATTTATATGATATGGAAGATATTTCCTTAAGATAATTTAGATAAAGATTTAATTTCAATTTCTTGGATAAATTGGTTTGAAAAATATTCTTATATTGTAAGTAGAAATAAAAAATATTCGCAAGAAAAATGCTTTAAAACAAATAGAAATCGACTTGAGCTAATCTTTCAGATCTATTATTCGGATTATAAGACTAGGGTGATCCTATTAATGGTAAACTAAAATAACAAACAAGCAAGATTTTTAATTAAATAAATATTAAATGATGAAATTGAGAAACAATAAATAAAAAAACAATGCAAAACAAAAAAAAAAGCAATTAAAAGAATCAAAACTAAATTGAATATAAAAAATAAATGAAATTAAATGTTTAGAGAAAAATCAAATGAAATTAAATGTATAGGGATGGAATTGTAAAAAAAACAAATCCATTAAGAAAATAGCAATTGGAGTTATAATCAAATTTTACATAAAACTTAAATGAAAATAAATATATAGAGGTGGAATTGAAAAAAAAAACAACCAAGAAAATAATTCAAAACAAAAGAAATAGCAATTAAAACAATGAAAATCAAATTTTTAAAAACAAATTAATAAAAACAAATGACCATGGATGAAATTGAAAATAAAATTCAATTTAAAATAATCAATGTAAATAAAAAAAATTACAAATAAAAGAAGAGGGATTGAATAAAAAATATTAAGGGCTAGTGTGATTTTTTGCATGGCCAACACACAATTTAAAAAAAAAAAAAGGAATAGAAAGAAACAAAATAAAAGCAATTTTGGGTCAAACCACATTAAATCACTACGCCACCCAGAGAAAAAAATGATGCTAAGACGAATCAAACAATGTGACAAAATCATGATTGCAACCATCGGAACCAGTCGCATGCCCCACTTAAAGGCAACAGAGCAATCGGTGTGTGCGAGACACGTGTTAATAGTTTTTATGTTTTTTATTTTATTTGTACAAAACCAAAAGTGTCCCTAGGATTACATAATAATAACATACAAACCATGATGGTAAGGGTAATGTGGTAATTTTACTGTTCAACCAAAAATAAAAAAATATAAAATCACCCATGTGAGAAAATATTAGATTATTTTATTCAAGAGTTACATTATTAATTTTACTATGCATTAAAAAACACAATTATAAAAAATAACTTCATACAATCTCAAAAGGCATTTATTTCATGGTGGAGAGACCACCTTATTTTTAAAACAAAGGCAAAAGATAATAATTACACTATTATAATAAACATTAATATATGTTTTAGGACACAATAATATCACTAGAAGATTAGTTTTTATTGGATAATTTTTCTTAATCACCGAACCTATCTTTTACTTCACACATCTTTTCCTTTTTTCTACATAAAATTTCCCAACATTTTTTAACTGTGACAATCATTTTCACCCAACTTGTGCCTCACCAATATTCAAAATAGTAATTTAACATTTAGATTTTAAATCTAACCTAGGATGAGTTCTGCGTCATATATATTAGATGGATTAACATGAATTAATTCAAATCAACTTGATTTTTTTTATTTTATAAAAAAATTAAAATAATATTATTTAAAAAAATTAAAAAAACATAAAATGTTATATTCTAATTTAATTTTTTTCAGATTAATTGTATTACGAATCAATCTAGATTTTTTAATTGAGTTATATTGAATTATTATATTTTTATTAAAACTTAACATGACATAGATCCGTGTCACAAGTCAATCTGCCATGCCGCCGAGCCGGTTTTAAAACAATAATTTAACACATGTTACTAATTGTAATTCGAAAACCAAAGATATAAAGTTTTAATGATAACAACGCGTTCGTGGACTTTTCAACATCTAACGTGGACGTTTCCATTTTCGTAATTGTATCAATTATATTATTGGACCCTTTCCATTTTTAATTAATTTCCCAATTGCTCAACTGCCTTACCTAATTAAATATTATTGTTATTTAATTAATTGATAATTGCCATGTGCTCTGTGCTTATATAAGGCAAGCAACGACATGGCGTGGCGGGCTATACATGGCTTCCACTCCATAAAATGGAATAATAGCCTTGAATCACGTGTCATTGAAAAAGAGAATATCCTTTCTCAATTATAAAATGATATTTTTATATTCCAACTTAATATTGTAACAATATTTTCAATAAAAAACAGTGATTAGCATGATCATGTAGATAAATATTATCTTATCGGTCAAAATATCTTTAAGCCAGTTCATATATTCAAAAAAACCAAATTTGCTTTTCAAAGATTTTAAGGATAAATTAGCTAATTCAATCTCATATATTTAAATAATATTAATTCAGGATTTTAAAATTTAAAATAAATTCTCAATTTCGTATAAAGTATTGTGTAGTTATTAACAAATATATATATTTCTCTTTATCTTTTTTTCTATATATATATAAAAAGTAAATAACAATAACATTATCCTTTATGAAATACAGTTAACACTCCATGTAATTTGGGCCACGTCTAATTATAAGATAATGGTTTCTGGAAATTGTACGATATTTAGGGAATAATTAACTGTATTCTATTAGTTATTTTTTAGTTTTATTTTTTTAAAAAAAATAGATATATCTAGAAGAGATAAATTATAAGTGGAGATATTCTTATTATTTTTTATGGATCATAAAATTTTATCTTTTTTTTTTTTTTTTTAAGACGGGCACATAGAATAATTAATAGGATACTATTAATTATTTACTACATCCAATATAATTTTTCGGTGAGGCCACTCCATGAAACAATAAATGGGGGACTTGCAAGAATTAGGGGATGTTTGAGAGTATGCTAGTAGTTGATTTTTAAAGTGTTTTTTATTCGAAAATATATTGAAATATTATTATTTTTTTAAAAAAAGTTATTTTTGATTCCAGTACATCAAAATAATCTAAAAACATAAAAAATATTAATTTTAAACAATTATTTTTCCCAAATCTTACCAAGCTCTAGTTTAGAACACAATATCAAACATAAGCTTAATTCACTTGCTATGTTAACCCAAGAGTTCTACTATTTTTTTTATTCAAAATGGTAATTTAACATATAGTTTTAAAATCTGATCCATAACAAGTTCTGGATCAAAGGTTAGGTAGGTTAGTGAGTTATTTTAATCAACTCAATTTCTTTTATTATATATATATATAAAATAATATCATTTAAAAAAACAATTAAATTTTATATTTTTTCCATGTTAATTGTATTATAAGTGAATCTAAATTTTTAATTAAATGATATTCAATCCAATTTCTTTTTATTTTTATTAAAACCCAACCTCACATGGGTCATATCACAACTCTATCTGCTGGTGGAGTCGATTTTTAAAATAATGATTTAACACATATTACTAATTGTAATTTCAAAACCGAAGATCTAAAGTTAACGAGTTCGTGGACTTTTCAACATGTGACGTGGACGTTTCCTATTTTCCTAATTGTATTAATTATATTACCGGACCCTTTCCATTTTTAATTAATTTCCCAATTGCTAACCCACCTTCCCGAATTAAAACATTATTGTTAGTTAATGAATTGATAATTGCCATGTGCTCTATATAAGGCAAGCAACTACATGGCGTGGCGGGCTATACATGGCTTCCACTCCATAAAATGGAATAACCTTGAACCACGTGGCATTGAAAAGAGAATATCCTTTCTCAATTATAAAATAATGTTTTTATATTCCAACTTAATATTGTAACAATATTTTCAATAAAAAAGAGTTACTAGCATGATCATGCAGATAAATATTATCTTATGGGTTAAAATATCTTTAAGCTAATTCATATATCTAAAAAAACAAAATTTGCTTTTCAAAGATTTTAAGGATAAATTAGCTAGTTCAATCTCATGTATCTAGATAATATTAATTTAGAAATTTAAAATAAATTCTCAATTTCGTATAAAGGATTGTTTAGTTATTAACAAATAAATAAATAAATATTCTTATTATTTTTTTATGAATAAATTTCATCTTTTCTTTTCTCTTTATGTTTGTTTATTTTTTTAATAGATAGAGTAACTAATAAGATAAGATACTATTAATTATTTATTGAGTATTGTATAATTTTATGGTGATGTCACTCCATTAAGCAAGAAATGGTGGAGTTGCAAGATTTAAGGAACATTTAAAAGTGTGGTAGGTAATGTTTTTTAAAGTGTTTTTTATTTAAAAATATAATAAAATAAAATATTTTTTTATTTTTTAAAAAATTATTTTTAATCAGAATATCAAAACAATTTAAAAATATAAAAAAATATTAATTTTAAACAATTGTTTTCTTCAAATTTTGCTCAACCAGCTCAATTCACTTCCCATATTAACCCAAGAGTTCTACTATTTCTTTAAGCACACTTGAATGTTGTGTGTGTGTGTGTGTGTGTGTCTATATATATATATATATATATATATAAAGGGTCAAAATTAGATTTCGTGCAAGTATTGAGTTGTTTATCGACCAAATTAAGCAAAGGTGATAAAATCAACCAGGGCAGTCTGAGATAAGTAGCCTAGAAGATTAATGAGTGCTTTCCCCTTCCCTTCCCTTCCCTGATGCGATGAGATTAAAAGTCAAATTTCGCCAAGATAAGAGAGCTCAGATATACCCATTTATTGGCTTAAAAAATCAAGGAAAGAGGCAGTAGTGAGTAGACTATCCAATCTCCCCTCCCTACGTTTCTTTTTCACTGGCCAAATCCTTCAAAATATTAAAAACTTGGTAAGAATGAACATGGAGGAGTACAAGTCCTCTCCTTTAAGTGTGCAAGCTATGCTGATATGCTGCCTTTTTTCTCTCTCTCTGTTGCGTGCAGCAGATGAACAAATTACAGTATTCACGAACTCGATCGAGGACAAAATAATTTCCATACCTACTTAGTACTCATCCAAGTGAAGGAAAATGACAAGAATCATGGGAAATTCACAGGCCAGCAAGCCACTTTCCAGCATTAATTGATGGGGAAATATGAATCCCACTTTCACAAGCGACATGGTTTTCTACTATAGCTCGCATTCTTGCTCGGGACTCCACAAATGGAGATCCACATCTGGGTTCTGGCTCCTGTTCTTGGGTGCTCATGCAACCTTGTAGATTAATGCAAGCAATGTCCAAACAAAAAAAAAAGGGTTTGATTTGTGTGTAGGTACGGATGTTGCTTTTTTCCTTGGAAAAGAAGATTTTTTTTTTTGATATTTGATAATCATAATCATTGGAAATCTTTATAAGAAAAATATCAGTATGATATTTTTCAAGCCTTTTAAAACACGTCTAAACCATTTTATTTTTAATTTTTAATTTTATTTTTCTTAACGAAGTTGTTATTAGAGGTGACATAGATCATGCGGATAATGCAGCACTTTGATTGACAATGATGGAGATTAATTACTCATGAGACTCTTGAAGATTTCTCTTTTAATTATTATTATTATTGCTGATTCATCATCCTCCCTAGTGTGAATACCACGTCAAATTATTATTATTATTATTTAATTTCACACTAAAAATATATTTTCAAACGTTAAAAAATGTTCGGTTATTTATAATTTATATTCAAAGATAGATGCAATACGGTCCAATAAAATCAAGACATCAATTAGGGTAATGTAATTTTAACGTTGCCTCTTGTGTGTTTCGAACTCTTTCGAACTCAAGTGGAAGAGCTAGAGGAGGTCCCTTGGGTCCTCTTGTTCTTGTTACGTGGGCTTCAACTTAAATAAATCCTGTTCATCAAAATGGAGTTCAAAGCCGCAGAGTTGGGCTCGAAAGGACATTCCTCCCATGTTTTGACAGGAGATGGGAAACGAAGGCAGATGGATCTCTTCTTATTTACAGACAAAGCTCATACATCTGAATTAAAAGCACAAAACAACAACATGTGATTGGAGAGATCCATAAAACTTTGGTTGCAAATGTAATGCACAGATATATCTCAAAGCTCTCCATCCCTTTCTTTACCACTACCACCTACTTTTTCCTTAATCTGCTGTGACTCCTGCTTTGTGGCCTCCAGAGTTTCAGCAGTCTTTTGCTTCGCAGTCTCATAATTCTCTTTAGCTTTCTCCTGGGCCCAGCTTAGATTCTCCCCTGTCTCAGCTTCCCTTTTCTTGTCTTCTTCTGTCTGCGTTTTTTTAGCCACCTCCTTTTCCTCTTCTCCCTTCTCTTTTTCCATACCTGTGGCCTCTTTAGCCTTCTCTTTGGCTTCTTCGGCCTTGCGAGATGTCATCTTCTTTATCTGCTCTGCTTTCTCTGCTGCCTTTTCCTCTGCTTCATAGGCCTTTTCTTTTGCTGCTCCAGAGGCTTCGCTTGCCTTCTCTATAGTTGCACCTGTGGTGGAAGCAATCGTTTCTTTCGATGCAGTTGCCATTTCGCCAACCTTCTCTTTGGCTGCGTTTGCCATTTCTTTAATCTTCTCTGTCGCAGTATCTTTCATGTCACCTGCCCTTTCTGCACCGTATTGAGTGGCTTCTGCTCAAATTTAGAATCACACATATAAGAATCGCTAATTTGGAATGCGTGGATTAGCAAGAAAACCAAATTCCAAAAGAAATGATTTAACAAAAACTTGCATGTTCTTGCTCATAAGGGGAGTAATCAATTCACTAATTAACTAACCAGAAGCTCTGTCTTTGGCGTTCTTAGCAGTGTCGGAGGCTGTATCAGAAGCTCTCTTAGCAGCCTCCATGGCATCATCCTGCTTTCGCCCAATGGTTTCAGAGATTTTCTCCTTGGCCCATTCGGCCCATGACTCGGTGGATTCTTTGGCTTCTTTACCATCCTCTTCTGCCTTTTCCAGTGCTTCTTCTGCTTTCTCTTCTGTCTTACCTCTTGCTTCTTTCATTCCTTCCTTCACCACTTCAAAATCTTGGCTTTCTTCTGTTGTTGTTGAAGAACGATCAGCACCAGAGCAGCTACAATTGATGGCAAACATCATCACCAGTATCCCCGCCACAAACAAAACCGAGAGCCGACAAGTACCATTCTTGGAAGGCATGATCATCAAGAAAATCAAAGAAAGATACTACTCACAACAGTACAGTACTTATTTTATCCTCTCCTATATTAGGTATAACAAAACAACACACTATAGCAATTAGCAAGCAACGAGGAAGTTCATAACAATAAAAAGCAAGCAGCGAGGAAGGGAAGTGATGAAAACTGAATAATGAGCACGATTGCAAGTGGAAGTAGAAGTAGGGGTTGGGGGGTTTTTTAAGGGACAAGTTGAGGAGCTTCTTGATCAGATGACAGACGCCATGCAACGTGGAAACTCAAGAATATGCCAAGTGTTTACGTGATTGACATGTGTCCTTCTCAGTGTGCCACGAGTCAGCGTCTTAATGAAAGGCTACCCTTTTGAAAATTTCTTGCTCTTGTTCTCATCCGAGACGCCTATCCAATCTACCGACGGATAAATTGGAGGGGGGGAGTGTCATTAACCACTCGGTTCTAGACGCTACTGCCTAGTTGATCCAATAACTTATATATTCGATGTATTAATGTATTTTTAACATTTTTATTTTTTAGTTTAAATCCATGCTTAAAAGTGTCAAATGCATAGTAATAACTTAATATATCTAGGTTTAGCATAATACTAAACTCAAATAATATGGGTTTGACTTATTTCTAGCCCGAACAATTTTAAATTTAGATACACGTTGAGCCCAAACACATGAGTCTGATGATTTACCATACTTAATATTCTTGAATTTAGCTACATGTTGACCTAGGTATATATGGGTTTGACGAGCTTTTAGACCCAATATTCTTAGGTTCACCTACGTGCCAAGCTCAAGTAAATATTGATCTGACAAACTTTCAGACCCAACATCATTAAATTCAGCTACATGCTGACCCAAATAACATATGAGCCTGACTAGCTATCAGATCCAACATCTTTAGGTTTAGCTACTCACTAAGCCCAAATAAACACAGGCCTGATAAGCTGCCAGACCCAATATCCTTAGCTTCAAATACGTTATGAGCTTAAGTACACATAGGTCTAGCAAGCTGCCAGACCCAAGATTTTTAGGTTTAGCTACGCGCTAAGTCCAAATATACGCGAGTTTGGCGAGCAGTCAAACCTAACTTCATTGGATTCAATAATGTGTTGAGCCTAAGTATATATAGGTCCAACGAGCTTTTAGACCCAATATGTTTAGGTTTAGCTACATGTTGAATCCAAATAGATGCAGGTCTAACAAGCTATAAGACCAAATATTAATGGGTTCGATTATACACTGAGTCTAAATAGACATGAGTCTGGCAAGCTGTCAGACTCATCACCCTTGGGCTTAACATCATTCCAAGTCAAAGTGGATATGAGTTAGATGATCAGTATGGACCCTATATTGGGCTACAAGATTTTATTTGGTTATTCTTATAGCTTTTAACATAAAATGTTAAAATTCAATAATAATCATCTATCTGCACCCCTAGATGTATAAAAGTCTTATAATGACATATCATATATCCATCAACATTAATATTCTATAAGGGATGCTATCCCTTATTAATATTATGTAAAAGACATTTATATCTTATTAATGCTATCAAGATGAAATAACACTTAACCCCTCAATTTAAGCAACATGACAAGGTTCATGGGCTTTATATACCCCTTGAACCACATAGGTAAAAGGTTTACAATTTCTAATTTCTAAGTATTTTTACTTTAATTATGAGAGAATTCATCATATAAAAATAGAAACAAACACTCTTATTCTTAGAATTTATCATCGAAAGGTCCTTAAACTCCCTAAAAGAAATTGTTATATAGGTGTTAGACGTTATATTATCAACCATATACTTTATGACCTCTTGAGAAGGGAATAATGACATGAACATGTGATTACCTATTGTCTCAACACTCAAAAGCCTCACTCTTGAGCATATTGGATTTTGGAACATCATCATTGGTGTTATTTGTAAGGAACAAGTAAAAAAATTATCAACTATTCTTCTAAAACTGGTTTTTGACATCCTTAATCGCTATCAATGACAAACAATAAAGATACCCTTGGGATATGACATGTTAAGAACCTCCTTATACTTATTGGCGCATCAACTCCATCAAAGTGTTAATAACTCATCAAAGGGTTTTTAACCTGATTTTACATGTTTTATATGTTTTGACTCGTAAGATCATATGATTTTATGAGTCAAAACGTGTTTTTGATAACATTGATAGACCCCAATCAATTATGGGTCTGGCAAGCTGGCAAACCTAACGTTCTTAGATTCAACCACATATTAAAGCCTAAATGGACACTGGTCTAGAGAGTTGCTAGACCTAATGTCTTTGGATTTAACCACATGCTAAGACCAAATCGACATGGGCTTGGTGAGTTACTTGACCAAATGTTATTGGGTTCAGTTATATGCCGAGCCTAAGAAAACACGAGTCTAGCAAGCTACCAGACCAAACTCCCTTGGGTTTGACTACATGGTGAGCCTAGGTGGACATGGATCTAACAAACTAACCAACCCAATGTCCTTAGGCTTAACTACATGCCAAGCATAAATGGACATGGGTCTAGGATTGTTGTCAGACCTATCGACCATGAGCTTGGTTTCCTAGTAAGTAGTTTATTAGACTCAACATCCCCGGGTTCACCTACATGTTAAGAACAAAAGGACTTGGTTCTGGCGAGTTGCCAGACCTAATGTCATTAGGCTCAACTACATGCTAAGCCTAAATGGACGTGGGTATAGCTTGTTGTCAAACCTAATGTTTTTAGGTTTAGCCATGTATGGAGCCCAAACAATTATGGGTCTAATGAGTTGCTAGACCTAGCGTCCTTTGATTCAGCCATGTGCTAAGTCTAAATGGACACAAGTCTATAGAGCTGTCAAACCCAAAGTCTTTAGGTTCAACCATATGTTAACCGAAATGGACACGGGTCTAACGAGCTACCAGACCAAATATTATTGTGTTCAGCTATGTGTTGAGCACAAACAGATACGGGTCTAGCGAGTTACCAAACTAGATGTTCTTAGGTTCAGCTACATGATAAGCCTAAATGAACATGGATTTGGCAAACTACCCAACCTAATACACTTGGGCTCAGCTATGTGCCAAGCCCAAATGGACATGAGTCTAGGCTCATTGCCAGACTTATCAACCATAGGCTTGGTCGCGGGCCAAACATGAATGGCTAAAGGTCTTGAGATCATTAGATGCTTTGCGTTGGGTCATAAAGCTCTGTTAGGCCATAAAATGTTAATGTCAAAGTTATTCATTTCTTTACACTTATAGGTGTATAAAAATCTCTTAAAGGCCAACCATATTCTCATCTCATTAATATCGTGTAAGGATTATTTGTCATTTATTAAATATTATGTAAGGGATATTTGTCCCATGTTAATGTTGTGTAAGAGACATTTATCCTTCATTAATGCTATCATGAAAAAATGACTTTCTAACCATTCCACTCCAGCAAAATAACAAGGTTAAGGGGTTATGAATACTCCTAAACCAATTAGATAAAGGGTTCACAATCTTTATTCTTAATAATTTTTTTTTATTTCAGAGCATTTATCACATCAAAACTGAGAACAAACACTCTTGTTATTAATAATAAATGTTTATTCTCTTATTTATTGTAACTATTTGCTTAAAGGTTAATGATTTTATCATTTAAGAATCACTAAATCCCACAAAAAAGATTATTTTATAGGTTATAGGCTTTCTACAACAAGCTACAAGATTCATAAACCATGAAAAATAAACTATCTTGTTAGAATCTATAATTAACTTATAATCCAACCATAAAAAAACATATTTCACATCATCAATTAAAAGCATCTAAATACATGCATGCAACCTAATAGTATGTATAAATGTGCTTATATCATATAAAACATGGAAGGCATGAGAGGGGGGAGGCGGGCTTAATGGAGCACTATTGCCACTTCCTTTGTCTCATTTTTTCTTTGGTTATTTTAGTTGCGTTTATTATAATGTATGCTCTTGTTTGTTTAGGTTTCAATGTAAAAACAATATTTTTTAATTTTTATGAGTATTTTATAGATCCCATTAATTAATTGGAGATTATGTAAAAGAAAAACAATTATTTTTTTAATCTTTAAAAAAATTCTTTTCATAATTTAATTTATTGAATTATCGCAAGCCACTAGCTATAGCATTATCCGACCTGCTTTTATTAATTTTGTAATATATCTTTTAAGTTATGTTATTTTTCACAATTGTGTTAAAAACCTAATCAAAATTATGGTAAAATATTATATATTTTATTTTAAAATAGTTATTTAAAATTTATATAATTAATTTTTCTTTTAAATCTAGATTGTAATTACTTGTGTAGATTATATTCTATTTCTAAAACTTATTGGTAACAGGTTATACTTAATTTTTAAAATTTATTCGTAATCATGGATCATCCCAGCGTCTGTACGCTTACCATGTTACTCGTAAACTCAATGCTGCTGCAATGAGAGAAGCGGCAAATCATTTTATTGGAACCCACGATCTCTCTGCTTCTGTCAATTCATCACGCAACGATGGGATGGCAAATCCAGTGAAGATGGGTTGGTTTCTTTGTTGGGATCCCAGATTGTACATGCTCTTCTTGAGTATCTCCTTTTGAGTTCTTTGATCATAATCGTAAAAAGGACTCTTCACTCTTATAATCCACGGAGCTCTGCTCCTGCAAGAAGTCGAAGGCTCAGGTTTCATGTACAAGACAAGTGCGGAAAAACATGGTAAATCATAGTATTTCTTAGAAGTCTGCATCTTGAAGTTAGCTTTTATAAGTTTGAATGTAGTTATCAGGACTTTGCCATTTGAATGCTGCTCAGTTTTTGGGAGGTCAGTATGAGCTAGTTCTTGGATATGGCTTCTGAAAATTGACAAGCCATATTTTGCCGATCACTTTTATAGGTTGCTTTGCTGCTCCAAATCGGAAAGGAAGCAATTCCTCCTGATATTGTCCCAAAGATTCCGCTCAATACACACTATCTGCCCCACCCCACCTCACGGGCTGTCTTGTAGCCGTTAGGTTTAACGAAGAGCATCTGCGGCTTCCTTCAGGTTGCCATACAACCAGTCTTGGTAGGGATCACAGCATAAGATTCAAGACTTGTTTGTTACCAAAACACCTGCAAGGGGAAGAGAAAGAAATGAAAATTGTTCAATTCTAAAGATTGAATGCAATTCTACTTTGTTGTTGAAAAATTAGTGAAGACTTGTGCTGTTTGTAGGCATTTGATCATCTAATTCTGTTATTCAAAACAGCTCTTTAAGTGCTTGTTTCTAAAAAAGTTTACTTAGGTATTGCAAATCAGATATCATGTAAGCTAAGACTAATCCATATTTTACTGAGTTCTGAAGAACTTGATGCACCATGGACATCATGGGAGTTGGAACCATGGCTTATCTCTGATGTTGAAAAAAGCCCGTTTCAAGCTTCCAAGTGAAATCTCAAAACAATATTTCACAAACTATGCTTGTGCAATTTCTCCATTGCCATATAGTTTACTGGAGCATTAGGCAATTATATATCTTGTCAAACACACATGTATTCTGATTATGTAAATTTCTGCAGGAGGTCAAATGAGAAACCGTGCAATGCTCCATTAATAGGTTTCAAGAATGTATCCTTGCTTCTGTGGAACACCGGTCACCAGCCCCTGAGGAGAAACCATGGTTTACTGCTGCGTGATTCTCCATGTCGCAGGTCATAGTGCTCTAGCCATTGGACATTACAATCATTATTTCACTGGAGAGGTGATCTTGTAGACCATCTTTTAGTTAAATGTGAAGCATTTATACTTGCCGCATGTGCTTTATCTGTATAAATACAGAAATTTGTTTCATGTTTGGCCAGAGAAGAAAGGAAGTGCTGAGCTTCCACTAATCCATTCAAGTCCTAGAGACCTTACATACTGACCTTCCATTAAAGCCTTAACCATAGAAGGTTCCAAGGAGACATAAACAGTATTTTATTCATTCTGGAAAGTATTGTCGTGAATGAAAAGCAGAATTTACAACTTTCATTGAGTTGGATTACTCAACAATAAACGTGAATCATCCAAGTCATCTTCATAACTTTGATAAATGGTGGCAAAAGTTTACAATGGGAACTGCCTTCTTAAATGAACCAAGTAACACGAGGAGAAAAACTGAATTTCCATGCATTCAGCAGAAAATACTGGAAATATAGCATCCTTAGGTGGTACGGAGACAATTAGGTTTCAAAAAAGCGAAGTTCTACCATGAATTCCCGATGCTTTGGTGAATACCAAGCAACAGCCTTTGCTGATCCAAGGACATGCAAAGCATACTCAATGGCAAATACTGGATCATCCACACACATATGCCAATCTTTGTTCTTCCAATCAATCTCAACTCCAGAATCAACTCTAAAACTGAAAGGTCCTGCTATCTGCAACCAATGTGGAAAGATATAGTTCCACGAAAGAGGTTAGGAGTGCATGAAGGAAGTGGAAAATGAGAAACAAGAAGATATTTTCTTGCTAATATTTAAAAAGCAGTTGACCAGCAGCATGCAAGTGCTGACATTAACTTGTTAGACTGTAGTACATGTTCAGTGCTTCTACAAGAAACAGACAACCAAAAGAAGTTCCTATGAAAAACAGTGACCTTAAAGCAAATCTTGAAATAACAAAGAATACACTTGATTTAACAACTTCGCTTTTGTTGCCTTTAGTTTCATCTGCTAATAATATGCCAACGTATTTTGGAAAAGACAGCCATGCTAGAAGCTAAGACCTACCTGCTGCTGAAAAGAAACGGTTGCCTTGGGGCAAATTGCCTGAACTGTTTCCATGGTTGGCTGTTGAGAATTACAAAAGTCTTGTGCTAATCTGGTGGCACCTGAAAGAAATTTGGAAGCAGAAGGGAAATCCAGGCGTGCATGAAATCGAGTAAGATCTAATAATAGTCTTTGGAAGTTTCCGTGCTGAGCAGTAAATGAAACAGATGAAAATGCATCAACTAATAAGGTGGATTTTACAGCAGGAGCACGAAGACAGAAGCCTTCAAACTGCTGAGATTCATCTACCACTTGTGGCCGAACTGAATTATCCCCAAAACAGGCCATCACAGCAGCACCTGTATGCGTTCAAATATCAGTAAGAGATACAGATAAATGATTTACATCTGAAATGGCAGACAGGAGCCGAAACTATGAAGCAATAACTGCTAAAAGCCTACAACAACTTCCATAGCACGTTTGTCCAAGGCTCCAACCAAAGATAGGGCTTTAGCTTCATTACTAGATATGTACAGAACTCAAATTTACATCTGCAGTAAGCCTCTAAACTTCATAATGATGCAAATGCAGGTCATTTTCATGATTTATATTTAAGGAAACAATTGTTTGAATAGAGAAAATGAGAAAGCGCCTATAATTTATAGGGATGCCCCCATGCCACTCATCCAGTCTGGTTCATAATTAGCATACACAAAATAAGTTAAGAACTTGCAATTTACCAATGACCCCTGAAGCCGAAATGTGAGGATTGGAGAGAAAAATATCAAAGGGCTGCACCATCTTCAACTTCTGAGCATTGCTTCTCCAAATCTCAACATTTTTCTTTAAGGAAAAAGCACTTTTCAAAGAGATACCAGGAAGTAGTGTAGCAGGAACCTCAACGGTCTCATCACCTCCAAGCTGCATAGGCTGACCGGCACTATGATGCATACAGAAATGATAACTAGAACCAGAGTCAGAAGCAAGAGACGCCAGATCAATGGCCATGGAGAAAGGTACATCCCAATAATTACCGGCCTTGTCAATGTAAAGTCCAGGCCAAACTGCCTCCGCATTTAAATTGTGATTTGGGAACTGCAAACACATGAAAATAACACTCAAAATTGCAGAAAGTGAAAAGCATAGTGGCAAAAATTAAATAAAACAAACAAACAAACAAGCACATGCCTTATGATGAAAGATTGCTTTCTTACGAGGTTTCTTATTGTTATCATCACCATAAAAATCCAAGCTCAAGAGAAGTGTATCACAAGGACTTAACAAGAGCTCTGAACAAAATCCAAGTGCATATAAGGACTTATCCTCAAGATGTTTCCTAATGTTCTCTAGGCGTGAAGATTGCAAGGCTCCATTCTTTTTAAAAGAAGAGACAAACTTCTGCAAATTGAATTGAGCTAGTAATGTAGCAAACCTGCATGTTTTTTTAAACGTTTTGACCTTAAGAACATCACAACCAAACATCTACTTTAATCATCAACGAAAACAAAAAGGATGGAATCTTTTCTCAAAGGGGCAGTGAAATTATACCAGTTTTCAGTGAAAGGAAGAGCGAGAACACGTTGGAGAGAGAAGCCATGGGAGGAAGCAGAATAAGAAGGGATGAAAGGGGCAAACATAAAACGCTGAAAGAAGTCAATCTGCTTGGGTCTTGATAGTCTTGTACCTCTTGAAACACCCAATGGAAGTGGTTCTCCTGGCACTGCCCGTCCTTCTCCTTCAAGGGTTCTGGGTGTGGACCTATCCAGATCCCAAAACCCTCCATCCATTGCCCATCTTAGCTTGTTCATTGCCTTTCTCTGATTTTTGTGTGTACTACCTTCCACAGCTGGGGGGTTTCTGCTGTCAGTGCTTCAACTCTTTTTACAACTTGTGATTTTTTCCATATTTAACCCCTACAGGTCTTTCCGTGGACGACATGTCGTTTTTAACACCTTAAAGTCCAACAACCAGGTCACAAGTTGAGCGAATTAAAATGGGTTAATCTAAAATTGCATTGCTTTTATATATATATATATATATATATTTTTATTTTTTTTTTTTCAATTGCAGTCCCGTTCTTTAATTGTTCTTTATTTATTTTAAATCTTATTTTTTATTATTTATTTTATTTTTTACTTTTTATCATTTGACTTAATTTAATTTTTATCTAAGATTTGACTTTTATTTTTTTAAATTGTTTTTTTTCCTTGGTTTTTTTTAAATTAGTTTTTTTTTTAAAAAAAATTATTCTTTAATATTTGATTTTTTTAGAATTGAGTTTTGCTATTTTTTTTGTGTAGTGATCACGATTTATGACCTAGGTAACGAGTATAAAAATTGAACCTGGATCAATATCAATATTTTATTATTACCTTTTCTTTATTAATTTTATTTTTTGATTTTAACATTTAACATTGAGTTTATTAAATATTTTTTTTTTATGATGATATCCTGGCCTCGCGGTTCGGGTCATACATTTGTCATGCTAGCTCAAATTTACTAGGGGTTTTTATATTATTTTAGTATTTTTATATCAATTTTTTTCTCATTTTCTAATTGTTTTTTAACATTTTTTAAATTTTTTTTATTTTTTTTTTCATTCAACATTTGATTGTTAATGATTGGATTTTGTTATTTTTCTCGAAGCGATTACCCTGTCTCATGACCCGAGTTACGGGTATGAGATATAAGCCCAAGTTAACATTGATTTTTTTTTTTTAATATTTTCTTAAATCTATTTTCTTTCTCAATTTCTACCTTTGACTTTAATTTTTTTTATTTTTTTCTATATAATTTCTATGAAGATGTCATTCCTTCACAATCCAGGTAACAAATTTGCAATACTAGCTTGGATTGAATCAAAGTAATTTCTTTTTCTTTTTATTTTTCATTTTCTCTTCATACTTCAGCATTAAAGTCTATAACTCAAGTCAGATTTTTTCTTTCTTTCAAAACACACTAGCAACTTTACAGTTAAGCCTCATTTATTTTAAAGTTTTTTTTTAAAAATATTTATTTATCTATTTTACTTTAAATTATTATTATTATTATTATTATTATTATTATTATTATTATAGTTTTGATATATTGATATTAAAAATAAATTTTAAAAAATAAAAAATATATTATTTTAATGTATTCCTTAACAAAAAGAAATAAAATTAAAAAACATTCTTTGAAAAACAAGCAAAACAGTTTTTAGGTATTTAGAGTCAAAGATGACCGGCATAACCATTGCTTACTTTAGAAGGCCAATAAATGGCAACCGCCAAACCATACGAACATACAAGACATTGCAAAACACAACCATGGTTTTATTGTTGTTGTTGTTGAAATAAGTGCAGTGTATAGAACAACATTTATACATAATATCATCAGCATTACTGTAGCTGTTAACAACACGACTTGCAGAGTTCCAATTCAAATTATTAGTCTTAATTAGCACTGGCTGTCAACGCCAGACCCATCAATCTGTGTCTGGTAGTATGAATGCGAATCATGAGCTAACGTCTGCGATTGGAAATGAAATATGGAGGGTCAGTTCATTTACCAGAATAAATAAATAAACCATCAGAAAACACGATGAAGAATGTCATCATACCTGTTCTTGTGAACGGAAGTACATGAAAGGGGTGTAGTGGAGGAAATTTGAGACCCTGGAGGTATATATATCAGCATACCTGCAATTAAAATTATGCAGACCATTTTCAACAACATTGAAAAGTGAGAAAAGTTAGCACACAATCAAATGCAGAAAATAAATGGAGGACTTTGAAGTGGAGGTGTGTACTTCTCAATTTGTCTCATTAAGTGGCTTTTATCCCACAGACCTGCACGTGAAAGAAATCCCCACCTGTTGCAAAATGAGAATTCTTTGTTCAAGCATGTCTTAACAGGAATCAAAGAAAACTGACTCATAATTTTCACATGATGGCTACCTAGGAGTAAGAGGAGGAGGATGCTCATTGATAGACGAACTTACCAAGGATATCCAAGATGCAACCTAACCAATGGTCTTGTGAGAGGGCAGATAAGTGGTTCTACAATTTAACCATCCATGCCAGTCTTACCTTTTATTGAAAAGCTCTCCATCTGCTTCTAGCATTGGAGCAATTTTCTCATCTAGTCTTTGCATAACAATTAATAGCTTTTTCATGCTTTCTGTGAGTTCTTGATCATCCATGTTAGTTGCAGCAAGGGTCTGAAAGTACACAAAATGAAGCAAGATAAGTCAGCCAATCAGCTGTTCCTTTCAACTTGTTCAGTCAAAAAAACTCCACTCAAACTAAAATTGCTTCTTAGAGCCACCAGCTACATTAGGGATTTAGGGTGTTCTGCAGGTGCTGTCTAGTACACTAAATCGTTCATGCAAGCAATTGATAAGTTCATTTGCACTGGATTGCAAGGAACTAAAGGTAACATGCAGATACATTAGGGATTTAGGGTACTCTGCAGGTGCGACCTCGTACAATATAATCATTCAAGCAAGCATTTGATAAGTTCATTTGCACTGGATTGCAAGGAACTGAAGGTCATGTGCAGATAACACTGTCTAAGGCATTTGTCACAACCCGAATCTCGGATCCATGACCGGCACATAAGCAAGGTTCCTCTTCAAGGTTCCAAACCTATGAGAACCCAAACTTACAAGCAATTTTTTAAACAACTCAATCAGAGTTTAACGCAGCATTAACACAAACTAACTTCATAATGTAATTTCATTATCTTAATACAAGAGTTAATATAATTCATACTTTTGGAGCACTAACTTGACATAAAAGAAAGGTACAAATTACAACCAAAAAGCAGGTTCGGAAAGTTCAACAAAAGTAACCTGCTATCAAGCTATAAGCCTGAAAAGAATAATAATGAGAGGGTGAGTTCAACAACTCAGTGAATAGATAATGTTCAATATACACACACGAGGTAATATAACAATGAGAATATATATACAATTATGGCTTTAGGTTCTTATATAAAGGTTTCTCAAATAGGCCATAACAAGAAGATCATATGGTAAAGTTCGTCAGAAAATCAAAATGTAATGAGCATGAGGCTCCGTACTGTGGGATGATCAGTCCACACAGGTTGGTGACTCCCCCAACCAACTAGGGTTCAGATACGATGTGCACAAAGACTAACACTACCCTGTTAGCATGAGTATTCTTACTCACATAGCATAGGTTCATAATACTAATCAAACATATTCATATCTCAAAACTCAACTCATGACATCAATCAAATGAGGAGCTATCAATTTAGAAGTCAATTCAAAATATATACTGTGATGTTTTGTATTAAAAGGAATAGGAAAAGGCAACAAAGCCCTTGGTGGCTTAAAGAGTGAGTAAAATTGAATAAGGGGTATTATGGTAATTGAACAAAACTTGATAAATATAAAAAGAAGAAAAAAAAAACAAAAACAAAAAGAAAAAGGGATCTGATTTTGAGAGAAAGAGAGTTGCAGGAGAGAAAGGGAAAGAGGAAGAAGAAGAAAATAAAGGAGAGAAGGATAAGGAAGAAGAAGAGAAGTTGAGGAAATAAGTTTAAAAGGTAAGATTTATGGTTTGAAGTGTATAATATGTTATTTAAGCTTTAAATTTTGGTTTTGATTAATTTTAGAGTTTTGAAGTTTGTGTTTTGAGTTTATTGATGAATTAATTTGAAGGTTAGGGGTTGATTGTTGTGGGTAATTGATTATTAAGTTGAATTTGAGATATTGTAGATAAAAATGATGATTTTGAGTAATGGTTGAATTGAATGCTGAAGTTGAGTTATAAATCTGGAACTAACAGTAGGTGATCTGTTGAAATTCTGAGTTTGAGGTTGAAGATGACGAAAATTCAGTTTGGTCCCTCAATTTGCGAAAATTACAATTTAGTCCCCAACTTTGGAAAATTACAAATTGATCCCTGGAGCATATTCCGAGATTATGAACAGAATAACATATGAATTATGGACAGAATTACTGTATAGATAAGAGAATTTAACACTTTCAATTTAGTCCTCCAATTTGACAAAAAGTACAATTTGACCCTAAATTTTTTGGTAAAATTCTAGAATGGTCCCTGGAGCATAATGATACATCCTGGATTTAAAATTTATCATAAATCCAGGATGTATCATTATGCTCCAGGGACGATTCTGGAATTTTACCAAAATTTTTAGGGTCAAATTGTACTTTTTGTCAAATTGGAGGACTAAATTGAAAGTGTTAAATTCTCTTATCTATACAGTAATTCTGTCCATAATTCATATGTTATTTTGTTCAGAATCTCGGAATATGCTCCAGGGATCAATTTGTAATTTTCCAAAGTTAGGGACTAAATTGTAATTTTTGCAAATTGAGGGACCAAACTGAATTTTCGTCATCTTCAACCTCAAACCCAGAATTTCAACAGATTACCTACTGTTATCCCCTGATTTCTAACATAAATTCACCATTCAAACAAAACCATAACTCAAAATCATCATTTTTATCCACTATCTCTCAAATTTAACTTAATAATCAATTACCCACAACAATCAACCCCTAACCTTCAAATTAATTCATCAATAAACTCAAAACACAAATTTCAAAACTCTAAAATTAATCAAAACCGGAATTTAAAACTTAAATAACATATTATACACTTCAAACCATAAATCTTACCTTTTAAACTTATTTCCTCTACTTCTCTTCTCCTTCCTTTATCCTTCTCTCCTTTATTTTCTTCTTCTTCCTCTTTCCCTTTCTCTCCCGCAACTCTCTTTCTCTCAAAATCAGATCCCTCTTTCTTTTTCTTTTCTTTTTTTTCTTTCTTCTTTTTATATTTATCAAGTTTTATTCAATTACTATAATACCCCTTATTCAATTATACTTACTTCTACACCACCAAGGACTTGGTTGCCTTTTTCTAATTTTTTTTAATTCAAAACATTACAGCATTACAGGTACAAGAAACTATATGGAGCACATATAGACTGAAACATGCTTAAAAAAGTACGAGAGCAATATTTTAAGCAAGGAATCATGCTCACTTGAGCAGGACGTCCTGTATTTCGCCTTTGCAGAGCTAGCCGAAGTTGATTAAAGAGATCCCCTACCACCTCCTTTTGATTAATTAGCTCAATCAGTGTGGCCCGATGACCCCTACTATGAATCAGAGCATTATGCTGCAGATCCAGAATTCAATACAACAAAAAGGAAACACTTATCAGTATTGGATCAATCAGGGATATCAGAAATGCCAAAGATTCTCGGTTCTTAAAACAAAAACTATACAAGTGACATGATACATTACTTGTGGCTCAACCGCGGAAAAAGCTGCTTTTACTGCTTTTAAAAATAGTTTCATTACCATTTTTTAGTCAATCTATAATTTCTGTACAAGAAAATCTCAACTCCAACCTCTTCTTCCAGCTCTTGACAAATCAATGCTGTTCGCCATAGTTGGTGGACTTTTGATTGACTCACATCAGTGTAAATATGATCACCTACATATAATATTTCGTCCCCATGGATATCTAAGGAGTTTTCCACCATCTGAGCACTCCCACCTGAGTACAATCCACCTGTGGAAGAAAATAACAAACTTATAAAATTGTTGATCAAGGGCCATTGAACTGTGCAATAATACAAGTCTTGTTGTCGGTTCATGGCACAAGAACAATTAGTTCTTACAAAGATAATGATGGACAGGACAATTTCTAGACTTCCTGTCCAACAATGATGTATTTGCAGCAAAAAAATTCTGGACTTCCCCTGAGCTGTCCGGCATCAATTAATGATATCTGTTGAAATCCATAGGCACAAGATCCTGCTTATAATCAATATTTGACCGTATTTGCAGCAAAATCACAGGCATATGTGTTTGTGCACACCACAGGATCCAAACACAATTATGGAATATCTGTTCATCCAACAAAAATATACCATACAGAATGCACTGGGATAGTGATAAAACAAGGACATGAACAAAGCATAAACCACCTTTACAAGCTTTGAAGCATGGGCGCATTAAACCCTCGCCAGTCACCACCTCATACAACGGGTGAGACATTTGAAAGAATTCTGGCTTTCTTGCAGATATTATCACCTACATAAGTAGAGAATAACAAGAAATCATAATTAACAAGTGACCCAAGGTTTCATCAAAGTGTAGAAGATCCATATCTTGAACATAAAATCAAACAAGAAAACGATTTAATGTTGTGAGTAAACAATTCGAGAAGTCTAAGCCTTAGGACTGGTATGGTAAAAGGGAAAGGAAGGTGGTGAGAATCTTTCAATTTTGGTCATGCCAATGATACTTATAATATGTTATTAGGAAGAAAGAAAGTCTAGTACAAGTTACTCCTTAAACTTTAAGGAGCCTTCTGTTAAGATAATTAGAAGAGAGGTAGTCACTTGCCATGAAGTAAGGCTGACAAATAAGGCATACTCACTATGTCAAACAGATCTCGCCAGCCCATATCATTTGGTAGGAATCTGTTAAATGAATGCTTCATCATTTTGTCCGTGTAATGATAATCAGAGTTTGTAATGAGTAGAAGCTTTTTACCAGCCTGTCACACAAAAATCTCAGAACCCAGTACAAGATCATAATAATGTTGTGCTTAATCAAAGATGATGAGTTCAAAGAAATACCTCCTTTTGATCTAACAGTGCTAAAGGTAATTCTGGGTCAGGCTCCACAAACAATTCAGGTTTTGACATTATCTCACTCTGTATAAATGCCATCAATCAGTACATTGTTTGTGGACCAAATTACCAAAAGCAATGGAAAATGAATTCCCATTAAAATATTTACCTTAAGCTGACCCTCTACATGTGCCCGAAATAGAGCCTTTCCAACAGCCTGAAAATCATGTCAAGTATAAGAAAAAAGTACGCAGATACCTAATGACAATTTAGTTGTTGCAATTGATAATTGTCAAAGAACCATCTCAACCCAGTAGCTTAAGCTATTTGGATGAGGTCCCAGGATATGATTTATATTATTCTCTAACACACCCCCTCAAGTGAAAGCCCTTTGGGCTTGAAACTTGCACATGTTCATTTTACCATGTGCTTAATTTTTTATCAAATAAATGGGGATGGTGAGATTCGAACTCGTGACCACTTGGTCAGTAAGGCTCTGATACCATATCAAAGAACCATCTCAACCCAATAACTTAAGCTATTTAGGTGAGGTCCCATAATATAATTTATATTATTCTCTAACAATAATATACAAAACATGCCTGGTAAAGTCCTCTATAGTCAGGTGGGCATATTTCGGCTGATATAGCTCCTTCATCATATCTAACAACCATCTGGAGGTGGACAAGGCTACCAAAGATTAACATGCTGTCGCTTACACAAGAGCAAATGAAATGTTGCATACAGTGAATTAGATGGTTCATAAAAGACAATGAGAGTGACAATAACAATAACGGAGGTAGAACTAGTGGGACCCCCTTCGAAAAGAGAAACTGCATTTTGGCCTTTCTTGACATAATGCTCTAGCTCTCAAAGTGATTACATGATAAATATACAAAATCACAAAAGAACAAGGATTAATCGAACAGTCTCATGGTTTATATAGTTTGCTAAAAATTTAAAAATTAGTTATAGAAACCATAGAAGGGCACATTTTATCCTATGCTCTATGTTCAGGGGCTACTTTTTTTGGGGCATCAATTGATGATGAAATTTATGGAATACAATAAGATTTCTGGTCAAGCACCAGCCCTGTAAGTCAGCTGGAAATTCATAATTCCATACAGCTTTCCTTTAACACAACAGGATGTGTGACGCACCAGGGTACATTATGTCTGTGCTTGAAGAATTCTCACCACTAAAAATTAAGAAGTTGCGGTCTAACTAATTCATCCTGGATGGCTAATTGTTTTCTGCTCTCTCCTCCTTTCGTTTCCTTTCCTCTTACACCAATGTTTAAGTTATTAATCAAAGATAAATCTGAAAGTTCAAAAGGTTTCTCATTTTCTGTATGAATTTCCAACTATTTTTATCAAAAGTTTGGCAGTTCTTTAAAATGTGGGTTGAAAATTAGAAACCATTGTCACATACTCATGCAAGCTTGCTTTAAATGTCAGTATACATGCTAAATGAAAAACCTTGCCAACTAAATTATATGATTGTTTACTTATTCAAGAGAAAGAAAAACCAACAGAAATAGTTGGGGGCAGAAAGATCCATCAGAATAGAAAGAACAAATTATTTGCTGCAAAACATCTCAATGGCAAGTAAACGAAAAGAATTATAGTTTGGCAAAAATTTCTATGGATTGAAACAGCCCACCTGCATGTATGCCACAGCTTCTGAAACAGAGAACAGTGTGTTTAAGAACACCCATCGATTCTCCTTCCGAAGATCAACCAGTTCCCTCCCATACATCTCACTTCCATGCATAGAAAGTTAAGCTAAATATTACACCGGTGTTTTCCAGTTATACCAAATCAAATAAAAAATGTTGAAGAAGCTAAATCATGGGTCAAGCAGACTGCAGTGCAGGCTATATATGCACCATCAAATAGCAATGTTCAACTACGTACAGGGATAAAAAGGGACTCAAAAAAAGCTTATTTCGCCGTCTTATATGTTAGCAGCAGGTGTGTGATTAGAAGAGAACATTATACTCTGTAGGTGAAGAATGGGAAGTTGAATCCATCATTGCAATATAACAAACACCTTGGATGCCATCAAGAGGATCGTCAATAATCAAAATGAAGAGGTGTAAAGTTCAAAGCACACCTGACATCTTGAGTAGACAACATTCTGGTGCCATGCATTGCCCTTTTTACATAACCAAATCGATCTGCTTTAACTAGGTTGCCTTTCTCTTTGTCTATAACAAGACCTCTAATTACCAAGTCTGGATCAAATGCAAGCCCATCAACTGGAAAACCCATGCTTCGTAAATTTCCCAAGCAATAATCATAAGCGCGCCCTTCCCAGGCCTGCAGTAGTATAAATAAATACACACCAGTAGAACTCAAATGATCAAATCCATATAATATTACGAGTCTAACTAAACAAGTAGAATTGATAGAATTTTATTTCATTGATGTTCTAATATGGATAGATGTTGAGAGAAGAAGTGCTGTTCACCTTCACATTGTAATGTATCAAAGTGTAGTCCATGTCATATCCAATGGCACTAATTGACCTCAGATTTAAAGTACGGCTGCAAAATATACCTCGGGATGAATTCCTTGCTGAAGAGGGACTCTGAAAAACATCTGATGATATTACAACAACGAACCTTAACAAGAAAAACTCGAAAGTTGGTAGACATCCAGGACGGGAATGGAAGAGCATTGAAGTTCACATATTGAAACCGCAAAGCGCTGTTCTCAATTAGATTGAGAAACCACATGTAAATACATTTCAGTAATGCAGAAGGGGTTAATACAAATAAATAAATAAAAATCGAATATTGAGCACAAGAAGCAGCAAACAAAAATGTGAAAACAGTAATAAAGAGAAACTTGAGGATAAATTATGATCATTTCATTGGAAAAGCAACAGAATATAAGAGGGTAGCGAAAGAAGGGTTACCGAAATGCCCAAGTCATTAAGCAAATCCTCAGCTTCCTCTGCCTCCTTCATAGCAACCTCCTCAATTGGACCTTGTAAAGTTGCCGGACCATCCATTCCTGCATGGAATGAACAAGAAAGTGCAACACTTTAACTACCAAGTCATAAAAAAAAAAAAAAAAAAACAATTTCCACTAGAAACACGCAATCAGACATTGTTTGCGGACAACAATTCCTACATGGGAATTTGCAAAAGAGAGAGATTTACCAAAAGTGTCAAGATGGTCAAAGTTAAGATGCAAATCCCCTTTAGTGCTCTGTCCTAAATAATCAAACTCGTAATTAGTAGAGGGTGTGACAGAGAAGATTTGGTCTCCAACACTGCAACGGCACACCACCATCATCCGAGCTCTTTTAGTGGTATTTGCAAACATGGGTCTGACAAAAAGAGGAGAATTAGACAATGGAGCACCACAACGGGTGTCTCTCTGCTGCGCCAACCAGAATTTGGCCAAAACCTCCGCCGTCACAGACATGATAGGCTAAGATAGTAGTTGCTTCACTTGCTCTAACAATTGTTACTCCGAGTAGATTGGTCTCAAAATCCTAAGCATATGGTAAAAAATGAATTTCTCCAAGTAGATTTACTTTTTGAGAGATGAAAAATATAAAACCCTTTGCATAACTGGTAGGGCAGTGGGAATCATTGAACATTATCCATTACCTTCTCTAAAACCCAATCTTATCTTTTCAGATTTTATCCGAATCCGACCTGAAATTAAATTATCTATAAATTTAGATTCAACAATACTCATCAATCCATTAGATTCCATTGAAATCATCATTGAACAATACTCATTTAGATTGATATCCATTAGATTCCATTGAAATCATCATTCCAAGTTAAAAGAAAATAAGCTAGAAAACTACAAAATAGATAACATTTTTAGGGTGGGAATACCTTTAAAAATTAAAATTTTGAGGGAAAAACTTCGGTTTTAATCTTTAACTTCAATATATATATATATATATATATATATATATATATATATATATATATATATATTATCCCTAGATCTACAAAAACAAATATTTTTCTTGTTTGATTTTTTTATTTAATAAAAATTAAAAGCAAGCAAAACAAATATAAAAAAATTTAGACCATTTGGAATAAAAATAAAAATACATCTCTTTAATTAAAATCTATTTATCTTATCAATACAATACATATTTTTAGAAATTTTTCCTAAAATATTAATTTCCTAGACAATACCTTATCATGTTTCTAATGGAAAAAAAAAATATAATACACTATTCGTATATTGTTGTGGGGAATATTTTAATGGTGTTATTAAACCCAAGTCAGCCTCAAAAGTTAATCTAGAGACCTTTTGACCATTCCTCTTATTTAATTCAAATTCCAAATTAAATCAAGTTAGAATTAATTTGATGTGATATAATCGATCTAATATGTCCAAACACGACTCTCTTAACACGATCTAAAACTTGGTTTTACTGGAAAAAAAATTCAACACAATATTAGCCTTTTCTAATAAATATTGACACAATAACTTTTTTGATTAACTTTGATGAATCTGTCCATTTAATTATAAATCCAATTGAATTTAATAATTTTATTTATATAATCTATTTTTATTTAATTACATAATTATAAAATAGATACATGGATAAAAACAACAATATAAAAATTGTGCCCTTTCCTTTCCTAAATATATTTTTAATTAACTTATTTTAATAAATTTTAATTGAAATTATAGGAAAATAAAACAAAAGCTAGACGCTTAGGCCTGTTAAGCCACGACTTTAATGCCTTGTTTGTTTCAAGAAAACCAGATTCCAGGAATCCATTTTTCTCATTTTCCCACGTTTGACAATCACCCGAAAAGTTGGTCAAAGGAAAGTTTTTTCCGGTCAAAGGAAAAAACTGTCTTGTAACGCAGGAAAGTGTTTTCCTTTCCCTTGTCAAAAGGAAAACACTTTCCATCTTTACAAAAAACACATCTCTGGTCTCTCTTTCTCTGGTCTCTCTCCAAAAACAACAGAAGCAAAAACACCCATCCATTTCTCGCACTCCCTCCCTTCCCCTCACCTTCTTCTCTCCTCCCTGATTTCCCTCGTAGGCTTCACCTTGTCGTCCAGAAATGGCAGGCATTAACTCCCCATACCAACCCACCAACTAGCCTGACCCGAACCCACAACAAGACCCAAATGCTGACACCAACCTCCCTTTCTCATCGGACTCCGACTCCGACTCCGACTACGATTACACTCAATCACCCACCAGCCAAGAAAAGGGTGTTTTCACCTACCCCACACCGGGAGATGAAATCCCAGAATCGGAAAACACACCGAATAAAAACAGTGCACGGTTCGCGGAGGTATTGGAGAGCAAAAGGATGAAGAAGATGAAAGAAGACGAATACATAAACTATGTTTTCTACGAGGATTTCTTTGATTTTCCGAATGATAGAGAGAACTGGAGAGAAGAGGATTTGAGGGAACTGTGGGCTGACCCGCCATGGGAATCTACGAAACCAGGGTGAGAACCAGTGTGGGCGGATGAAGAGGATTGGTATATTGTTAGGAAGATGAAGGAAGAAGGGAGAGACCCACCGATTGCGCCTTTTTACTAGCCTTATAGAAGGTCTTATCCGGCGATTAAATATTTTAGATTTAATAAAAAAAATAAAAAAAATTCATCATTATACATTTTAGATTTTATTTTTTTTATTGTAAGTGATTAAATATTTTATATATATTAGATAAATTTGAAAAAAATATTAATTCATTAATAAATTATTTTCCAGTTCATTTTCCATAACACAACCAAACACTGGAAAGTGTTTTCCAGTTTATTTTCCATAACACTACCAAATATCGGAAAATATTTTTCTAGAATTTACTTTTCAGAAATTTACTTTTTCCAAAATTCAATTTCTAAAAAGAATTCACTTTACTGCAAATGAACAGAGCCTAAAAATGAGATTATAGGGGAAAAAACTCATGAAGGCCAGACGCTTAGGCCAGACGTATCGTCCATAAATTTCCTAAAACTTTACGTCTTATCTATCTATTGATTATTAAATATCAAACCTCTATTGTCAAAATGTTTGAGAATTATTCATTATTTTTTCATAAGGTTGCGTGAAGAATCATTGTTTTTTATAACCATGATTATATTTTATGTATATAAAAAAAAACTATAATTGTTTTTTTGAGGATGTTTGAAAAATAAAAACATTACTATTTGAATAAAAAACTATAATTGTTTTTTTGAGGATGTTTGAAAAATAAAAACATTACTATTTGAATAAAAAACGATAAGGAATCAATTTTTATTAAAAATAAATAACCAAATAAAAAAATTATATAAAAAAACTGAAACTGGTTCAAACTGACCGGTTTCGGTTCGGTTCGGTTCGGTTTTTTAAAATAAAAACCAGTTCAAACCAGTTTGGTTTATTTTTTTTAGTTTGACTTTTTTTTTTTGTTTTAGCTCGGTTTTTTTTCCGATTTGACTCGATTTTTTCTGGTTTTTTTTGTTGGGGTGCGGTTTTATTCGATTTGGTTTTTTCAATTTGTTTTTTCCAGTGTTCTTGATTTAATCTATTTTTTTTAATTTTTTAACTACCAAGAAAATAATAATAATAATAATAAAAAGATGATATCATGTGCAGCCCAGGAGCTTTTTATAAATAAAAAATGCGTGCAACACACGTCGTCCAGAATAATTTCAGGATGCAGCACTACAATTTCTAGCAGCGCCGTTGATAATTTTCACTGACCAATTTGTCATGGAAAAACCAGGAGGTCATAATGGTCATTGTTCTTTTCCCCTCCTCACTCAATTCTAGAATTATCCTTTTTAAAAATCTTGTCAAAATCTCTGGTAATCTAACAAATATATCATCTTCTTTTAATTTGTTTATTTTATTGGATTCGTATGATGATAAACTGCTTATTCAAATGATAATTAACTTATTTGAAAAACCTATTTACAGGCTTGCCGGTTTGTTAAGTTACTTGGTGGTGGAAAACCTCTCTGCAAGTTTCAAGACTTTCATGCTACTACACATACATGGTTTTGTAACCCCCCATTAAATCCATTTAGTTAGTGTCTTAAAATACAAGAAACATATATGTATGGAAGACAAAAATATGTTTCGTTGAAAAAATAAATATGAAAACATAGTTATCAAATACTAATTAAAAAATGAATAATTATGTTTATCTTATTTAAAATAGATAACTTATTGACAAAAAGATCACATTTTTATTTGCTAGAAGGTGAATAGACGACAACTCTTTCTTTCATCGTTTTTCAACGAGTTTTTTTTTCTTTCTAATCTAGAGATTGAAAAATAAATAAAATGAAATCTTGGATTGAAAACAAAATTCCTAAAAATGCAGGGCTGAAATGAATGAAATGTAAAAATAGATGAACTAGAAAGCATTTCTTTCCCGAATTTGAGATTGCCCATGTTGTTTCAAGTCTTATAATTTGGTACTTTATCTTTCAATCTATATTTCTTACACAATTTCAAACCATATCTCATGAAATTAGGTTTTTAGTTTATTAGTTAATTAGCCTGAGGCATTAATTGTCAGTTAGCTAACTTGATTATCTCAACTTATTAAAGCACTCAAGATTCCACTTCTTAACTTGTAGCTTATTTCAATAAAATTGAAAATGCACCCTCCCATGTAACCAAATCGTATATTAATTAAGTATTAGGTATAATTATCTAGCTAAAAGGTGGGTGGGTAGGTATGTAGGTGGGTGGGTGCGTGTTCAGAGTTGACAATTTATAAAAAAAAGAAGGGGAAACACTTATATTACAATTTACAGTGTTGTTTTTGTTTTTTGATCCTTTTTTTTTTGTTTTTGTTTTTTATTTTTGTTTTAATTCAGTTCTAATATGATATGTTTATGTGGATTTAGAGTTCATAATTTATTTTAATTTATCTTTTATATAATTATAACAGTATCAAAAAAATATCCTAACATCGAGTTGGTATATAAAAAAAATCTTAATATCGCTGTATAGTCTATATTTTTTTAAAAAATTAGTTAAATAAAAATTGATATAGAAATAAAGTCAGGTTATCAAACTTTATGGAGTCAATGACTTGATTTGCTAGTTTAACGAGGTAACTCTGGTTGCCTCGGTTCGAGGGTTTGGTAGGGAACCTCTTTTTTTTTTTTTTTAATTGAACTTGATTATGTGATCATTTTTTTTATCATATAGTTAAAAAACAATTTCTAAAAAAAAGCATGTTTTTTAATTTTAAAAAGTCCATAGGCTTGTTGACGAGTTTAATTTTTTTCTTATAAAAATTTTTAACAATTAAGCCAGACCCAATAGCATTAGATCAGGCAACCAAGACCCGATAGCATTGGGTTGTCAATCCATACCCAATAGCCTTGGATTTTCCTTGGTGGCTAGACCCAACAACTTTGGAAAGAAAAGAAAACGTTTCTCTTGGTGCTCTGGTGTCGTCCACAATACAAACACTTTATATATATAGTGTGGTTCACAGTGTAATAAATCTATGTACACAGTACCTACATAGTGTTTTTACAAGGCGTTTTAAAGAATAGAACTAGAAACGTGACCTGCGCTATGCCGCGGGTCAGTTTTTTTTTACATAAAAAATATATATAAAAAATTAAAATCTAAGAGTGTTAGGTCTTTCTGCAAAGCTATACCTAAGAGCATTGAGTGTGTTTGTTACGCCTGACCCAAAAGTTATATTTATACTATTAATAATAATATTAAATTTGCATGACCCAAATTTAAATGAGTTTGGTTGCAACATCAAACCCAGAGCCTTGAATATGGGTCTGGCTATAAGGTTATGTTATAAAAATGTGATAATTAAAAAGGAAAAAAAAATTAATTGTACAAAATAAAATTTAAAAAAAAAAGATTAATTGAAAAAAAAATAAAGCAAAGTATTATTCCGATAAATAATGTTTTGCAAGGAGGGGTATAGTAAAATCCCCTCATGAGATCATAATAATCTAATAAACAGTAAACAAAACAAATCATAAAGTTTAATTCTTAATCAAATTGATATTAAAAGATGAAATTCAAAGAAAAGAACCACTTAAGAAAAAGAAAAAAAATCTGAATCAACTGGTTTAACCCGTCAAACCTGGAATTCATGTCGTGAAATTGAAAGAAAAATTGTTGATGCCTTTTAATTATAGTTAATTACAATATTTAAAGATGAAATTGGAAGAAAAAAACCAATGGAAAAAAAAGGAAAAAAATTTGAATCAACTAGATTGACCCACCAAATTAGGTTACAAAGAAAAAAAAGCCTACATGAAGAAAAAAAACTAATGAAGAAATAGAAAATAAAATCTGAATTAATTGGGTTAACCCTTCAAACCAGGTTAACCAGTCAAACCTGAGATTCATGTCATGAAAGTTTGATAATTGAATAGGAAAAAAACATTTATGAGTTAATCCATCAAACCCGAGATTCTTGTTATGAAAGTTTGATAACTAAATAGAAAAAAAAAATTAACATTAACAAACTAAATCAAACGAAAAAATTAATTAAAAAGAAAAACTAGAAAAAAAATAATCTGGGTTAACCCGTCAAATCCGAAATCTGTGTCATAAAAGTTTGATAACTAAATAGAAATTTTTTTTAACATTAACAAACTAATTTAAACAAAAAAAAAATTCATTAAAAATAAAAATAAATAAAAAAAACAAAAAAAACTACCTATCCTTTTCATTGTGGGTTAATTATAATATTAAAAGATGAAATTGAAAGAAAAAAACTAATAAAGAAAAAGAAAAAAAATTAAATCAATTTGGTTAACTTATCAAATCAGATTAACCCGTTAAATTTAAGATTTGTGTCAAGAGTGATAATTAAATAAAAAAATTAATATTAATAAATTTAAAAAGAAAAACAGTTTAAAAAAACAAAAAAACAGCTCACTCTTTTTACTGTAGACTCCACTGTGGAGTCTACAGTGAAAGACTAAGCCGTATATGTTATAATTATAATAATAAAAAAAGGACGGACGGCCAGTAAGAAATCCGTATAAACAATAGAAACAGATTCTTCTTCTAATTCTGCTGTACGAAAAGACAAAAATATTGCCGATGCGGGAATGTTTTTGGCTAAACCTTTGCCAGGTTCTCTTTATCCTTTTCTGAAATACTCAGTGAGCTTCTTCAGGCACATGCTCCCCATATCTATGGCTTCAATCTTCAGGCACACGCTCCCCATATATATGGCTTCAGAACCTGGCAACTCTCTCCATGTGTTACCCATTAACTTGAAGACATTATCAAGAGTGAGTTTGCCATTTAATCCTGATGAGTGTTTCTTTTTTCCTTTTTTTATTTTTAATGTCCTAATCCAAGGTTCTAAATTGGCTTCTAGGTTATTGCAAATGAGGCTACAGAGAGAGTTGAACTGCAAATTTATTGCGTAACTCCATGGTATCTTTTGATGATGATGGGACGCAACAATGCTATTGGCCGCATAGACATTAAAAATATGCTAATTCGTTGAATAATCCCAGATTTGAATCTGCTGGCCTCATCGCTGCCGTATCTCTTCCATCACAGGCCATGTCTTCTTGACTAATTAATTATTTTCTTAATATCATTAATTTGCTCTTGTATCTTAGCTAGCTCCTGCATGTGCAGTGCTACATTGATCATATATATATAAATATATAATGTGAGGGCATCAACTACTATGCATGTGCTATGATCAATGTATAGGACAATGATAAGAACAATTTCCAAACCAGTCTTTTTCTTTATATAGATAGATAAATATAGTGTTTCGGGTGAGGTTGTAGGAAGATCGCAATCAACATATATGTATATCATGCGGTCCCCCAGGTAGCTAGCTATCATCTTTTCGAATGTAGTCGGAAGCATTTAGACAAAATATGGAGCAAGCTGGAATAGAATGGCTAGTGACACAGGATGTGATCGAATTCTGATATTACACTTTGAATATATTACTCGTAAAACTTAAAATGACTACTTCAATCTTGAAAACCTAGCGAGCTAAAATTCAACCATATAGTCTCAGACCTGGCATATATATTCTGATAGAGCCCATGTTGCTTATAAAGTGGAGTCAGTGAAGGATGGCATTAATGGGGTTGATTCATATAACCGCATTTTTTTTTCAAGTGGACTGTGGCAACCTGACCTGGTCTTGACTGTTGTTTTCTCTTCTCTTACCTGGGTTTGCCTCTTGCTTCCGTTTGAAAACCTTTCCTCATAGTTGTCCTCGAATCTTTTGGCAGGTGAGGTTCTCTGGCATTAGAATCAGCTTGGTTCCATTCTATTTTACCGCTCTCATAATACCTGTCTGCTTGAGCTTTAAGCAGCGACAACCTTCACAGAATTTCCCTTTCTGACTTTTAGGATTTAAGCAGCAGCGTTTTGTTTCCAAATCAAAATAATTTCTTTTCAATAAATTCAATAGTGCTTCGGAAGATATAGGCTTCCAGAAAATAAAGATTTGTCAAAGCGTTGTTGGAATGAATTCATCTTTTAGCTCTTATCAAGAATTTGGCAATTGAGGCACTTGATATTGTTTCTCTTGCAGCTCTAATCCGACCATAAAGGTTCTTCAAAGCACCCCGTGTCAACTATAACAAAGAATCATTGGAGACAACATGGCTGATGAAAATGGTTTGCTAGGAGATAGAAAGTTTGAGCAGGCTGCAGCAACAACGAGCCATTCAGAAATTGTGGAGTCAGAGATCCAAGCCGCAGAAAAGAATGATAACCAACAAGAATCAGAAAAGAGCAAGGAGAAAAAGGAAAGCACTAATGTAGTGCCATATTACAAGCTTTTCTCCTTTGCTGACCCCACAGATTATCTATTAATGTTTGTCGGCACCATTGCTGCAATTGGAAATGGAACCTGCATGCCCATCATGACGATACTATTTGGACAAGTAGTAAATGCGTTTGGAAGTACTAGTAACAACATTGAAGAAGTGACTCATGAAGTTTCCCAGGTATAGCAACTATATTCTGCTAACAACACAACTCATCCATATCGATGCATCATCTGATACATATGAAATCGCAGCATATATATGTTCTTTAACTTGACCCTACTTCCACACTAACATTCTGCAACCTGAGGGTGAGTATTCTGTGTAGAAAATTTTGTTCCAAGGTAGATTAACCACTACTTGTGATTTGGATTGGTTGAATTTTCAAGGAACTTGCTCTCGCTAATACTATTTGCATTTACCTATTGCCTGGTAATACTACCCAACTTTACCTATTGCCTGGTAATCTCCTCAAGGAAGATGATCGCTATGTATTCCTATCCTGTTATGGAACCCATTATTAGCTGTAACTCAATCCGTATATTCCATATCCTCAGGTAGCTCTGAAGTTTGTTTACTTGGGACTTGGTGCCATGGTTGCAGCATTCCTTCGTAAGTCCACATTATTATTCACCAGTCATGGCTCCATCCTTAAAAAAGTTGTTAGAGGCTTAGAGCTAAATTGAGAACTGAAATACCTGAGTTTGATTTGTACCAGAGGTATCTTGTTGGATGGTCACCGGGGAGAGACAGGCTGCGCGAATAAGAAATTTGTACTTGGGAGCCATTCTCAGGCAAGAAATCGGCTTCTTCGAAAACGAAACTAACACAGGAGAAATTATTGGTAGGATGTCGGGTGACACTATTCTAATTCAAGATGCCATGGGTGAGAAGGTATGGACATAAATTTTCTTAGAAATATGCTAGTAAATAGAATCTGATGTATCATCTTACTTGTTAATTTTTGTTGCAGGTGGGAAAGTTCTGGCAGCTATTTACAACATTCACTGCAGGTTTTGTCATAGCCTTTAGTAAGGGATGGAAACTTACTCTTGTCATGGCATCTTCCATCCCCCTTCTCGTCCTATCTGGTGCCGTCATGGCCATTACTGTGTCAAAGATGGCATCCCGTGGGCAAACTGCTTATTCACATGCAGCAAATATCGTGGAACAGTCAATTGGTTCCATCAGAACGGTATGCGCAATTGGATACGAAATAGTTTCTTTGCCACTTCATTTCAGAACCATGATCATGATGGCCATTTCCAACGCAGGTTGTATCATTTACAGGGGAGAAGCAAGCTGTGGTTCAATACAACAAGTCTTTGACCGAAGCTGTCAAAACTGGAGTGCAAGAGGGCTTGGCTATAGGAGTCGGTTTTGGTGTGGTTACACTTATTGTATTCTCCACTTACGCTTTGGCTGTATGGTACGGTGCTAAAATGATTCTGAATGATGGATATAATGGAGGAGATGTTGTAAATGTAAATTTTGCAGTGTTGACCGGCTCCATGTAAGTTGCAGTCGGCATCTTTTTCATTTTTCTGAAAGATCAATCTCTCATGAGTTGTGTTAAGAACATTTTATTAAATCATTTTGATTTATTTGTTTGTCAGGTCTCTAGGACAGTCATCTTCTTGCTTAAGTGCATTTTCTGCTGGGCGAGCTGCAGCGTTTAAGTTGTTCGAGGTAATTGATAGAAAGTCACAGATAGATTCTTACAACAGCAACGGACGGACACTAGATGATATTCAGGGAGATATAGAACTGAAGGATATTCATTTCAGTTATCCAGCAAGACCTGATGAGCGAATATTCAATGGCTTCTCTCTCGCAATACCTCCCGGTACATCTGCAGCTTTGGTTGGAAAGAGTGGAAGTGGGAAATCTACAGTTATTGGTTTGATTGAGAGGTTTTACGACCCGCACGCCGGCGAAGTTCTAATAGACGGCGTTAACCTCAAAGAGTTCCAGCTCAAATGGATTAGACAGAAAATAGGCCTGGTCAGCCAAGAACCTGTGTTGTTTACTTGTAGCATTAAAGATAATATTGCCTATGGGAAGGATGGTGCAACTAGTGAAGAAATCAAAACTGCTGCTGAACTTGCCAATGCTGCCAAGTTCATAGATAAACTTCCTCAGGTTTAAATAGAGATGCAATTAAAATTTGTTTTCTTTTATTTGGAATTTTTATTCCAAGAAAGCTTTTAAGTTAATATAATATCAGTAGAACCATTGTGTGTGGCTTTCAGACTTAATAAGACAACAAACCTGGGTGCTTAGGTGATTTGTCATTGTTAACTAACAAGAGTAGATGCTTTCAGGGACTTGACACGATGGTTGGGGAGAATGGCACTCAGCTATCTGGCGGCCAAAAACAGAGAATTGCTATTGCTAGAGCAATTCTAAAAGATCCAAGAATACTCCTTCTAGATGAAGCCACAAGTGCTCTTGATACAGAATCTGAAAGAATTGTGCAAGAGGCATTAGACAGGATTATGATCAACCGAACCACAGTTGTTGTAGCTCATCGCTTGAGTACAGTACGGAATGCTGATGCAATTGCCGTTCTTCACCATGGGAAAATTGTTGAGAAAGGTACTGCATCCTTTTGCTCACATTGCTCTCTCTTGATTGGTTACCAAATTTGATTAATGTATAATGTAGTGGAAAACAAATTGTTCTTGATTATTTCACCTTGTTGATTAATAAGTATTCCTTATTTTAGAATGACAAAAGAGTGTTCCCCTCCCTCTCTGTCTCTCACACTCATAGATTACTGCATCCTGATTCACATTAACTGACCAGGTTCCCACAAGGAGCTGACCAAAGATCCTGAGGGAGCATATCATCAGCTTATAAGATTGCAGGAAATGAGGACAGCAAAAAATAATGATGTTCTAAATAATCCAGATGGGCCAGAAAGCTTAGCAGACTCTGGTAGACATTCAAGTAAACGCTCATCTTTCCCACGATCAATAAGTCGAGGCTCATCGCTTGGACACAGTAGTCGTCACTCATTCTCAGCTGCATTTGGCGTGCCCACTGGAATTGATCTTCCAGATACAGCAACAGCAGAACCCTATATTCTTGATTCAGAGCCATCCGAACCAATTCCAGAAGTCCCACTTTTTCGCCTAGCCTATCTTAACAAACCAGAGATCCCAGTGTTAGTGCTAGCTGCATTGGCTGCAATAGCGGCTGGTGCAATATTACCTGTTTTCGGAATACTAGTCTCTTCTATGATCAAAACATTTTTTGAGCCACCAGATAAACTCAAAAAGGATTCAGCATTTTGGGCATTAATGTTCGTTGGTATCGGCGTGATAGCTTTAATTATCCAGCCCGTAAAGCACTATCTTTTTGCAGTGGCTGGTTGTAAATTGATAAAAAGGATTCGATCAATGTGCTTTGAGAAAGTGATTTATATGGAAGTAGGCTGGTTTGATCAACCTGAACATTCAAGCGGTGCAATTGGTGCAAGACTTTCCGCAGATGCAGCTATGGTGAAAGGTCTGGTTGGAGACGCACTTGGTATGCTAGTTCAAAGTCTTGGAACTGCAGTTGTTGCTTTGTTTATCGCCTTTCAAGCATGTTGGCAACTGGCTTTCATCATGCTTGCCTTGCTACCTCTTCTAGGACTTAATGGATTTATTCAACAAAAATTCATGAAAGGTTTCAGCGCAGATGCAAAGGTTAGTCAATCTGTAAGATTATTCTACATATCATGCAAATAGACACGCAATATCAGTAATTAAGTTTAGATGGTTACAGAAAATGTACGAGGAAGCAAGTCAAGTTGCAAATGATGCAGTACGGAATATTAGAACAGTTGCATCTTTCTGTTCTGAAGCGAAAGTGACCGGACTGTACCAACAGGCTTGTATAGGTCCCTTGAAGACAGGCATGAGGCAAGGGTTGGTAAGTGGGATAGGATTTGGACTATCTTTCCTCTTTCTCTACGCAGTCTATGCTACCTGTTTCTATGCTGGATCCCGTCTTGTCCATTCTCGCGACACAACATTTTCTGAGGTTTTTCGCGTAAGTCTCTTCTCTGCCTTGACAGGATTTACAAGTTCCCATTTCCAACATTCACTGAGCACATGAAAAGTAAATGATTCCTTAAAGTTACCAGTTATAAGCTATCTACTTGTTGGTTTGCAGGTATTTTTTGCTCTCACTATGGCATCATATGGTATTTCTCAAACAAGTTCCCTCGGTCCTGATATCATGAAAGCAAAGGCTGCTGCAGCTTCTATATTTGCAATTCTAGACCGAAACTCAAAAATAGACTCTACTGATGATTCTGGGACAGTAATAGAAAATTTTAAAGGAGACATGGAGTTTCAACATGTCAGTTTCAAATACCCCACAAGACCTGATGTCCAAATTTTCAGAGATCTATGCTTAAAAATCCGTTCTGGCAAGGTAACTCTATGGCAGTTTCCTTCAATGTTTTTCATTGCAGTCATTTCTAGCCCAAGCGTGCGCTGTTAAGACTAGAACCAGAACTACACACGGTACCATAATCTCTTCTGTATCTAATTGTATAAATTTCATTTTTCAGACAGTTGCTCTAGTTGGAGAAAGTGGCAGTGGGAAATCAACAGTGATCTCATTGTTGCAGAGATTTTATGATCCTGATTCAGGTTACATAACATTAGACGGAGTTGAAATAGAGAAGCTACAAATCAAGTGGCTAAGACAGCGAATGGGCCTAGTCAGCCAGGAGCCTTTGTTGTTTAACGACACTTTCCGAGCCAACATTGCATATGGAAAGGAAGGAATCGCTACGGAGGCAGAGATTTTAGCTGCGTCAGAATTGGCAAATGCCAACAAGTTCATCAGTAGCTTACAACAGGTTCGTAAGCAGACTTGTCATAATAAGCTTTTGTCAGCATTTTTAAAACTGCTAATTGATTTGGCTGCATTTCTAAGGAAAGATTAGTTCAAATAACTTACCATATGATGTCAACTGGAATAATAACAATCATGATCATAAATGCTTGTGGGAGTGATTGTTTTCGGAAAACATTGCAGGGTTATGATACTGTTGTAGGTGACCGAGGCACCCAATTATCAGGTGGACAGAAGCAACGAGTGGCAATAGCTCGTGCGATCATAAAGGCTCCGAAAATATTACTGCTAGATGAAGCAACCAGTGCTCTGGATGCAGAATCTGAACGCGTAGTTCAAGATGCATTGGAGAAAGTTATGGTGAATAGAACCACTGTGATCGTAGCCCATCGGTTATCCACGATCAAGAATGCTGATGTTATAGCAGTGGTCAAGAATGGTGTGATTGCAGAGCAGGGAAAGCATGACACTTTGATGAATATCAAGGACGGTGTCTACGCTTCCTTGGTATCATTACATAAAAGTGCTTCATCGTCCTGAATCAAACATTGGAGGCCTCTGTATCATATATGCGTGCATGGTTTGGAAGTAGTACTATATATTTCCTGCAGGGTATGATGAGAGTAGAGGATTCGATCTATGTGTAATATTATCTTTTCACCATAAATTAAAGAGTGATTCTGTGTATTGCTGCGATTAATATCCATTGATTTCTTCAAGTCACGAGGTCACCATAAATTAAAGAGTAATTCAGGGTATGATAATGTTATCTCTTTGTTTTTTTGTTCTTAGAGAAACACTTTTTAAGTTTTTATTGCGTTTTCATGTTTCAATCCCTTTCTTTCCTTTCTTTCTTCTTCAATCTCTCTCCCATGTTCTTTATCATACCCACTGAGTTTTTTCCCTCAAGAATTTTATGAGGTTATTAAGTGACAACTAGTCTTTTTTTTTTCTTTCTTTTCTTTTACCTTTGTGAGTTTTTAGTTTTTTTTACAGGGTTAATTACCTTTGCCACCCTCTATTTTGAGTGTGAGTATACTTTTGAAAACGTTGCACTTCTCAACTTTTTTTTTTATTGCACTTTTAACCATTCATTAAAAATATTAGTTGATTATTAGAAATTGAGTTGATTTTCGGTCAAATTGTTATAAAATAATCAAATAACCCTTAATTAAAAAAATAATGATTGTCTAAAATAGACAAGAAAATAATGTCTATTTTTGTTAAAAATATGAAGTTTGAAAAATCATTCATTTCACTCTATCCCATTTATGAAGTTTGCAAAATGTGTTGTTTCTATTCATAATTAAGCATGTCCTTTATATATATAACTGATATATATATAAATCAGTGGGAATTCTAAACGATCTTGGGAAAAAAAATAGAGATATCTATTACGTTATTCTTGAATATCTCTAGATATGAAAGTATCGATATAATTTTATAAAGTTAGATGACAGAATGGAAAGATCTAAGATGTAGAAGAGCATCACATGAGTTGATTTGGCATATTTTGATTTCTATATATCCACTCATGTAGTACTTGACTTCATTATACGCATCCATACATGATTTTACGACTTTGCAGAGATCTGTGTTTTTGGTAAATAGTTGTCTGGGCTTGATCACTGTGACCCCTTTTATGGAGAGGCTCCTCTTCTCTTGAAGTTACGGGACTATTTTATCGAGTTATTTAGAGAGAGTTATCTCGCGTCCCTAGATATTCTATACCTACCTACAATATGGGGTCAAAAAACCAAAATAAATGACTTTATTAAGCCCTTGTAAAAGAAAAATTGATTCTTCAAAATCCCTTGTATGCTCATGTAATGTCGAGGTATTATAAAAAAAATTATAAAATCCGATCCAATTTGTTATAATCAATTAATTAATATGTTGATTAATTATATTTTAAAACATGAAAAAAAATTATTCGCTTACCAAATTCTAAATCCACTATCTGTTTTATGTATACGCACACACTTCTCTATAAAATCGGAATATTATATAATAACAAGCAAATCAATTAAAGATGGCACATTAACATCTGAAAATACCGTTTCAACAACCGCTGTTTTTTGTACTTCACATTTTGCGTATCTTTGTCAAAGGGAGACGACAATAGAGGGCAAAAACCTTACAAGATATATACAAGTGATCATCAAGTACATGAGTTTTCTTGTAAAGTGACCAAAGACATGATTTTTACACGCCCATATCATCTGTATGGTAATTTCAAGATCCCAACTTCAGTTTTGAAGGCATGATAGAGTCACGTGCTAATTTGCGGGTTGAATATAAAAAATTTAAAAAAATATAATGAAATTAAAAGAAAAAAAAACTTTTAACACCATTCCTTGCCTATCATAAATATAAAATTAAATCATATAAGAGTTGTTTTAATATGATCTAATTAACTTGATAAGTAAAAGAACAATATGAATGAGAAGTAAAAAATTCTAGGGATAGAATTGAAAGAAAAAGAGAGGAGGGAAACGAGGGGGGAGATTAAAGTCTTCAACAATGAAGCAGCTTTCAGCTGGTAGGTTAATTGTATTCACGAACTCTCTAAAAGTAAGTTAAAAAAGGAAATTAAGTAACTAACTTACAAAATGGAAGGCGAAATAATGTCCAAGAACAAGAACTAATTAATGATATATCATAGCCTTGGACACGTCTTTGGAGTAACAGAAAATGGATAATCCATTTGCTCCTTTCCCCGACCTCCCAACCACCACTACTTACTTTGGATTTGTTGTAAGAATCTGACCATAAGATTTGTGTTTGTTTGTTGTCATTAAGTAGGAAGTGATCTTTACTGGATTTCACTCCTAAACAATATTGTCATCATAGAAGATCATGATTTTTTTATTATTATTATTAACATAGGTGTTCAGGTCAGCTTGCTCATACCTCGACTATTTCCATAGACCCTGAAATTAATAAACATGTAAGTCTCCAGTATCCATTCTATTAATAATTACATAGCTCAAACTTGAGACCACAAAAAAAACAAATTCTTTGATTCCAAATTCTTACTACTATATCACTTACATTTTTGTGATGTCTAATTGTGAAGGGAGAGCATGATTCTCGCTTTATGATCGATGATCCCATCCATTTATTAATTAACCGAACAGAATCTAAAAATAGTTAAGAAAATCAATACTAGAATATTAATTCCCACAATTTCACAACAACAACTAGGGATTTTATTATAGCAACTTACTCAAAATTATAATTAATAACTCTTTTTTATTCAATATGCGAGCTAGCTAGCTCGAAAGAGTTAATTCAATATACTATTTTAAAAAAACAAATATTGAATTTAAAAAAAAATTTCAATTCCAGTTTTAACATTATGATAAGATGAGTCGACAATTAATACATAAATGTTCATAAAAATCACCAAAAAAATAAGATTCCATTTTGTTAATGACTTGGAATATAAGAAATCGAGGTCAATAAACACAAAAGTGTTTTTACTTAAAAAGACAAACAACAAAATCTCTAAGACAATTTTGTTATTCATGGAAACATGTTATTTTTATATTCATTACTTGTATTGTCTATTCTATCTTAAGATAATAACAAAACATTATCTTAATATTAGTGTCATGAGAAATTAATTATGAAAGAGAAAATAGCCCTAAGACTTTATTTAAGAACTTGAGTGCAGCTCTAGTTGCATCTATTATGTTTTTAATTTGAATATTAAAGAACCATTATAACTCAAAAGCTTAATTAAAATATTAGGTGAGATCTCAAGATATGATTTATATTATTCTCTAACACATCCCCTCAAGTAAAAGTCATTTGGGCTTGAAATTTGCACATATTTATATTTTCTCCTGTTTATTTTTTATCAAATAAATAAGAATTATGAGATTCGAACTCGTGACCGCCTAGTCATCAAGACTCTGATACCATGTCAAAAAATCACATTAACCCAAATACTTAAGCTATTAAATAAGATCTTAAAATATGATTTATATTATTATCTAACATTAAAAACACAAATATAACCGTGAACACGTCGCGTTCTAACACAAGCACTAAATCACAACCACTTATATATATTTGTGCGTGTAGACACTTACTGCTACTCTTATCATCTGATGCGAAGGTGCACCCGACAAACAGAAACGTTTACCCTTCTCAAATTTCATTTTCAAATCACCAAGAAGCTAGTGTTACTTCAAAGGAAATCTTCTACCTTTCCTCTGATCTTGCTGGATATTATTCATCATTTTATCAACAGCTCTCCTTAGCTAGCTACCACACAGGCACACAAGCGGCTGTCGTCGTGGATCGTGGTCATATATCTCGAAACCATTTCCTCCAAGAAATGCTTCAACTCAAGGTATAATTGTGTACTATACACCATTTAATTTGTCGATCATCAGTGCCATGCATGCAGTTCGATCCATCCCTGCAACTATAATTACTATATATCCATGCTTTTCTCTGCTAATATATATATTAATTCCATATATTGCAATTACTTTGAAGTAATTAATTAATACTTAATACTCGTTATCATCAGGAGTAGTCCTAGTAACAATTTGGAATTCTCAGTGTTCAGGTACGCCCTCCAATCTTCTTTCTTTACCCAGTTCCCGTCTTTTTTTTCTTTTCTTTTCCTTTTTCCCATGTCATAAAATCAACCCATTCGTGAAGAAAATTGAATCATCCACGGTCTTTCCTATGGATAAAAATAGAGTAATTAATAATATTAATTTACGGAAAATATAATATGTTGAGGGTTAATTGCATCCATATTCTTTATATCGATCCCCTTTCAAATATTTCTTGAATAAAATGATATTTTTTATGAGGGAGAGCCTTTAGGTATTGCAATTTGCATCAAACAATTACGAGTAATTCATTGTTTTATTAATTGCATCCGTTTTATTCTTTTTATTTTTTTTTAAATCGGTGTTCCGCTACATTACAAGTTAGGGAAGTTGTGATACGTGCATGCATGGTAGAGCACTAATGAAAATTCTAAAAACTAATTTGATGATTAAGGAATGTTTTTTAATTTATAAATTTAAGAATTAACATTCAGAAAAAAATAATATTAGATTTCTTTAAATACATACATTAAAAAATAAATATGAATTCATAAAATCATCTAAAAGATTTAATATTATTACCATCAAATTAATAAAAAAAAACAATATATTGAAGTGATGATCATCATCACTTCATTTAAGTTGGTTTAGTAATTAATTTAATTAATAGATATCCATTTGAATCTTAATGATTAGCAATTAATTGCTAATTAACGACAATATTTATTCCTAAACAAGTACAAATTCTTTTCCATCCATCTCAAATCAGTCCTTGCTATACACTACAGATGATGAATTGGTCCATGACAGAACGAAATACAAAATATTTTTTTTGAATAAAACGGTGTCATATTATGATTACAAGGACAAATCACAACCAATATTTTTCACCAATTATTTGCAGATAGATAACACCAAAATATTATAGTTGGTGATCACATGCTATGAAATTAATTTCGAGAAAATGACTGAAAATTAATGGTCGCCTTTTGCTTTGATGGAACCTAATTAACCCCACCAAAGCCAGAATTGGAATACAATTTTTAGTAATTTTTCAGTTTTAATTTACATTGAATCCCTTAATTAATTTAGTTTCTACTAATTATCAAACCTTAATTTGTTTTTTCTACTCCATGCATGCATTATTATTCAAATTAGTAGATATATAATTAATCATACTTATTAAACCTAATTTAAAGTTAATCTGATACAAGCTATAGGTTTCGGAGTTGGACAGGTTTACATCAATTTTTTTATAAAAAAAACAAAATAATCTTGCTTTTTTTTAAAAAGAAAAACCCTTTTAAAATAATAAAAAAATCATATATTTTTGGTCAATTACAAGTCAATTTAGATTTTTAATAAGAAAATACTAGTTCAACTCCCATAATTTTTATAAAACCTGAATCTAGATCTCGGATGAACTCGTAAAGTCTGGCCATGTTTAATAATAGTGTCATTAATTGCATAATTTATTAATATCATGAATTTACTACTCACTCGCTGGAAGAACACGACAGGGAAAACGTTGTCCACAAATTTGATATAATTAATTAGAATAATTGTCACATCACTTAACAAACCCATTAAATTCTTGTCAAAATGTTTGGTATGACAGACAGAATCCCATAACCGAAAATCATCCATTATTTCAGAGCTATGATAAGTAGTATTTTGCTCCTTAGCTTTTGTTTATTCATAATGCTTTGCTAATCTCTGATTATCATTCCAAATTATGCAAACTAACCACTATATCAAGCTATACGACAAAGTATATGTTAAATCCATTATCAAACTTGAATATTAATCTTACATTTAGATTGTTCATGAAGTATTGATTAATTACTTAGATTTATAATTGTTAGACCCAACCCGGTTCAAGAATTTAATTTCAGGTTTTGACTGGGTCACCGGATCAATTCTTTGTTTTTTTAAAAATCAAAACGACGTAGTTTTATTAAAAAATAATCAACGAATTGCCACTAGATTTTTTATTAGGTTTTACCGAGTCAGCCGGGTCATTTCAGATTTTTTTTTCTTGTTTTTTCTTCAATCTAGCCTGATTCTAGCCTCGAATTGACCGGGTCGAGTTTTAAAACTATGCTTAGATTGTTGGGTGCTTTAATTATTAATTAAAACAGTGATTAGTGTTAATACGAATGACATGGATCATCATAAACCATCCTTTCTCTATCCTTGTGGCTTTCCTCTTGTTGTTTCCATGTAATGATGGCACAGCTAGCCATCGCCACTCCTGCATTAATTATTCACATTTGTTTTTCTAAATTTAAGAGAAAACTATGAATATATAAAAATGATACAAACCCAAAACAATTTAAGATTTCCTATGACTAAAAAAAAACCCAAAACTATTTCCTAAATTAACATTATTGACAACTACATGAATTAAAGTATTCCTGTTTATATATATAATTATGTTCTCTTAAGTTCTTTGCTAGTATTACTTCAAAGCAACTCAATCAAATACTTTTCTTTATTAAATTTTTTTTTTAGAGATTTTTATCTCTTCAACCAAACATGCTTATATCTTTAATTTATTTATTTTTTCCACAAAAGCAACCTAATTTCTTTCACCTTTTCAACCCACAACTTACTTTCATTTTCTCTCTAATTAGCCTTATTGTTATGCTAATTCCAACTTAAATAATTAAGGGTTCTATGATATCTTTCTGTTTTCAAATTTGATTCTTAGAAACAAAAAACTGAAACGATATCGTACCATCCCTAATGTTAAGCATTGATCTCCTACTTCAATGAAATAATTAATTTTGTACGTAGAGGCCAAACTCAACTAATTGGACACCCGTAGGTTTTACTTGTAGACCAACCCTAGACGGCTACCAAATGACCTACAAATTAGGGGAGTGGTCTAATTGAGCTTAGGTAGGAGACAGGTACTTGCAACAAATTAAATGTATATTTGGCCAATGATTAAATTGTAAGCTTTAAGGTATCCCTTACAATCATCCTTGCATATCAATTTTAAGACCCTCCACTAAGGGAGGGTGTCCTTATTATTCCTCAAATTCCAAAACGTGTGCTTCTCCCATTTACATCAAGGACCCATCTCTCGAGCAGTCCCACCACTGATTTAAAGTGAAAAGCAAAATCTCTGACTCATCGATTTTGTTTGTATCTGAGATTAAAAAAAAAAAATTAATTTTTTAATTTTAATTTTTTTTAATGTTTATTATGAATGAATTAATATTACAAATAATTTTTTAAAAAAAATATTATTTTAATATATTTATTAGTAAAACTTATTTTAAAAAACAATTATCATTACAATCTTAAAAATTATGTGATGTTGTGGTTCAATTATAATGTATTTTTAGTAGAGTAATTATTTTTTAAAATATTTTTTATTTATAAATATATTATTTAAATTAAAAAAGAATAAAAAAAATTTTAATTTAAAAAAAAAACTCTTAAAACATAAAAATACAAAAACAGGGCCCGTACCAATGAGACACGAAACGTAACCGGAAAGAAGATGGTGGTGATTAATTAGTTATTAATGCACTTTCTAACTACTCCCGGATGCTTCCTTGTCTGAAACTGAAAGAGCTGGACTTTTCACTAATCTCTACTTGCATCTTTACGTTTAAATAATCGATCCAGAGAAGTTTCAGTTACTACTAAACATTCCATTTCCAGCTAAATATCTCTCATAACTAGTAATTAAAGATCAGTGATGAGAGCAGTGAGTGCTGAGTCGTGTGTGGCTTCTTTTGACTGATTAGCAGTATAAGAACAACTATAAAGTTTGAGTTTTTTGTGGGATTCTTTTTTATCATGTTGTGTTCTTGAAGTAGCTGGTGGTCAATGCATCAATTCACTGTCCCAGAAACATTGACCTCCGGCTCACAGGGTTCCCCCTTCACTCCCTTTCTCCTCCAAAGCAACCCTAGCACAAGACATGCCAAGTTTCCCATCTCTGTCCCTTTTCATTTTTGCACTGAGTTTTGTTTTTCTTCTTCTTGTTTCAGTGTAGCACTGTTTATTTGGCAACCCTTGTTATCGATCCTTAGCAAACATTCCGTAGTCAAGATTCTTGCAAAACTCACAAAAGGGGCCAGTCATGTCACAACATTCCACAACCCCATCTCGACACAGAGTCAATTTTAAGACACCAAAACCATCCGAGGTTGCTAGTAATGGGTCACCAGTACCGTCACCAGACAACAAAACAAGAGCAAAATCCGTGCCTCCAGATGTGAAGAAAGACACCAAGGTAAGGAAGTCGCTGGTGGGGAACAACAAGCCAAAATCTGGAGAGCTGGTTGTGGGATCTCAGGATGTAACAGTGGTGGGTCGCTCCGTGAACCGACCAGGTAGCGAGCAATTTGCTAGGCCAAGGAGGCAAAGGCCTGTGTTGGATCCTATTAATGCTAGTAGAAGAACTGAAGAAGAGAGTTATAAAAAGGGGTTGCACGAGAAACTTGAATTGTCTGAGACTTTGATTAACGATTTGCAGTCTGAGGTTTTGGCTTTGAGGGTAGAATTGGATAAAGCGAATGGCTTGAACCACGAGCTCGAGTTGCAGAACAAGAAGCTCACTGAGGATCTTGCTGCTGCTGAAGCTAAGGTTTCAGCTCTTAACACTCGTCACCAGGTGAGGATATAAACTCTTTCCCCTTCTTTGATGACTTGATTGTGTTGCAGGGGAGAACAAATGTATTTGATTGAGTTGCTTTTACAAATGAGCAGCAGTTTTAGGAAACATTCTTATGCTCATTGATATGATCTTTTTTTCAATTGTTACTATTTAATTTTCAATCGAAGGAGTCTGTTGGAGAGGACCAGAGGCCAAGATTTAAGGACATTCAGAAACTTATTGCCATCAAATTGGAAAACTCACCAGTTAAGAAGGAGGCAATCAATGGACCAAGTAAAGTTAAAACTCCACAGTCACCACCACCACCACCAGTACCACGTTTCCTATCCAAAGCTTATGTTGCAGAAAGGAAGGCTCCAACTTGTCCATCCTTGATGCCACCTCCACCTCCACCACCCCTACCCCCAATGCGGCCTCTAGCAAGAGCAACTACTGCTCCTAAAACTCTAGCAATTGTAGAATTCTATAATTCAATAAGAAAGCAAGAGGGTAAGAGAGATTCTCCCGGACTGCGGAGTCAGTATAAACCAGAGAAAACTAGTGCACACAGCAGCATAGTTGGAGAGATCCAAAATCGCTCCACACATCTGTTAGCTGTAAGCATTTTGAGTTTTCGACCTGTAACTGCTTGTTTTGTTGCTGTTGGTTCTGCCCCATATTTTTGTTTGAGCAATTGTCAACTGCTGAATTTTTGTAGATAAAAGCGGACATTGAAACAAAGGGTGATTTCATCAATGGTCTTATTCAGAAAGTGCTAGCTGCAGCTTATACAGATATTGAGGATGTCTTAAAATTCGTGGATTGGCTTGACGGTGAACTCTCATCTTTGGTGAGTTTCAAAGCCTTTGAAAGTCATTCATTAGCCAGTAGCTGAGTTACTCGGTAGATGTTTAGAGTTGTCATTAGTTGTTCTATAATTTACTGCTGCTGCTGTATATATGTTGCGTGGACATCAATAGTCACCCAACGACAAATGAGAGAAGGTAAAAACCGGCAACCTGTGTATTATTAGAAAACCTGAAATCATCAATGAGATTGGTGTCTCTACAAAACTTAGATCAGTTTCCTCTACTGCATTCATCTTCGCATTTCTTTCTGATCTGTCTCCCTGTACCCTGTCTTGTACAGGCTGATGAACGAGCTGTGTTAAAGCATTTCAAGTGGCCGGAGAAGAAAGCAGATGCAATCAGAGAAGCGGCTATAGAATATCGTGGCCTTAAACTATTAGAAAGTGAGATATCTTCCTTCAAGGATGACTCTAATAATCCATGTGGAACTGCCTTGAAAAAGATGGCCGTCTTACATGACAAGTAAGGATTATATGTATTTGGTTGCCTAACCAACATTATGCCACTTGAAGTGTAATATTATTATTCACCAACTGGTGTGTTTCCCGGTTACGCAGGTCAGAGCGAAGCATTCAAAAGCTGATTAAACTTAGAAACTCAGTTATGAATTCTTATCAGGCTTGGAAGATTCCAACTGATTGGATGCTTGATTCGGGAATTGTAAGCAAGGTATGCCTTTCTTTCTGTGTCTTCTTTCTTGTTTACTTCTACATGCAGAGTATTATAGAGGTGAAACGTTTTTTATACATGGGAATTATAATATAATTGTGTTGGTAAATCATGAGGACTTGTCTGTGCTCAAATGACTGCTGCTGGTTTGTCAGTGCATGGATCTGTTTTACGATCCCCGTGAACTGTAAAGTTGTAATATCATTGCAGATAAAGCAGGCTTCTATGAGGCTGGCAAAGATGTACATGAGGAGAGTGATAACAGAACTTGAATTGGCCCGTAATTCTGAGAGAGAATGCAATCAAGAAGCTCTCCTGCTTCAAGGTTTGCATTTTGCATATAGGGCTCACCAGGTAATTCTCGAGTCAGCTACTCCTGTGGTTTTAATCCTTGTTGTGGCCAATTTTCATGGTTTCTGCTGTGTATACCTGCAGTTTGCTGGATGTCTTGATTCAGAAACAATGTGTGCTTTTGAAGAGATAAGACAGCGGGTTCCGGGACACCTAGGAGGATCTCGAGAATTACTAGCTGCCATACCATCATCATGAGAAGATAGACAACATCTTTTGAAGCCAGCTTAGGTTTTTGTAAGAATCAATGGTTGAGCTCGAGCATTTGTCTTCTTTCTTCCCTATGCTATGTTTATCAAAGTATCTTTAGCAGCTGGAAGCAAAACCCTGATCATCTGGTAGGATAAAGAGATGAAGATTATGCTTACACGGAACTTGTGTGATGAACTTTAAATTGAGAAGAAATTGTACCTTATATTAGGCCAGATATTTGGAACAGAAATGGTGGATGAGTCCACAAGCAACAAGAAATAAATTAGTGTATAATATTAACTAGTTGTTTTCCAACCAGAGTGAGTTTTCATGTAATAATTCACTGAGAAAGCATATATTGTTAGCAAGGTGATACTTTCTATTTGGAATCTATTTTTTATTTATTTATCTTTGATTTTTGAACTATAACTCAGATTTTATTTTATTATAATCTTATATGGAGTTTTAAAACTATACAATCTATTGAAAAAACTTTCTCTTGTCAAATTGGTTAATTAGGTATGTTAACTAAATATAATTAAACATATTATAATCCAAGATGCTATTGAATGAATGAAGGATTATTTCTATTTTGGTCAAATTCGGTGTGAAGCGTTTGTTTGAAGAATGGACTGCATTCTTTGACCATATATTTAGACTTTTGAACCTTGTTCTAAAACCTAGTTTGGCGGTGGATGGGGAATCTAACTTGAAATTTTTAATTTTTTTTAACATATTATTTAGAGTTTTTATTTTTTTAAAAAAAAAATTGATGCTTAGATTAGGAGATTATCAATACGATAACACGTCATTTCACATATGTATTGAACACGCTCACAGGAGAAATAATAATGCATTCAAGGTTAATTGTGGGATTTCATATATTTATATGTAAAAAACAGCTGACCTCGAATTCCCACGCGTTAATTTTGTTTCAACGTGGCAATACACGTGGTCACGAGTGTCTTAAATCGAACACATGTGTCAGTTGTGTCTCTACGTGGCAATACACGTGTCATGCTTGTCTTCAATTGAGGCCGTACGATCTCTAACAAAATAATCCAACAGCTGATACAGAACTCATAATCGTGTCTGAAGAAAGACAAAGCGTGGCAACCGAAATCGGTCACGAGCCCGCGAAAACCAAAAGCCACGTCATCTATGTCCAATCATTTTCTTCCACGTGGAAAGAAACGGTTGAAACCCAGCCACCTCTTCTACCCCTCCCCTGCTTGCATAAGGAAGCGAAACAGAAAGTATTGAGAATAAAGTTAATCCAATCTAGCTAACCTTGCCAAAAGTTATGGAGATCTCACGTGTTATTTCCCGTCAGCCACCCTGTTTCTCTGGCGGCAGTGGATTTGGCGATCATCAGCCTCGTTGTGAAGCTTTTTCGAGATCCAGAAGAATTGTGAATGGGTTTGGAGTTGTAAGCAAGGTTCATGCTGGGTTTAGAGATAAAGGGCATTTGAAGTACTACTATGGATCAGAAGGATTAGTTGTGAGATGTGGAGGGAAAAAGAAAGACAAGGAAACATCAACAAAGAAGAAGTTGAAATTGTTAAAAGAATTGTCAGTGGTTCCTCATAATGGTTCTGTCGATGATGTTCAGGCCAACCTTATCGCTGTATGTTTTTCCTTTTCTTGTTTTATCTTTTAGATGCATGTCTGAGATTTACTAATTCCAAGATTAAGTTTGTGTCATAAGTTGTGCTTCTGATTATTTGCTTGGTGGTGGTGTTTGATCTTCAAGAAGCTGAAAGTTGACATCTTTTGCTTGACTAAGTTATCGAAAGGTCGAATTGAAGCTGTCTGCTTATTGGAGTTTATGGAGATAGTGATTTAAGCATGATCTGAAAACCAATATTGATTGTTTGATTAGTAGTTTAGATGGGGATTAATCAAGATTTTATTTGGATTAATCAAATTTCAATCAGGATTTGCCTTTTTTAATTAATTTCCCGTTTTTATCTGGGAAGATGTTGGTGATGAATGCTGAATAGCCTGTGCATTTAGATCAGAACAAATCTGTTTCTGAGTGTTTTTCGTTATCAAAATCTGTATGCAGGAAGCAACACAATTACTGATGAAACAGTTGGAACAGTTAAGAGCTGAGGAGAAGGAGTTAAAGAGGAAGAAGAAAGAAGAGAAGGCGAAGCTGAAAGCTGCAAGGATGAAAACCATGCTTGACTGTGAATCATCCTCATCGTCTGAATCGAGCGACAGCGAATGTGGGGAGGTGATTGATATGAAGCGTTTGAGGAATGAAGCAGTTGCAGAGCCAATTATTGGGGAATTGCAATCAGTTGCTCAAGAAGAACCGACTTCAATCCTCCCGGCCTTGCTGACTCAAGAATCGAACGTTACAGATATTAATGGGTTTCATGATCATGGTTTGGGAATTCATGGAGAAGAATGCTGCGGTGCGCAAAGCACCAGTTGTAGCAATGCTATTAGGGTTAGTTGTGATCCTACAAGTTCCTCCATGATGTCAGGAACATATGATAAGAGAATTGAGGTTTGCATGGGTAATAAGTGCAAGAAGTCTGGAGGTGTAGCGTTGTTGGAAGAATTTGAGAGGGCTGTTGGTATAGGGGGTGCTGTTGTTGGATGCAAGTGTATGGGGAAGTGCAGGGATGGTCCTAATGTGAGGATTTTGAAATCTGGTAATGAGGGAGTGGATGATTCTGTACGGATTCCGACTGCTAATCCTCTCTGCATTGGGGTTGGTTTAGAGGATGTAGATGTTATCGTCGCGAATTTCTTTGGGAAAGAGTTGAGTGTTGCTCTTGCAACTTAGCATCATCACCTTACTGCTGATATCCAACGTAGCTTTTTGCATCACTTGTGGCTTGAAATGGTGTTTTTCCTGCTTATGGCTTACATTGTTTTTGGCATGGCCAGATAAAACTCTCTTTTCGCTATGTAAATATAAATATTTTAATGGCAAAGTCATCGTTTTTCTGAAGGTCTCCCTTTCGTCTCTGGTAATTCGCAAGTAGTCTAAGAGACATACTGCCGTCATATTGTGATAGCTTATGGCAAAGCTTAGAAGCTCAGGTTAGAAAGAGTGTTAACTGTCTCAGTACACTTACCTCAATGTTTTCCATTTAAGATTTTACTGTAACAACACCATATATTTTTGCAGAATGCTATTTTAACAATTCCTGATGTACACAGTACAAGGCCTGTTAGACTGTTTTCACAAATGCTACGGTTGATGCATCATCTCTTCCAAAAACTGGAAAAAAAAACAGCTATTTCCAGCAGTGGCTGCTATACAAATGAATATCATTACACAACCATTTGCAAGCCTATATCAGTGTAGCAGTCTGCAATTTGATTGTTTTAATTCAAGGGTCGTTCTCGTATGAGTGCTGACATGCACCAATTGACTAATAATCCCACTTGCGCAGAGATGACTGGGGAAACAAGCTGCAATATGATAGCAACACCATTGCATACAGCAAACAATGCATGTGCATTTATAAATACACTTCCATTCTGCATTGCAAGTCATTCACTGCCTGGGGTATTTGAGCTTAGGCTGATGTTCAGAGTCATCCAAATTGCTACATCGCTTCATGTAAGTGTCTAGTGTTCTCTGCTTCGCAGGGCTGCTTCTCTGCTGGCTGGCTGAAACTTCCAAGCTTTTCTCTTGCCCATCGAGCATCTAATTGATCAATAAATAGAATTCAATTGCATGAAGGCACTAAATCACTACGGATACCCCATTGCACTAAATCACTACAGATACCCTGCTACAAACTAACACTAAAGAAATGCCCAGCGCTTGTAAAATCACCTGTCCCAAATTTTCCAATTTGCTTTGAACAACATCCCTGAAGAAGAATATTATGTCAAACTAACAGCATTGATAGAGCAAGATCATCACAAATGCCCAAAGCAATGCTCAAACATCTGAGTTTAGTTTAAGTCTCGAGCCAAGTGTGACCAAAGTGAACATACCAAATGATGTCATCAACTGTGTCATTTGCTAGCAGGTAGTATATATTGACTGAAGAAACCTAGAAAGCAAGAACCAAGTCATGTCAAAACATTGGGCACATACAGGTAGTTGCCTGTAAAAACTTTAAACAAAATTTGAGTAAATGAGAAACTCCAGAGAAAGTAAGCCCCGTAACTTCATTTCTCAAAACTCGATTACCTCTCGAACTATGATCTCATACAATACTCAAACATGCTAGGATTAAAGGATACATGTGAAATCCATTAAAAAAAAACTCAAGCAAGGATTATCTAGACATTTACTGCAGTTTCATCCATCTAGTAAGTTGTGACAAATATAGGCAAACACGGGTGCCCTAGTAAAACAGGAAAAGCAGATTGCAGTTCTGAAGGGTGTGTGTGAGTGCATTTAACTTTACAAAGAGGCATCCTAATGGAACTCCATTGAATTGATTCACCAAATAAAAATGCTGGAAGAGATTAGCTCTATTGCTCTGGTTGCTCTGGTTGCTCTGTCAGCATATAGGAGGGTCTTGGGATCAAGTCCTGGCATAGAGCACGTATTCAGAGAATGGAACACAAGCTTATTGGTTCCTGAATCATTTGGACCAAAACATTCATGATCATTACTAACATGCCATCAAAAGCATCCTACCATGAAATATTTAATGAACCATCTAAAGGAAACTACACCAACCCCGAATCATTAGTGCAGCAGAAAATCAAAATCATCTTTCCAGAGGGAGATTGTATAAATTTCAGATTTCTAGATTGCCTGCAGATCATACACATAACCAGTACTCTTTCATTTATTCATCTACCGATGCTAAGGGCACCACCTAACATCCAAAAATTCCACCACCATGCCTTTGAAAAGTTCCAAATCAGAAAACTTGTCAATGTGCTTCCACAACTAATTCAGTTGCACAAGCAACTATCCACAGCACTGTAATGCATGTGCAAGCTCTTACTCATTACCATCATTTAGCACAGAACACTAAGCAGCATATTTTGAGAGCTCGGTAAGAAAAACTAATGTGGAATTACAGTAAATTGGAAAATCATACATCCAATCCCTAGTATTAGGTTAAAGTCTAAGCAAGCTAATACAAGGCTTCCAATTGTTGTATGATTGATTACCAGGCCAAACAAAATCTCACCATACTAAATGCAGTGTTCTGATTCTTAATCAAACAAATCAGCCTATTGCAAAGTGAACCAGCATCAAATTATACCCTTAACAGAATTGATAACAATGTATATTAATGGTTTTATATAAATCTAGAAATAACATTCGTGGTTGACTGTAGTTTACCTGACCAATCCTGTGAGCACGGTCTTCCGCTTGAATTAGGTCACCTGGTGTCCAAGACAATTCCGCAAAAATAACAGTGCTTGCAGCTGTTAAAGTTAACCCAACACCTCCAGCTCTAATAGATAGCTTCACAAATACATTTTCACAGATAAACCATAACAACTCAACGCACAACGTGCACCAAAATTCAGTCAATTTGAAACATAGTATCAAGAGTAATGCTAATCTTACCCAATACTCTTCCGAAAAAAATCTAATGCTTTGAAGGGAATGGATCCCATAAATCCAATGGTTGAAATTTTATGGGAAGTGATTTTGGGAAGAATAGCATCACAATATAGCATCAATATTAAGGTACAAAAATAAAAGGCAAGTAAATAAATAAAACAAATTGGCATACCACTGCTGCCTTGATAGCATCCTTTTCCTGAAAATCAGTAACCAATGCTTGCCTTGAAGCTGCAGCGGTTTTGCCATCAATTCGGATGCAACCCACTTTCTTTTTCTGGAATTGGAAGATCTCATAAGAACAAATCGATGCAAGGAAAATTTCAGTCATATGAAAGTTGTATTACAAGAAGAAACTCATGTATTGAATCAATCATGGATTGATGGTGAGCAAAAATCAGAAACTTGCATCCTGCCTGCAAGGAACAATGCAACAGCAGTGATTTAACCATTAAAAAGTGGACAAAGTGGAAAGAAATTTCAAAAGGTAAATAAACCTCAGGGCAGATGGAAAAATATTGAAAACAGTAATTATAACTACATCCAAGCTCCCTTGGAGTAAAGATAAGGGGTGTGGTGTAAATTGAGCCAATCTGCTTTTACTTTCACATAAGATTGCACCATGGATCAGAAATCTGCTTTTAGTTAGTATTTCATAAGGACAAAACAATTGATTAATCAACTCGCACTACCAAAGCCAAGGCTGCTACTTGGATGGGCTTCAATAGGAAATAGAATTTAAGTGGACTCCATACAGGTTATAGATCTTTCACACATGCTCCAGAATCTAATAAAGGTCCTAGAATTGTAACAACAAAATACAACGAGATTTGACACCTAGAATATTTAAGCTTTTAGCAACAGAAACTAGCATTACAAAGAAGCAGACATTATAGTGAATCTGACTTCAGCATGATTATCATCAAGATGAAAGCACGAGGTAGGACCATAAACCTACCTTCTCTTGCTCATAAGCAATAGAAGAACACCCCTGGAGAGTAAAGAAACATGCATTAAAGAAAGATAAAGAGAATCAAATCACCTCAATGACAGTTCCCAGATAATCTAGAACTCCAGATATCTTGGCTTCAGCAGAATCAATATATATCTGCAATTCAATAAAGTAGTGACAGGATAATGAAGTTGTGCAAGATGGGTAACGAGGACATTTGTGGCAAAAAAAATTCTGTCCTTGGTATTTAATGAAGTGAAAAAAAAAAAGAACAAGAACAGAGATATGTCATTCTGATTTGATAGTACATGTACAAACAGGGAACGTGCACATATTACACTTAAATGATGAAGATGAAGTAGGCAATGATGACCATGCAATCATATCATGCATACCATTTCTAAGTAGATACCTTGTTAATAAGATTCTTCTCTGTGAATTTCAGTGATTCAACCTCCTCATCTGATGCACAAGCCTTAATTTTTCCTTTTACCACCTCCAACTACAAAACAGAACAACAATACCATTATATTTTTTTTTTCCTTTCCTTTCCACTTTTGGATAGAAACTGTCCCTCCAACTCCAAGATACTCAATTGACTTTATAGAGCAAGCACAAGTAAGAGATCAACCACCAGTGGGTTGAATTACCTCACGGAATAAAGCATTGATTTGTTTCATGTCCTTTTCAGGCAATTCAAGGAATACCTGTAAATCAGTTGTAAAATTTTGTGAAGGAACCACATAAAAAACCATATTCTACATATTCATCTGATACAAATAGTTAAACAATGTGTCCATGGCAAGTAAGCAGAGGAGCAAACATGAAAAGCTGGGAGAGCCACGGACAAGCATAATATGGCATTTCTTTGGCATCAAATTGATACTGATAATTAAATTGGAGTCGTGGACAAGTGTGAATGTATTAATTCAATGTCAATTTAGTGATAATAATTAACGATAATGCAATCGAACATAGCAAAAGTCCAACAAACTCCCAAGAGTAAAAGTCAAACAATGTTTAATTTCCATCACTGATAAGAATTTCTCCCACAGTATAGCTTTTTAATCCCAAAAAGTTTCAACAAGCCACTGACCAAAACTCTCAAACCAGATGAAAATCCTTTGCTTTGTTGGACTTTAAAAAAAAATCTTGCGTTAAAAAATCTTAATTGATGCTAATACTTCCAAGCCGTTTCGATCATGGAATAAAAACCAATCAAAAAATAGATTTTTTGCAAGGAGCAAAAACCAGTTTAAATTCTCCTAGCAACACGTTAGGAGCTTAATTGGACTTAAAAACCATTTTTCTTGCATTAAAAAATCTTAATTGATGCTAATGCTTCCCAGATATTTTGATCATGGAACAAGAATCAATCAAAAAATAGATTTTTTTGCTAGGAGCAAAAACTGGTGCAAATTCTCCCAGCAACGGGTTAAGAGCTAAATTGGACTTAAAAGACCATTTTTCTTGCATTAAAAAATTAGTTAATGCCTAATGCTTCCAAGCCATTACGATCATGGAATATAAAACAATCAAAAAATATATTTTTTGCATAGAGCAAAAACCGGTGCAAACTCCCCTAGCAACAGGTTGAGTCATATCAGAAGCAAAGGACAAATGAACAAACAACATACCTGTTGCCGTCGTTTCACAGGAAGCTCAGAAAGGACATCCTTTTTAAGCCTGCGTATCATCACTGTTGCCTTCATTAAGTTGTGCAATTCTTCATGGTTGCTTGCACCTTGATAAACTCCAAATATTCCCTAGAAGAATAATACAAAGCAACAACTGTTGATTATCAAAAGGCTTAACAATATAATAAACTTTGTAAACCATGAAATATTTACTTACCCCCTTGCAATACCGGTTACCATATTCATGAACATTCTTGTATACATCAGGATACAAGGCTTCCAACTACAAAGTGTGGTTAAATTCATACAAAATCAATATAAAAAAAGATCCTGAAAATCTTAAATGCAACAGGCTATCCAAGCATCATTCAAAGTACCTGCTTAAAAAGCTCTATTGGTCTGGATAAAGCAGGGGTTCCACTGAGCAATATTGCATATTGAGCTTTCTGAAATTGAAACTGTTGTTAATTTCAGTCAACAAGAATTGTGTGTGTGAGTGTGTGTGTGAGAGAGAGAGGGGGGGGGGGGGATGCTGGTGACTGACGTAGCTAACCAGAAAGTATTTCAAATAATATTAGTAAATTATTGAATGCTTTCTATGTTCAAATACAATTTCATATGACCAGTCAATTCTTTGACATCGACAACGATGTTACATCGTATTCTTATTTGCTAATTGCTTTAAACCTCCATACTCACGGTTCAATATGTATATTTCAGCTCAGTACAAAATCATAGCATATCACTTCAGTGACTATGACAACTCATCCTTTGTTGAGAACTTGTTCATAAATACATAAGTGTGTCAGTGCGTGCACGCACATGCTATGCATGCCTGCTTCTGTAATACAAGAGAAAGCTGGGAGAACTATAAACATTTTGGAGAAGTGAGTTCATATACAATATGATTGCAAAACTTATTGTAAGCAATTACGGAGAATGACTTTTGGTGAGCTGCACAGCAGCACATATTCTTGCATTTTGCAATCCAATAACCTAACTAAGAGATGCAAGCATGTATTCATTTGTCCAAAGAGGACGACCTTTATAACTGGAAGTGAGGCAGTTGTCCTCTTCGCTTGAGCATTTTTCAGGAAGTGTGACTCGTCTGCAATCACAACCTGAACCAAAAAAAAATATTGATACAAGGACCAAATGTAGCCAAGTCATAATATACAGAATACAAGTTTGTTAACCTCTATAATTAACTGCCACCTGTAAGTGAATAAACACAGATATAGACATCTAGATTTCTCATTAATTCATCAAGTTCAATTTTTTTGGCACGATACATCAAAAACCTTTAAGAAATTTAGTTGTCTACACTAAACTGATACAGAGCACCATCCTTGCCATGCTATTTACTAAATTTTGCAGGGAGCAAATGAAAAGAAAACATTGTTCAATGTATGATTTATTGCCTTCCTTAAGTAAAGATGTACATAGATGAGATTAGGATAGTCAGACAACAGTTATTTTGAGCTCACATTTGAGTAGTAACACTGTCTATTCAAGAAGTGAATTTAATCTTAAGCTAATAATACTATCAAATTCATCCTTGCATTGTGAATTTTCAAACACATTTTGCTGAAAATTATTAACAAAAAGCAAAAGAATGTTCCAGCATTTTCTTGTATCATGCTCAATGTCCCCATTTCCAATAACATTAACTTTCCTCTTCATCCTGATAAACACTTCATAATTTCACCTTACAGATAATTGATCTAAGAAAATTGGACTAGTCTAATGAAAATGAATGTATAGCCCAACTCAATAAACGACTTATTGGACTTACCTTAAACTCTGATGTCATTAATTTGTTCTGCAACTTAGGGACTGCATCATAAGAGATGATGTTAAATAAGCCATCAAGGTGAATAGTGCTCCTAGAACTTGATACAATATTGAATCCAGCTCTATTAGATCCACTCGATTGCGATAAAACAACCTATTAACATTCAGTTGTTAAGGAAAAAAGAAAACAACTGTACAGAACAAAATAAAATGAGAATCAAGTTTCCCGGTGTTGAGAAGGAAATGAAAAGGGAAAGAAACAGAGGCAGAAGAGCAATGAGAATATGCTCAGAGTTATAGCTCTGACTATGGAAAAAGGAAAAGTAACCACAAAATTTCAAAAAGGACTAAATAAAAACATACAAGTATATCTGATGAAGGAATATCAAGCCATTGGTGAATCGTCTGCAATATAGCTTAAGTATTAGGCAACTGGGAAAATGCCTTGTTAGAAACTGCAACAAGCATATAGTTAACAACTTACTGAAGCCCAATGCAAACGCAAGGAAGAGGGTGCAAGTATTAGAACAGGCCAGGAATTACGAACACATGCTGCTACAGCAATAGCCTGGAAAAAACACGATAAATTCCATTTTGCATGTTAGTAATAAGAATTTGTACATAAAAATGATTTAAAAGAATATAGCCTAATGGTGACTTTGGCAAAAGTTGAGTCTATCTGCTTAAGGTTTTAAGAGTTGAAGCAAGACAAAATGTCAATGAGTGTACCTCACGTAAAAGAAATGGAGGTTAGAATGGGTGGGATTGTGGTGCCAAAATGCATGCAATCAAGGTATTTAAGCTCTATTATTGAAGAGAATGGAGAAATAGATAAGAACGAAACTCTTAGATTCAAAGGATAGCTGAAGTGGAGAACCACTACTGGTCTGTCAAGCCATGTGTATTGAGTGAATATTAGGCATCAAAGTAACAAGATACCCATAAGATAGCGTGCAAGAGAAGTGCTTGCTAAGGTGGATGTGCGGTAACAAAATGATAGATAAGATTAGAAATGAGCATGTCTGCCAAAAGGACCATATACAGCACAGTGGAGATAAAATGAGAGGATGCCTTTAATGATTTGCCCATGTCTGATGTAGGCCATCAGAGGCCCTGGTTTGGAGAAATGAGAAGTTGACAGTGGAAGATATGAACAAAGGTCAAGGGAGAATGAAGATAACAATAATGCAAGTGGTATCGAAGGATTTAAATTATCTTTCATTGTGGCAGTTTTGTTTTATGAGCGTACGGAATGGCACAAAAAAATCCATATAGCTGACCCCAACTAGTTCAGGATTACGGCTTTGTTGTTGTATTGCTTTTCCATTCTAATATCAAATGCTAAAAAAAAAAAAGATCAAGGTATCTCCTGAACATAAGCTGCTTGAAACTCATTATCCAACTGCAAGCACAAAAGGAGGGTAGCTAAATCTTCAAAAAATAAATTAAAACTAACATCCTCCAGTTAGCTTCACTATAATAAGAATCAAATAGAAAAATCAGTGCATATTACAGTTATAGAGCATAGAAAAACATGGATATCATCATGTAGTGGACAATGGGCATTGCAGAAAGTTAATTTGATACAATGGCAAGATATCACAACATACAAGGATTAATAATTAGAACCTAGGTTCGGCTAGATACACAGCCTATATACCCTCATATAATTCATACAATGCTTGCACACCAGGTAAGCAGCTACTTCTGTGAAGCAATTACCAAGAGCATTACCACAGTAACATACTCTTATGGAAGCAGCATGTAGCTTTCATAACGATATTGAAAGGATAGAAATAGAAATGAGTAGATAAATTGCCTGTAAAGTCTTTCCCAGTCCCATTTCATCTGCTAGGAGTGCGCGCCCACCATGTTGTAAAACAAACCTAAAGAGGAAAAGAAAGAAATAAGTGAAATGCAAAAGAGTCACAATTAAACTGCGTACTATCTCATATATTACAAAATAAACAAGGAACAGAACCTAATTTAGTCATTTGAAAGAGATAATAGATCAAGTAAAAATGAATAATGTGGGGAACTCGCCACACAGATCAAGTAAAAATGAATAATGTGGGGAACTCGCCACGCAGAACAAGTAAAAATGAAAAACGTGGAAACACCCCATACCTAACACCATCCCGCTGAAAAGGCATAAGCTTTGATTCAATATGGTCTGGTATCCTGTCATACCAGTCTTATAAAGGGAAGAAAAACTCAGCAGAGTGAAGAAAAACAAAAGAAAGCTGAAGATATAAACACAGTTACTCTAGGAGAAAGCAAAAACCAGAATCCAGTAAAACCATACAAAGTCCCCAAAGTTCTCTTCTTTCTCTGTATTTAAAATGCAATTTGTAGGATCACAAGAAAAATTCAGAGCACCTTTGATTATCACATCCCAAAATTTATATTACCATAAGAACTTTACAGTTTACACCAATTCAATGTTCTAAAACAAGAGATTTACTGTTATAATGAAGTTAAAAAAGAAAATCATCAATGGAAAGGCAACTTACAAATGCATTTATCAATATAAGAAAGATTTGTATTTGCAAATCTAGCCTTTACCTCGAAGATCTGGAGCAACAGAAGCAGCAGCAATAGCACGTTGCACCAAGGTGTCTAACTTTTCTACCTTGAAACATTATGATATCACGGAGTGAAGTCATATAACAATTAAACAAAAAAAGTGTGAACATATGCATGGTCAATTAATAAGCACTAAGCATTTATTGTAAGATTAGCTAGGAACTGTGGTGCAAAAAGAAAAGTGCTCCTCATGCAATGTGCGAAGTGAAACATGAAAAGGAACCAGTGATGGTTCAACTAACCACCACTCTAACAATCAAATTCAAAATCATGAAGAGGAACAAGAAGGATCAGTAATCACCTCAACATTTAAGCCAGATATTTCACTAAGAACTTTTTCTGCTGACAACAAAGAAGATACTGGGAAAATCCACAACCTGCAGGTTTAACGACCAAGATAAGGCTGCACTTAAGAAAAATTCCACAACACGCTCATGCTGGTCTAGAGTACTTTGAATAATGACAAACACACATGTATGTATGTAAAAAGAGAGACCTTTCTTTTGCATTCCAATTGGCTTTGGGGACCTTGCGGAGAGCCCCTACTAGTACCTGGCATGATATAAAGCATAATGCGTGAGAAAAAGAACGGACTTTCACAAGCAATCAAAATGGGAAAAAAAAAATAGTACAAAGGCATGTGGGAAATCATACAGGGTCGTATAAAAATTTAGCAGCAATGTTTCCAGTAGCATGAAGAAAAAACTTGACAGAGAGCTTTGGTAATGCCTTGGAACTTTCACCTTTTTGAGCACAACCACCACATTGTATGCAGATAGGATAGTAGCAAACTGATCAGCCACGTAGTATAGTATATAACATAAAAATTTAAACTTACAACATTTTAATCCATAATTTGAAATAAAGTTGAATATAGAAACAGCAACCCTAAACTATAATTAAAGAAACCAGTAAAAAGCAGATAATTAATCAGAGAACAGAATCAAGAACAGACCAGGCTTTGGTTTTGATACCGGCGATGATTTGGGCAAGCCATCAAGCAAATGATCAACCTGAATTACGATTTTTTTTATAAAAAGAAAAAGGTTAAATCTTTATACAATGAAGAAACAGAAAACCCTTAGAATTCCAGGAAAATTTGAATTAAAGGAGAAACCAAGAAATGGGTTGTTGAAATACTGGTGAGTAGTAAAGTAAGGAAAGGTAAAAAGGTATAAAATTTGTGAAGAAAGGAGAAAAAAGGCGAGGACTTACCTTTTTTGAAGGAGAGTTAAAGATGGGTTTGTTGCTAAAATGTAATTGCTGGCTTTGTTGTTGATTAAAAGAAGAAGAAGCAGAAGGTTGCTGTTGCTGTTGCTGTTGTTGAGATGCTATCTTCAGGAGAGCGTCTCTTTCAAGTGAATCAAATTCTTCAGCGCTTAAACCCCAGTCGTCGTCATCCAATTCCATTTTCTTTTCTCTCTTTTTTTTCAAATTCTAAGACTCAAGGGTTGATGATTTTGATATTTTGACAACAAGAAAAGAGGGTTTTTCTCTTTCTTTGTTTTTTTTTTTTTAAAAAAAAAAAAGGATTGGAGAGTCTTTTTAGTTCAAGTTTGAGCCCGCTCTTTTTAGAATCAAGAAACCAAAATAACAAAACCCCCTCCTTCCCTTTCCTTCCCTGAAAAAAATAGCCACTTGTATATATACTGTCATGCCATCATAATATGGGCATCCTCTTCAAGCTTTAGCAACTTGGGATTCATCTAGGGGCTTGGGGCAGATACTATGTAGCATTCTCAAGAATGTGACACCCTAGCTAGAGAAAAACAAGAAAGGAAAATGGGATATTACCAAAATATATATATATATATATATATATATATTTCTCTTGATGTTACTGCAGGAAGCGATTTCGTAAGTTTAAAGATTAATTGGTTCTCATCTTGATGTAGACATATGTTAATTTGATTGAAGTACTATTAGCAGAACATAATTGTCAGTTACTTTGTGGTATTTCACCATTAGCAAAATAGACAAAGGCTCATTCAAATTAATGTGTTCCTTTTCTTGACATCACATGGTTCCATAGGTTATCTACATGGCTAGGATATGATCAAAAAAATTGGATTTGAAGATGGGTTTGATGAACTGAGGAACAGTATTTTGTACTGGAGAAGACATGTATATGTACATATATGTATATCAACAACAGCAACTTAAGTAAGAGACTGTATCCCTTCCCTCCTACCAATGATCTCCATTTATGTATTTGTGAAGCCATGTAATTCAGGCCATCGGCCATACAGATGATCAGGAAATTACGCGGTGGTTTCCATTGATGAGATTATGAGAGTACGGAGGCGTCTCCAGAGTTGTGGACAAAACAAGCCCCTGCTTTATGATCAGGACTAGTTGGTTTCAAATCTCTTCCCATTCCCATTTTTAGCGTTCTATAAAGTGCTTGCCTTACCATTTGTTTTGATTTACCCCAAATATTGAAACTTGAAAGAAACTTTTGTGATCGAGCATGGAGTCGATCAGATTTCTTCTAATTTCAATCTGCATGGGAGCTTGGTTGGGTGGTTCCTTGTCTTCTGATGGGTTAGCGAGAGTTGGTCTAAAGAAAAGGAATTTAGACCTTAACAGCATACATGCAGCCAGGATCACCAGACCTCAGGCTACTTCCTTTGCCAGAGTAACTTCAAATGCAGAAATAGTATACTTAAAGAATTATCTTGATACCCAATATTATGGAGAGATTGGCATTGGATCACCCCCACAAATTTTCACTGTTGTGTTTGATACTGGCAGCTCCAATCTTTGGGTTCCATCTTCAAAATGCCTCTTATCAGTAAGTAGTGCATTTATAGTTGAGTATCAGTGAAGTAATTAGCTACTTTTCTGGTCTTCTACCATTCAATAGGGTTATATGTTGTTAAACACCACTACCGTGCAGATTACTTGCTATTTCCATTCCAAATTCATTGCAAGGCTATCCAGAACTTATACTAAGATCGGTAAATTAACCTTTGATCTAACCCTATCTGTTTTCATTAATTTCCAGAATTATACATGTCTACTGAGCCTTACAGGTAACAGGTTTGTTGGATTCTTATTCAGGTATACCATGCAAAATTCAATATGGTTCTGGGTCTGTTTCTGGGTTCTTAAGCCAAGATCATGTCAAAGTTGGGGATGATATCATTATAGATCAAGTGAGTTCTGCTTCATCAAAGTCTTATGCTTGAGACTTGTTTATGTTTCTGAAGCAATAATGACCTTAATTTCCCGTCATTTAGGAGTTTGCTGAGGTAACAAGAGAAGGACTTTTAGCACTCTTGGGTGTGCAGTTTGATGGCATCCTTGGACTGGCATTTCAGGATATTGCCGTTGGAAAAGCTACACCAGTATGGTATAGTTCTAGGCTTCTAGCTCAATCTAAATTATCGGAAACGGAAAGTGTCTGTCTTCTCTTCACAATGGATAAAGGAGAGGAAATGTTAATGGATGCTTATGTGTTTGTTTCATTTTTTGTCTTGGATCATGATGCACCTAACTCGTAGATTGGTGGTCTGTGCACAGGTATAATATGGCTGCACAAGGTCATGTAAGCAAGAAAGTTTTCTCTCTCTGGCTAAATCGCAATCCATCGTCAGAATTGGGAGGGGAAATTGTCTTTGGAGGTCTAGATTGGAGGCACTTCAAAGGTGACCATACATATGTCCCAGTCACTGGAAGAGGTTACTGGCAGGTCTGATGAAGTTAATAATTTGGCGAATCTCTTTTAGCTTCTTCCTCCCATCAAAATAACTGATGTTTATCTTCTTAACTCGATTCTTCATTACAGATTCAGGTGGGGGATATTTTTATTGCAAACAATTCAACAGGTAATCCAATAACATTAACATATATGTGATGTTCAAGCGGTGCTGCAGTGCTATCTTGAAGGTTTTTTTTTTTTTCAATGAACACTTACATTTGCTTATTGGAAAATGATTGTTCTAATCTTATCCCTAGATATATAGGCAAACCATCTCTAAATCAATGTTTGAGATTTTCAGGATTGTGTGCTGGTGGCTGTTCTGCCATTGTGGACTCAGGGACATCATTTCTTGCCGGTCCAACTGTAACTGTTCATGTCTCATTGATTCTTATTCTTAAGCTACTCTTAGTTATCAAAATGCTACTCTTACCAGCTCTCATTTACAGCGTATAGTGGCACAAATTAACCATGCCATTGGAGCTAGAGGAATTGTGAGTTTGGAATGTAAAGAAGTTTTGACCAAGTACTGGAATTCAATATGGGATTCGATAATATCTGGAGTCAGTTACTTTTTAGACTTCTAATCTTCTTTTTATTGCACAATGGATTACTCTCAAGAAAAGTATCTAAGGGTATTCTTCCTTACAAACTACCCCCCATGTCTGCAGGTAAGGCCTGAAATTATATGCGTTGATGTTGGACTGTGTCTATACAGCAACAACACTGTTATTGAGACTGTGGTCGATGGTGAAGCTAAAGATAGATTATCAGTGGATGAGGGTGGTGCTTTATGTACTTTCTGCGAGATGATTGTTTTCTGGATTCAAGTACAACTTAAAGAGAAGAAAGCAAAGGAAAAGATATTTCATTATGTTGATGAGGTGATCACTTTTTCGAGCTCATCCCCATTCTTTTTCTGTGGAATTACACTTACAATGTATCTTTTATGTTAAAGCTGTGCGAGAGGCTCCCCAATCCTCTAGGAAAATCATTTATCAACTGCGATGAAATCACAGCCATGCCATATGTTTCCTTCACCATAGGAAACAGATCCTTTCCTCTGTCTCCAGAGCAGGTTTGGGTTTTAACTTGAACATTGATGGTTCATATTGTAGTGGGAGTTTTTTTTTTTTTTTTTAATTTGTTTTGCAATTGGTTTAGTATATTGTTAGAGTTGAAGAAAGCTATGCTACTATTTGCTTGAGTGGATTTGCAGCTTTAGATATGCCTCATCGACAAGGTCCCCTCTGGTATGTCACACCTCCCTCATTTCCTGCTGTAATGAACATACAGATCCATAAATGTAACATTGATTGATGTCTTATGCAATGCAGGATTCTTGGAGATGTGTTTCTGGGAGCATACCACACGGTGTTTGATTTTGGTAATCACCGGATAGGATTTGCTCAAGCTGCCTAGTCTCCACTGTATGCTTGTAGTTTGTATGCTAAAATGCATTTCTGGATCGGGAGTGCATTTTCTCTTTACTTGCAGCTATAGGGCGTTCTTTTAAAGCACTTTAGGACACTGTCATGTAGAATATAAACAATAATCTGAATTGGCTCCTTTTCCATCTCACTCTCGGAGCTTCTGTTTCCATACTTTGAAGAGGGAGAAAATCCCAGGCAGGTTTCTAGCATTGAGATGAAAGGTTGATAAAGGTATCAAATAGGGTGCAACATCAAAGATTAAAATGCTGGGGTAGATGCTAGTAAGATTCCACACAGTAAATCTGAAGTTCAACATGATAAAGCATATATCAGCATTTCAAGCTCCACTGAATGGAAGTCATTATTGAACAATTGCATTGAAGGAGAAGCTTATCGTTCGGAATTGAAGTAAAGCCAGTCCCAACTAGCATAACGAACAAGTGAAAACGCTTAATACATCTGAAACTTCTCCTTTGTTTTCTCAAAGACTTGTTCTGCAATGATGGCCTGGGTGCCATCTGCCCTCTTGATCTCCAACTGGGACTTCTGATAGAAGCTAGTCCCCCGCAATGCATCAGCAATGAAATCATCAAAGCCAATAGCAATAGCTGCTTCAGCCTTGGCTCCATAAACCAACCTCTGACATCAACACACCACAAGATCCATAATATGTCATACACCCTGAACCACAGGGACAGGAAAGAATTGAGACAATGTAGGCAGCAGAAAATACCTTAATTCGTGAAAGGTGGATCGCGCCAAAGCACATGGGGCAGGGCTCACAAGAGGCATATATTTCACAGTCAGAAAGCTCAATCTGATTGAGCTTTTTACATGCCTGGTAAAAACAAGGTCATCAAGAGATGAGGGGAAGCAACTTTCTAAGCCCTTTATATTTGAGTTTCGATGAACATAACACCATCCATTCCATCTCAAGGAAAATAGAAGGTCAAAATAATCTTTTTGGTTAAAAACTAAATAAAAGAAGTGCCAAAGAGCCTACTCTCATGGAATTTATTTATATGGAGCAGATATTTAAGGTCTCAAATTGCCATTGTATCTGCTCACAGCCCAGCTGAGTCATGCTGGAACCCGGTTAAGTCCCTAGTAGGGCATCTAACTTTTCAATGACTTGGTAAATTGGTAATAGCTTAGCAACTTGTAACGTTTAAACCTTCTTTTAGGGGGCCACATATTCTAGCTATTTGTTTTTGTATTTCGGGTGCATTTTGAAAATGTATTTTAGTTAGAAATATATCAAAATGATTTTATTTTATTTAGTATTTTTAGATGGTTTTAATGGGCTAATATTAAAAATTAAAAAAAAAACTAAAACTAAATCATTTTAATACATTTTAAAATAAAAAAACACTTATGAAAGGAATATGTTACACAATACTAAATGCACATGGACCTCTTCATCAAACAAGAAAACAACGGTGACTATTTTGTCACATGGATTAAATTTATCTGCATTAAAGTTTAAGGAGTTGAAGAAGGAACTATCCACCCAGAAAAGAAAATCATCAATCTAATTTCTTCATTTTCTTTTTTTCCTAAGTGATCTTCTAATAAATCAATAATTGACTTGATCTTCCTAAAAGCTTCATCAACTGGTAGTATATTTATCGACATTTAACATTAATAACATTTCAACAACACTTTGGTTTTTCTAAAGAAAAAAAAAACCTCTTATTTCAGCATATTATTTTCTCTTATAATAAATTTGAGATACACACACACACACACACACACACATTAACATTGAATATCTAACAGCAAGACCAAACAAAAGAACCCAATATAGAGGTTGGACTTGGACCTATATTAGCAAGTGTATCGTAGGAGCATCAAAAATTCAAAATCCCTATTTGGGCATCACGATCGATTGCATCCTCAACTTTTAGATCCCAGAGTCTCCCAACAATTATAGAGCCTGCCTAATGGGCAACTCAGAAGGGCACAGGTACTCAAGATATACATTCCATGAAGGTATGCAATATAATAATATAGGGCGAAGTTAAATGTAGAAAGAGCAGAAGAAGAAGAAGAAGAAAGAAACCTCTCTAATGGCAGTGACCTCGGCATGGGCAGTAGGATCAGTATGGTTTAAGACCATGTTATGACAAGCGACAACAACCTCATCGTTGAGGACAACAACAGCACCGAAAGGACCTCCATCTCCACTTTCAACCCCTTTATAAGCTTCTTCAACTGCTTTTGTTAGGAACTTGTGATCTCTGTCCTGTACAGCTGATCAAGAGCCATCCCAAACAATAATTCAATTACCAGAACAAGCAGTAGTTATAACAAAAATCAAGCGATACCATACCTTCCTGATGAACAGGAAATGCAGAAGCCACTGAGATTGTTCCCTTCTTAGTTTCAACAACTGCAATCCAATCCAATGCATCCAAAACAAAGAAAATTTTAAAAAAAAATCACAAACTATAAAAAGGGGAGATTTAAGAGAGAAAAAAAGAGGGAGAGAGAGATCCTCAAGAATAGAACATGGCAAGCAAGCAGATCAGTAATGAGCCTAAAGAGAAAGGGAAAAGAGAATAGATATACCATCGGCTCCCTCCATGTTTGATGGGCTGATGTTGATGTGATTGAAGATGATTTTTTTCCTAATAAATCTTCCAAATTAAGCTTGAATGGAATGGAAATGGGTAGATTTGGTAGCAATTCTTCTGTATTTATAAAATAAAATAAAGGGGGGAGAAGATTGAAAAACAGAAAGACAGGGCTGACTCTCTTTGTCAATTCTTTTGCGCAATGCGATATGTAATGTAATGTCAAGTGTGAGAGGTGGGGGTGGAGAGAAATCCATCCCATCCACTGTCATTTATTTTATTTTTTATTTTATTTTTTTCCAAACACCACATTACCAAACCGACGCCTGAAGGTAAATTAATTATTGATTTTTAAAGTATTTTTTATTTAAAAATATATTAAAAAAAATTTTAAAAATTATTTTTGACATTATTATATTAAAATAATCTATAAATATCAAAAAATATTAATTTAAAATAAAATAATAAATAATTTTAAAAAAAACACTTTTAAAACTCAAAAACAAACATTCTCAAAACCCCCTAACTTGATTTATGAATTAAGAAAATCAACTTGGATTAATCTACATTAATTTTAAAAAAAATGTACAAAAAAATATTGTCTTAATGAAAAAATTAATTAATTAAGGGTTGAGTTTTGACAAGATCACTAAGTCAACTTATATTATTAATAACGAGTTTTTTAAAAAATTTAAAATGATATAAATTTCGAGTCAACCTGTATTGTATTATCGTTTTAGGTTCTATAGCTATAATTTTTTATATTTTATTTTTTTATTTGATTTTCTTAACTATATATAAAGATAATTATGATAACAAGTAATTCAACTTGTGGTTGTTTTCCATTTTTGTTTGTAAATTTAGTTTATCATTATAATTATAATATAATTTAGTTGGCAAAGAATAATATGGATGAGATGAGAATGATGACAAAGAAATACCTATTCTTATCTCTTCCAAATTTCCAATCTTTTTTTTCATTATAAATGGTTCACTGCTAAGAAATCTTTGGTATTTATCAAAAGATAAATAGTTATATTCTTAATATTTATTTATAATAATTTAACTTATTCAAATAAAAAAAAAGAAGAAGAAGAAGAAGAAGAAACTAGTGGGCTATGTTTTAAAATTGTTTAAAATCTTTTATAGTATATTATATTATATATATATATAGAAAAGAAAAGAAATTATCTTGATGTTGTTACTCTAATTTTAGGCATGTTTGAAAGTACTTTCTAAAAGTGTTTTTAAAAAAATTTAATTTTTTTTTTACTTTAAATTAATATATTTTTGATATTTTCAAATTATTATTTTGATATGTTAATCTCAAAAATAATTTTTAAAAAATATTATTAATATATTTTTTTAAATAAAAAATATTTTAAAAAGCAATACAGCTATTTTTTTATATATAGCCAATACAAGTACTTCAGAAAAGTTGTCAGGTGAACAATTCTTCTTGATATCCTAATAAATCTTTCTCCGTTCCAAGCTTTCATACTTGTGGGATTTATAATTAAAAGACTAAGCCCTTGTGTGTTATTAATGTCTAGATGGAGATTTGTTAAAATTTAAATTGTTTTTATTAAATTAATTTTTTATATATTATTTTTATATTATTTTGATATATTAATATCAAAAATAAATTTTTAAAAAATAAAATAAAAATATTATTTCTACATATTAAAAAAAACATTATAAAAAACAATTATTAACTCATTCTCAAACATCTGCATCATAATTTTGAAATCTGGCTCGGCCCGGCTAGTCGGTCTAGGACCCAGCCGACTCGGGGCTGGAACCGAACCGGGTTGAAAAAAAAAAAAAAAAAAAAAAACTCAATGTGACTCGGTTAAAAACTAAGTTGTAATTTATTGATTTTTTATTTATTTTTTTAAAATAAAATCATTTTGATTTTTAAAATAAATTCACCTGAACAACTTGATAATCCGGTTAAAATTTAGAATCCAGGTCGGCCGCAAGACAGGTTCTAAAAACTATGATCCGCATAGATCTCCACGCCTTAGCATAGCATATAAAACGAACCTATATAGTTATGCCACAGAAGCAGGAGGAGGTAGCTATGGGCTAAAGAGTGAAGGTTGATGTCCAAAAACAACGATTTTTGAAGTTATTTATCTTCTTCGTATTAAATAAAACTTGCGAACCATACAGTACGAAATTGAGAATCACAGAATGAAATTAGTACAATTATACAGGCTGAGGGTCGCAAAAGAAAAGAAAACTGAAAAGGGTTCATAATTTAGCCTGGCTTCTGAGATTTTCTATGGCTTCTTTAGCATGGTCAGGCACAGGCAAGTTGCACATGAGAGTAACCCTTGACGATGACACCAATGATTTGGAGGACTCTGTGTTTGAAGGATCCGATAATTTCCAGATTCGCACATCCCACACCTGCATCAGCCATTAATAATTTCGTCGTTTATTTCTACGTTGGATCGGAGAAAGGAGGTATAGGTGAAGTACCTGAATGGTTTTTCCGATACTGGAGGGAGTGGCCTCGGCGAGGATGAGGTCTCCAAGGTGGGCGCTTTTCACATGATTGATGCTCAGCTGAATTCCGGCCACTCTTTGCAGCCCCGATGCCAAGTGAGCTCCCAGGCTAGCCATCGATTCCGAAATCAGCGCCGATATTCCGCCGTGTAAGACCTTGAACGGCTGATCGATCGCCGGCCCGTTTCCATTCATTGTTTCAAAACAAGAACAAGTATTCGATCAGGCAGGCAATTTGAACTTAATGAAATCAAATCAGATTCATTCCTTTAATTTGTAGATGTACATGTTTGTAAATGAGAGAGAGAAGAAGAGAGAGAGAGAGAGAGAGAGAGAGAGAGACCTGAAGGCACATGGGGTTCACAAGAAGGCGGCCAGTTACCCTTTGAGGTGACATCTCTCCAAATTCGAAGCCAAATGAATGCAAAGCTACATCAAGACGTTCCTTGTTGGAAGAAGAAGAAGAAGAAGAAGAAGATGATGATGATGATCGATCCATGAAGAAATAATTGTTTGGAAGATGGAATGGAATCAATCAATTAATCATGGTTTGGTTTTTGTTAGGTAAGGTATACCTAAATAAAGACTTGTTACGTGTTATTAGAAGAGTTGAAGATTCTACCAAAGATTGTACCATTAATTTTTTGAGCTTTACACGTTGTCGCCTTGGCCTGCTATGTTTATCAAGTCAAAATAACCCATGCATGGATAGATTATACAAATATCCTTATGCCGGCCTCTCTTTCTTTTCTTTTCTTTTCTTTCTTGTTCTACTATTACACAATATCCTAAAAGAGCTTAATGATATTTTCACTATTTATCTAGATATATATTATTGTAAATTATAGCAATGTAATGATAAAGTTGTCTTTATCATAAAAAATAAAGTCATAAAAAACATATATTAGAGCCCAACGATTGATTAGTTTTTGTGTGTTGTTATTAAGAATCTTGGTGATAAAATCCATGATAGGATGATGTAGATTATGTTAGATGTTTGTATGGTAGATGATAATTTCTAACTAAAGAGGTTCTGTTCAAAGAATAATTTAAACTTGAAAATGAGTTCTTTCCAATTCAAAAATAGTGATGCACGAGTTTTTTAGCAAAACAAATATTTTTATTTCTTTTTTTTTAGTATAGATATTTTTTTTCTTATTCATTTATAGTTTTTCTATTTAAAGATAATATTTTTTCTATTTAGTACTAATAATGTTTTCTAGTTTCTTCTATATCAAGGCTTATAATAGTCTTTTAACAAATAAAACAAGGATAAATAAAATTAAAGTATTTTTAGAATCTTTATATAATTATTGTGTTTTTTTATCTTTGAAACTTTTGACTTATAATAAATTTTCTTATTCTTCACACTCAATATAATTGTACATTAAAGTATGAATATGATAACAAATAATCTAATAATTTGATTTGATTGCATATATTTAGTGAAAATCTATGGTTGTAAGCTTACAAATTATTTTTAGAGAAAATAAAATTAGAAAATTCCCCCCTAGCTACCCTTTTATTTATATCAATTCGGTAAATAAGCTTTTAGTGAAAAAAATTAATTTGATTAAAATTTACTGTGTTTGTAAAATTTAGTCTTATCAACCCTGATAAACCAAATTGCATAACAAAACAATATTATAAGATGACTATCAATTAAACTTTTGGAAATAGTCATTAAAATATCTCAAGAGATTGTTTTTGAAATTTTTATATATTTTTTTAAATTCGAATACTTTAATGGATGACTATATATGTCCAATATTTTCTTAAAAGTGAGATTTATTTTAACCTCTTAAACATTTTAAAAAGTTCAATTTTCTTTAGAAATTAATTTTTTTCTTGAATTGTTTTTTAAAAAATTAATGATTGATTAATTATTGTAAAGAAATTTTATTGCTGGAAATTCTTGAATTTTATATTTTTCAAAGAATATTAAATCTTTTTTCCTTTCACATTAAAAAAAAACATTTTCTAGAGAAAATTAATATTTTTAATTCTTACAAGTCCATGAAACTTTTCTTTGGTATTCTTCATACAACTTAATGCAATTTAGTCCAATTTGAATTGAATTGAGTGCACTTCTTTCTTATAAATATGTGTTTTCCTACTTGAATTCCATTAATATATTTCCACAACTATATATACACACACTTACTAGTCCACTTTGTAGAGCTCTCTCTCGGGATGTAAATTGCATAAAATCATATGAAGAACGTCAATCAATAAATAGAAAATCAGAAAATCTAAAAGGAAGAAAGAATAATGAGAGAGATTCTCCATAATAAAATATACCAAGTCGGTCGATGAATTAAGAGAGAGAGAGAGAGAGAAGCATTTGCCATTATTGGCTTGCTCCATGGTTGGTGTGTTGTTATTGATATAATTGCTATGTTTTTTATGTTTTAAAAATATATTTTAAAATTATTTTTATTTATTAATATTAAAAATAATTTATAAAATAAAAAAAATTATTTTAATATATTTTCAAATAAAAAATACTTTAAAAAATAACTGTTATTAAACTTTTAACCACCTATTAAATCCAAATTCAAACTCCAATATAAACTTGAATGCAATGGAAGGTTTGGCTGGGATTTTACTAATAAAATCACGAGTGAACAAAAAAAAATTAAAAGAAAGAAAAACACAGACACTTTCTATGAGATACATGTGTGTGGCGTGTGATATGTACAAACATCAAATATAATAATATCAATTTTGCATTCAAATTATTTCAATATCTCAATTAGAATTTTCGTGCACTAATTATTCTCAACAAAATGATGTTTATATATATATATAGTATAATTTGAATGAAAACATGCATGGATGCCTTAGAAGTCTTTAATTGAGGATTTTAAAGAATTTAAAGATAAAATTGATATAAAAACTATTTAGCAGTAAAATTAAAATTATTCGGATGATGTTCTTAAGATTTGCTCTTTATATTATTATTATTCTAATGGAGGCTAAAAAATAAAATTTAAAGCCATTCAAAGAAGATTTCGCCTTGCTTTTTCCGAACTTTAAGGTTGGACTTCAAGTACAGTGCCCAGAACAATGCCATGTTTGAGGAAAGGAAAGCAGAGGCCATGTTTGAGCCCAAGTATTATTAGAAGATAAAAATGAAAGCCCGATGGACATGGAGGCTGAAGAAAACCATTATCCTTGCAAGTGCACGAAACGGACAGCAAGGGTTGCTCCTCCTCCTCCTCCTCCAGAAGATTGTCCAGCAACTCTCTCTTTCAGCCCTGAGGTGACAGTAGCATGCATCTCCTTCTTCTTCTTGGACCAACCCCGTTGTGTTTGCACCCTTCCATGTCTGTTGGGAGACGCAGACCTTGTTCTTGTTGTTCTGTTCCTCCTTACACCTCCATGCTCGGCGGGACAACACCAGGTACTGCAGCTCTTCTCATAAATCGAGTTTCCAGTAACGTTGCTGATGCTCCGCAATCCAAGCTCCTCTCTTCTACTCGATTGCCTTTCACTCCCAGCCATCTCAAATCTCTAGGGTTCAAGCCCTCCCCTCCTCAGCTGGCCCTCCTCTCTCTCTTGTTTCTTCTTTCAATGGTTAGTTTTTCAACCTCTTCTTTCTTTTTCTTCCTTGCTACTATCCAGTTTTCTCCGAGCAAGTAACATGCAAGTGTACTCGTCCTCCTCGCAGGCTATCGGAGCAATGTTCTCTTTGGCTGTCATTTGCCTTCCAGCCATATCTGTAAGCTCTTGATAATTTATTCTTCCTGGATAATTAATTAACAATCCCACTGGTGCTCTGCATTCTTAATTAAGCCTATAGGATCCTATGCAATGATAAGAACAATGATGCAGGCTTTTAGAAGATTGGGAGCTTCTGTCCACAAATTGTCCCAAGTCGTCTCTGAAGAGGTGCCAGGAACCTTGTCTTCTCTCAAGCTCTCTGCCCGTGAGATTAATGAACTCACTCGACAACTTGCCAAGCTCAGGTTAGCTATACATTTTACTTTCCTAGCTCTCCTGCTCAATTCACCACGTTTCCATCTGAGAATCCCACTTGCTTGCTTATGCACTTTAGTAGTTAACTGGATTTTACATTTTTGAAGGCAAAAGATCTCTGCAACTGATCAACATGGAAAGTGGAAACAAAGCCAAAATCAATAAATATAAAGCCATGAGCTCGCCCACTTCTTTTGGAAGCGGCTGCAACTGGCCTTGTGCAGAATCCGATGGATTGCTTTGTCTTGTATTTATATATATTACTTGGATCTAATTTGTAAATCAAACATATAGAACGTCATAAATATAAAATATATGGGAAAAGCTGCTGTTTTCTCTGTAGTACCACATAACGTGATTAATTATGTAATTCCAGCACCCATTATTTCATAATTAAGACTCTGGCTCTCATTCCTCTTCAGTTACCTTCATTTGTACCGATATCTAACTCTTCATTTCTATACTCTAACTGTATTTACTAATGGTAATAGCTTTATAATGCTTTCACGGCAGGGTGCATCCCTGAAGATTGCGTTTATCTCTTACAATCATACTTAACTACTTAATTCGACTATCAATTTCCTATCATAAACACCGTCTTATCAAACACAAACTAAAATAGAAACCTCTACTAGCGAAACTCGGTTTGGTCCGCTGAATCATTGAAAAGTAAGGTGCCATACAAGGGAAGGAATGGCTTCTTAAAGTTAGATTTCAGTAATCATGGTATTGCAATCTTTTGTGTTACCGGTCCAACAACACAAGGGAAGGAATGACGTGTTTGGATGTTATGCCATGGAATTGAAGTAGTAGGTTTGGTAGTTATAGCTAAAAAAAACGAGGTTGGTGTCTAAGAGCAGCGTTGACTGTCTGCTAAGCTGAGTAAAATTCTTCTTTTTTTGTTTTTGAACGATTAGCAGTACTATCAATTGGGAAGCAATCATCAACTAACTGGGAGTAAATTAGATGAAATTATTCATACTCTTCGGACTGAAATTTGAGAATCATACTGCAAGAACTTGAAGTCACTGAATTACAGTAGTACAATTGTATTATTATTATCTAATATATCAGATGTGATTACTACGACCAAGTCGTGGTGGTAGGCAGGCAATAAAAGAGCGTTCATAATTTAGCATGGCTTCTGAGATTTTCAGTGGCTTCTTTAGCATGGTCAGGCACAGGCAAGTTGCACAAGAGAGTAACCCTTGACGATGACACCAATGATTTGGAGGACTCTGTGTTTGAAGGATCCGCTAATTTCCAGATTCGCACCTCCCAAACCTGTATCAGTGCGTATCTTAATGGTTTTCCCTTGCTAACGCTGAAGGAAGTGAAGGGAAGGGATGGGGGGATTATGTACCTGAATGGTTTTGCCTATACTGAAGGGAGTGGCTTCGGCGAGGACGAGGTCTCCAAGGCGGGCGCTTTTCACATGATTGATGCTCAGGTGAATCCCAGCCACTCTTTGCAATCCCGATGCCATGTGGGCCCCCATGCTAGCCATCGCTTCCGAAATCAACGCCGATACTCCGCCGTGTAATACCTTGAACGGCTGCTCGATGGCCGGCCAGCCCATTTCCAAGAAGAAAATTATGAGCCCTCCATTTGGGCAATTTTAAAATGTTTGAAATCAAATAAAATTCCTCTTATACATGTATTATAATGAGAGAGAGAGAGAGAGAGAGGAGGAGAGGGACAGACCTGGACACACTTGGGAGTAACAAGCAGGCGACCAGTGACCTTCTGAGGGGACAATTCTTCAATCTGGAACCCAAAGGAATGCAGGGGAACGTCAAGACTTTCTTTTTTGGAAGAAGAGGAAGAGGAAGACGACGATGAAGATGATGACTGCTCCATCAAAATCTATAACAGTAGAAAAGCCAATACACTACCAGTCCCTTTTGAGACCGGAAGATAAAATGGATGGAGGCAGGATAGTGGGAGGATGGAGTAGACAGACCGCTGTGCTCACTGTTGCGTGGGATTTGGATTTTGACTTATGTGACGTTTTTGTTCTCAAAGGTAGATTTTCCTATTCTGCTGTGATGCAATGTATTTATAGTTTTTTTATTATTATTTTAATAAATTAATTTTCACCTGATGATACGATTAATTAACTGTTTTGAAAATATTGTGTTTTAAATTATATTTTTTAAAAAATATATTAAAATAATATATATTGTTAATTCTTTAAAATTTAGTTGTTATATTAAAACATCAAAACAATTAAAAATATATAAAAAAATAATTTAAAAAAAAATAAAAATTTTCAGCAGCATAGTTTAACCGCACTCTCAAACACACCCTGAATATATAATTAATAACTAAAAAAGTGAATTATTTTAATTATTTTAGTTATTATACTTAGTTTTATTTTATTAAAATTAATATTTAAAAAAATTACTTGAATTTTTTTATTTTATTTCAAAAATACATCTTCACATATTTTCTTATTAGAAATAAGTTGAATTACCTTTCATTTTAAAAACCATGACAAATATTAGATATACTAATTCATTTTACACCCGAATCATTTTCTATATTAGTCTCTAAACTTTTATGATCTCTTAATTAAATATTTTTTTAATAAATAATTTTTACAAATATTTTAGCAAATTTATAATTTAACCAATTAAAATATACCAGTACGGATTAAATAGAATGAGGAGAAGGGCAGATGGATGGATGGTACTGGGTAGGTAAGAACTTCTTAATAAACGGATGCTGTGTTGGGTGATTGCAGCCTGCCTGCATAAATGACACTATTTAATTCGTAACTGATTTATTGGAATTTATTGATAATATATATATATATAATATTTAGATTTTTTAAATATAATATGATATATACAAATATTAATATTGATATAAAACACATATACACGAATAGTATTTATCATGCATGCTTTAAATATATATTAACTATTTTAATTTTTATTGATTAATAAATAATAATAGATAATAGGTTATTTTTTATACCTAAATCTTGATGAATAGCTTGTTGGTATATAAATTTTTTAACATAAATATTAAAAAATGTGACGGGCAGGTATCCATTGTCGTAACTAATTGGGTTTCCTCTATTTAAAGATACCGAAGGGCACTTTCCCCTTGTGGCTTTGTATTCTTTGGTTGGTGGGGCCCGGCTGCAGCCCTCAAGAGTCAAAATAAAAGGCAGCCACACTCCCATATTGGACCACTATGTTTCGGTGCCCAACTAACCCACTTTTATCGCTCTTGTGACTTTCTTTACACATGCCACTATGTATATTTTTCAATTATTATATATTAACAAAAACTAAAAAAAAAAATTGAATTCTTTATTCACCTCTTCATATCAAAACAATAATAATATTTTTTTTATTTCCTTTTTAAAAATAATTTATCTTTTAATATTAAGTTTACTAAAAAATAAGTTTCATAATTTATTTTAATTTATATTTTACAAGATTATCTAGTCTCATAACTCATGTTGCAGGTTTGGATGACTAACTTGAGTTTTTATTTTTATTTTTATTTTATAATTGATTTTTAAAAAAAAAAATCATCATTCAACATTGGGTTAATTGAAAGCAGAGCTTCATAATTTCTTTTGATTTGTGTTATATAAGGTTTTCTCAATTTTATGACTAGGTTGTAGGTTTGGCTGGTAAACATTGGTCCTTTTTTGTGTCTTTTTTTATTTAATTTTTTTTTAATTTCATTTTTTAATATTGGATTGATTGAAAATTGAGTTTTATTATTTTTTTTATTTTTTTTATAGGGTTATCTCAGTCTCATGACCTAGGTTACGAGTAGGCAAGTTAATCCTGGTTGACTGTGATTATTTTTTTTAATTTTAATTTTCAACATTGAGTTATTTAGAATTGAACTCCATAAACCTTGGTCCTTTTTTGTATCCTTTTTTTAATTGATTTTTTTTTTAATTTTATCCTTTAATATTAGGTTGATTGAAAATTGAGTTTTATCATTTTTTTTATTTACTTTCTATAAGGCGATTTCAATCTTATAACCCGAGTTATGGCTATTTTTAAATATTGGGTTGATTGAAAATTGAGTTTTATCATTTTTTTTTAACTTTTTATAAGGCTATCTCAATCTTATAACCTGAGTTATGAGTTAGACAAGTTAATTTTGGTTGACTTTGATTTTTTTTTTTTAATTTTAACTTTTAATATTGAGTTGTTTGAAAATTAAATTTCATAATTTCTTTTAAAATTCTTTTTATAGAGTTATTATGGTCTAATGATATAAATAGTAAATTTGATAAATTAGCTCACGTTGATCCAATATGTTTTAATCTTATAATTTTTTAAAAAATATTATTTTAAAAGTTTTTTTAAAATAAAACTATATTTTTACTTGTAAACTGAGTTATGTTTGTATCACGCTGCAGCCTCTTATCGAATATTTTGGTTATTGTTGCCGTGGAGATGCATTGAAGCAGACGCTGAATTTACCACTTTGTGCGAATATGTGGACGCTTCGGCCACATCAAAGTCCAGAATAATAGAAGACGTTGAGAATCCAACTCAGTCGCCATTAGGGTTAGCATTTTACGAAATGTCAACACAAGGCACGCATCAGGCATGAGAAATATAGTACTGTGTTTTTTCACCTGAGACCACATTTGTCCTTTTTACTGCAGCTGTCAATCGTATTATTTGTCCTTAGGGGCATAATTGTAATACAATTAAAAATATTATTTTAATGTATTTTTAAAAAATATATATTTTAAAAAACAAAATAAACTACACTTTTTTTTTTCTCGTGTTTCCCCTTTCAATGCATCATGTGGTCTCTCTCTTTGAAATTTGCGTAGTTTAATTTAATGGCCTAAAAGTTAAAACACAGCACACATCCCAAGGCTCGAACTCGGGATGCCCTTGTGCCTCAGTTATCAAACGACCCCCGCACACATGTGGTCTGACTTCTGAGCCGAAGATGATTTTCTGGGCCGTCTAGCCCATATAATGTACAATAACCCATCAAAGCCTGCTAGCCCATCTAAGCCCACAAGGAAATTTCTGCTCCTGGCATGCATTCGTTAAATGAAATTATTATTTCAAGAATGATTAAATATGTCATTTTGAAAGAAAAACAAATTTACATTGAAATATTATCCTTTCACTAGGTTTCATACTTGCAAATAAATGGATTTTGCTATGAACGGACCCTCATCAACATTGCGACATTGCACTCGACGAGCCAGCATCATAAGTATATGCATGTGCCTCAAGTGTCTGTTCTTGGTCGATACATAATGACCCGTGGTTACTAACATTGCTGCTAGAAGAACTAACGACGATCTTGTCCTCGCGATGTGCAATAACTTTCCCCTAAGCATCTACACAAATTAAATGATTCCTATTCTTTAAAAATATTCAACAACACCTCTCCTATACAAGAGACTACCCAAAATTTTTAAACCTATAAATAAACAACATATATGGCACAAATCAACTGATTTTATTTAATTTCTTCTAGCAATCTAGCATAATTTAATTTCTTAGAAAGTTTTCATTTTCTACATGATAATATTTTTAATCATAAATTTATAATTTATTTTTCTAAATTTTAAAAAAATTAAAATTAAAATTAAAATCAATCATACACATTTAATTGAAATTGAACAACAAAATTTAAAAAACAAAACAACTAAAATTCGACAAAAAAAATGCAAAACTTATTACAATAACAAGTTAAATTCAACACAGTTATTCCTAAGTGATAATATTTTTAATCCTAAATTTATATATAAAAAAATTTCTAAATTTTAAAAAATTCAAAACAAAAATTGAAATTAAACAACAAAATTTAAAAAACAACAGCTAAAATTCAACAAAATAATGCAAAAATTATTACAATAACAACTTAAATTCAACACAATCATTTCTAAGCGATAATATTTTTAATCCTACATTTACAAAACAAAATATTCTAAATGGAATAAATAGAAAATAATAATTAAAATTAATCCTACACATTTAATTGAAATTGAACAATATATTTGAAAAAAAAAACTAAAATCCAACAAATTAATGCAAAAAGTATTTCAATAACAACTAAAATTTAACACATTTATTAATTCATAAGTAAAATGAATGCAAAAATCCTACACATTCGGTGATTTCGTCTGTAGAGTTAAATAAAATTTTTTAAATTGCATGAAAATTTTCAGAAAGCCCTCCAAATAGTACCGATGACTTTTCATTTCGTTTGTGATGCTATTGGGAGAAAAAGTGAACAGTCAAAAGAATATTAATTATTAGCGTATTGAAAAGTTCAGAGTTCTCATAGTTATTGGAATATATCGATGGCCATATTTCGTCGGTATACCCGTGCGTAATGAACATCATGAACAGTACTAGAGAGAATGAGAACAATTCTCATAGTTACTGAAATATACTAACGAACACATTCTGCCAGTAACTATGTATGTCATCATGTCGGTAAAAATAACACATCACTGTATAATTTGTTTTTTTTTTTAATTTCACTGTAATACTCTCTGTAATTCCCTCAATATATATCGAAAAAATTTTCTTTAGCATATTTATGAATGTAATTTACTATCTAGTTAATTTTTTCAGTAATGTTATCTGTAAAAGTTACACGTCATCGTGCTGTTTGATTTTTTTTATTTTTTATTTTTTTATTATAATTTTCTCGGTATATATTGAAATAAATTTTTTTATCAGTGTTTAAAAAATAAAACAGTAAAAATTATCATAATATACCAACAAACAAATTTTCATCAATATTTCTATTTCTTTTTCTATTTATTAATTTTTTAGTAATTTATGGATTGATGGGTGTATACGTAAACTTGACAGGCCCTTCACATAAACTGCATATGCTAAATTCAGTGTGAAACAGACTTCTGTATTTGCTACCTTACGATGGAAGGAATACAGCTAGCTTTAATTATTGATTGATGCAAAGCCTCACAATTAGGCTAGGTGCGTGGCAGCTTAACAAACCGTTCATTGCATTATATGTATACATAAGCCGACACGTGTCAACGTGGGGCTCCTAAAATATAATTCCCATATATATATATATATATATATAGAGAGAGAGAGAGGTTGATCTAGCTGCAGTATCTCTCCTTTTCTATGTGATCAAATAAAAAAGAGGAGAAAGGATGCAATTGCAAATATTAATTAACGATGAGGATTGTGGTGATTAAGGGACCGTTTGGTAGTGCGGTTGCACCTGCGTTTCGTTCAAATTTGAATTTTTTTTTTTTTGCTAAAATTGAGTTCGGTTTGTACTTTTTGGATCGTTTTGATGTGCTGATGTTAAAAATAATTTTTTAAAAATAAAAAAATATCATTGGCATGTATTTTGGCACAAAAAATTATTTGAAAAGCAACCGCTACCACACTAACAAACACGCTCTAAATCAAAGAGGAGATGCGCGGTGCACAGTACAGAACAGATATTCTGAGCAGCCAAAAAGGTATACAGCTTGAAGGCACTGCAAGATGGGAGAGATCAGCAGCATCTACGGTGACTTTCTCAGAATGGCCCGTCACAGCCATTGCTTTCTCCAAAAGCATTACGAATTGAGACTACTTCCTTCCTTACCATGCGCCTACAGAGCTATAAAGCTTGCTTTTCATCATATTATAAATCGTATTAATATCAAATAAATGGGATGTAGATTCAGTTAATATAATATTGTTGGGAAAATTATTAGTACGTATAAACCATTCACTCCTGTTATTCGAATATAATTTAATTTCTATGATGTTCAAATTTGGGATTTTTCTCTATCTTTTTCACTGTCAATTAATTTTCTTATACCTTGATGTATAGAGTTTTAATTGACATGAGAGATCCACTATAACATGACTAAATTAAAAAAGCGTAAAAATTCCTAAGGAAACCTCTTGTAAAATAAAACAAATCCCATAAAAAAAATAAAAAAGACCCGCATTTCCAAACACAACCAGAGACTTGTCAAGTACAACTATGCGGTGCAACTTTACACTTCGTAATAAAATATATATATAAATACGTACATGTGTACACACAGCAACCAAATCTGAAGAATCTTAGCCTAAATCTCCTTGTTTAATCATTCCCAAAGTATATTGAATACTTGATTATGTAATAATACGTACATAGTCTCTTTCTTTGTAGTGTTGTTTAATCATTCCCATGGATCGAGAAATTAATAAAAGCAAAAGACAAAAGTTGTCCTGAGAGAAGGATCGAATGTGAGTTTATATTGCTAGTTATAGCTAGCATATCAGTAGTACTACACCCACAGCATCTCCATACCAGATACAAAAACGAATGTGAGCAGCTTGAGCTTGGATATGAGCGAATATATCCAGTATAGCATTCAAAAGACGGTGCATTAATTTGATGGGAAAAAAAATCATGAGCGAAATGCTCTTGATTAGTGTAATTGTAAGCATGTTACATGAGCTAATTGCTCTAAACTATTATCCTTGGTGGCTCGAATTTAATAACTTTGAAAAAAAGAAATTTATATCCTCTAGTTTATAGGACTTGTTTGGAAATGATTTGCACAACCCGTGTTTTCAAGTAAAACAATATTGTTAACCCTAAAATGAGTAGTTTAATTAGTTAGGTTTTAAATTTGTTTTCTAGAAATCACAAGTTTAAGTTTCATAAACCTCAGAATTACTAGATGTTTATATGATCGTTAACTCCAAGATCCATGAAATTAGTTGAGATATATGTAAGCTAATTTGAACACTCATGTTAATTACAAAATTAAAAACAAAAATAATATTTTATTGTTAAAAAACAAGGTAGTGGTGTATGCATAACCTCAACACAAAAACCATAAGAAGGGTGAAACCATATATAACTAGAGCTAAAAACATTCCAAAGAGGAGAACAATCACAAATAAATTGTAAAATTAGCACAATTATTCTTAAATTATGAATATATAATGACATTATTTAAGTATCATGGTTCTCGACCGTAACACATAATTTATTTTATTTTTGCGTGTTTATTACCCATCCTGTCCGTCGAACAATCACCGTAAAGAACAGCAATTAGGAGCAGAAGGCCAACTTGGCCCGCAGGCATTAATATTTTAATTTAAAGACGAGTTATTAATTAATTAATTAATTAAGAAGGGATATTTCGAAGGCAAAAGAAAGGAAGGCAAAGCAAGAGATTAGGCACAAAAGAAAGAGTTAGTAGCAGTGCATGCAGACCTACTGCTGCATCTTAGGTCAAATTAATCAAAAGCAGAGGACACTAACACTTATGCTTTATCTTAGTTAAACAACCAGTTAGAGCACGCTTTAGCTTGTCTTTTCAACGAATCTAGACCGTCCAGTTAATTACAAAACACAGGGTGGAGTCCCCATCCTCCTGTTAATTAGTGCTATAAATCAGGGGGGAGCTTTGCTGCCATTGCATCATCGTTCTTTTAGTTCTTCAGATCAAACAGATCGTGCAAGCACAAAACGTACAGCCACCTCCGCCATTGCTGTACGTAGCTAGCTGTTTAGAACGAGCGAGCTAGCTAGTAGATACTAAGCTTAATTACTACAAGTTCAGTAATTAGGACAGGTTTATAGTTAATTAATCATGGGAGGGTACAGCAGGCAGAGGAAATCTTCATCGTGCTTGTTCTCTATATTCAGCATATTCAAGTCTTGTTGGCATTCAAGTGGCGGCGATGACGTGAGTGAAGATGGGTATTATGTAAGGAGAGCATGTCCAAGTGATGAAGATGGACGACGGTGGGTAGGAGAACCAGGGATTGATGGGAGGGCCTCCGCCTTCATAGCAAGGTTCTATGCAACTAGGGTTTCAGACCCGGAACGCCAAACTCTTGCTCCCTGAGCGAGGATCATGGCTAGCTCCGTCCATCAGGAATATTATTGCATCGTCAGCTGACCATCTAAGCTTCCATTAGTGTATTGTTTTGTCACCTCTCAGTTTCCAGTTTCTCTTAATTTGTGTTAATCTCATCACTTCCAGCCTGCTTCGCGCGGTACTGTGCTGTAAGTTACAAATAATGATTAAGAACAAATAATAATCTCAAAAATCTATATAGCATTGTCGTCTTTAGTTTTTATTCACTCTATATATATACATTCAGACGTGTAGTGCTCATGCATGTTCTCAATTCTCATACCATGCATTCATGGAGGATCGATTGAGTCTTCTCAATTAGTCAGAGTTAATTAATATGATTATTATACTAGGTAAATTCATATTAAAATTGAGGGTTATGATTTTATTTCAACATTAGTGAATGGTTAGAATTTTTTTCAAATTAGCAAAAAAAAAATCATAACTATATTGATTTCAAAAATATTGATAGTTATAACTTGAATTTACCTATAGAACATGGTCAATTAATTCTGAGCCAATTATTTACCTTTATACACTTACGTGGCTTCTAATCAACATACTCATAATATTAGTTATTGGGTTAGGCCTGATCCGTCCATAATGGATAGACCTAGTCCAAGTTATTAGAAAGATTACTAAAAAAAGTAACCGTCTCTTCTAATCATATATAAAGAAACATAACCCATATGAAATACTAACTTTTTATTATTAAAAGAACATAGTTATTTATTTCTCTTCTCCCATCTTGACTCTCCGTATTAACTTGACAAGATTTACAAAGACGTTCGTACTGTGAAATATCATTTTGATTCTAGTAATTAAAGTGACATTAAAGTAATTGATCCAGGAATAAAAAAATAAATTCTCACAAGTAGATTTTCCTTCCCGATCTACACATACAATTACAAAAATGAAAAAGTACTTAATTGGCTCCTAAGAATTGCTCCAAGAAATCCTTTGTTTCTCATCTTTTTAAAAGAGCATGTGCATGTTTTTTTAATTTCAAAATAATTAATTTCCTATAGTAGAGTTGAGTCTAAGTCCTTAGGGGCCATTCTTTCTTCTGCCAAGGTTTAAAATGGCAAAATTAGAACCCAATGCCTTCGGTATCCAACTCATGCCGGTGGAGCTTTCCACCGTAGGTGCATGCCAGGCTAAAAGTTACCCTCTCCCTGAGATTCTGCTCCTCCTTTGGCAGCTGCATGGAAGGAGGGCCATCCACCCTTCGATCTCCTTTTAATTCACAGACTTCTTTATATATATATATATATATATATATATATATATATATATATACATACATACATATAGCTCTTGCATGTGCTGCCTCGATCGTACACGAGTGATGGTCTTAACTTCCTCCCTTCCTTAATTTCCAGTATTTCGTAACGAGTTATGATCCGTACAATATTTCTTTGCTAGCTAGCTAAGCTTCGATCAAAAGAAATTAATGAGTTAGCTTGTCTTTGTGGAGATTTTATTCTATATCTAAGGGAGTGTTTGTTTTGTATAAAGTGGAAAAACAATCAATGGAAATTATTTAAATGTTTGTAAAACACTTTACAATGCTTGATATAATATAAAAATTATGATTATGGGTGATTATTTTTTATTCGGTTAAGTTTTTATAAAAAAAAATAACCAAACTAAATTTTAAAAAAAAAACCAAAATTGGTTCAAACCGGGTTGGTTCGGTTTTTTTCTGGTGTGGGTTCGGTTTTTTTTTGTTTCAGACTTATAAAAACAAACTGGTCTATTTTTTTAAAATTTTAATTGGTTTTTTTTTATGATTCAATTTTTTCAATTTAATTAGTTTTTTAATTTTTTTTACTCAGTTTTAATTACGATGATGATAGAATAATCAGGGCGGAGCCAGAGGAATTTCTTTGGGGGCAAGATTAGAAAAAATCTTCCACGTGAAAGAACTTAAATTTTAATATATAGTTTTGTCTCTAAAATTTAAAATTATTTCTTTAATGTGTGCATAATATTAATTAATGAGTTTTGTCAGCCCTGCCTCCACCACTGAAAATAATGATAATGTATTGTGCTTGTGAAATAATGATTATGATAGTATGTAATGACAGTGGCGATGGAGGAGGAGGCGAGAGTGGCGGTGGTGGCGGTGATAACAAGACAGTGAGGATGATAAATTAAAGGTGACGGTGATGTCATTAATAAATTACTTCGTAAAACCAAACTTAATAAGATAAAATGTTCTTAAAAAATAAACTGATTTTTAAAGGTGGTTGTAAGATGTTTTTATGTGCATTAAGTAGGGGGTGACTAGGAGAAAAAAATTAAAAAATAAATAAAATAAAAAAATAATAGAAAAAACCGAATTATAAAAAAAATCGATTAAACTAATTATAATATTTTAAAAAATATTTGGTTCAGTTCAGTTTTAGTTTCATAAGCTTAAAACTAAAAAACCTCAATCAAACAACACCGGTTTAGTTAAAAAATATAAAATAACTAAATTAAAAAAATTGAATAGAACTGAAACCAAGCCCATCATAAAACTCATTAAAAAGTCCAAAAAAATCCAAAAAAAATATAATTTTTTATTTTTAATATAAAATAACTAAATTGAACTGAAACTTATCGATTAAAATTAATTTTTATTTTATTTATAAAATTTTAATTTAATTATTTTTATTAATAAAAACCAAATTAAATAAAAAATAATCACAGCAACATTCAAGCATTGTTATTGGTCTTCAATCCCTTCAGTCTACTAATTTTACTACTGAGGTCAAAGAACCAATAACGACCGTTTATTTGAGGTCATAAAACTCTAAAACACGAAAATAATAATAATAATAATAATTGAAGGAGATAAGTCCTGCATGTTGAAGCTAGCTAGCTTGGCTTTGTATATTTTATAGAGGAAGATTCTTCACACCAAATTAAAGGGTTTTCAACGTTGATAAGAATCTGGTCAAGTGTTCTGACCAAGAACCTTGAGCAACTTGCCATCCAAATGAATGATATATTTTTTTTTTTTAAATCTGGAAATGCAGGTATCTTCGACTAATTTGTGCGCACCAGACTAAATCTTTACCTCCCCGTAATCAGATTTTATTTTATATAGGATTAAGCTCTGCAGCGCGTTACCAAAACAATTTGATGCATTCGTTAAGCAATACTCTAAATGGTTAAAAGGTGTGGAAAAACACAGTAGCTTTTTCATGCTTTTCATTTATTAATATATTATATTATAATATATTTAGAACCGTCTTTTTTCAATTTTTTTTGTTGTTTTAATGATTTTTTTTGTTTAATTTAATTTGTTAATGTTAAATTTTTTTTATTTAGTTATCATATTTTCATGATACAGATCCCGGGTTTGATGGGTTAACCTGGTTTGACGAATTAACCCGGATATTTTTTTCTTTTTAATTAATTTTTTTCTTTTAGTTTAGTTTGTTAATGTTAAATTTCTTTTTATTTAATTATCAGACTTTCATGACACGTATTCTAGGCTTGATGGGTTAACCCAGTTAATTCTAGGTAAACCCATTAATTATTTTTTTTCTATTTAGTTATCAAGCTTTCATGACGTGAATCCCAGGTTTTACGGGTTAACCTGGTTTGAAGGGTTAACCCAATTAATTCAGATTTTTTTTTCTTTTTCTTCATTAGTTTTTTTTCTTCCTGTTGGTTTTTTTCTTTTTAATTAATCTATTTAATTATCACACTTTTATGACACGATCTTATAGCCAGACCCACATCAATATTCTTGGGTCCGGTGTTGCAGTCAGGCTCACTTAAACTTGGGTCATGCAAGTTTAATGTTATTATTAATATTATAAATATTACTCTTGGATCAGGTGTTACAGTCAGACCCAAGACTCTAGGGTATAGTTTTGCAGAAAAACTTTATACTTTTAAACCTTAATTTTATATATATATTTTATAAAAAAAAAGAAAGAAGAGAGACCCGTGACATCATATAGGTCACGTAGCTAGTTAGTTCTCTATTTGTTGTTGGATTGAGTTAATAGAGTAATAAAATCTAATACTGTTCAAGTAAAGTCCACCTATATTAATTAAAAATATTAAATGGATTTTGTGCAATTTCAAGGAGTTGACGTAATGGTTTAGGAGGTTTATTCCCTTGTTCATCTCTTGGATTCAAATTTTGGAGCCGATTAAATATATTTAATGGATTATTTGGTGTTATGTTTAAAAAAAAATTAACTTTTTTTTGTTTCATATTAATTTTTTTTTGTATTTTCAGATTATTTTGATGTGTTAATATTAAAAATAATTTTTAAAAAATAAAAATATATTATTTTTATATATTTTTGAGCAAAAAAACTTTCATGAATACCAGAACCTCTAACACAGTTGATGTGGAAGAAGGGATGGACCCTTAATATTATCCGAGAATTAATTTAATCATAGTTAATACGCAAGCTGATTTAAAAATATTCTTGTTATCGAAAAAAAAACTCTTACATTCCAAACTTCGTATGGTTAAAAAGTGTTTATAGGAGATTCTAATACAAAATAGGAAAATAGTGATGGGTTATGAACTTAAAATGACTAATTTTTTTAATTAATATAAATAAATTAAATAGACTTTTTTTTATTTCTTTTCTTATATATATTAGATTGAATCATTTACGTGCTTTATGTTGCTAGTTATGTCAATTTAAAAAAAATTAAAAAAGTATCTAAGTATTGCTAATATTTTTTTCATAAAAAAAAAACCATGAAGGGATTAGCCTGAAGTGACTTTGTCAACTTCGCAAGTTCAGATATAACTTAGGTAACTAGAATAAAATATAATTTGACTTAAATATTTTTAAAATGACATGTTTTTTTTTAATATTGAGGCGATCACATATTAAATAGACATAAATTACCCCAGGTTAACATGTAGAATTCGTGATCCATGTCATGAGATCATAATAATATTATAGAAAGAAATTAAAAAAAAAAACATATTGAATCCAATACTTAATCAATCAAATGTTGAAGAATAAAGTTGAAAAATAAAAAACCTAAGTCAATTCAAGTTAACTTACTAAACCTGGATCATGAAACCATGATAACTTAATAGAAATTTTTTTTTTTTATGAAATTCAATTCCTAATCAATCTAGTGTTGAATGATGAAATTAAAAGAAAAATCAGTTAAAAATAACATAAAAAAAAGACTCGAGTCAACTCAGATTAACTCAAACCCTTGACTCGGGTCATGAGAATGTGATAGCCTCATGAAAAGTAAACTGAAATAAATTATGAAGTTTAGTTCTCAATCAACCTAAGTGTTAAAGGATGGAATCGAAGAAAAAGTCAATTACAAAAAGGACCTAGGTTACCCAATAAAACTTAAATGGATCGGATTAACCTGTAATACCCACAACCTAGATCATGAAACCAGAATAACTTCATAAAGAGTAAACGAAAATAGATCATAAAAATTAATTTTCGATAAATTCAGTATTAAAAGACGTAATTAAAACATTATATTTAAATTAAAAAGAAGAAGAAGAAGAAATCTTGTTCTAATAAACACTAGTTTGTGAGGAGGGTAAAAGTGATTTCGCTACTCAATTAGTTTTTATTCAATACTTTGCCTGCCATATGTTAGATGTGGCTGGCCAAATATGAATTTTTCCATAAGATAATATATGAAAATCACTCATGCTTGGTTCAATAATGTCATGCGGAAACTACTTGATGTCAACAATAATACAGAACGATTGGGCACTTCTCTTTGGAGAACATTCAACTTATCACGTGATGGCCATGGCAAATAGAAGCCATAGAAAGAGAGTGGAGGAGGAAAAAGACTAATAATCTCACGCCAAGAGGGAAATGTTAGAGTGCTACAGCACCCATGGCCATCCAAATAATGATTGAAAGAAGAAGAAGCGAAGCGATGATATTGGAAATGAAGGAAGTGGGGGCCCACGACCCAGCTACTACTTTATTAATTTCATATATATATATATATTAAATTTTATTTTTGACATCAAAACGATTTGAATACATAAAAATATTAATTTAAAATACATAAAAACATTAATTTAAAATAAAAAAAAATTATTTTTTTTAAAATACTTTTAAAGGAATCTTAATACAGCTAAGCAGTGTGAATAATTGCAAGAAGAGAGGCAATATATATATATATATATATATATATATTTTAAAATATTTTTAAAATAAAAAATACTTTAAAAAACAACCACTACCACATTATCAAACTTCCTTTAAAAATTATTATTTATAATAATACTTTGTTGGAAGTAGACTTCTTGTCCATGTAATCTGCAAAAAAAATGCACATATAATCCCACATGTTAAATAAATAAATAAATATTGGGCTAAAAGGCGGCCTAGGTCGCCCGAGCCAAGCCCATGGGATTAAAGGCACCAACTTGCTTGGGCTGAATCCAGACAAGTTAGCCCATCAATTTGGATTTTAGTCCCTGTCTTTTAATATTTTTCTTCCTCGATAAATGTGCTTGATCATCAATTTGGATTTATAAGCCTGTTAATAATAAAAATAAATCGCCAGTTATTTATTTCTTGTTGAATAGTGGCAGGATAGACAATGTTTTACTCATATCTTTTAGAGTATTTTTTAATTAGCTAATATCATGTTGTTATTATTACAGCCACCACCATTATGTATAATGATTAAATTATGTAATATTATTTCTTTTACATATAATTTTATTTAGTAATATATTACTATATTTTTAAATTATGTCAATTTTTTTATTTACAAATCTTTGTTAAAAGAACAAGAAATCAATAAACATAAAATATTTTTTTAATTTTCTAAAAACAGAAAATGGTAGCAAACGGTCTCTTGCAATGGAAATTATAATAATCGAAATAATCGAGGATATACATGCTTATAATCACAACATTTTCTGCATGTCTGTGGACTGTGTACTGTAGCCAAGCATAAAAGTTCAACGGAGGAAGAAAAGGAAGCAGCCTTTCTTGAAAATTGAAAACAAAAAATAATTATGTAGCAAGTGGCTACTACCTCTATTCTTTTATTCTATTTATTTATTTATTTATTTTTAATACTGGAGGAGATTTCATTGGGCAGAGCAGTCAACTCGAGAGAAGAAAAAAGAGTAAGAGAAAAATGGCACTGGTTCGAAACTAACAAGTCAAACCGACCATCTTCGGTTATCCACGTAGAGAGGAGTGCCTGTTCTATTTTTAAGTTATTATTATTATTATTAATCAATATAACTTTTACCTCTTACCTAATCACAGCCCACGAGAACATTGTTTAAAAACCCTAATTGACTAACCATTCGTAAGTGGTTAAATGATAAAACTTAAAATTAATGTTTCGAATTTTGGAGTTGCTAATATTGATGATTATTATAGATTTATTTTGTCGTTAATTTCAAAATCTATGAGAATTAGTAAAGGTGTGCGCAAATTAGCCCGAATACCTCACGTGAATAAAAAAAACCTTAAATAACCTGGTGATATAATTTGAAACTCGATTAAATTAAAATATTAACCGGTTCAGAATGAAGAGAAAAGAACTCGAATGATCAGGACATCGGAGAGCATTACTGGGAGGACAAAAAGTGAGAGATCAAAAGTTTAAAGCCTCAATTGACAATGATGAAGTAATAAGATAAGCTCTAAAATTTGATTTTCCCTATATATATATATCCTGTCCACAATCAATCAATAATATACCTGCGTGCGTACATGTGAAAGCCACTGGTACCATTGTCTGGTTTCTCGGGCAGCATGTGAGCTGCTGTAATAAACAAACAACACAGCAGAGGGCTGCTCCTCCTCGGCAGAAATGAAGGTTTCGACTTCACCGGTTAAGGATATCTACACTTGCAGGGGGGGATGTATTCCTTCTTCGCTGCTCCTCAGACATAATTAGACAAACCTAGCTTTGGAGCAAAACTGCACTGATCATATGATGACTATATGTATTCTCAATTAATATTCCTAGTTTATTTAATCATTGTTGTAAGACTCGGATTGGCCCGATAAATTTAATTCTAAACCTATAAAAAATATTTAGTTAATCCAATTAACTCAGTATCAGATCAAAAGTACCCAACATTTAATTTATTAACTTTTAAAAAAATATTTCTCATACCCGTGATTCATCCAACCCCCGTATCAAGCCCGGATAGGTTTCACATTGAATATGTATTATATTGAATACACGGTATTGATATTTTTAGGAGTTCGAGGAAGACAGTGCCTTGACTGCAAATTTGTTTTGTAATGTGATAGAAAATGAGGATTAAACATGAGCATTTGGTATTGTACCGAGAACCTGAAATTAATTATAATTATAATTAGTGTTAGGATTAGGATTAGGATTAAAGCAGATCATATGTCACTTCTTCCAATGATGTCAACCCCATGATTAGAGTCGACGACATTGTCATCATCCTTGTAGGGTTTTTTTTCGAACTATGTGTCTCATTAATTATTATTTCTTTTATTATATGAACTTGTATGAATTAAAAGAATAGTTTTTCTCTTCGATTGATTCTAAGAATACACTCTATATTCAAATAGATTTATGATAATTTCAAGATTTAAACTTGAAAACTGAAAGAAAAACACATTTTTAACCCATGAGATGGCTAGATTACCAAACTTAGGCTAAATTATAACGTATTTTATCTGATGAATGTTTTTTTTTTTAAATTTTCATCCAAAACTATATAATTTTAGAACTTACCTCTTTTGTTAGGATTTTATTAAGAAAATGATGAAAAAATCTATAATATCCTTTTAATTCCTCTCTTTTTCTTGTGATGAATATATACATCCACGCGTGCTAATATATGTGTGTGTAAGAAAATGTTGAAATCTTTTATTTTATCTAAATATAATCATCAACAACAACAACCATCAAGAACTATTCAAATAAAATCAAAATTCAAACTATATATAATCTTTTTTAAAATAAAAACCCACTCATCATTCAAAACACAGAATCAAATAAGAAGATGAAATGTTTTTCAATATAAGGTTTATTTATTTATTTATTTATTATGGCATACAAGCGTACATTCAAAGGTTGAAAAGAGATGATGGAGATTTTTTCTTCTTCTTTTACGGAGTTGTTTAGAGTAAATTAGGAAGATTTTTATGAGATTTTCTGTCAATTCAATTACCTAGGAGTAAATTCAAAAGGATCATAAAATCAAAGGTGCAAAATCAATGAATTGTTTTTTATCGAGGGAAAATTAGTTTAACGTTAATTGGCATGATTAATGATGATGATGATGATAATTAATTAAAGAACACGAAGTCCCCACATGGACATGGAGTGTTCCCTTTCACATTAGCGCATGTGGAGAACACATGCTCCATCCATTTTGTCTACGGGCAATAATCAACACAACTGAGCAGGACACAGTGCTGTGCTGTGTGTGTTTCAACCAGACGCTCCTTCCCTTGTTTTTAAACAAAAACACAGATGGAGGATTGTTTGCTTTGATGATGATGGTGATCATATATTTAGAGTACGAGAACTCCTTAACTGTCAAACTAATCATTTATTTATTTGTTTGTTTATTTATATAGAATGATAGTATAGAGACGCTATAGATAGGACTATAAAAGGACATTTGGTCTTAATTATTAGGAAATGTAGTTATAATTATATTTTATAGTATTTTTTTAATATATTAAAATAATATATTTTTTATTTTTTAAAAATTATTTTTGAGATTAGCATATAAAAACGATCCAAAAATAATTTAACAAAAAAAAATTAAATTTTTAAAAAACATGATTTACACCAAGTTTTCAAACGGTGTATAATAAAAGTTATTATTTGAATTTTTTATATTGGATAAATAACCTATAACTTAAAAAAGTAGTATGGGTTAAAGTTAGTCAAGAATTAAAAGGTTTAATTATTTATTGGAGTAAGATTTTAACTTAATTTTGTAGTTTTTTATTTAAAATTTAATAAAATCTATATATATATATATATATATATATGAAAAAAACAACTTATAATAACTTTTAAAAATCAAATGAAATCTTTAATTAACTTACTGTAACATGTGATTTGTGAAAGAAAAACAAGCTATTATGGCGGAGTAGTGGGTATTTTAGATTTATAACACAATTTGATAAATTTTTTGAAAGACTAACATGTTAGAAAAGTATGAAGATCACGTTTCTCTTGATTGAATTAATATGTATAAGAAATCAACTTAACATTTTATAAAAATTCAATAGATAATAAATAAGATTTAAAATTTAATGATTAGAAAAGAATAGGTTATCAAAAATATATTAAAGCTTTATTTTCAAAATATATAGTCTTATTAAAAAGATATTGATAAGACAATTCTAACAATACATTAAAAGATTATAAAATACGATTGTAATTTATTAAAGGTTCTGTTTTTAGTTAATTTATGGTTAAATATGACTTTATTTGATAATTTTTTAAAATATAATTAATTTTTTTTAATGATATAAAGTATTTTAAAAATGGCATCTCATATATGTTTTTGATTTTTTTTTTCTCTCTCTCCTACCCCCATCGTTTTATGATTATCTCTCTCTCTCTTTGTTTTTTTTTTTCCATTCTTGGTGGCCTTTGTATGTTAAATCCCATCTTTTAACCTTGAACATAGAAACAATATTTTAAAATACATTTGTGTTAAGACTACATTAATTTTCAGATATTTTTTTCGCCCGAGTTACCGTACCAGAGATATTTTTTTTAGATCCTAGCGTCGTCGGTGAATGTGAAATGGTGTGTGTGGTGATAATTGATAGGTGGGAAATTTGGAGTTTTTTGTAATTAATTAATTTTGTTAGAGTTGACAAAGCTCAGTCACATCCAAGGAAAAAAGAGAAAAAAGTAAAGGCATTCACGTGTCGAGGTCTGTTTGGGAGCACGATCCATGTGCTGAGGTACAGTCGACCTCTTACAAAGTTTTTTTTATTTATTTAATTAATTTATGATAGATAAGAGAGAGAAAGAGAGAAGAAGGATGCTTGCTTCCCCTTCTATGCTCATCTCACGGATCTTGCCTCTCCACTCCTCTCCTCTCCTCCTCTGATCCTCCTCCTCCTCCTATTTTATCCTCTAGTACTTGCTCTATATAAACACACACAGACAAGGACTCCTATAGAATAAACAAGAGAAGAGACTACTGGTTCCTCCGTTGACGCATCAGAGCAAACAGACCTCCACCTCCACCTCCTCCGACGACACACGCCTCTACGCACGCAAGGACCAAGTATCAGCTAATGGCTTCTTGGAAAAAAACCATTACATCCCCTTTCAGGAAAGCTTGTACTTTCTTCAACCAGCAGCAACCCGTCACCAGGGACAAGAAGTCCCAGCCAGGTACAGTTCCTGGCATTTTTCATTTCCCCAAGTACTTTCTTCGCCTGTCCGATTTGCTGCGTTTTAAACTACGATTCATCAAATTAAGAAAAAAAGGGCTAAGTGTTTGTTTGTTTGTTTGGTAATTGGTTTTAGGTTGGAAATATGTTTTTGATATTTAGCATCAATTTGTAGCTCAAACATAGCGCAAATGCGTTGCCAAACACAACCCTAGTGATATTTAGCTTAATTATCCAGTAATTACTTGTTATTGATATTTAGCATCGATTGCAGGGGAGGAGAAAAGGGCGATGGACCTTCATGGTGAAGTCATGGCATGTGGTTATGAAGATGTTCAAGTGATGTGGTCGATTCTTGACAAGTCCAAATCCGCCACCTGCGACATGACCGCTTCTTGATCCCCTCCCCTAGCTATACATAATGGTACATGTTCATGCATGTACCAGCCCAGGATCATGTCATGGTGTGTGCGTATGCATGGATCTGGTGTACATGCATGCATACATATCTGTAGATATCATCACATCATGATAGGGAATTGGGAGTAGGCAGATTTTTAGAATGCCCGTTATTGGATTAGGAATCGGTGATGCCGGAGGAGGTGGTGGTGGTGGGAGATCTCAGTATGTATTAGGGAATCCCTGTGATCAATGGAAATCACGGTGAGATTTAATGGAAATCAATTTAGATCGCTTTATTTTTATTTTCTTCTATTTTCGTGTTTTGTTTTTGGATTATATAATATAACATGTGATAGACGCATGCATGTGCATGCATATCATGGCATCTTAAGTGGCTTCATGCCAAGGAGCAATGAGCCTTATCTGTCGTTGGATTTCGAGATGGATATGCTCTTCCTATTGGAAGAACAGATTACGCCATGCCCCACTTCTTGATTTCGGACGTTGTTTCCCCCCATAAATTTTATCCATCCATTTTACCGTTATTTTGTTTTGAAAAACAGTATAAATTTATTTAAAAATAAAAAAGCTGCAAATGTATATATGTCACGGAATGTTTGAAAATGCAGGCTAATAAAAAAAATAAAAAATATTATTTTAATATAAAAAACATTTTAAAAAACAAAACAATTATAATCACATTAAAAAATATATCCTATGCTTACATGTATTATCTAATTAACCAATTCCATTATTATATTTGCTTATTTACACTTATCCAAATAAATTAATTGAAATGCTATGTCACAATCTTTGAACCTTACATTTATTATAAAATATGGCTTCATAAATGTAGGTCTTCTATAAAATGGGATTTCATTGGGAGTATTGTAGTAAAATGCAGAGCTTAATATATATCTTAACAAGACAATTATTTTAAGGTAAACAAAAATAGAAATTTAAACAATCTCTTTGGAATAGTTGGAGCGATTCACTTCCTAAAATAGTAATTAAATGTCATTTAATCAAGGAAATAATCTTATCGTCCCGTTTATTGAGTTATAATTAGGGTTCAAATCAGCCTCGAAATGTCAAAGAATTCAACATCATAATTAACAAGATATAATTCAATAGATTGCTAGAACCAATTTCCATTTAAAATTTAATTCATCATATTATAAATAATTTTAAATATAAAATTTTATTAAAATATTTGAATTAAATTCAATTAAAAAAATCACAAACATGCTGTGAATCAGGGGTGAGAAAAAAAATAAAAAAATCAATTAAACCGAGAAAACCTGAAAAAAATAACTGAAAAAATTAAATCGTGAAAAAAAAACGGATTAAACTATTTAAATTTTTTTTTTAAAATGATCAGTTTGGTTTGATTTTGGTTTTATAAGCTTGAAACTGAAAAAACCGAACCGAACCCAAAATAGAAAAAATCAAGCCAAACCAGAAAAAACCGAGCCAAACCAAAAAAATCAAGCCAAACGATTTGAATCAGTTTTTGTCCTAAAAACCAAACCGAACTGAAACTGGTTGGTTTGAACCGGTTTTGTTTTTTTTTAAAAAATTTTTTTTCTGTTTGATTATTTTTTTTTAATATAAAAACTAAATCAAACAAAAAATAATCAACCTTGTAGTAAATATATTTGGTGTCGAGTTCAAGGTATTTGCATTAGTTTGCTATTATGAAAAACATTGATTTTCAGTGGTCTTCAAAACCCAACCGGCCGTGCTGGCTCTGGCGTTTAACACTATTAGTTGTTATAGTTCATAGAGTTCTCATGAATCGACATTTTAGTAAAAATACAGTTAAAAATGTATTTGCATTGAAATTAAACAAAAAAAATAGATCATATATTGTTACATGTAGTTTATTTAATAATAAAAGCTTATTCTAGTATATAATATTTTTCTTTTACTACGAACATATAAAGGAAACCTCAAAAGATGTTTCTTCCAACTATTAGGTTGATATTAATTTTGGGTTCAGATAGATTTTCCTATCACCTTGGTTTCTTTATAATATAGTTTTAAAATCTGATTAAGATCCATCTGGAACAAAATCAAAAGGGTTATCCTAATTTTTTATACAGAAATAAATTAAAATAACATCCTTTTGATAAAAAAGAAAAGAAAAAAAGCTCAAGTTTTGATTAGATCAGTAAAGCCAACCGAAAACCCAAGTTTTATACCCATGCTTGATAGCTTTTATTTCCAGACTAGAAGAAAATGCTTTTTAAAAAAAAATTAAAATTGATGCTGCTTGTATAGGGCTATTTATTTTTAGATTTGCCATGCGTATATCATAGGGGGTTATTGGAAAGACAAGTCCAACATGGAGCTGGGTCTTGTGCGTTCGAATGCGGGCCGTAAACAGAGTCCATGCTCAAACTCAAGGTTACCAACCGGTTACCTTTAGCGTTTGAAGTTCTTCGAGCTCCAAAGGCTGCCGCTGATGGAAGCTAATGCAGCAGTCCCTCACAGAGCTCAAGTTGAAATGTAAATTAATACACAGCTTGTTGAGAGAATTGATAACCCAGTCTCTAATAGCAGTATTATTTGTTACATGCCCATCATAATGCCAAAGAATTCTTACAAGGAAATCTTTAAGCATCGTATGAGATACTTGACTCCTGACAAGCACATGCCTCTCCTCTTCCAAGCCATCAACCTGGTGCATAATAATGGCAGGTGTCATTCGCATACAGCTGAAGCTCCTGGCATTTGAAACAAGAAGCAAGAGGCAGCAACATAGCCTATCTTGTAGAACTGGGTTCCCAATTCTCTTGGCAATCAATACATAAGCTCCCAGCTGATATTGTCAAATCATAGATCGAGCATTCCTCTCTTCCCGCGCTTCAAGGGCATCTACTTCCTCATTTGATAAGAGATCAACCATAGGCCCATACACATCCCAATCCTTTCTTTTCCTGCGGCATATGAGAAAATCAACAAACACTCGTAAGCTTCCTGCCAATAAATTTTCATGATAATGGAATCTTCAATGCATACTGGACATGAAACGCAATGATCGAAAATATAACATTTCAAAGATGGTGCATAGCAAAGAAAAAAATATATCTGCATAATTCAAAGAAAGATTTATGGATAGAACAACACACAGCTGGAGATGTCTGCGTAAACTTTACACAGAGAAATATGCGTTTGAGTGACCAGGGGGTAGAATATATAGTGATGAAAGAAAATAAGGGTGACACTCGTTTTCTTAAATATCCCTCCCCACATCACAACTTGATTTTAGATTACTGGTATCAAGCAATGAGGGAACAGAGTCCTCCAGTTCTTAACAATAACTGGATCCATTTTTTCTCCTTTCCTTCTCTTTACCATTCTTGGGACAATATCAGCAAGTTACTCTCAAGAACTACTGGGGGAAGCTCATGCAAAATTCAGTTTCAATGAAAAGAAGAGGAATAACGAGGTTACAAAAGGTGTTCTATGAGGGGTATGAGAAAGGAGATACAAGGTATATGCTACACGTAATTTATGACAAAACATGCATATCATTATAATGATGCAGAGTAGGAAACTACATTTATTAAAAACTTGTTCCCTTGCCTTGGAGCATTACAATTACTGCAAATTAACGTTACAATACAATACAATATGTATATTCTTCAAGTCTCAGCAAACTTATAGTTTATTAAACTTGGTAGAAATAGAAACCACATACCGAACCACACTGTATTTGTTGTTGAACAACTTCATCAAATCCAATGAAGTACCACCTGCTTTACTATGAGCAATAGAGAGAGAGGGAGTCAGTGAGATTCAAGTTCTGACAATGTTTCACATTAAAATCATCTCAACATTCACCCTCTTCCACAATGAAACAAATGTTTAGTAACAAGAATAAGATAAGACTTGTGAAAGAAACCTTGCAGGAACATATTCGGCACTGCGACGTCCCTTTTTACTCATTCTGATTTCTCTAGCAGCAGCTACACTTTGAACTGCAGTCTGGCACAACAAGTAGCATATAGATATGGTAAATCGAAATGCATTCAACTCTAACAAAAAAAAGAAGGAAAAACATTAAGTATGCAGTAAAGGTTGTCACCTCATAAAGCTGTTCCCTAATAGCAAAGGCAACTGCAGGCTGCAAAGAATAAATAAATGTTGGTCTTGAGGAATCAACATTTAGACGAATGAGATAGAAGGGAAGTACTGATAATAGAGTAATAGCCTTGCTTACTCCAACTTCAGGGTCTTGAATACCCAAATCGTCGCAAAAGGTTTTAGCAAAGTCTTCGGGATCACTGTCAAAGTTGTTCATGTCCTGAAATTGACAATCAACAAAAGCATTAAAATAAACAGATCCATAAGAACTGGTGGAAGAATATAGAGCATATGAACGAATACGAGTGAAACGAAGGTTAATTATTAGTAAGTGCTATCTTACCCACAAAAACTGATCCTTTATAAGAGTGTTATTCACGCGAAGATCGAGCTGAGATCGCAGAAACAAAGCAAAATCCTTCCATATTATAGCAAGCAACCGAAATCAAATAGAACAGTAAGACAGAGAACAATACTTGGTGCAAGAAAGAAAGAAAGAAAAACCTTAATAGGCACAATCTTGTCTCCAGTGTACAGCATATCTTGACCTTCATACGATCGGAACTCGGCCAATTGTGTCTGCTCCAAATAATAATAAGAATAACAATAGAGATAAATTAAGGGTAATCTTAAATGCATGCTTATGCTCTTATCAATTAACGGGGAAAGAAAAAAAAGTGAAGAGGAGCTGGGCAGGACCTGTATGGATTGAACAATGTGCATAATAAAAGGAGGAGGAAGCTTCAAGTCTTTGACAGTTCTTTTAGCGAAGATGGTAATCTCAGAGTCTGGATCCGTGGGATTCCATGTGAAGGCATCTTTGTAACGCTGCTCCTCTAATTCTATGTCCAGACGAATTGGCACCAAGTTCTCCCTTGTTGGCCTGCTTCTTCCTCTCAGTTTCTAGTTATATCAAGAAATCTTGAAAGAAACCCTAAAGAAAAAGAATTGGGAAAAGAGAAAAACTTACATCCTGAACTTGACAGGCCCTTTTGAAGACGATGAATGCAGCGCTTTCATCTCTCTCCTACAGTTTGAGTTTGAAGTCCGCAATCAAAGCGACAAAGCCAAACAGCCTTGTGAACTGTACTGTAAACTCCCAGATCAACAAGACAGAAACCGCTCCCGTCTTGTTTATGGAACTTTTAATAAGAACTTGGGCCAACCTCAGATATAGCTCTAGAACTATTTGAGGAGTATCACTATATTTATTTTCAATTTTACCCTTGAATCCTTTTGATTTCTCAATTAGAACTCTCGTTATAATTTTTTAATAGAAAAAACTATAGATTTATTATAAAATAACATTTCTTCTTATAAAAAATATATAATTTAGATTAAAATATCGATGAAATGCCTTGAAAAGGGATGTAAGTACTTAATTGAAAATTTCCAATTATTTTCTATTAATACTAGTCTTTTTCTCCTCTCTCTTTTTTTTTTTAGGATTTTAAAAAAAAAACCACAAGTCATGCTGATATATTTTATTATATGTTTCCAACTATTTTTTTTTTTATGTTATTGATCATGAAGAAAATAATTACAATATTATGTTACTTTTTAATAAACTATAATAATAACTTTTGCCTTTTCACTACCTCTACGCCATCGTTTAGCTTTCTCGTTCTATTAGGATCATAACTACCTTTGGATTCATTACTTGATAGACCCTAGGTAATTAAGTGCCCAACTAAACCAAGAGGAGAGCCTTTCTCTATAGTGCCACCTCATTTTCTTTTCAATGCTGAAAAACCATAAAGTATTTTCCCAACGTAATTATCAAACCTTTATTAAAAAAAAAACCCCATAAAATTGAGAAATAAAATTATAATAATGGTGAAAGAAATAAAAAAAATAAAGTAAAATGTGAAACCATAAAGAATTGGATATGAATATAATGATAGAGAAAAGAAAGAAAGAAAAAAAGAAGATAAGTTCATCTTGATAAATTTAATTAACAATCAAGTTATTTTCTTACCCTTTATTAAAATAATTTGATGCTTTTAGTTTGAGGGTAATTTGATATTTTCCAATAGCTCATTAGTTATTAAGAGATTGTCAAAGAAAATACAAATATTTAAATGACTAATTTACCTTCAAAGCAAAAAAAATAAAAATAAAAATAGAATAGTTGACCAACGGTGTTTCTTTCATTTCATTTCTTTTTCCAGAATTGGAAAACATTTGGCCATATGCCTAGGGGGGTCTTAGTTCTTTCATTCAATTTTTTTTTGTTAATTCCAAAACTATTAGGGGCATGTTAATCTTTTTTGCTTGATAAATTAATAGTTAATTCTAAAATGTTGTTAGTGCGTGCGGTATACGTGCTAGAGCGTGTGTGGCCTCCCGATAGACATCAACACCTTTAGGTCACATAAATACTTTAAGTATTTTGATGATAACAATTAAATAAAAATTGAATAATACTATGCTTGGTTGAGAATAAATTTAAACAAGTTTATATAAAGATTATCAACAAACACGAAGAATTAAATAAAGAAATTAATCAACAAGTCCAAGATACAAAGCAATTGATGACTTAGTTCTTAAGGATTCATTTGAATGCAAATTATGTAATTTCTTATATCTAACTTTATAACATAAATTAAAGTGAATTCACATACTTCACATTGCATATATTATATGATTGATATGTATGTAGTCGGTTCGAGATTTAGTAGGCTTAAGATTATAAAAAACAAGGTTTTAAGTTCAATCAATCGACCATTTAACCATACCGAGTGAGCCGATCGACCGTGTTCATCAAGGATGATCATCTAGGAATCTGCTGGAACCAGTCAATCGATTGACATAATCAATCTGAATCAGTCAACCGTTTTTTCTATCAGAAGAGCAATAACGATTAATGTTTACTAGAAACATATATATAACTTGTCTAATTGCAGTGTGTGTGTGATCACAAACAACTTCAAATCATCAGTCCTAAACCATACTTATATTGTGTGTTAAAACCTTTATATATATATATATATATATATATATATTTTAATAACTTCACTTTCATTTTCAAATTTTTTTTTCCTGAATAGATCAAACTATGTAATGAATCATATAACTTGTAAGCAGATTCTTGCATCTCATAGATTTTTTATTTAGTTAAAGATTCAATTGGAGATAGAATCATATTTCATACTTATATAAATGCGCGTACTATTTCTTCTTAGTTTCAAGTGAAACTACCTCCAACATAAACATTCTCCAATGGCTTTATGCTGATATTTTTGTATAAAGTTTACATGTAAGTTTGCAAAACATAGGCTAGAACAATATTTAACTCTAGTTTCATAATTGTTTTTGGATTAGCATTAGGTATCTGGATCAAGGCCTGACTAATCCTAGACAGGTCCTCAACAAAGAGTTCAACCACTATTAATTATGGGCCTGGCCCAAGTCCGATAGTCTTGGAAGAAGTTCTTACATGAACTTGGTCTAGTGTAAGAGAACTTTGTGTTGCACTATAATATTCAGAGTGCAATTTATCTCAATAAGCATCATATCCTTCATTCTCGAACAAAGTATATTAAGGTTAGACACTAATTAACTCAATATGATATGGAGACAAAGTTATTTGTCATTGAAAAAAAATCCATATCAATTATAATATATCGAATATGATAACCAAACATTTATTGACAAAGAAGTTTGAGTTTTGTAGGGCTTGATGGAGCCCCAAATGAGTGGGGAGGCGGGATTGTTGGGTTCATTACCTTTTTTTTTTAGTCATAACCCATATAAACTAAGAAAGTAAAGAACAAAGGATCGAAGTTTTTTAGATTATATAGGTGAGTAGGTGTAAAAATCCAATTTTGACTTATTTTCAAGTTGGTGGTGGATATATACAAAGAGAAAAGGAGACATGGTGGCAGCTTGAATAGTCTTTGTTCAGACTTTTATAAGTAGTTAATTCATCGTTAGCTTAAGCTAATTTTTTTACAATAATTTTTAGACACATACTTTTCATTCTATACAATTGGATTAAAGACTAAAGGTGTCTAAATTGATCTATTCTTCACATAAACATGGTTTTTAATTTTAAGATTTTTTTAAAATCTTTTTCTTTAATATTGATGTATTCCAAGAATATATTATTCTTGATTATTTACCTTATAGCTCTTAGTTTTAACAAAGAAAGAACACTTGTGTACCAATTATTATTATTATTATTAGTGGAAGTTTTTAGATGAATTACGGGCTATGATTTTTTTCCACTTCAAGGTTTTCCACATGTAAAACTTGGTATCAATTCCATGCTTAGTTTGTTGATTGGTTTATCATGTTTTTACTTGCACAAAGAGAAAAAAAAGAAAGACTTAAGACTTGGAAATTATAAATTTGATTATTTTGGTGCCTCTTTCCAACAAAACACGCACACATGTATGATCAAGTAATCATACAATTAGACACCGAGGCTTGGGTTCAAGCCTCAGCGTGTACGCATGTCACCCCCGCGGTGCTTTACATGCTCACTGGGTTTGCAGGATGTTTAATGAGCCGTGGGATTAGTCGTGGTGCGCGCAAGCTGGCCCGGACATCCACCTTAAAAAAAAGAAGTAATCATACAATTAGAACACATGCGGTTGTGGCCAGCGGTTGAAGGGACTTGTTCCCTTCCTCTACACCAGGGTTCAAGCCTCACTTGTGTAAGCCTGTCATCCCTGCGGTGCCTTACATGCTCACTAGGCTTGCAGGATGTTCAGTGAGCCCGGGAGTTAGTTGTGGTGCGCGTAAGCTGGCTCGGACACTCCGGGTTACAAAAAAAAAAAGTAATCATACAATTAGAGCTTAATTAAATAACCCAGAAAACATGATTAATCATTCAGCTGCGAAATTAAAGCTCAGGGACGCGTAGATGGTTTTCCACTAGGAGCCGGGGGTCTAGTAGTTCTCGGCCGATCTCGGTCATGGCCTTTTCCTGGAGCACCGTTCCTGCTTACACTGAAACTTTAATGTTTTACTCATATTAGCAAGTACTTAACTCATTAATAACAAGTTCATGATCATATATATTTAAAGTAATGTTTAATTGACATAATTAATGGAGGAAATCAGCTCAAAGTTACCACTTACAATATCATACGTTGAGACGATGGGCTAAAGAGCAGCATCAAACACAGCAAATGAAAGAACCACACAAGCTTCATTTCTTCCTCCTCTCTTGCTCTATCTTGAGTAAGAACCAGCTTTGGCCCTGGACCATTCATATACATGCAATAAATATATATATATATATATATATATATATATATATATATATAGAGAGAGAGAGAGAGAGAGATGAGGTAGGTGCAATGGAGAACAGGCGATTAATATGAATAGTGTGAAAACGATATACCATTTGGTCAATGACTCAACTTACAATGGCCTTGCAAAATATAATACCGGCCTAATCATGCCCATGTGGTTTGAACTTTTGGAGGCGGCGACGTCGGTGTTTGAAAATATAGTAAAAATAATTTTTGAAAGATTTTTTATTTTAAAATTTATTAAAATATTTTTTTATATTTTTAAAATTTTATTTTTTTATATAAATATGATATAAAAACACTAAAAAAATTAATTTAAAATAAATAAAAAATTTAAATTTTAACAAAAAACAAATTCAACATCAATAATTCACTAATTTATCCAATTACCAAAAGAAAGTTCCAGGCTTCAACATCGTTCTTCTTTTTGCATACAAGAAATTAAGAAAATTAAAGAGGATCTTTCCAGTCATGATAGAAGTGGTGATCAATCCGTGACTAATAGCCAAAGTATCCGTGCGGACAATTGTTATAGAATTGTTTGAAAAAGGAAAAAAACGCAATGTCTAGACTTTGATGATTTAATTATAATTCAGCACTAGTAATTAATTAATTGTTATAATAAAAAATAATTGATTATTCCTAATTTAATAGTATTTTGTTTTAAAAATATTTTTTCTCATCGGTTTAACGTTATCTACTTTTTATCCCATTTCTATTTCTTAAGAAAAAAAATATATTGAAAAAAATATGAAATCAATGAAAAGAATTAATTATAAATGATTTTAAAAATATAAATTAAATAATAATCTTAAAAATCATGAGAAATAATTAATTAGTTTTTGATAAAATACTTGGATTAAGTTATAATTAACTCAAACTTTGATATATTTGAAGAACCACCCTCCATTGTGTGGGTATTTAATTAAGAAAATGAATTAAAGCATAGTTAATAAACATAAGCCTCTTGGATACAGCAAAGGTCTTTCAATTGTTATTATTGTTGTTATTATTATTTGATTTTTATAATTATGAAAAGAGTGATTTAAATTTGAGATTTTTTTAAAAGAAAAGGATATATTGATAAGCTTGTTTTGATAAAAATTAGTTTTATTAAATAAATTGCTTTAACCCATTTTTATCTAATACAAGCTTATTTATAGAAATTGAAATAAAACACTACATAGAACGAAAAAACAATAAATCTAATGGTAATTAGAAAATAACTAACAGTATCCTATTAGTTATTTTCTTGATTTAATTTACAAAACAAATTGATACATGTTTGAGAGAAAAATTATAAATAAAGATAATTTTATTATTTTTTGTGCGTCAAGAATTTTAATTTTTTTTACATGTATCTCTTGTTTTAAGATGAGTCAGAGCATAACCAGTAGAATATCACTAATTATTCTCCTTGTACTATAAAATTTTCCACACAAAAACACCTTTTCTTACTATTACAAGACTAAAAGCACCTAAAACATGCTGATGAAAAATAAAACTACAAAAATCCATGAACTATAAGCTATACATTAAATTATATAGAGGAGGAGCTGTAATGTTTAATTTGCTCACAGTAATTAGCTAATAACTTACAAAATGAATTAATAAAAGACTTTTTATCAGTAAAGGCAACCAGCCTCTCTAGCCCATGGGTAAAATATTGATCTTAATGCCTGTTGCCTCTTGTAGCTAGTGGGCCTTATTCATCTGCTTCGAGTACTAGAAGCTGGCTTTGTTTTTATAGTTCTAGGCCTGTAGCTGGCCTTGTATAACATTGTAGAGATTTGTAGAGATTTTGTAGTCCATGTTGTTGTCCTGGGACAAAAATAAATAAATAAATAATAAAAATATAAATATGTTTGGTAGAAGAGATAAAAATAGCTATATAAAAATAAATTTATCTCTGAAATAATTTTAAAGTAAATTTTTATATTTTTTATTTTTAAAATATCCTTATTGCAATTCTATTCTCATAATCCTGGCAACGACTATATTCTTCCTCCTCCTCCTTTTTTAACGCCGTCTCTATTTTAAATTTATAATAAATATTTGATTTTTATATTATTTTAATTATTTTTGTTCGATATATATTTTTTAAAAAATATATTTTAAAATATTACTAATAGAGTTACCAAATGAATAACTAGAGGTGATCATTTATGGTTCGGTTCAGTTTTCATAAAAAAAAGTAACCAAATCGGTTCAAAACCAACTAGTTTCAGTTCGATTCAGTTATTTTAGAACAAAAACCTATTCAAATTGATCGGTTTCGGTTTGACTCTTTTTTTTTTGTTTTTTTATTTGGGTTCGGTTTGGTTTTTTCAGTTTCAGGCTTATAAAACCGAACGAAACCGGTCGTTTTTTTAAAAAATTCTAATCAGTTTGTTTTTACGGTTTGATTTTTTCAGTTATTTTTTCTGGTTTTCTCGGTATAATTGGGTTTTCATTTTTTTTTTTGCTTTCCCTTAGGAATAAATCCGTCGGTATATTCTAGATAGAGTTGAAAAAGAATTATTGCAAATGCTACTGCTATTATTAACTTATCGATAGAATTACAAATGATATTATGTTGGTGATATATTATATTTATCGATGAATATATTGGCAAAAAAAATAAAAACATTGATGACATTACATATAGTTTTCCTGTCAGTGATATGTTAAATTTACTGATGAGTTACCAATGAAATGAAGCTGGGTTTTTTTTTGGCATGTTTTGTATATTTGTAAATCCATCAGTATATTTATTACCAACATATTATAAATTACTAGCAAGATTTTTTCTAACGAACTATTTCTATCTATGAGCATGTCGGTAAAACTATTAAATCTTGTAGTATTTGATTTCTCTTCTGATTATTGTTAATGATTTTTTTTTGTTTATTTACATAGATAATTATCATTTTGTTTAATTAAATATTTACATAGACTTTTTAATTTATATTTTAAAATTTTATACGTGAAAAACACACCAAAATAATGTACATACCCTATATTATTTTCTTGGAAAAACAAATAACGGTTAGATAGCTAGTATTTATATATGAGGTAATGGGTAGAGAGGGGGAGAGAGAAAGAGACAGGAAGAGAAGGGCGGCTGTGCATGCATCAACGTGGTCGTTCATGGGCCAGAAGCTTTAAACCAGGTCTTCCAAAAAGGAGAGGTAGATGGTATGGACATGGACAACTGTTACAAAAACACACCCATTCAGAGTCAGATCATGATCCATTAGGAGACAGTTTTAGCATTGGCATCGTAGCTGTACTTGGAGGTAGATAATCAGCTCAGATCGTGTAATTGAAGAGAAGATAATGGATATTGGTGAATCCAACAAGAAGTACCCTCATGATCATAAGAAGCAATTGCTTGACGACGACGATGACGACGACGACGACGGCGAAGACGACGACCATCAGGTGGAGGGCACTAGTGCTACAGCTACCTCTTCTTCTTCCTCTTCTTGGAGGATCAGGAGAAGTACTGGTAGTACAAGTGACAATCTTATTTCACACCACAAAAACAAATTATTAGGTGCGTTGTAGATCCACCCAGCAGACAGGACTCTAGCTAGCTGGAGTAATTATACACACACGCACATGAAATTATATACACATATATAGTCTGCTCGGCCTCGGCCTCGTGCTCGTGGGAATTAATTATAGTAATTATAATGATGTTACTAATTCATTAATTTGTTCTAGATCATGAAGACAGTGATGAAGATCTTTTCACGGTTCCGGATGTAGAAGCTCGACCACCGGCGGAGTCTGCTGCTGCTGGTGGTGGTGGTAATAATACTACTACTTACAATAATAAGAACATTAATTCTAATAATCCAGAGGTTCAATCCGCCGCAGCAGCACCAGCAGCAACAGGGAGTAATAAACGCCATAGAGGACGAAACCCTGTTGACAAAGAATATAGAAGGCTCAAGAGGTGAGTCCTACATTCATAGTTTAAATATGATGTTGTTATTTACGAGAGCCATCATTTCTTTTTGTTATATATATAGATTAGCTTAACCCACTTGTTAAATGTTATTTAATGTTCAAAATCAAGATCTAATTTCCATTTCTGTTATTGAATTTATTGTAAACGATTAAAAATGTTACCATATATAACTCATTTATTTATAAGCTATAAATAATATAGTAGATTTTTATTCAAATATTTAATTTTAATTATATATATATATATATATATATATATATATATGCATGTCTACACGCTACATGACGAGTCGGATCAATACTTTTTTGAAAAAAAATATATTCTAAGTCACAAAAAACTATTCATTATTATTATTAGACTAGACTTAACGAGTTAATTTGGAAACTTGCTAAGCCGACTCCTTACCTAGTACAATCTTAAAATTAAACCGTGTGAAAGTTGTCATGGCATGATCTAAATGACATCTTTGTTGCTTAACCCGTCAAACATGCAACCTAAGTCATGAATTCTATTCGGTTTGATAGCTTTTTGTTTTTTAAAAAATCACTTAATTATATGATAAGTAAAATAAACGCTTGCAAAATCGAGCGCAAATCAAATGTCGAAACATTATTTGAAACAACTATAACCTTATATATAGAAAACAAATTGAAACGAATTATAAAGTCAATTCAAACTCAATCAAATGTTGAAAGATAAAATTGAAAAAAAATCGATATAAAACTCAATACAAACTTAATGTTGAAGTATCAAATTAGTAAAAAATTAATGAAAATGAAATGAAAGAAAAGAGGGGAATTGGTAAAAAAAAAATAAAAAAAATTTGCTTCACTCTTCATATGAATAGCGAAGCAGAGTTAAAACCTAAAATTCTAGGTTGTAGAGAACTATTTGACATTGTTACTAAATTCAGCCTATCAAGTCAACCTTGAAACATAGTGATCCACTTCTTTACCGAGCCCGAGTTTCAAATTAAATCGTTTGGGAGTTGTCCCAACATGATTCGGTTAACTTGGTAAGAATATCGATAGTTCAGACAACTGGTAAAAAACATTGTTTGTTTTTTTAAAAAGTAAATTTAAGAAGATATTTTTTTAATATTAAGATGATGAAATATTAAATTACCTAGGTTTCACGGCTTAACCCGCTAAACTCACAATTTGGGTCATGGACTCCACTAAATTTGATAACTTTGTTTTGTTTAACTATTTTTCATTTAATCATATGATAACAAAACCAAACGCTTGTAAAATATAATACAAACCAAATATCTGAATGATTATTTGAGGTTATGTTAAACTCATAAAAAACAAACTAAAATTAATTCAGAATTAATTAAATGTTAAATGATAAAATTTAAAAATAATAATAATAAATTAAATTTAAATTCTATATACACGGTTAACAATGTAGGAAGTTAGTCATCGTTTTTTTTTTTTTTGTAAGAAGTCGATATATTGAAAGGACTAACTAAAAGGTAGCCAAAAACAATATACACGGAAGAAAAGTAGAAAAGAAAAGAAAAGAGAATCACAAAAACTGAAAGTAAAAAAGAAAGAAAGAAAGCCAAAAGATTCATAACCGAAAAAGATCATTAGGATTGAAGAAGCTAATATGTCATGTTTAAAGCCTTGATTTGGTGTTAGATCAATCTATAATACTTTCAGACCCCATAATTAAAGCATTGTCAATAGCCATGAAAAACTTATATGCAGACATAAGCCAATTCAAGAGACGATAAAGAATTAAGGATAAAGAATTAAGGAGAAACTATCTTTAAAGATCGCAGTTTTATCATTGAAAATTACTTTATTCCTTATAAGTTATATATTCCCGCTAACACAATAAGCAAACATAAATCAAGCCTTACGCTGGAATTTTCCAAACACTAGTTGGACAGTTGATGTAATAGAATAATCTAATTATTTAGAAATAATCTTAATTTTCCACAATCAAGATCTCATTCTTAATTTGTAATGCTTGGATCATGGGATCACCCTTGCTGTCTACACACGCACGCACGCATGAATGTATGTATATGACTTCTTCTGTATGTAGCAGATTGCTCAGGAACAGAGTCTCAGCCCAACAAGCTCGAGAAAGAAAGAAGGTTTACGTCAATGACTTGGAATCAAGAGCCAAAGAATTGCAGGAAATTAATACCAAATTAGAGGAGAAGATTTCCACTTTGACCAATGAAAACACCATGCTTCGGAAGGTGATCATGAAGTGATGATGATCTCTTACAACTTAATTACTAAAGTTACCCTCAATATGGTATTAATATGCATATGTCCTCTTCTTGCATGCAGGTCCTCATGAATACCAGGCCCAAGGTTGACGAAAGCATGGAGCAAAAGCAGTAACAGCTGGGCAAAAGCTCTGAAAATGCATCGCCTCCTATATATGATTAATGTATAATATAGCCAGTGATCTTGCCAGCTGCTTATCCATGGCGAATACTTAAATAGCATATGCACTTCTACCAAAATATATACAGTCGAGGCTGATTTTGAAGTGGATAAATCTTTTCCATACGAATGGCTGCTCTAAATAAAAATAAAAATAAAAATGAGCGTGTCTGTCTTTATATTTATGCATACAGTCAATTTATAGCAGCCATGGATGGATATTTTTCAGACAGCTTTGCATCAAAAGCATCTGGCTTTCATACTGAATATTATGTTATGCAAACTCTTAGGTCATTTTAATTGCCGCAGCTTTATTATTTGCTGTTCTGCTTCATGAATTCTGGGATTGTGTTCTGCTAGCTTCATCGTGCCTGCTTGCAACAAGAAGATTTTAGTGAGTTCAATATTAATTTATGCTGATTTCACTACGAGCTGATGATCGATGCCATCAAATGCTGCTGAGTTGAGAGAATCGCGTTGGAACGCGCTCTTATTACCTCGCTCCTACCCAGTTGACAGCTCTTGGAAAGAAGCTAGCTGAAGGTGGTGCAGGGGATTTTGGTCACAGATCCACGTATATAGTTCTTTATTTTACCGTTGGACCGGGTAAAGCCAAAACGCGTAGAACTATAGAAGTTGCTGTTCATAATTTCACTATATTTTTGTATTTTATTTAGAATTCTTTTTTCGTATATATTTAATTTAAAAGCCTATTTAGCCTTTGGAAACAAGCTAGTTGCCATGGTATAGCTGTACGTGTTGAGCGACATCTAACAGTGAATAATTAAGCTTTCCAAGCAAGCTGTGACTGGTTTCATGAATATACTTGTACTTAAGTACGGGAACTAATAATGATTTTGTACAGTTTGAAAACACGGTACAATTGCATTCATAAAAATTTAATTTAATTTTTTATTAATTTTTTTTTTATATTTTACATCATTTTAATACGTTAATTTTAAAAATAATTTTTTAAAAAAATAAAAAAAACATTATTTTTATGAATTTCAGCACAAAAAACATTTTAAAAAACAACGCAATCACATTCCAGGACATTTTTTTTGCATAAAAAATATTAAAAAAAAACAAAAATTTAAAAATCTTGGGTTTTTCTACAAAGCTATACCCAAGAATCTTGGGTTTAGCTGCAACGCCTGACCTAAAAGTAATATTTATAATATTAATAACAAAATCAAACATGCATGACCCAAGTTTAATTGAGCCTGGCTGTAACACCGGACCCAAGAATATTGGATGTGAGTTTGGCTATAAGGTCGTGTCATAAAAGTGTGATAATTAAATAGATTAATTAAAAAAAATAAAGAAAAAAAATCAACATAAAGGAAAAAACTAATGAAAAAAAAGAAAAAAAATTGAATTAATTGGATTAACCCTTTAAACCAGGTTATTCCGTAAAACCTGAGATTCGAGTCATGAAAGTTTGATAACTAAATAAATAAAAACAAATTGACGGGTTTACCCAGAATTAGCTGGGTTAACCCATCAAACCAAGTTAACCCGTCAAGCATAGGATACGTGTCATGAAAATCTGATAATTAAATAGAAAAAAAATTAACTTTAACAAACAAAACTAAATGAAAAAAATAACTCGTCAAATTAGGTTAACCAATCAAACCCGAGATCCGTATCATGAAAATCTGATAACTAAATAAAAAAAAATTAACATTAACAAACTAAATCAAACAAAAAAAATTCATTAAAAAAAATAAAAAGAAAAAAACAGTTATATAATATAATATAATATAATACAATACAATAATAATTATAATTATAATTCTAATATAATAATTATAATAATATAATATATTAATAAGTAAATATATTAGTAAAAGGCGTGACATGCCCGTGCAATGCCGCGGGCTTGTGGCATGCTTGTGCATTATCGTGGATTTGTGAAAAAGATCATATAAAAAAAACTGTTATCATCCACAATATTTTAAAGGAAAAAATTACAAAGCTATATTCTCAACCAGCTCAATATTAAAAAAAAAAAACAAAATTGACAAAACACAATTATGAAAAAAAAACACAAAAAAAATGAAAAAAAGAAGATGACAATTTTGGAAGAAAAAAAAACAAAAATTAGAAAAATAGAAAAAAAAACATGTGGGGAAAGTTAAAGCTAAATTTTCAACCAGCTCAATATTAAAAATCATTTAAGAAAACAATGTAACAATCTATAGTGTTTTGTGAGGAAATATACAATTATAATTATCAACCAGATCAATATTAAGAAAAATAAACAAAGATAATTTTGACAAATATAAAAAAAAAACAAAAGGAAAAAAAACATGCAGAAAAACACTATAATAATTTATAGTGTTTCATGAGAAAATCTACAGTTGTAATTTTTAACCAGCTCAATATTAAAAACAATAAAAATGACAAAGATAATTTTAAAAAAAATATAACAAAAAAAATCATGTGAAAAAACACTGTAGCAATCAACGATGTTTTAAGGAAAAAAAGCTAAATTGTCAACCGGTTCAGTATGAAAAAAATAAATTTGACAAAAACATATTTGAAAAAAAAAACATCGATAAAAAAAACATGTGGGGAAACAATGTAGCAAAGGAGTTAAAACCTAAAAGTTTTAGGTTGTAAAGAACTATTTGACATTGTTACTAAATTCAACCTAGCAAGTCAACCTTGAAATCTACTGATCCATTTCTTTACCTAGCCCGGGTTTAAAATTAAACCGTTTGGGAGTTGTCCAGACATGATTCGGTTAACTTGGTAAGTATATCGATAGTTCAGACAACCAGTAAAAAGCGTCGTTTGTTTTTAAAAAAGTAAATTTAAGAAGATATTTTTTTAATATTAAGATGATGAAATATTGAATTACCTGGGCTTCGCGGCTTAACCTGTTAAACCCACAATTTAGGTTATGGACTCCACTAAATTTGATAACTTTGTTTTGTTTAACTATTTTTCATTTAATTATATGATAACAAAACCAAACGCTTGTAAAATATAATACAAACCAAATATCTGAATGATTATTTGAGGTTGTGCTAAACTCATAAAAAACAAACTAAAATTAATTCATAATTAATTAAATGTTAAATGATAAAATTTTAAAAAATAATAATAAATTAAATTTAAATTCAATATACACGGTTAACAATGTAGGAGGTTAGTCATCCCTCTTTTTTTTTTTTTTTTTATTTATAAGAAGTCGATATATTGAAAGAGCTAACTAGAAGGTAGTCAAAAACAATATACACGGAAAAAAAGTAGAAAAGAAAAGAAAAGAGAATCACAAAAACAGAAAGAAAACACAAAAAAAAAAAAAGAAAGCTAAAAGATTCATAAACGAAAAATATCATCAGGATTGAAGGAGCTGATACATCACGCTTAAAGCCTTGATTTGGTGTTAAACCAATCTATAATATTTTCAGGCCCCATAATTAAAGCAGTGTCAATAGCCATGAAGAATTTATATGTAGACATGAGCCAATTCGAGAGACAATAAAGAATTAAAAAGTAACTATCTTTGAAGATCGTAACTTCATCATTAAAGATTACCTTGTTACTCATAAGTCATATATTCCCGCTAACACAATAAGCAAACATAAACCAAGCCTTACGCTGGAATTTTCCAAATACTAGGTTGGACAGTTGATGTAATAGAATAATCTAATTATTTAGAAATAATCTTAATTTTCCATAATCAAGATCTCATTCTTAATTTGTAATGCTTGGATCATGGGATCTCCCTTGCTGTCTACACACGCACGCACGTATGAATGTATGTATATGACTTCTTCTGTATGTAGCAGATTGCTAAGGAACAGAGTCTCAGCCCAACAAGCTCGAGAAAGAAAGAAGGTTTACGTCAATGACTTGGAATCAAGAGCCAAAGAATTGCAGGAAATTAACACCAAATTAGAGGAGAAGATTTCCACTTTGACCAATGAAAACACCATGCTTCGGAAGGTGATCATGAAGTGATGATGATCTCTTACAACTTAATTACTAAAGTTACCCTGCCTGCCATTTAATTCACCTGCTTCTCTTCTTGCATGCAGGTCCTCATGAATACCAGGCCCAAGGTTGACGAAAGCATGGAGCAAAAGCAGTAACAGCTGGGCAAAAGCTCTGAAAATGCATCGCCTCCTATATATGATTAATGTATAATATAGCCAGTGATCTTGCCAGCTGCTTATGCATGGCGAATACTTAAATAGCATATGCACTTCTACCAAAATATATACAGTCGAGGCTGATTTTGAAGTGGATAAATCTTTTCCATACGAATGGCTGCTCTAAATAAAAATAAAAATAAAAATAAAAATGAGCGTGTCTGTCTTTATATTTATGCATACAGTCAATTTATGGCAGCCATGGATGGATATTTTTCAGACAGCTTTGCATCAAAAGCATCTGGCTTTCGTACTGAATATTATGTTATGTAAACTCTTAGGTCATTTTAATTGCCGCAGCTTTATTATTTGCTGTTCTGCTTCATGAATTCTGGGATTGTGTTCTGCTAGCTTCATCGTGCCTGCTTGCAACAAGAAGATTTTAGTGAGTTCAATATTAATTTATGCTGATTTCACCACGAGCTGATGATCGATGCCATCAAATGCTGATGAGTTGAGAGAGTCGCATTGGAACGTGCTCTTACCTCGCTCCTACCCAGTTGACAGCTCTTGGAAAGAAGCTAGCTGAAGGTGGTGCAGGGGATTTTGGTCACAGATCCACGTATATAGTTCTTTATTTTACCGTTGGACCGGGTGAAGCCAAAACGCATAGAAGTTGCTGTTCATAATTTTACTATATTTTTGTATTTTATTTATAATTCTTTTTTTATATATATTTAATTTAAAAGCCTATTTAGCCATTGGAAACAAGCAAGTTGCAATGATATAGCTGTAAGTGTTGGGCGACATCTAACAGTGAATAATTAAGCTTTCGAAGCAAGCTGTGACTGGTTTCATGAATATACTTGTACTTAAGTACGGGAACTAATAATGATTTTGTACAGTTTGGAAACGCGACACACCTGCGTTTCATATAAATTTATTTTATTAAAAATTTATTTTTTTATATATTTTAAATCGTTTTGATGCGTTAATTTTAAAAATAATTTTTTTAAAAAATAAAAAATATTATTTTTATGTATTTCGATACGAAAAATATTTTAAAAAACAATCGTAACCGCACTCCCAAACAAACTCTTACACTTCCTACTTTATATCATTTTTTTTTACATAAAAAATAGGAGATTATCAATTATTTTTTTAACATTCCAAACAAATTTCAACTCTTTAACTAAAAATTTAAAATACACATTTAATAAAATAAGTTGAGGATTATATGCTACAATAATTTTTTTTTAAAATGTTATAGCTAACTAAAAATCAAATCAAATAGATAAAAACATATTAAAATATATGATATTGAATTACCAGAGTGCTTCGATGTTTTTATTTAATTTTACAGTAATATATTCTTTTATAAGACAAATAATAATTTAAATTTCATGAAAGAAAATAATTTTTAATTTAAATTTAACAATAAAGAACACTTTCTCTCATGGTATACCTTGAAATCAACAGGAAATATATATATATATATATATATATATATATGTTTTTTTTGTAATCTCAATAATTAAGTATGAAATGGAAGTTGCTCTTTACAATATACTTTTTTTTATTGGGTTTAATAAACTTTTTTTTTTGAAATTTATTTTTTATTTAATTATACAATAATTAAAATATACATGCATACAAAAGCCACCAAATTAAATTTAAGAAAAAAAAAACCATCATGAAGGATGAAGGGTTGTACAAAAATAATGCTTGTTAATATTATAAAAAAATGTTATAATATTATTTGAAAAAAAAATAAAAAATAAAAAATATTTAATAAAATAATATTCAAAATATATAAAGGTAGAAAACAAGCCATGCTCTTATGCTTGTAAGCGTAGGACCCATCAAATAAAGTGTGGGAATGAAAAGTCAAAACCTTATTAAATAGAGATAAAAAATATAAAAAACTTTGACTATTGGAATTTTAAATTGTGTGCCTCATGAATAGTTAAAAAAAAGCCCTTTTGTAGTTTCAATTTATTTTAAGCAATAAAATTAAATTTTATTTTATCAAATAAAATATTAATTTAATATCAAAATATTTCTTTATACCACAAGAACTCTAAAGCAAGCTAATCAAAACAACTAATCAAAATAAATTATCAAGGAAAAGATGAAATTGCTTAATTATCATCCAATGTATAAAAAATAATGAAATTACAAAAAAAAATGATTAGTTACTGGAATATAAAATACTTAATGGTAAAAATAATTAAAAAAAAAACTACCATGAGAATCAACAATACTTTCTCTCACGGTATACCTTGAAATCAACAGGAAATATTATTATTATTATTATTATTATTATTTTGTAATCTCAATGATTAAGAATGGAAGGTGCTCTTTCTTATCAAATGGACATGCTTGAAGCCGCATGAGTAAAACATATTCAAGGTAAAACATTATTATGAGTACAACTTTTACTTTACTGGAGCTCCTTCACATCACAGAAACGTCCTTCATCTGTAAAACATCCCAAGCTAGCCAGGAGCTGACAAAGTCTGATCTTAGCTACTCCAGAGCACAATTTCAGGGCCCTCATATTTCATATTTATGTTTCTTTCTTGATTGAGGTTGAAGAACTCTGCAGATTCCACAGAAAGGACCACATATTCTGTGAGACCGGGGCTCTAAAATGTAAGGGCTTAAGTTGCTCATCCCTAGCTTGTCATCCCTGTCGGTGGCCATCACACCTCCGAAAATCCCTCTCATCACCAAGGGACCACTGTAATTCCTTGATCATCATGTGTGATCGAGATCTCCCTTTGACCACAGATCCTCTGTCTCCCATCGATCGATCTCACTCCATGTTCACAGGATTGTTACATTAGAGATCTGATACAAGTTTCTGATTAGAGTGGGTCCATTTGTTGCTATCTTGTTAAAAGGGAGTCATGGTTTAGAATCATCATTCGAGTTCATCATGTTAGGGCTGGCCATGGATCGACACCAGCAACAATCATTGAAGTAACCCTGCTGCTACATCCTTCAAACCCTAAATCTTTAATTTGTCGTCTGTACCAACTCAGTATTTCTTGTGAGATTGCTGATGTATATATAATTGAATTAAATATTCAGTTCCTGACTTTACCAAATGAATATACTCTTTAGCTGGTTATAATTTTAAAAATTATTTGTTTTTCATTATTTAAACCTGATTTTTCATCATAAGTTATGATAGAAACTTGAATATTTTTTTTAAAAAACTATAATCCGTAACTTCTAGTTTATTTGTATTCATGAATTTTTTTAAAAATATTTTTTATTTTAAAATATATTAAAATAATTTTTTTTAGTTTTTTTTAATATTATAACATTAAAATGAGCGAACAACACTTAAAATACACAATTAAATATATAAAAAAAAACATTTTAAAAATACATCTAAAAACAAAAACTCCATAAAGACTCTCTAAATTATTTTTTAAAACCACGACCGCATCAAAAGTTACTTTAAGTTTGTTTAACAGTGTGTTTGTGGTTACTTTTCAAATAACTTTTCATACCAAAATATATGTCAATAATTTTTTTTTATTTTTAAAAAATAATTTTTTAAATTAGCACATTGAAATAATTAGAAAACACTAAAAATATATTAATTTAAAATTAATAAAAAAATAAAAAATTAAATTAATTTTTTTTTAAAATATTTTTAAAACACAAAAAACAAACCAGTAATAAATGCCAAACACATTCTAGCAAGTCACCATTCCATTTCCTAGATGGTGGCCAACATGCAGGAAGAAGAAATTATTATATAATACAAACAATACACAAAGACTTCTTATAATCTAATCATTTCTGCTGTTCTTATCTTTTTCTGGTCTTTTTTTTTTTTTTAAATCAGAGCAGCTTGTGCATGAATGCTTGGACCATGATGAGACAGCTGCGGGCCAAAACCAAAGCAATTAGATAGAAGAGACTCGAACATGTGTGTAATGTATCAACCTCTTGAAGGCGACTTCTCACTTCTTTTGAGGCTTCCCCTTCTCCATCAATTAATAATAATTCAGGACCTTCATCATAGATGCTGTTTCCCTTTCTCAAACTTGTATGCATCCTTCCTTCCTTCCTTCTGATCTCTTCCACTTCCAACTTAGTTCTAACATTAATGAAACACAAGCCTATTAAGATCCCAAGGCTCTGCTTCTTCTGAGTTCTGACAGACCATTCTTCAACTAGAAAATTAAGCTTAATTTCTTATTCAAATGGGGAGGCAATCTTGCGGTTACAAGCAGAAACTAAGAAAAGGGTTGTGGTCCCCGGACGAAGATGAGAAGCTTTTGAGGTACATTACCGAGCATGGACATGGATGCTGGAGCTCCGTCCCCAAGCTAGCAGGTGACACTTCTTGTCTCTCTGGAAGGCCCCTGCCAGCCAACCCTGGGATTTTATTTAATTTGCTTCTAACAAGTTTTTGTTTAGTTTCTAATGTGATCATGAATTTTCAGGTCTTGAAAGGTGCGGAAAGAGTTGCAGGCTGAGGTGGATCAATTACTTGAGACCAGACTTGAAGAGAACCAGATTCTCAAGCCAGGAAGAGAACCTCGTAATCCAACTCCAGTCAGTTCTAGGCAACAGGTGTCTGTAATTTAGTGCCTTCTTCCTTGTATTAAACTAACGGTATTCAGGTCAGATCAAATGATAACTGTGCTCACAGAACTGTAATTAATGCATTCCTGTCCTATCAGGTGGTCTCGAATTGCAGCACAGTTACCAGGAAGAACGGACAATGAGATAAAGAATCTATGGAACTCTTCCATTAAGAAGAAACTCATGAAGAAAGGTATTGACACCAGCAAGTTTTCTACCAGCAAGTGCCCTGAGAAGGCCTCGAGAGAGCTGGATACAGCGATCTCACTCAATCTCAAGGCAGATAGTTCAAAGCCATCACTCATTGATGTATCGAGCTGTAAGATTGAAAAAGGAGATGACAATTTGAATGCCTCCAAAACCAGTATCCACAAGGAATTCTTCCCAGACAAGTCCTTGCCATTCAATCGATACACCAACATCCAGCACAGCCCTTTAGATTCAATTGCTGACCTGCAATTCCCAGTCCAGCAGTTGAATCACGAGCAATTAAAGCTTGACCAGAAGTGCAGTCTTTTTGAGCCAAACCAAGAACTCAACTCCAGAACACTAGTACCCACGGTTTCAAGGTCAATCATATCTGCTCAAATGGACAACAAAATCTATGCAGGTCTTCCCTTTCATTCAATGGGCACGTTCAGTAACATCCATTGGGATTCAAGTAATTGCAGCAGCGAAAGTAGTGGGTTTCAGAGAAAGTCCTTGTTCGATAGCAACGTCTTCCCATGGGGGTTGGCAGATGATGGTGGATCATCGGACAAGACCTTACAAATCCATTCCGCTGATGCTGAGACAACAGATATCAAGTGGTCGGAATAGCACAACACATATATCATTTCTAGCCGAACACAATCAACCGACACTACACTCGTGATGCACCAAATCAACGTCAAACCACCAGAAATAACGAATAGATGGAGAAGGCTCAGACGCAAATTGGCATCACTGGTGGTATTAATAACAATTATTTTCAAAGCTCGGTATACACGTGATCACGTTGTAATGACTTGTGGGATAATCTAGGGATTAATCAGCTCTTAAAAATTATTATGCAAACATTTGATGGCACAGAGGAAGAGGACTTCCATTTTAGAGAGGCCTTAGCTGTGATTTCAGAGTGTTTGTTGCAAGATATTGTACAGTATTTCTGTATGTCAAAATGGCAGAATCAAAATGCTAATCCTTGGTTGGCAGAATTTGCAGATTGAAGCTTTCTTTCTTTCTTTCCTTTTATTTTGGAATTTAAGCTGAAAGGTCACAGAAGATACTTTCTTCTTCTCATCGTCTCTCTCTCTAACGCCTACTTCTATGATGATGATTTGGGGGGGAGAAACATGGGACTACAACCTTGGCAAGCAATTTCCAGGAGTCCAGCAAGGCACCATCTCGGATCGGTGCCATGCATGATCTGTTAAAGCGTAAAAAATTTACCTCTGCTGCATGGAGAAGATTGAGTACTAGTGCACAAGACTTTCAGATTTCTAAGATGCCAACATGCCTAGAAACCATGCCAAGCGTGAACTAAAATCTTAGGTTACTGCTCCAACCACTCTTATCTATCTTTCGAATCTACAAAAGGCAAAGAAAAGAGGATTTGACCACCACAAAACAGCTTAATGACATACTGTCCGATTCGCATAATCACCGGAGAATAACTCAACCAGTTGTGGTTAATAATTATACATAAGCACCGAATGAGTGTTTCCTCCATAACCACAACTCTATACTTTATGCCTAGTGCAAGGTAGATTCAAGCACAAATGCCAGCACATTGAACCATGTTGACAGGCAAAGTCCATTTCCTAGCAAGGAATATGCATAGGGTTTTCTTTCAATTTTCCTGCTCATCAGCAACATCAGTAACGGTGACAATATGTTGGCTACCCCGCAACCTTTGAAATCTTGTCATATTTTCTCTAGAAGTCATAAACTGTTCTAAGCTGTGCATTCAAATATGAGGGAGAAATGTGAAGTATATGATAACTTCTATACTTTGACAATATATTTGAATGGGTCTTAATGCTAAAGGGAAGTGGAGAAACGATTTAGAGGAAACCTCTGATGTATAGCTGTAAAATGATAGCATTACTTGAACTTTCTTCCTCTTCTTATTTTCCCCCATTTCTCCTCGTGGAAGACAGCTTTTTGTGGTTATCACTCTTGAACAATTCAAATGAGTTAATTGATGACATCCCCAAAAATCTAACATGTTATAAAAAAAAATGTTATTTGATATTTGGATAATGATTAATCAAATTTTCATTTAATTATTTCTTTTTCTTAGCTCAAGAAGTAAAAAATTAATGATAGAAATCTTAATTATTATTTGTGAGACTTAAATAATAAAGTTGGTAATTTTAATGGGAATATTAATATCATGAAAGAAAGAACTTTTAATTTCAAGAATAAAAATGATTGTTTTTATTTTTGTGTGATTAATGCTATAAGATATATACGTTTTTAGAGTTGAAAAAAATGAACCTTATATTTATAGAGTGTTTATATTCTTTGAAACTTATCGTGAAAAATAAAAATTATTTACATATTATTAATGAGATGTCAACGTAACAAGCTCGTGAGGAACCTTTTACACGTCTATAAATATAGAAAGATAATTATTATTAACATAAGTATATTATTTTAATGGTCTTAACTCTAAAGATAGCTCCCTAGAGTCCTATATAGATCTCTAAGACTAACTGAGTTTAGCGTGTAGCCAAACTCAGGCAATACTCGTGACTCATGGTGATTTGAATTCAGTAGTATATTGGATCTAGTAACTTACTAGTCTCATGGCTAAATCTAGTATTTTATCAAATTTATGGTTTTTTGAACTCAACTCATAACTGAATCCAAATATATTAAATCTGATATTTTACTGGACTCATAATTTTTTGGGTTCAATTCTTGGCTGAAATATTGGATCTACCATCTTATCAAATCCATGTTTAATTATGTAATGATCATCATATCACAGGTTTGGGCTATTTAAAAGCACAAAAATATTGAGTTAGAAATACGGAGCCATCAGTATCATAACATTGCCGATGATCATCCTGTTGGCCGTCTTTATCAATGACTAAGCAAAATTCTTATGATGCCATTAGAAATTATGATCAACATACTTCCAATCATTATTATTTTGTGATTCACAATTGAACTCCTAATGCCTAGAAGTTGTCAGAATCAAAACTAGCTAGTTTCAGCAGGCAGCTGCATCCCCAAGTTTCCTTGACAGCCAAAAGTGCAGTCGTAGATCCTTCAGCACGTTCCCATGCATGAATCTCACAGCTAATAAATTCTGCGTTTCCATTTACAACTTTCATGACGCTTCAACCCAGTGAAGATGTAAGAGAAAAGACGAAAAAGGCAATCGAGTCTTGATGACCATCACTTGAACTGCTCATCGAGATTTTATTTTCTTGGAAGCTCAATGACACATATCGTAGCTATATAAGTAGAAAATCACTTGAACACCAGGTTGTGGCAGGTATGGTCACAAGGGTACGGACAGTCAATAGCCATAATAACAGCACGATCAAAATACCAGTTGCCAACAGACTCCGCTATCCCCTGTAAGTTGATCATCAATTGCATCACAGAGAGCCCGCCTCAGTTGTCTATAATTAAAACTCTCAAAAGAAAAGGAACTGTAGTTTTTTGAAAGTTATGTTGGAAATGATTTTGTGCTCGGTGGCATTAAGGCAATGCAAAGGCATTGGTTGGTGGTGTTCTTCCTTTGATTGTTTCTTACTCGGACACAAGCGAAGAGGTTGCATGTTATCTAAGAATTTGATGGCAGGGATTCACACTGATGGGGCCAAAAGCAGGGTTGTTTTGTGTTCAAAATAAGGTATTTAACAAATGACTTCAAGCACATACTATGTAAAGCAGTGATGTGGTATTAACTTCAGAGAATAACAAGTTAGGTTGGAATGGCCTTGCCTTGCTTTTAATGTGGGGAGAACCTGGAGAAAACCATGTATCCTGTCTCTCAGTCTGGCAATGAGCAAAACATGAATTTATAAACAATCCGTTTTTCTTCAACCTTGAGAAGCCTCTTACAGCATGGAGCATTTGATTTCTGAAACCTGATTCAGGTGAAACAAGTGTGGTGGTAAGTTACCATAGAAGTTATCATCAAAATACTGCCTCGACCAAAAAAGTGATATCATGAAACTATCATTTGTAGGAACATTAATAAATCACCTTGGAGAAAACTAATCTGTGATCCAGTGCAGCGTGCATAGTTTTTTCTGCATCCATTCCAGTTTCCATGATGATCAGCTGAGGCAGGAGCTAAACTGACCTGGATCTGTTCAAAATAGGGTATTTAACAAATCATTGTTGTTTTGTGTCATCAAACACTCTCTGTAAATAGTAGAATGTATCCATGTGAAGCATGAAATCTCATATGGATTCAGAAACTTCCTCAGATAGGAATGACAGAAACTTCCTCAGATAGTAAATTCGTTTATATTTCATTAACTAGATTAAATTTTAGAGCAGTACAGACACAATGCATACCTGCCATGTATCATAAGCTGTATTGACAAGAAAAAGTGGAGTCCTGACGCTAGCAATTAATCGCTGAGGGAAAAAGCACTGAGCAAAGAAGATTCATGAATAATATCAGAGGAAAAATAAAATGGCAAGCAACATATGTGCTGCAGGAAAAAGATTACCATGATTGGATTGAAGCGTTTAGTACAACCCTGGGGCAGGTTCTTTTGCATCCCCTGCAATAGATTAAACACGTAGTTTTTTCAGTTTTATCCTCAAGAATCAAGATCATGACAAATGAACAAATACACAAAGAAAATTATTCAGATGACTAAAAAAACCAGTGCTAACGTGATGTATGGAACTGTGCTCAATGGAAATACATGATTCTGCCATTGTCAACCGACTTCCAAAATTAAGGAGGTAGCAAAGAAATCCACCCCAAGAAGCATGATCTTTATACATAAAGCTCAAAGGAGACGGTAAGGATAATGTAGAAATGCTATAAAGCAAACGTAGATGACAGAGTGAAGATGGATTGGATGAAGAAGCATCATTCCAGTCCAGCATTAACTTGAACGATAGAGAATTGCTTCGGACAAAGTCCAGACAAACTGAGATTGAGTAATTGATTGACTAGATGTTAGGATCAACTAAATAGCTAATTGTTTTAAGCTTGAAAAGATCATTATGGAGTATGACAAAAGTTAAATATCAATAGACAAGATGATAGGAACAGAATCATCAATTAGTGACTTTCTGCATGAATAATGATTTTCTTGTTGAGTAATTCGTTGTTCTTGATATACCCATACGTAGCTGTGAATCCTCAGGATTCGCAGCACTGAGCCACTGTAATGGAAAATATGAAGGAAAGTCTCGGTACCTGGAGCATGACCACTCCTGCAAACATATATCTTAACGTGCGCCAACCAGAGATGTCAGGTCTGCATACAAGAGACAACTGCAGTTTAGCCATACTAATTGGAAACACAATGAGGAGTGAAAATGCAAGGATCTCGAGGTCTTTACACGTCAAGGAATAAACCAGCATCACTGAGGCACTTGACTCTAGCAGTTCTTGGAAATAAATGCCGGAATTCGTCGCAATGTAGTATAGATGCTAAACCCCCAGCTGAACATCCAGACAGAAGAGCCTAGAAAACAAAAAAGAGGAAAAAAAAAAAACTACAAATAAATAAAACTAAAACAGTGCTAAAAAGTTGTATGGCAGGTTTGAGGGACCTGATTTGCATAGCGCATTCCTTTCGACATCAAATCTTCCATGACAACTGACCAGATTCTTTGTCCTCTAAAATAGAGCTGTGCTGCCTGTGGAGTAAGTTTATGAATAATGCAAGATTTTCAGTTCCTGTTCTTGAGACTTTGTGCAATGAAGAACAGACTTGGCAAAGCACATAAAAGAAAATATGTGCTGAAAGATCACTGACCTCATTTTGACTGTCTCCACTAAAAGATCCACCATCACAATAACGAACCTTGACCCTGTTCCAATTATAAAAATCTGCAAATGCACATAGCAGTTATAGTTTGTGCAAGAATTATGAGAGTAAGTCAAGTGAAGAAGTTGTCAAGAGACGTGAATGACCAGGATTTTCTTCAGCCTTGTTGCTGAGTATGCCCTCAAAAGGTATCTGCTTTTCCATATAATGTGAAGAACCATGGCGGGTTTTCTTACTAAAAACACATTTTCTGATTGAATTACACCATCCTCCGCCCTGTTTGAGAAAGAAAGAGAGAGAGCAGGTGCTCAGGAGAAGGCTTGAATCCTGAAGAACAAGACATGATAGGAGAGCAAGTAGCCAAGTACTGTTGTTAATTTCTGAGTCATTCTGGATACCTCCAATTGAACGAGCCAACTGTTTGCCCCTGATCCATATCCTCTGTGGATGTGGTACCCTGGTAATGAGCCGTCCAGGCAGACTGCATATTGTTCGAATAATTAACAAGAGAGAAAACTGGTGAGGTTGCAAGTCATTATCATTCATATTATCAGTTACGGAGGAGATGAGGTGAGAGTTAAGAGTAATAAGAAGGTACCAGCTCCCTTTGAAGCAGCTGCATTGACAAGTGTAAGACCCACCATCAACGGTGGTGTGCGACGAGCATATGCATATGCAAATGCTTCTGCTGCTGCTGCTTTATAAGTGACATTATTTTTCCAATCTTGGAGAGGCAGAGGCAGAGGCTGAGAGTGTTCGAATTCAAAACAGTTTACACATTTCCATGTTAAAGAGCACATCATTAAACCATACATAAATCCCAACCACAAGTACAACATCATCATCTTCTTCTTCCTCCTCCTCCTCCTCCTCCTCTCACTGCTTGCATTAACTATTTCTTCTACAGACACACGACTACTTGCAGATATATATGTAGGAGTGTAAGATAGCCGATCCCAACAACTTTATATCAGAATGAGAAGGAGAGGCAACGTGGTATTTCTTCTTTTTCATACATATATTTATTGGATAGATGGAGCAGACAAGATAACACTAGCACTACTTCTCCAAGCTTTTTACAGCAAAACTACACGATTTTTATTATCATTATCATTTGACAACGTTCATTTAATAAAGATACTTGATACCTTTTTCAAAAAAGGGGGCTAAAAAGCTCCGTAAAGGACCAAGAATCCACAAAGATGGGGCAAGGCAACCCCAATGATATCTTGGTATAAGAGAATTCAGCCATTCCTATTGGTGAGAAATCAAGAAAATGAACTCTTATCTATTAACGAGTTTTGATCGGTTCGGGGATTGATTCTCTAAATTAATCAGATCAATTTCCATCTAATTTAATATAAAATCCATTTAAACCAAACACCGAAATCAATAAGTTACGAGGTTGATCCATAAAACTAGAAATCAAGTCTCGGATCAACGAGTTACAAAATTATAACCCATTAAACCATTTTTGTTTTAACAACGACTAGATAGATTAACCTACAACTATAAAAATCAGATCTTGCTGATTTCGGCATGATAGCCCTTTCCTCTATTGTGCCCATCACGAGGTACTCGTAAATTGGAAGAACATAAATTTGTTAGCAGGAAAGTAGATTATGACCTGTGCAAGGGTCCATCTCACAAAAGTCTTGGACCTTTAATTCAATGGAGACAAGCCACTGCATTTTGTCCTTGTTTGGTGATAATCAGAGCAGTGTAAATGTATCTTTTTTGGTATAGTATGAAATGAAAAACGGGATGGAAGGCGAAATGGGGTCTGAAGAATGGTCCACACTCACTCGTCTTTTTGTTTTGGCAGTGACCTGAAAGTTCTTCTCCACCGACACCCTCGCTAATCATGGAGACTTGCTGCCAGCCAGCTAGAAGGATGCAGGGACTCACTTTCTCAGCTTTCACGAATTATGATCATGAAAACATTATAACAGCCTCATGGTAGGACCACTTTTCTAGATCCTATTTATTTTTTTATTTACAATAATTAAAAAAAAAAACTTGCTTTAAAGTAATATGATTTAGTATTTTAGGTTGTTTTGATGATATATTGAGATTAAGAATGAATTTTAAAAAATAAAATAAAAATATCATTTCGATCATAGTTTTGAAATTTGGTGGGACGACTCGGGACTTGACCGATCCTAGGCTGGAACCGGACCGGGTTGAAGAAAAAATAGGGGAAGAAAAAACCGGTGTGACCCGACTGACCTGGCGGGTTGACCCGGCAAAACCTGGTCAAAAATCCGGTTGCAATCCATTGACTTTTGCTTTTTTTTTTTTTACTAAAACGATATTACTTTATTTAAAAAAAAAAATTAACCTAAACGACCCGGTGACCCGGTCAAAACCCAGAACCCGGATCTTAAATCGGGTCAGATTTAAAAACTATAATTTTAATATATTTTTAAATAAAAAAATATTTTAAAAAATAATTATTACCAAACAAGCACTTATCATGTATCATGCGGTGTTGTTGTTGTGCATCTGCTCCGAACTTGACTTGATGATTCATGGGTATGCATTTGACATAAGCAGAAAGTTGATGAAAATAAGTGAACCAAGCAGTGGGATGGGTTCAGGCACCACAATCCAGAACCAAAATTTGAGATAATGGGTCCCCCAAGTCCAATGACAAGCAGGCTAGGCTCGAGACGGTAGGTCCCCACAAGGACCCTGCCCGAGCCCACACCTGGAGGAGGTCCTAGGGTTCGGGCTTATTTGAACCATGTCCATCAATGGCCATAAATATGAATCTCGAATACCTCTAAATTTCACGCAGGCAGCGCCAATTTCTTCTCTTCCATGCAACCGTCACACACCACCGTGTATCAAATCGTTCAGAAAACCCCACCAATACAAGTTATAGCCCAAACTGACTGCAGCCAGCAAGTTTTAGATTGGACAGAAGTCACAATGGCTGTGTTTGCAGTATTTCTATCTATTATTTCGAAGATTGATAAAAATCACTAAACTCTAGCTTTTCAATCTAAGCATAAACAAACAAAGAGCAATAAACAAAGAGAGACAGTGAAGCAGACTGCTCCTTTCAGAAGGGTTCTTGGAATATATAGCTTCAGTGATTCCTTCTCCCCAAGTTTCAGTCACAATGTGGTTAGGAACATTGAGAAAAGCGTTTCTATTCCAATAGGCACAAACAAACAAAGAGAAACAGTGAAGCAGACTTGAGCCATATTTCTCCTGTCTTTTCCTGTTCTCAATCTTGCAAATCGATTGTTAAGGCGTCATCAAGGGAAAGTTTTCAAGTAAAAACCGTCTTCATTAAACTAATCCTGGAATTAAAAAGCAAGCCAACCAGACGAGGAATCTTTCATTAAAAAGCAAGCCAAACACGGTGTCAATGGATGTCCAATGACTGACTGATGCGCCTGGTTGGAAGGACATTGCCATTACATGCCTCCCATCTTTGTATTAGCCGTGACTGCATTGGCCATAACAAGTGCATTCTTCACGTCCAACTGAAACATACAAGAGGGTACATTAGCCACAAGATCGAGGAGAACTCTAATCAAAGAAAACTCTAAGCAGTTTATCAAGAAAAAAACTATAATTACAGGATTGTAAAAATTCAATAAAGTCATAATATAGGCTTCGCTGAGAGATGGTGAACACCGAAGTAACAAAGGGTTCCTTTACCTCGATTGAGAACAACTTTCCTCTTCCAGGGATGCACATCCTAGAATAGAGCCACATGCTGGTCCACACATTGGCCTGGTTTCCTTCCATTTTAAAGGCCTAGCTACTGGATTGCAAACCCTCACCAAATCTAATCTCACGATGTCAAACCTTCCAGCTCCTGCCTCTTCCCACTTGAGAACCTTTCCACCCAATATATACAGTTCATCTCTAAGGGAAGCAAAGCCATAACTAAAGGCCTCCAAAGCCCTCGTGTGGTTGGTAAGAATGACTGAAGGTACTGAACCCACAGTGTACCACTCTCCTCCCTCAGAGTCCCTTGTTTTAATCAAGCTCTCACCCCAATCAACAACTGTGTATACTCTTCCATCACACATGACTTGAACTGCAAATTGCATTGCCCTAGAAAAAGGCCAAATGTCCTCCATTGTGCACCATGTGTTAATTGATGGATTGAAAACTTGAGTTATGTTTGTCTCTGACAGACCAACCTGGTCACTCAAAACATGAAATTTGCCTTTATATGATAATCCTAAGCAGTCCATCAGTGGTGCCGGCATTGGCGGCAATTCCTCCCATCTGCAATTTCTGCTATGTCATAACCAGCAACAAATTGCACTAGAAAAAGATGAATTTGAACAAGATCTTAATTCCATTAGCCCTTAAATGAGGTACTGTGGACCAAGTATTGTTCATGGAATTAACACAATCACAAACAACCACACCCCCCCAGGGTGACAGCCATTTAACATAGATTTTTCTGTGCATGTACATGCATAATACTCCAAAGCAAATATCCATATGGACTTAATGAAGATGCATGATTGATTGGGGAATGTCATTATAAACCTAAGCAGTAAACTGTAATGGTGATGGATTTCACAAAAAAAGATGTAATCAAATTTTCAACTAATAAAGTTGTAAACATTGACAATAGAAACGTTCCAGGAAAGACTGGAGAAAATGATGGAAAGAAAAAGGAGGACCATGACAGATTAGATAATTAACAAAAAAAACAGATCATCTTCTGGTAATTAATCATGCACTCAAATCATAAAGCGTGCAAAAGCCTGGTGTTTAATAAGAAGCAACCAGTAGTCACTAAACAATTATCAAGGGTGTGAGACAACATCACAAATAAATATTGCAGCCGTGCAAATGAACATACTTGTCTGTTAAAGGATCGTAAACCTCAGCCAGCGCAAGCCCCTTGGTGCAAGATAAGTTGCGCCCACCAGCAACATAAACCTTACCAGAGATAACACTGCAAGCAAAGTGAGAACGTGGTGTTCGCATTCTTGCCACACTAGTCCACTGTTTCTTAAATGGATCAAACTGGAGAACATTATCTGTTATTAAAGGTCTTTGAATTAGAACTGACGAATCCAGTGGTGCATAGGAGCCCCCAATGACTAAGAGTCGATTATAAACACAAACGCAGGAAAATCCAAAATGCTGACGGTCAGCACAATCCCCAGAAACCTTTGGCAAGGGATGCCACCTGTCAGCTTCAGGATCAAAGGCAACCCATTGGTTGTTAGACTGCTCAGTAAGAACAAACAGCCAATCACCACAACATCCTTGTTTCGCTCTATAGCGGGCATAATCAGCGCTGCGAATCATATCCCTCCATCTCTTGGAGACAGATTCAAGAAGTCCATGGTACCCATGAGATACCTTTGCCAGACACCGCAAGGCCAAGTCATCCGGCAAACCAGGTATGATGGGTTGGTGCATAGATTCCTAAAAATTCAATAGATTGGTTCAAAAATCAAACAAATCCCACCAAACTCTTGATATTGATTTTGCTTTTATGTTATAAGAAAAATCAAATTTCACATCATATCCTATTATGCCCAGCTAGCCCAGCTAAATTCTTATAATATTGAAACTAAACCATAATCATGATAACTAAAATTCGAAAAAAAAAAACAAGAAATGAGAAAACATAAACGGAATTACCTTCGTTAACGGGAAGATTTGCCTTTTGAGCTCTCCTTTCTTCTCTTCTCCTCTCCTCTCCCCTATGGCTTGGGTTTTCTCAAAGTCTATCCGTGATTTATATTTTTATCTTCTTCTACGTCCTTGCATTATTATACACTAGACTTGAAGATTTATTGACCTTTACTATTCACCTACTATCAAAGACCCTCAGAGATGAGAGAGAGTCATTGAGAAAGAGAAAAATTTTGGCGACCACATTTTTATCATAAAATAAAAAAATCGATATTAATATTAATGCAGTCATCTTGAAAAGGCTAATTTAATTATGATAATTTTACCTCTTAAACATGCCATAAAAGATATATCAGGGTTTCTAATTTTTTTATTCATTTTGATTATTGACTCTTAAGGTGATTAGAAAGTGTTTTAGGATTATAAGTAAAGTTGTTAAAGTTTTTAGCATGTTTTTAAGGTGTTTTTAAATAAAAATATATTAAAAATAGATATTATCTTTTCAATAATAAAAAAATCTATAGTGAAAAATATTTTATCTAAGTAGAAAATATGTTATTCATTTTTATTTAGAAAAAAAAAAACAGATGATATATATCATCAACATATAATACTTGACTATTTTTTATTTTAATCCAGGTGAGTAGGGCTATGCTTCAATACCTAAGCTCAATTGGCTTTTTATAAGGCTATTATTTTTTTATTTTATAATACAATCCATTTTAAATAAAACTATTAAGATGATATTTAAAAAGTTATTTGATTATTTTATAATTTTTAAATACAATTAGATATTTTTTTAATAATATTACTAATTACTTTATGAATAATTACAAATGAAATTTGATTTATTTATTCTTTTATTTTTTTCATATGGTCACATAAAGATAATCTATATTATTTTTTAGTTTTCTAATTGAAAATTGCATTATAAATCATGATAAATTTTTATATGAAGAACCAGGATTGTGATTAAAAAAAATCATTGTTTAAATAAAATAAATAAAAAAGAATGAATGAATGAATGAATAATGAAAAGGGAGTTTTATCAAAAAAAAAAAAAACATGATCTTCTAGAGAAATAAAATTTCTTTGGACCTGTAGTTTTCGCTTTATCTTCTTGCCTCTCTTGGGATGAAAAAGGAAGAAACATGATCAACAGAGGGAAATGGGATCAAACAAGTTTTGAAGAGCAATAGAAAAAAAAAAAATTCATGTACGCATGCCTCTAGTCAAATCTACTGAATTTGCAAATTTCTCCAGTAGCTGGGAAGTTAGGTTCGATTTCTTGAACAGAAACACTCCTTTTCTCATGTAAAACATTTAAGAAATACTTTATAAATCTCAACGAACTCATACCTAACTTCAAAATAATTTAATTGATCAAGAAATCAAAAATCATCTAAAACAAAAAAAATAAATTGATCATAATTTATTTTTTTTAGCGAGATGAGGGGTTAAAAAGACATCAATTGAATTTTTCTTATCAAATGAAACTTATTTATATAAAATAAAAAATAAAAAAATTAGTTGTCTAAATATGGACAACTGACAACTTTGTCTTCTCTCTCTTAATTTTTTTAATAATTCTCTTGCCTTATGAAATCTAGGGGCCAAAATGAAAAATAAATAAAGTGTAGATTAAAACCTTAATAAATAAGGATAAATTTTTTTAAAAAAATTAAAAACTTTGGTGATTAAGATTTTAAAATCCACACCTCATGAAGAATAAAAATAATTGTTTTAATATTAAATTTGATCCCCGCATTTTTAATTTATTCTAATTAATAAAATTGAATTCTATTTTTTCCAAAGTTAGCATTAATTTAATGTCCAAGAGTTTTTTTTATCACTGCAATAACTTTATAGAAAGCTAATAAAAACAAATTATTAGACTTAATTTTCAATCAAAATAATATGAAAGAATGAAATTGAGTTATATGTTAGAATGAAAATGATAAAAAGACAAAAAAAAAAACAAAAACATTGTCAAAATTTGCAATGAATTGTATCTTGGTCTATAAAGTTTTCCTAAAAATATTTATTATATATTTTTTTCCAGTTAATGAGCTATATGTTTGGTTTTTATAAGATAAAAAATGCATTTGTGAATTCATTATGATTAAGTTAATTAGAAATGTAATGAGCTATTTAGTTAAACAAAAAATAATTTAGATTTTATTAATTTTTAAAATAATTTATATTTTTTACCTTTTTTTTTTAATGAACTCCATTTTTTTTAAAAATTTTTCATATATATTCTACCATCTTTAAGAATCTTGATTTTCATTTTTAAATATAAATGATATATGTGACGTTTTTTAGAAAGTAAAAAAAATCAAATTATTATATAAATGAACTATTTTGATCAAATTTTAAATGTTAAGTAATTGAAAAAAAAAACTTACAATTATATAATATACTAAAAAAGCTTAGTGACTCTTTTATTGTTTACGAATGACATAGATTACTATAGATTGAAGCAGTGTAATAACAAAATTTTCCTTGTCAAAGAAACTTGTTGGGCATGCAGTGGGGTGTTGGGTTGTTTTTTTTTTTTCATAGGATGCATTTGGTATTAAAAGAATGATTGGGAACAAAATAGTCAGATCGAATTTTGTTGGGGCATGGTTAGGCTACAAGCCTCAGGCGCTGAGGCATGGCATGATTGTCAGACACTTGAAATTGGGGTCAGGCATGGTTGTCGTGCCCTAAACACTAAGGTCAGACCTGTGCACCTACCTGCAGACCCGTGTCAGGATTATTATTACCATTGAAGAAAAACTATAGATTTAATTTGAAGGGTGGAATTGAAAACTATAAGAACTTGAGTCAAGCTAGTTTAATATTATTATTAATATTATAAATATAATTATTTTCATTATTATTAATATAATTATTAAACAAAATATTATTACTATTGAAAAAAATCATAGATTTGATTTGAAGAGTAATATTAAAAATTATTATTATTATTACTATTAGTATTATTACTATTGTTAATATTATTATTATTATTATTATTAGTATTATTCTTATTAATAAATTTGAAAAACAAATGTTATTACTATTAAAGAAAAACCATAAATTTGATTTGAAGGGTAAAATTAAAAATTATTATCTACTACTAGTACTACTACTATTAAATTTGAAATAAAATATTATTACTATTGAAGAAAAATCATAAATTTAATTTGAAGAGTAAAAATAAAAATTATCATCTTCATCATCATTATTATTATTATTAAATTTGAAATAAAATACTATCACTATTGAAGAAAAACCATAAATTTGATTTGAATGAATTAAAAACTATAAGAGCCTAGGTCAAACAAGTGTAACATTATTATTATTATTAAATTTTAAATAAAATATTATCACTACAAAAAAAAATCATAAATTTAATTTGAAGAGATTAAAAACTATAAAAATTTGGATCATACAAGTTTAATATTATTATTGAAAAAAATATAAATTTGATTTGAAGCGTAAAATCAATTATTATTGTTATTATTATTATGTCCCTTAGGTCTTACAGCCCCACCTGACCCAAGACTCTAGGGTTTAGTGTTTGGATCCAAGGCTTTTGGGGCCGACGTTAGGACCCGAATCTCTAGGGTCTGGCGTCCGGACCATCATCTCTTAGGTCTCATGTCAGGACCCAAAGCTCTTGGGCTACATCCGGACTCAGGGCTCTTGGGCTGCATCGGGTTCGGTGTTGTAGTCAGACCCAAGACTCTTATGTTTGGTGTTTAATACGTGCCCAAAGTTTGGGTCTGATACACTTAAACTTGGGCTAGATAAATTTAATATTATTATTTTTATTATAAATATTATTATTTTTATTATAATTAATAAATTTTTTAAAAAATATTATTAATATTGAAAAACAACCATAAATTTGTTTTGAAGAGTAAAATTAAACATTATTAATATTAGTATTATCATCATCATCATCATCATCATCATCATCATCATTAATAAATTTGAAAAAAAAAATTATTACTATAAAATAAAAATCATAAATTTTATTTGAAGAGATTAAAAACTACAAGAATTTGGACAAAACAAGTTAAATGTTATTATTAATATTATAAATATTATTAAATTTGAAATAAGTATTATTACTATAAAAAAACATATATTTGATTTGAATGAAAAAATCAATTATTATTATTATTATTATTATTATTATTTACTTGGGCCTGACCTCTCCTTCTAGACCCAAGAAACTTGGGACTGAAAAAAAACACCTGATCCAAGTTGCTTGGGTGTGGCTGTGGCACATATCCAAGTCCCTTAGGTTTTGCAGCCTTCCCGACCCAAGGCTTTAGGGTCCGACACTCTAACCAATGGCTCTTGGATCTGGTGTTTAAGAGGGGTCCAAAACTCTTGGGTTTGGAGTTACAGTGAAACCCACTTAAACTTAAGTCAAACAAGTTTAATATTATTATTAATATTAAAATTTTATTATTTGTGTTATAAATTTTACTATTTTTATTATAATTAATATGATTAATATTAAAAATATCATTATTTGTGTTATAAATATTATTATTTTTATTATAATTAATATTATTAATATAATAATTAATAATTTTTTAAAAAATATATTATTAATATTGAAAAACAACCATAGATTTGATTTAAGGGTAAAATTCAAAATTCTTATTATTATTATTGTTGTTAAAATTGAAATAAAATATTATTACTATTGAAGAAAAACCATAAATTGATTTGAAGGGATTAAAACTATAAGAACTTGGATCAGACAAGTTTAATATTATTATTAATATTAGAAATATTATTATTTATATTATAAATATTACTGTTGGTATTATAATTGATATTATAAATATTATTCTTGGATCTGGTGTTGCAGTTAGACTCAGTGCTCTTGGATTCAATGTTGCAGCCAAACCCAGACCCAACACGCTTGGGCCTATCATTGCGACCAAATCCAAAAGCGTTAGGTGTGGTTACAAGGGTATTGCGTTGCAGGTAGATCCGAACCCAACATGCTAGACTTAATGCTCTTGGGCTTAACATTGCAACCAGATCCCATAGCGTTAGGTGTGGTTGCAACGCCAGATCTAAGGCTCTTGGGTCTCTCTTTATAGACAGACCTAACACTCTTGGGTCCAATATTACAGCCAAACCCATACCCAACTCTCCTGGGCCTATCGTTGCGACCAAACCCAAAAGCGTTAGGTGTGGCTACAAGAGTATTGCGTTGCATCTAGACCCAGACCCAGACCCAACACGCTAGACCCAATGCTCTTGGGTTTGGCGTTGCGACTAGACCCAAGAGCGTTAGGTGTGGCTGCAATATCGGATCTAAGGCTCATGAGTCTCTCTTTACAGACAAACGCAATGTTCTTGTGTTTTAAGTTTTTTTGGTAATTTTTATGAAAAAAGTACACCGTGGCCAGCCTAACTAGTTGAATTTAAACGGTAGCATGTATAAATTTCAATTTAATTTTAATATTTGAAATTGAAAATTAATGGATTTTAATTAACAAAATAAAACATAAATTCAATGAAAAAAGACACTTTATTAGTAAAAATAAATTTTATAAAAACTAGTTTTAGAGCATCACTCATCAACATCAACATTATCCTTTCCTTCACCAATTCTACAATTAAGAGAGAATCAATGTTTAAACGAGAAAAAATATACCCCTTGAGTTCTCTACCTACCAAGATATATCCCTTGAGTTTTACACATCACATCCACTTTCTTCTCTTAACATGCCGTAAAGAACGCCCAGTGTGATTAATGGAGTGCAAACTTTAATCACACTCTAAGTAATGTTCAACTTGTCTTCTCCTCAAACTATAGTTTCAAACTAGTTTTTTTGCCCATGGTTGAATTATTATTTCCTCAACCTAAAAGACATATAAAAAAGCTAGAAAGTTAAAAATGTAAATTATATCGACCGAAATACTTTTAAAATACTAAAATGGTGATGTATTGTACAATGTATTTCAAAAAAAAATATATTGAGATGATGACATACTGAATTGACTCGAACCAATCATGATTACTTTGCGAAACTTGCAATGTGGGTATGAGATAGCGATAAAAATCATGGAACCCGCAATGAAACAAAAGAGAAAACCTTATTACAACGAACCAAATATTAAAGATAAAAAGTGAAATTTTTTTTGAAAAAACAAACAAACAAATGAAACCTATACTAGGGGAGAAGAAATTGAACTGAGGGGGCTAGTTGATATAAACTATACTTGAGACCAATTAAACTTTACTTTTAGTTTGTGTTTAGATTTAGGTTAAAAGAAGTTAAATGTTAAGGGTTAACATTTTACCACCTTGTTTATGGAAGGTGAAAAGGTTAAATGAGTAAATAATTAACCCCAAAAGAGGTAACACTTATAAAGGGGTGGAGGGAACAAGATCGTTAATGCGGAAAATTTTGAAATTTGTGTAAATATTTTTCTTAAATCCAACTTTTAATTTTCCTTCTTTTTACAATACCAAACAAATGAATCCCATTACAAAATATTATTTATTATTACATGGAAATTCAATTTTATTTAAAATAAATTAGATTATATCACTAAAAGTTTTTTTTACACACATATAAAGTATCTTTAATATTTTTACCCTCCGCCAGTTTCTTATACTTTAATACTTAAAAAATAGAGATTATTTTTTAAAGTGTGTTTTGCTTGGAAATATATTAAAATAATATATTTTTAATATTTTTAAATTTTATTTTTGCCATTAGCACATCGAAACAATCTAAAAATACTAAAAAATATATTAATTTGAATTGAAAATAAAAATCAAATTTTGATGAAAAACATGTTCAACCTTAATATCAAATACCTATTTAACCCCAAACCAAATAGATTAAAGGTGTAAAAAGATAATCGAAAACATTTAGTGTGTGCATAAAATATTTATAATAATGAAGAATTTGAAAAAATTCATCAATAATTAATATTAGTTATAGAATGCAAAGTGGGAAAATTATTTGAGATCATTGCATTAAGAATGTAAAAAAAAGAAAAAAAAAAGACTAGTGAGCATATTGATAAAGAAATAAAAATGACCAAAACTATTGATGAAATAAAAAATACTTATTTGATATCGAAATAGGATAAGAGATATTCAGTTAATTGATACTATGAAAACAAATCAAACTCTAGGCAATCATACAACCTTATTATTGAACAAATAAAAGGGTAGAAATATTATAAGTGGCATGATTCATATAGATATGATACTAACAATTGTATTATTTTCAGAGATTCGATTCAAAAGGTATTGAAAAATAAAATAAAGGTGAATAATGACTCATTTCTTAAGATAACAACAATATTCATTGCTTCTATATCAAACGAACTTCTTGTTAAAGGAAAAAATATAATAGACAAGGCTTGATCGACTATAATAAAGGTTAAAATTAGTTATAGATACTATTACAGGCAAACAATGTATATTGATCATAGTAAAGCCAAAGAATTGGCACTAGAAAATCATGAGAAATCTTTATGTAAAACATACAGGTCTTTTACTTGTCACACAATTAACAAAAACTAAAGGAGGTGTTTTTACTGTATACCATCTCATAAAATATTATTCATTGCAATAGTTTTTTTAAAAAAATCTATATGTTTTCTTTTTAATTTTATCCTTTGACATTTGGTTTATTGAAGATTATGTTTCATGATTTGTTGTGTTTTTCTTTTTATATGGTTATCTCAATCTCATGACTCATATCACGGGTTTGATGAGTTAACCAAGTTGACTCAAGTTTCTTTTTGTCTTTTTTTTTACTTGGTATTTATTTTCAATTTCATCCTTTAAAATCTTCACTCTGGGTTGATTAGGAAATAGACTTCGTTATTTATTTTGGTTTGTCTTGTTTGAGGTTATTCCAATCTCATGATCCATGTCATAGGTTTTACGAATTAGCCCAAGTAGATTCAAGTTGTTTATTGTGTGTTGAATTGAACTTTTTTTAATTTCACCATTCAACAATGAGTTTATTAGGAATTAAGCTTCGTAATTTATTTGATTTTCTTTCCATAGGGTTATCACAGTCTCATGACCATGGTCGTGAGCTTTACAGGTCAACCCGATTTGACTTGGATTGTTTTTCGATTTACTTTCTATGAGGTTATTTTGGTGTTATGACATGGGGTCATGAGTTTGATGGGTTAACCTTGTTCTTTTGTGTTTTTTTTTTTAACTTGATTTTTTTTTCAACTTTATCCTTCAACATTGAATTGATTAAGAATTAGGCTTCATAATTTATTTTGATTTACTTTCTATAGGGTTATCCTAGTCTTATTATTCAGTTCACGAATTTGGTAAGTTAACTACGATTGATCCACCAAATCATAATTTGCTTTATGTGGGTTATAATGGTCTTATGACCTAAGTTGTGGATTTGAAATATTAACTCGAGCTGACCCATGGTGATTTAATATGTTGTCATCTCAATATTTTTAAAAAAGAATATCGTCTTGAGTTTTTTTTAGTTGAACTACATTTGTACAGGTCATACATGTTGCCTTTGAAAGGAAAATGGTCGTTTCATTTAAATAAAACGACGTCGTTTTGGCTTTTAAGGTTTTAATTTAGGGATTTGATCAAAGTTCAATTTGGTTCTCTGACCTTTGATTTCTTTTAATAGCACCTTTAATTGACCATAAACTTTCAATTTTATATAATTTTGTCCCTGTTGAACTTCAATATTAGCCCTGAATTCTAGTGCTTTTTTATTTTGGTCTTTGGTCTTGAATTTATGCAAATTGACTATTAAAATTTTAATTTTTTTTAATTTTTCCCCTGATTTCCATCAATTGGGTCCCCAGAGTTCGGTGTCTTTTGTAAAATGGTTTTTGGTTGGGGATTTCTTCAATTTAGCTCTTAATTAACCCTAAACTTTTGATTTTCTTGTAATTTTACCTATGATTTGAATCAATTGACTTGATAAAAATTCAATTTGGTTTCTTAAAATTACATTCTTCTCAATTAAGCTCAAATTAAGCTCTCAAACTTAATTTTTCACCTATTAAACCCTTAATAAAATTAATTTGACCAATTTAAAGTATAATTAAGTCTTTACACCTAATTAAATCCTTTAATTGGACCCAAATTAATTCTTTAACATAATTAAACTTTTAATTTAGCCTATTAAAAATTGAATTATGTCTCTAGGCTTAATTTTTATGCAGATTCATCCAGTAACATTAATTTGACCTTGAATCTACATTGTCTCTTAAGTTTTGGGTACAATAGGGTATAATTAAACCACTTATTCCATCCAAAATTGTAACTTAAGTTTCTATATTTGAAATCATTCCTCAACAAATGTTTTTCCGTATTGTCGGTCTTCTTGTTTTTATTAATTTATTTATTATTTTTATTATTTTAAAAGGAAAAGGGGTGAAATTTTGGGGAATAACCCAAAAATAGGTTATGACAATTATTATGATTTTGTTGACTACCACGATATTATTATGGTAGATTATATTTGTTATTTTCTTTATATCTGTCTATGAAGCTCTTATATTGGTGTTATACAAGTTTAACGGATGATAATAGGATACACTCTAAAAAATAGACAATGCCAACTAGTTAAAACTTAGCTTAGCTAAGTCGTGACTACCTAACAAGAATTGGATGAATGTGGGCTCTTGTTGGCAGCTGATGTTTGTAAGCAACCGCTCTAATTTTTTGTATCAAATGATACAACCCATAAAATTTACTAACAAGCTTTTGGTGGGCACGTTTAAAAATTGATTGTTGTTGATAGGGATGCAACTCGAGAAACACTGTTTCACATACTTCCAACATACATCTCTCCTGTTTTTTTTTATCAACCATTTGTTTCATGCGATTAATGGAGACTTCTAGATTGGTTTTGAGCTGTCATAGTATCGCATCTCTAGTTATCAGTTGCCCATCCATTTCCTTGATGAAAGAAAAACTGTTATGAAAAAATAGGAATGAGAAAGGCGAACGCTCATATAACACCTGAAATGGAGTCATTCTCGTTGAGGCATGGTTCGTTGTATTATACCATAACTTAGCCCAAGGAAGATAGGCACTCCACTTACACGACCATTGATGTATAAAGTACCAAAGATACTGCCCCACATAGTGGTTGACCACTTTTGTTTGGTTGTCGGTTTGACGATAATAGGCAGAGCCAAGTTGTAACTTAGTGCTTGATATTTGAAAAAATTCTTACAAAAACCTGTTAATAAAGACTGGATCCCGATCACTGATGATGGATTTTGGCAGCCCATGTAACTAGATAATCCATTCCATAAATTTTTCAGCCACACCTTTAGAAGTAAATTGATGAGTTAAGGTTAGGAAAGGTGAAGATTTACTTAACTTATCCACTACTACCAATATTGTATCCTTGTCGTGGGAAGGAGGCAGTCATTCAATAAAGTCGAGAGTGATATCTCCTCATACTTAACACGAAATAACGTTGGATGTATTTATGGACTTCTCAATACATTTAAGGTTAGTAAAATTATTGAGCCAACCACTTGAATGTCTGTAACACTCCTGAATGCCTCTTGATTTTTATGTCATGAGCCTTATATAACAGCCTTTTTCATAACTCCCATTGGGAAGGAATGATTACCCCGCCTTTAAAGTAGAATAACCCATGTCATTATATATATGACCTTTCAATTTGACTCTTAGCTAATTGAGTGACTGATTGAATGTATATATCTCTTTTATATGCCTTTCAAACTTTATCCCATATGGTTACGGTGGGTACATTAAGGTGATTAAGGACTGAATTGTTAGGCTTACATGAGAGGGCGTCTGTTCTAAATTTTCACAGTCTAGGCGATAAGTGATCTCGTAATCATAGCTTAGAAATTTGGCTATCTATTTTTGCTGCTTCGATGTTACCAAATGTTGTTCCAAAAAATATTTTAGGTTGTGTTAGTTGGTTTGGATGAAGAACTTCCTCCCTAATAAATATGGTCTTCATACGCATATAGCCTCCACAATTGTAAACATTTTTTTGACATAGGTTAACCATGATTGTTTTGTAACTCCCAGTGTACTGCTCATAAAGATGATGGGCCTGTCTTGTTGAGTTAAGACTGCACCTATTCCTTCTCCTGCAGCCTTCATTTCTATGGTGAAGGACTCATTGAAATAGGGTATCGCCAAAACATATATGGTGGTCATCGCTTGCTTAAGAGCCATGCAAGCTACTTTAGCTTACTTGTTCCATCTGAACTGCTTTTTCTTGAGGAGATTGGTAAGGGGTTGAGCAATGATGCCATAATTTTGAACAAATTTCCTGTAATATCCTATCAAGCCTAAAAAATCATGTAATTCATAAATATTAGTTGGTTGAGGCCATGCCACTATGGATGTAATTTTATGATTATCGACCTTCACTCCCTAAGGCGTAACAATGTGTTCCAAATATTCTAATTCATGTTGGCCTTGGCAAAAAAAATTGATGTTGCCTCAAAATCTTCAAGGTTTGTTTAACATGCAACATATACCTATATCAAGTACAACTATACATGAGATTATCATCGAAGAAAACCAAAATAAACTTTTGAAGATAAGGTCAAAATATAGAGTTCATAATGACTTGGAATGTAGAGGGTGCATTACAAAGGCCAAATGGCATCACTAAATATTCATAATGACTGTTGTGAGTACGAAAAGCAGTTTTAAGTATATTAGAAGAATTTACTATTACTCGATGATATATGACCTTTAGATTGAGCTTGGTAAAAAAAGATGCGCCATGTAATTCATCCAATATATCATCTACTATTGGAATGAGAAATCAATCCATGATGGTTGTTGCTACCCAATTTTTGACCCATGTTTTTGATATATTTTCAAAAAATCCAAAAATAGAGAAAAACAAAGAAAATCCAAAAAATATGTTGTTTTTAATATATTTTCGTCATTTTATCATTTTCAACGTCGTCTAATTTTTTTTTTATTTTTTCAAACGCGTTCGACTTTTCACGCGTCGTTTTTAAAATCATTGATTTTCCTCATCGAGTCGACGTTGATATTGCTTGTTTTTAAAAAAATACAAAAAAAAAACAAGAAAAATCAAATTTTACAAAAAAAAAAAAGAAAATTAAGGGACCAATTTTAAGGCCGAAACAATATTTTTGCCTATGTATAGGGAATTTTGAATATTGGAAGGAGGGGCCACCTAAGAATTTTTTTTCCTTCACCCGAAACTAGCCGCTCCCCCTGGCCCAAGACCATTATTTGATCCCTCTCTTTCGGCTGAAAATTAGGGACTTAGCCCCCACCCAGGTCTTCTTTTCCTTGTTTTCAGCCGACAATGGTGGCCCTCCTCACGATGAAAGCTTCTATTTCTTCTCATCCCCAGCTTTGCAAAAGGGGAGGATTGGAGCCATTTTCCGGGTCCTGGCAGTAGTGGGCAGAGACCCACGGTTCCCAGCTCCTTTGGTATTTTCTTCTTCTCCCCTGCACCCGAAGGAGGGAAGTGATTTTTCATTTTCTTCTTCCTCAGCCGCCGGTCATAAGCCTCACTTCCACCTTCTTAGCCGGCTTCCCCTTTTACCTTTCCTTTCCTCTTTCTCACATCTCCCCTGCACAAGAAGCCACCAGCCCCTCACCTTTTGATTTTTTTTTCTTCTCCCTCAACCTGCCAAACAGCAGCCCCTGCCCTCTTCCCCATTTTTCTCCTCCCCACAGACCAGCGGCCGGACCAGCCTCCACTGAACCCAAGCCACCAACAACAGCCTCGTTGTCCTTTTCATCTCCGCCCGACTAGCCTTGCAGCGGCGTCTCCTCCACAGAAGCAAGCCACCGCCTACGGACTCTCCCTTCCCCGGCCAAAACCGAAGAAACAAAACCATCGGCCCCAGCTCAGCCACACGCTGTCCCCCTTAGCTCTCCCCTCTCGCCGATCGCCTGCTTCTCCTCCAACGATCTCATCATCTCCACTGACAACGAAGCCGTCGAACGGACGACAGCAACAACAACCACAGCAGCGACCCCAACAGCGCCACCTGAAGTAGAGGCTGACCAGTACATCAGGTTTCCTAGTAGCCCTCAATGAATTACTAGGTGGCGACTCCCATGAACGAATTCAAAGCAAACACAACAAACGATGAAAAATCGCCAGCCGATGCCGCGCTTCGAATTTTTTTTTAGGGTGCGACAGAATGGCGACTCCACTGGGGACAGGTATTGTTTTCAACTTTATCGGACTAAGCTTTGTGTTTTGATGTGTTCAATTTTTTTTTTGTTTGTGTTTTGTTTTACTTATTTGTGTTTTATTCATGCATTGTATATAATTCTCTCATGCATCACAAGTTTTAATTTTTGAAAGCACACACAAGCTTTAGGTTAGGTGGGGGACTAGCAGCTTACCTTACGACTTGAGTCAAGGTTTAAGTTTGTGTAAACCCCAACTCTTCGTTGAGTGCTTAGACTGGTAATAGTTGGACACGTGCCAACCAATTACCTACTGGGCCCCTATATTGCCTTTACGAGGGCGATCACTGGGACAACAAGAGACCCTTTTTTTAGAGACCAAGTAGCAAACCTACCCTGTCTCACGTAAAAAGATTAGAACCTGCCTGTAGGATGTATGCTCCGTAAATATTTGTTTTGTTTTGCATCTGAGCAAACCTTTCTTGAAGCATCTTGAACTCAAGACTTGTGGGTGACACAATGGCCGTCACTCAGAAATTTTTTTCATTGTAGAGTTTGGGCAAAAATCACGATTTTTGTTCCATCATACAAGAGTTACGACCATATTGTCACCCCTCGAAGGGTGAGTTCGTCATATAGATTACATATTCATATATTTATCATGCATGTACCGGGTTGAAAAGTAGGTTCCCCCGCACAAGCTGTGCTGCACGTGATTGAAGAAAAATGATGGAGGTGAAGAAAGGTGTCAAATAGAAGCTCATTATCAGTTTGAGTTTGAGAGCATCAAAGGTGAAATAGCTAGACTTAGATCTGCTCGAACAAGTGTTGAGCATCAAATGGAAAGAGAATGTCTGCACAGTCTTCTGTGGGAACACTGCTTGCCCACGTTCAATTGAAGCTGCCTCTCCTTTTCAGTCATGAACAACAGCAGCAATGCCTTCAGTCATCAACTAATGACAACTCTGATTCTTGTCTAGTTGCACTGTTAAGTGTTCATCGCCTCCACATCATCTAATGGAACCTAACGACTACTAGCCTCCTGTACATGGTGCATTAGTTTGCTTTGAAGTTACCCCGATTATGAGCTCAATTCCAGCTCAGCAGCACAAGATGGTTTGAAAAACCATGATTAAACACTGAACTTCAATGTGGCAGAGCTCTCTCTACAAAAATCCATTTATGGCTATGCAAATTGGGAATGCAAGAGGGGATTTATAAGTTGCATATGCTACAAATATTTCTCTCATCAGTTTCAGCACGAAAACCTTTTAGTAGGTTGAAGAGCCAGACCTGGTCCGAAAAATATGAGCAGACATCAAACTTCAACGTAGCAGAGCTCTCTCGGCAGGAATCTGTTTGTGGATCCGCAAGTGGGAAATGCAAGAAAGAACACAGTAGTTTCAGATCATCTATGATTTTCCTCCAAACAGTGTCAGTACTAAAACGCAAAAGTAGAGAGAAGAGACATGCCTAGATTGAAAAACATGAAGAATACTGAAACTTCAACAGAGCAGGACTTCCTCTATAGGTGTTTGTTTGCTGCACTGTCAGTGAGAAATCGAAGAGGGGACAAAGGAGTTTTAGATTCATCAGGTGCTCTTCCAATAGAGGCAATGTGTGATTCCACACGTCGGTAGTGGCGATACTACAAGTTTCTATGCGCTGCCAAGATTACCAAGTTGTTGGAAAGTTTTCTAACAATCCTCAACCCACCACAACAATATTGGAAGATTGAAGGATGCTTTGAGGATTTGCCGAAGAATTGAACAAGCTATGAAAAGAGGAAAGATTGAAAGATCTGCCATGGATTCCAGAACAATGACGAGAGGTGAATCAGGAGATGACTTTGACGGTGCGAACCCTTAATTATGTGGTATAGTCAGGTCTCATGGTAGAATCAATTGCTCAAATGTCTTTGCCAAAGATAGACATTCCTTTGCCATGTGGGTTTATTTACTAGCACTGCCAGATTCCATACTTAGTGTCCCGGACTTCGACAAATTGCATGCAACCACCGTGGTATAATTCAAACTAGATGTGAATATCATGGAGGGTTCCCGGATTATTTCAGTTGAACAGACACAAGAGTTTCAAGAATCGAGCTGAGTTTGCGAAAGATGATGTTGAATCATTTTCAGAATGACAAGTGATCGGAAGTGCTTGGTAAAACACAAATATTGCCAGAAAAGCTGATTCAAGAATGGTGATGAATAGTCAATTATATTGTTTTGGAATTCTGCATTTTGTTTTGATATCACATCTCATCCTTCAACGAAACATTCCCTGCTTTTGTCTCTTTGTTGTTTTGAAATCAACAGATGTTTAACATTTTTTCTGAAAAAATATTTTGATCAAACTCCAACATGCGATAAAGGTTAATCAATCCTGAAGATTAAAAGTGTTTTGATTACAGAAATGACTTGATGCTTGTTGAAATGACATGAGGTGACCAAACAAATTTTGAGCTCACACACAAAACTGAACCACACATCATGTAGCTAAGTTTTAACAGTATGCATAATGACATGTAATGGTTTCGGTAGCTATGGACTCGTGAATCATGACTCTTACAAGTCCAAATCATTACACTAGATGAGGTCAAAATTTATCGGTTCTAACCGACCTTGCTTGAAATGAGAAAAGGTCATCTTTGATATCCTGTCACTTTCTAAAAATTATCTCCCTTATAGTCCCATTTTGAGCTGGATAGAATATTTTTTCATAAAAACCCTGACTAGGATCACACCCCACACTGGGGGCAAATGAGAAATATTTTGGAGACACGGATAAAATCAATGGATCAAAGAAAAGCTTAGAACAAAAGTCCAATGTTTGAGAAAGGGCTAGAAGAAGAAAATCCATAGATTGATGCCCATCCAAGAAAAACTTTGAGGAAGGCTATGCAAAAAAAATGGAAAGGAAATGAAAAGAAAATGCCTATCAATTCTAAGAGAGGCAAGATAGCTTTCAAATGAGAAAAGACAATAAATGCCAAAAGTCAACACTAGAAAAATCGATGCTTCATATCTTTTGGTGTGTCTAGGATAAAGCCTCTAATGTCTTCAAATTTTTTTAGATTGGTTATTCATCATAGAAAAAGTTGGATTTGCATTATGACCTATGTTAAGAGAATTCTGATATTTGAGATCAACAAGGTTATATGTCATTTTCTCCACAATGACAACAAGAGAAAGAGAATCGATGAATAGTTAATGTTGGTCCTAGGTCGTTGAAACCCTCAAACACCTTTTGAGCCTTGGAAATTCTTTTCTTTCATAGCTATGAACCATAGCATGCATTATGTGATTTTAAAAGCCCTTTTTAATCAAGCAAGCAATCTGAACCGATAAATGGCGCTCTCAAAACTTGAAGAGCTTTTCCATAAGGGTCGTGACTTCATGAATTAAGCTACTGTTTATTATGCATGCTGATAAAATAAATGCTAAGAAAAGAAACAACCTTTCTTCAAAGCATGAGCATCTTGTTTTTGAAATTCATAAAAATGTCACCTCATCACAGACCATCAAAAGATATAGTCAAAATCAGAGTTTAAAATGGACACAAAGAACCATGGGAAAGACCATTTTAATCTTACAACGGGTCATTTCTGTTTTCAAAATACAAGACAATCAAAGGACTGCTTTGAATAGTGTGTTGGGTCTTTGACCAAAGAAGTTTGAATTTCAAAAGAAAAAATAATAACTTCAAAAACAGACATCTCTCTGATTTCATTTCAACATTTAGACTTGAATAGACATGATCGTTGAAATGTGAGATTTGATTCCAGAACAAGAAAGATTTTCAAACAAGAACATCAGTTGAGTTTGCAAAATCCTCGACAAAAATGACATCAACATTTCTCGACACTCCTTGAAACATTGACCACCTGGGGGCAATACAGTGGGCCCTTAGAAGAAAAGCAAACAATATCCAGATCAGCTGGGGGCAAAGAAAGAATCAGATGATGAGTCGTCAAAGTTCATCAAAGTTATGTTTAGCATCTGACGATGATAAAGAAAAACCTTCTTGAGTATAAACCGATGAGCGAACCTTCAGATCATTTTAGGGGCAATGTTGTTCAAAGACAATCCATGATCTAGTGCATTTCAGCAGCAATTGACGAGCAACACTGCACTTGAAGGATATTTTCATATCTTCATCTTGGGTTACCCTGTAAAACATGGCTATGACTCCTGATAGATGTTATCGGGTGAGTGCATTTGAATGAACATCGAACATATGCATACCACTAAGATTGACTATGGGACCGTCTATTCTGAAGCTCAAATGCGCAATTCACCGCATGAATATGGGTGATAACATGAACATCATTGATGATGCCAAAGCAGTTATTTTCACGAACTGATTTGACAAGCTAAGAGGAATCCATAGAGAAATACATCGCGCTTACAATGATAAGCTGTTTACTACAAAGCATGAGATCCATGTCTGGATGACTTGGCAGTTCCATGAAGGCTGGTGACCATACATACTTGAATGGTGTTTCAACCGAAGGCAAGTTCATGACTGATTAACAATCTTGATAGGTGTTGGCATGATGCACACAATCAAATAGAGGATAATTCTTAGAAGAAGCCAGGAGAGAAAATCCTTCATGATGAATCAAGCAGTACCACACTTGGGGGCAAGGTCAAGCTGGATGAACGATGCAAGCAGTAATTGTCGAAGACAGCCCGGGATGGGCACTGCAGTTACAGCTGAGTGTATGGCCAGTACATGAATGAGTCAATGCCTTGGAAGAACAAAGAAAGCTTTGGGATGCAAACCAGGGCACCCTATGACGATGGAGCATCAAAGAGGGGGGGGCATATATTTCAAATCAGGTAAGGATGCATGCATATCATCTAACATAAAAAAAAAAAAAAACCATTTGCACATATTTTTGAATTGTTACAGGAAAATCCTTAATGAGGTCCAGCAAGATGGTGGAAAAAGAAAGAAGCATTGTGGTGATGATAATAAAGAATCGGTTTTGATCATGGAATAAAAGGACGATGGGATGAACCCTACCATTACGAAAATCCCAAAGAAATGAATAGATCAACCTTGCAACCAGGAAGCCTCGAGTTTTCAACCCTTGCAGTCAGGAAACACCGAGTTTTTTTTTTTTCAAACCCTATGATCGGGAATTGTCAGGAAGCACCAAGTGTTCCAGCCCTTCTTCTGTCATCCCCGCAGGACTTCGCCAAGTAAGTTCTATTTTTCACAGTTGTCATATCACATTTTTCCATCTGGGTAGGTCACCCATCATAATAGGACCGTTTTTCACATTTTTTCCATCCGGGTAGGTCACCCATGACAATGAGACCGCACTTCATCATATTTTTTCCATCTGGGTAGGTCACCCATTACAATGAGACCACATTTCATATTTTTTCCATTTTTGGGTAGGTCACCCATTACAATGAGACCGCACTTCACATTCTTTCTATTTGGGTAGGTCGCCCATCACAACGAGACCACTTCATCATATTTTTTCCATCTGGGTAGGTCACCCATTACAATGAGACCACTCTTCCTTTTTCCACTTGGGTAGGTCACCCATCACAATGAGACCACCATTTTTTCTAGGTAGGTCACCCAAAGAATGAGACCATTCTCCATTTTTTTTTTACCTGGGTAGGTCACCTATAAGAATGAGGCCATCCCTCCCCCTGGGTAGGTCACCCAAAGAATGAGACCACTCTTCCTTTTTCCACTTGGGTAGGTCACCCATCACAATGAGACCATCATCTTTTCTGGGTAGGTCACCCAAAGAATGAGACCATTCTCCATTTTTTTTTTTTACCTGGGTAGGTCACCCATAAGAATGAGGCCATTCTTCCCCCTGGGTAGGTCACCCAAAGAATGAGACCACTCTTCCTTCTTTCCACTTGGGTAGGTCACCCATTATAATGAGACCACTTTTTACACATTCTTTTGTTCCATTTGAATGAGGTCGCCAGATAGGATCTCATGTAGCTTTGGTAAAAGGGAATCTCCATATGAGATTTCAGGTTGACCGAGTTACACACACTCTTTGGTTTTGGTTAAAGGAGGTCGCCAGATGGGATCTCAGGATAATAAAAAAAAAGAGAGAGAAAAAGAAAAAGAAAAAGAAAAAGAAAAAAAAGGTTTTTAGATGAAGTGGATATTGAGCAAACAAAAAGACAAGTTTTTCTTTACAAAGCTTATTATGCAAAACATCGAGGATTTTTGCTTCGTAAGCATTGTAAAGAGGGGGCATCTGTTGCTACCCAATTTTTGACCCATGTTTTTGATATATTTTCAAAAAATCCAAAAATAGAGAAAAACAAAGAAAATCCAAAAAATATGTTGTTTTTAATATATTTTCGTCATTTTATCATTTTCAACGTCGTCTAATTTTTTTTTATTTTTTCAAAAGATTTTCAAACGCGTTCGACTTTTCACGCGTCGTTTTTAAAATCATTGATTTTCCTCATCGAGTCGACGTTGATATTGCTTGTTTTCAAAAAAATACAAAAAAAAAACAAGAAAAATCAAATTTTACAAAAAGAAAAGAAAATTAAGGGACCAATTTTAAGGCCGAAACAATATTTTTGCCTATGTATAGGGAATTTTGAATATTGGAAGGAGGGGCCACCTAAGAATTTTTTTTCCTTCACCCGAAACTAGCCGCTCCCCCTGGCCCAAGACCATTATTTGATCCCTCTCTTTCGGCTGAAAATTAGGGACTTAGCCCCCACCCAGGTCTTCTTTTCCTTGTTTTCAGCCGACAATGGTGGCCCTCCTCACGATGAAAGCTTCTATTTCTTCTCATCCCCAGCTTTGCAAAAGGGGAGGATTGGAGCCATTTTCCGGGTCCCGGCAGTAGTGGGCAGAGACCCACGGTTCCCAGCTCCTTTGGTATTTTCTTCTTCTCCCCTGCACCCGAAGGAGGGAAGTGATTTTTCATTTTCTTCTTCCTCAGCCGCCGGTCATAAGCCTCACTTCCACCTTCTCAGTCGGCTTCCCCTTTTACCTTTCCTTTCCTCTTTCTCACATCTCCCCTGCACAAGAAGCCACCAGCCCCTCACCTTTTGATTTTTTTTTCTTCTCCCTCAACCTGCCAAACAGCAGCCTCTGCCCTCTTCCCCATTTTTCTCCTCCCCACAAACCAGCGGCCGGACCGGCCTCCACTGAACCCAAGCCACCAACAACAGCCTCGTTGTCCTCTTCATCTCCGCCCGACCAGCCTTGCAGCGGCGTCTCCTCCACAGAAGCAAGCCACCGCCTACGGACTCTCCCTTCCCCGGCCAAAACCGAAGAAACAAAACCATCGGCCCCAGCTCAGCCACACGCCGTCCCCCTTAGCTCTCCCCTCTCGCCGATCGTCTGCTTCTCCTCCAACGATCTCATCATCTCCACTGACAACGAAGCCGCCGAACGGACGACAGCAACAGCAACCACAGCAGCGCCACCTGAAGTAGAGGCTGACCCGGGGCAAAGTCGATCTGAAGAGGGGCGAACTGATCTGCAGAGAAGCAGATCAAAGAGAAGCAGATCTGTAACGGAAAGAAAAAATTAAAACGAACTGCTGTTTGTGAGTTTTTTTCTCTTGTTGCAGGTGGCGGTGACCTTCACCGCCGACGAGGAAAGGAAGAGGAGAAGAAGCCGCTCCAAGCGCCTCTGTTTTTCAGGTTTTCCATCGGCGGCGCGTGAACCCACGCGCCGCCGGTGACGGGGGCGCGTGGGAAGACGCGCCGCCACTGTTCCCAGCACTGTTCCGGGGTGCAGATGGGCTTCCCTGCAATTTTTGGAGTTTTAGGGACTATTGTGTAACTTCTTAAATTAATTAATGTAATTTTTATTTATTTGTTTTGATTTTGAATTTGAATTTGAATTTGTATTTGTATTTGTATTTGTATTTGTATTTGTATTTGTGTTGTGGATGTAAAAGAAAAGAAACAAAAATAGTGAAATGTGAATGTGTGTGTTTGTATTTTTGTTTATGTCATTGAATAATAATAAAAAAAAGGAAAAAAAAAGAATTGATTGTTAATTTAAATATGGTTAAATATCTCAAGGACAAATAAAATCAAGTTGTATTTTCCACGAAAATGTAAGAACAAGTTTCTACATATATTCGGGGATTTAATAACTGATTTATTCCAGCCTTAGAATTTAATTAATATTTTGAATTTTTAAATCACACCAGAACACAAAGCAGCTTACCTCAGGTAGGGTGTGTTAGGGGTGCTAATACCTTCTCTAACCACAACCAGTCTCTTACCCGCGATCTCTGACAAGACCAGTACATCAGGTTTCCTAGTAGCCCTCAATGAATTACTAGGTGGCAACTCCCATGAACGAATTCAAAGCAAACACAACAAACGATGAAAAATCGCCAGCCGATGCCGCGCTTCGGATTTGTTTTTTGGGTGCGACAATGGTTGTGGTGTTGAGTGCAAGGTAGTCTGTGCCAAATCGCCAACTTCTGTCCTTTTTCTTCACCAATAATATCGGTAATAAAAACAGACTGGTGCTTAGTCAAATGAGGTTAGAATTAAGCATCTCTTGAACTTGTTTTTCAATTTCTTCCTTCTTAAAATGGGCATATGCATACGAGCATACATTAATTGGCTCAATCCTTTTATTGTGCATAATGCAATGCTCTACTTCGTGCACAAGTGGTACATTTGAGGGCTCCTGAAACACGTCTGCATAGTCTTTCAGCGACCTTTACATATCTTGTTGCTTATCATCAGGTGGTGCACCATGTGATGTTATTCCCAGGGTTGGTTGAAAGCATACTACAAATAATGCATGGCTTTGGTAAAGCTCCTTTGATAATTCATTAGGTGAAGTAACCTGAGTTGGTTGCACGTCTACACCTTGCAGCCTTCAGTTTTGATTGTCCTAAGTATAATCCATGGTCAATTATTTCCCATTGCAAACCACGAAGCCAAGCATTTCAAGCCATTACACATCAAGTATAAGGTCAAGACCTATTAAAGGTAGAGAAAAAAAAAGAGGTAAAACTCAGTGCCCTGCAACTCCACTCGTACCTTATCATAACGCCCTTAACACTTTAGTTTTTCTCCATTAGCCACCCATTTAGAAAAATGCTTCTGTAAGAACAACTAGTATAGTTTTTGGACCCGTTCATCTTACTAATGCATGCCACGTGATTTCGGGTTCAGTTCATGTTTCTATACTTCCCCTATATCTTCAGCTTGGTCTTCTTCTAATGTCTATTGGTCAGTAATTTCATCATATTCCACGTTACCCACATGCCCTTCCAAAAGTAATAATTATGGTCTTTGACATCTATGCCTAGCTGTGAAGCATTCATTATAGTTAAAACAAAGTTCTTTTTTTTTTTTTTTTTTGCATTTCTTCCCATGTTAAGTGTCTAATTGGAACAACATGGGTAACAGGAGCTACACATATGGTTTGTGGAAAAGCTAGATGAGTTTTTGTGGGTGGAGTTCATGTCAACCGTTGATGTCATATAAGCTACTCGTCTCGTATTCGTGCTAAATTAATGGTCTCTTTAAAGGATTGCAATTTAAACATCTATATCCCATTAGAAATCTCATCCTTCAAACCTTCCATAAACATCCCCACCAATATCATTTGTATCCATCCACGTACCTTGTTACCAAGCTTCTCAAATTCACATTAATAGTCTCTCGACGTTATCAGTTGCTTGATTCTTGAAAGAGCTTCATCAAAGTCTTTGTATCTTGGTTGTCCGAAGCGAGCCTATAATTCCTCTTTGAATTTTTCCCATGAAATCACGTGTCCTTCTTTCTGTAAGATCCTACGAAGCCACTGCAACGATTAGTTGGCCTCCCCTTCAAGGTGGTAAATAGTCATAGGAACCTTTTGGTTCTCTGTCGTGCCCTGGTATTCAAATAAATGTTCCACCCAATTGAACCACTCCGTTTAAGTGTCTCCAGATAAGTGTGGAAATTCTAGCTTAGTTGATTTGGACGAGATGATCTGCTAGCCTCTATCTTGTTTTTCTTGGTGGTGATTGCCATGATTTGAGGACTCTGAATTAGAGAGCAACATATTTGAAAGTCGATTGAGAGCTTCCTCCAAATGGTGGAGCTTGTCGTTTATATCAAACTCCATTCTCTATAATCCCTCCTGAACTACACCGAGTCAAGACCCTAAGTGCTCAATTCACTTCTTGTTAGTTCACATAAGAAACCTAGCTCTAATACTAATGACATGTTGTGTTTAAATGTAAATAAAAACGTTCACAAAAATATCTTCTTTGGGTGAGGATGTACCACAATTTAACTGAAATAATTTTTTTTATCCCTTATTAATAATCCATGGCTGCTTAAATAGCAGACCATATGCTTGAAACTGAAAAACAGAGTAAGTTGAAAACAGAGAAACTTCATAAGGCCACTACCAATAACCGACACCTAACAAATGAAATAATAGAAATGAACTTCACGTATCACTGAAATAAAATGCAACAAAAAGATAACATCAAGCATAAATTTCTCCAACTGCTAAGGCCCGATCCATGCACACTGCTAAGACCCAGTCCATGCATGTATCCACGCAACTCCCATGCATTACATCGTTATGTACCGTTAATGTCTACTGTCAACCTACTCCTAAATATTTGGAATTTCATTTGAAACCTCTAGCTGAACGTCGTGGTTTATCATGCCCAACTATTCTAAACGTAGGCATAAATTATGTCATTTTGTACTTTGAATTAACTTGGGGATTAGAAAATTTTAAGTTAATTTACACAAATTTGAGTTGTTAAAATAAATAAAATTAAGTTGAACATAATTTAAAATCTTCATATAAAAAAAATCCCTCAAAATTTAATTCACTTATTAACCCATTAGACTATTTGTTATAAAATGTTTATTTTATTTTTAGTGGTTTCTTAACTAATATTTATATTTATTACTTATTTATATATAAAAAACATTATTATAAAACCTGGTTTTATTTAACGAGTCAACTTTATAATTTATCAACTCAAGATTTAGTTTAGATCTAATTTTTTTATTAAATTGACTTGAGAATTAACATTATCAAATCAAATTCATTCCATTATCAATGATGACACAATCAAAACTAGAATAATATTTTAGTTTGATTTAAAAAAAAAATTACAACCACATTGTTATGTTCTTTTTAGTTAAAATGGCCTCATTTTTTATTGATTTAGCCAAAAACAAGTGACTAGGAATGATTATTTTTTATTCGGTTTGGTTGTTATATACAAAATAATAACTAAAGTAATTTTTTTTTTAAAAAAATTGAAATTAGTTCAAACTGACCAGTTTTGATTCGGTTTGGTTTTTTAGGACAAAAACTAGTTCAACTAGTTTGGCTCTGTTTTTTTTATTTTGGCTCTGTTTTTTCCGGTTTGGCTCGGTTTGGTTTTTTTTATTTCAGGTTTATAAAACCAAAATCGAATCAAATCGATTAGTTTTTTTAAAATTTTAATCAGTTTAATTGATTTTTTTATCATTTGATTTTTTTTAAAAAAATTAATTATTTTGATTTAATTAGTTTTTTTAAAAAAAATTGCTCACTTTTACAAGTGACCATGGTCGGGTTGATTATGAAGAGAGAGAAAGAGAGAGAGAGGAAGCATCTAGAATTCCTTTCTCTGCAGGTAACCGACTTTAGCAGCAGGAGAGGATTAGCAGTGATGCTTTTTATAGTTATTTTCTATTACATATGTATGGATTTTGAATAGGCAGGAGAAAAGAGAAGAGATAGATTTTGAACAATCGAGTTTGTTAGATAGATAAATCGAAGGGAAATGGATAGAAGAGGAAGCTTAACAAAGGGAATGCTGCCGCTGCTGGCAATTCACGCTGTAAGCGAGTACTATAGGCTGCCATGGAAACCTCCCGTCACCGCGGCTCTTCTCGGTGCCAATACTATCATCTATTTGAGGCCTGCTTTTCTCCGTCATATCCTTCCCTCTATCGATCAAGTCTGGTTTAATCCCCACCTCATTCTTAAGGTACCTATCTGGATCGTGTCGTTGTCGTCATCATTATTATACTAGTAGAGTAGAGTAGATCCTACATGTTTTAATTGCTATTATTTGTTAATTGGGCAAATCAATCAATTGGGTTTCTCCAATATATCAGAAAGAATCGGTTTTCCAATATTTTAGAAAGAATCGATTGATTGATTGATTATGAGCTTTGCTATTAATTTGCTAAAGTCTAGTAGTTTTACCTATCTTATTCTTTGTTAATTTTTGTGTACAATTCTTAAGTGAAAAAACCATCTTGTGGTTTAAAGATTTTGTATTTGTAGGTTGTGTCCTAATTGTAGGAAATAACTGATGATGCCTTTGCCTTTTGCTTTTTATTGAGCAGTATAGGGACCTGAAACGCTTCCTGCTCTCACCATTCTATCATGTGAGTGACTCTCATCTCGTTTACAACATGATGTCGCTCTTATGGAAGGGAATTCAATTGGAAACTTCTGTGGGAAGTGTTGAATTTGCATCTATGATTGCTGCTTTACTTGCTATGTCCCAGGGTATTACACTGTTGCTAGCCAGGTCCCTCCTCCTCTTCTTTGATTATGACAAACCTTTCTACTCTGAATATTCTGCTGGATTTTCTGGTGTTCTCTTTGCCATGAAAGTTGTCCTCAATTCTCAGTCCGAGAGTCTTACAAATGTCTATGGATTGGTCATACCGGCACGCCATGCTGCTTGGGCAGAGTTGATTCTTATCCAAATGTTTGTACCTGGCGTCTCATTTCTTGGCCACCTCGGTGGAATACTTGCTGGGATTCTCTATCTCAAGTTGAAGAGAGCGTATTCAGGTCCAGACCCACTCACTCTAACCATCAGAACCCTTACCAATGTAATAAGCTGGCCTCTGAGGTTTGTGAGGAATTTATTTCAATTCCGGCGAGGACGCATTTCTGGTCGTGGAAGTGTTGGTGGGAGGCAGACGGGAAGGACAGTGTCAGGGCTGTGGAGATGCCAAGCATGTACATATGATAATTCCAGTCTGTTAAGTGTATGTGAGATGTGTGGGACAAGTCGGGGTGCTCGCGGATTGTCCTCCCGTGAATTTTCACGCCATTCCGATGACCTTACATTGGAAGAAATACGTCTTCGAAGGATCGAAAGATTTGGTTGATCATACTCTTAACTCATTTTATACGCCACCATTTGTTTGTTGATTCTGTAGCCAAGTTAGATGTGGATTGAGACCAGTTCTCAAGTTTGGCAGACCTCTCCGCCCATTTTTATACTCGAGGTCCCTTTTCTTTGAGATGTAGCTGGTCTTTGTTTGCTTTCGTGAAAGAAGTAGAAGATGGATTTTCCACTCAATCTCTTGGTTGTGGATGCAAAGCAGAAATGAGCAATGGGATAGCCCTCAAGTGTTTGATGTTGTTTTCAAACATTAGATGATTGCTTTATGAAAGTAGTGGAAGTCATCGATAAGTGTTTAGCGACTTGCGCGGGAAGGCTTTCTGGTTGTGTTTTTTTTTTTTTTTAAGAAAAAAAAAAAACTAAAATGCATTAGTCTTTTATGATAGTTACAATGAAATTACTATTTTGTTGATCCCACAAAAAAAAAAAAAAACGATTACACTAGCTACTGGGGTAAAATAATATTGTTACATTATTTATTAGTTATTATTCGAATATTCTAGAGCATATATAGATCTTTTCATCACAAATAAATTATTAAATCATCCTTGAAAGCAAAATTGAATTAACTAGAGTCTATGAATGATTTTGTATTTTCACTTTCAAAGAGCACATTAAATTTACTAAAATATCTTTAAATACCAAGTTTTTTTATTTTGTTTACATGGCTCCTTTGTTTTCTTAATCTTGTTTATTTTATTATTATTATTATTATTATGATGTTAGCTAAGGGATGTTTTGGTAATTTTATAAATATAAATATTATTATAAAGGTGATCAAAATGCACGCGTCGAAGAGTAGGTGTTTCATGTGTTTGTTGGGCTAATGTTAGAATATCCTTAGTAGCTTTTACATTACTGGGCGGCGCATGTGGTTAATGAACTTCTAGCTTGATATCGATGATTTTTTCTTTTCTTCTTCTCTTTTTTCTCTTTAATTTTTGCATCTTTCCTTTTAATTTTTTAAATTAACCTTTCAATTTGTTTATATATATATATATATATATATTTGATACATATTATTTTGATTATTATTTTCTTTATTTAAAATAATTTATAAAATTGGATTTTTTTTAATTTTATCCTCAATTTTTTTTCATTTATCATAATTGATCCTTATTCTTTTGTTTCTATTTTTTTTTTGTTTTTTTTTTATCATTTTCTTGATTTATTTAATTTTTTCATTTTTGTTCCTCAGTATTTTATTTTATTTTATTTTTATACCAGAATTGGTTTTTATTTTCTTGATTTATTTTATTTTTTAATTTCTTCCCTTATTGTTTTATTTAATTTAATTTTTATACCAGATTTGTTCATTATTTTTTTATTGTTATTTGTTTTAATTTTTAATCTTGGATGATTGAGAGTTTTGTTTCATGATTTTTTCAGATTTGTCTTCTATGAGGTAATCCAATCTCATGATCAGCGTCACAGGTTTTGAAAATTAGCTTAATTTAATTTCAGTCTTTTTTATGTCATGTTTTTAATTATTATTTTTCAATTTCATCATTCGATATTATGTTTTTGGATCTTTAGTTTCATGGTTTTTATTGCTTTTCATTATATGAGATTATCTCAATCTTATATCCCAAGTCACGGGTTAGGTGAGTTAATCTATATTGCCTCAGGGTTTTTTTTATACTTTTTAAATTGATTTTTTTTTTAGTTTCATCTTTCATCATTTAGTTTGTTTGAGAGTTGACATCTATTATTTTATTCAATTTTTTATAAGGTTATTTCAGTCTCATAACTGAGCTGTGAGTTTGGCATGTTGACTAAAGTTAGATTTTTTTTGTCTTTTTTTTATAAAAAATTTCAATTTGTTCAACTTTAGATTAGCTGATAATTGAGTTTTAATTTTTTTTTTCTCTTCATGAGGTTATCGTGTTCTCATTTAATTTTTGATTTGTTATCAAATAAAATTATTGATACCTTAAAAGACTATTTAGAGGGTATCTTTTCATAACATTGACAAACATTTTTTTTTATTAGTCATTTTTATTAGTCATTGTCATTTTTTTTGTCATTAGCTTTTTGATCATATTATTAAATTAATCAAACTTACTGAACCTATTTGAATTAATGACTCGGCTCCTAATTTTTTCTTGTTTTTTTTTAAAACGCTATCATCACCTAAGCATTTTTTATGTTATGAAAAATTTAACTTGGCTTATAGCGTAGCACAAACCACCTATCTAGAAGAAACTACAGGAAGAAACAATTTGTCAATTTAGCATTCTACATATAATTCATATTTTTTCAAAGTTATTGTTCATTTCGGCTCATTTTCGCTTTGTGATGCGATTTAGTTAGCGATGCTTGTAAGTTGATCATAACTTTAAAAATTGTTTGGTTTTCATTACTTAAATTTAGCATTTTATATAGTAAGTGGGCCACTTATATAGTGGAGATTATAGAAAGAAATAGTTTATGATTTTAACATCTTATATATGATTCATATTTTTTTCAACAGTGTTATCCACTTTAACTCTGTTTTATACATTGTGATGTGATGTGGTTGGAGATATGTTTAAGCTAATCACCATTTAAAAAGTTATTTGGTTTATATGTATTTGGGAGTGTGTTTCTAACACCGTTTCAAAATTGTATCTGCCTTGAAAAGACATTAAATCGATGTTATTTTTTAGTGTTTTTTGATAATTTTGATGTGCTAGTGTTAAAAATAAAAAATTATTTTGATACATTTTCAAAAAACAAACACTTTTAAAAAACATATTACACCACGATATCAAACACATATTGAGATTGCTTAAATTTGCTTTACATCTCAAATTGTGGTAAAAACTTAGATGTTAGAGAAGCTACAATCATATCTTTTTTTAATTTTTTTTTTCAAAACTACAATTGTAAAAACTACTAAAATATCAAATACAAATTTCGTAATTCACACAAATTTATTTTCTTTTATGTATTTTTTTATGATGTTTTTTAGATATATATGATTCATGTTTTGAAACCTAAAAGGATGAGAAATATCCAAGATCAATATCAATCATGTAATAAATTATTTTTTATGCATGATAAATTTTAATATGATTTTTTTCTTAGTTAGAAATCTTTTTGTATTTTAGCTTTTGTGTTGCTAAAAGTCAATGTGGCTAATTCTTTTTTATTTTTTGTTAAGCTATCTTTATTGCTGCTCTCATCTCCTCCTGACTCTATTACTGCCACTCTCTCTCTATGACTACTGACGTAGAATAATTTCTTTAAGATAAACATAGATTAACTATTTCTTAAGGAAAATATATTTTAGAAAAATATTATACTAAAAATAAAATGGAAATTTAAATCATATGAATTTTTTTTTGTGAGATAAAATTTTTTTCTCACTTTCTCTGTCTAAATTATATATTCTACAAGAAGAGATAATTGATAAAAATGTATTCTTCATTGCATTATAAATAGGATTAGAATTTGAAAAATAGAAAAAGGATTCCTATCTTTAAAAATAGATAACTAACGTTTAGTATTAGTACTATTTTTTTGCCAGGGAGTGCAAGTTTTTTAAAATCAATTTTAACTTCGTTTTGTTGTGATGAAAATAAATATTTGTAAGAAAAGTAAGGATTTAAATTTTGAAAAATAAATATATTTTATTATATGGATTTTTATTTTTTATTAATGCATATTTTTTGTTTTATGAAAAAACATATATTTTTTATTAGTAGTATGATTTTTAAATAAAAAAATACACATCATTAAAATAAATATTCACAAAAATCGCAATCATTAAAGATGTATATCTTCAATCAAAACTTTCTTTCCTTGTTCATTTATTTCTTTTTGTTTTAAATAAAATATGTTTTTTTATGTGAATCATTGTTTTTTAAAATATAAATTTATCGCAATATAAAAAGTAAGATTTAATAAAAAAAATAAAAAAAATAAAAAAATCATGACTCGATAATTTGTAAGGCGATAAAAGAAAAAAAAGTAAAAGTATAACTAATATTTAAAAAATCATGTAAAAAATTTACAATAAAAAATAAGAAAGTAGATTTTGTTTTTTAATATATATATATATATATATATATATGAACATTTTTTCTTTATGAATCTAGCTTGATCTTGTTTTTTAAGAATCTTGCGTATCATGTTCATATAACAATTCACAAAGTAATCGCTAACATCATTTATCATTGTGAACAATATAATCTTACTTAAAAGCTATGGAAAAAATAGATAATATTTTGAAAATCATTTTTATTTTCTTATTCATAGCAAATTTTATTTAAAATAACAAGAAAAAAAAGTGAAGGTTAATATAAAAAGATGCCAAGCACTAGCGCATGAGGATTGAGAACATCTTTTGGTTCAAAAAAACAAAACCCAAATATATTTAGATCCATAATATCAAGCCCAAGTGTTTGACCGAGGTGAATCATTTGCTCATTTATTTTAAATAAAAGAAATAACTTGTCCTCACTTGGATAGATTTAGTTTGAATTGCTATTATGTTTTGGTGATCAGAAAACTGATTTTGAGTTCTTGGATTTAAAAATTTATTTTTCTACTTGTTTTATATGAAAACTCCTGAAATAGGTTTTAGAAATCCAATTAAATCTATTTTTAATCCCAAAACACTATAAAACTGATCAAAAAATAAAAAAATAAATTGATTAAAAGAATTTTTTGGGTTTAGATTTAATTTATCTGGCAAGATGAAAGTTTATAATTTAAACATAAAATTCTTAAATAAAAGGCACCATATATATATATATGTGTGTGCGCCTTTTAAACAACATAAATAAAATATCATTGGGTCTAGCGGACAATAGCATTGAGTCTGGTTTGACTGCCAGACCCAAAAACAAATCCAATAGATGTTGCCTATTTTGTGTGTTGTCAATAATTATTGTTGGGTTTGGCTAGACAACTGAATTTAAAGATAAATCCACAAGAGTTGGGTCCTGCTGCCAGCAGAATCTAATAGCGTTGTGCTCTGTTGCCGAGTAGAATTCAATAATATTAAGCCTTGCTCCATAATGGAAAACAAATATGTCCAAGGCTATTGAGTTGATTGTATGAAATTGGATCAAAGAGAACCAGAGGATATGTGATATGGACAAACAACCCATCATGCATACCTGCGCCATGCAAAGGGTCGTGGAGGGAAAGTAACCACAGCTGGTCGTGGGTTGTGGGAATTAATTAGTTGCAGATACTTTCTTTAGATGTCTGTTATGCGGGGAATTCATGGGCATTCATGACCACGTGTGAAGTGGAACAGCCATGATCATTTAGTGGCACATATTCCTCTTTTATTGCTTTTAATCTGCTTGTAACTTCCGGAACCAAAGGCCTATAAAAGCTCGGGCCTACGGGAAATAAGATATCATGAAATAAACTGTTCTTCTTTAAACTCTTCTTTCCCTATTCCTTTCTCTCAAATTCTGTTGTGTCAAGTACACATCAATTGGTATCAGAGCTAGGTTTGATCATGGAGACACGAGCTAAAACAAATACGGAATTTCGAAACGAGGTGAATGAAACTCTAGCTCGTCACGAAGCGGGGATCTATCAAGCCAATAACAACATCACCCAAGCCAATCACAACATCGATCAAATGAATGCAACCTTGCTAACGGTGGTGGCTGAGTTACAGGCCCTTCGTCACACACACTCTCAAAATTCCACGGAAAGAGAGGTAAGCCCATTTTTCCAAGCCGAAACATCGACCCATTGAAATTCCAACCCACCAGATTTTAACCCATCCACCCAACCTGTTATTCGGAACCCTTCACAAACAGACACTTTTCATTCCACCCAAATAGCTGACCGAAATTACACACAACTCAAGTTGTCCTTCCTAAGATTCAATGGGTTAGACCCAACGAGATGGCTATATAAAGCTGAGCAGTATTTCGAATTCAAAAATGTCCATCACCAACATAAGGTGCAGCTAGCTTCCTTTCACTTGGAAGAAGATGCTCTCCAATGGCACCGTTTGTTGAGTAAATTCTGGGGACATCTCACTTGGGCAGAATTCTCCCAAGCTGTGCTACACCGTTTCGGGCCAACCGACTACGAAGACCCTTCAGAAGCCCTCACTCGCCTCAGACAATCTACCACTGTCAGCACCTACCAGACGCAGTTTGAGAAACTATCCCAACGCATTGATGGATTACCAGAAAATTATTTGGTTGGATGTTTCATCGCAGGCTTGCGAGATGAAATACGGCTGGATGTCAAGGTTAAACAGCCGAGCACACTATTGGACGCGATTGGAGTGGCAAGGTTGGTAGAGGAGCGAATCCAGCTGCAGAAAAGATTTACTCCAGTTCTCCGAACAGCCGGGGTCCTAACACACCAAAAAACACAACACCAGTACTTCAGTCGGCCTCTTGGGACCACCACCCATCACAAGCCCAAATCAGAAGTCACAAGGGGGTTTTATAAGAATTACCAGTCAGGAAGCCAGGGATCGGCGAGCAAAAGGCTTATGCTTCTACTGTGATGAAAAATTTATCCGAGGACATTGGTGCCAACGACCTCAACTTTCATGATCGAGGACACTTCTATTGGAGATGAATTAAATTTCGAAGAAGGTGCAGACGATCTTCTCGACATGGAACCAATCCCTGAAATCTCATTCCATGCAATTTCAGGAGCTAATCACCCTCAAACCATCCGCGTGATTGGTAGACTAAAAAACCAAGATATTACTGTCTTGATTGATGGGGGGAGCACACACAACTTCCTCGATCAGTCTGTGGTGTCCCGATTAGGACTATCGGTGCTGCGGGATAAAACCTTCCAGGTAATGGTAGCTAATCGTGAGATGATTGAGTGTAACAGACGGTGTTTGAGCCTCACAGTGATGATTCAAGGGTGCACTATACAAACAGATTTCTATGTGCTTCTAGTGGCTGCATGCCAGACAGTATTAGGGGTGCAATGGTTAGAGACCCTGGGGCCTATTAAAACAGACTACAAGGAGCTAACAATGAGTTTCCAACAAGATGGAATCACCAGAATATTTCAGGGGCTGAGGCAGTCCCCACACAAAATCTTACGTGACAAAGAGCTGGTCAATATAGAGGGGTTGGGATTTTTTTTACAGATTGCCGCCGTGGAAGTAAATGAGACAACCACAGATCATCCTAATGATCTTTCACAACTACTGACAGAATTCCAACCAATCTTTGAGGCTCCAACAAAACTACCACCTGAACGGCCACAAGATCATCGCATACCGTTACAATCACACCAAGGCCCTATTAGTGTTCGGCCCTACCGGTACCCACATTATCAAAAAGACGAAATCGAGAAGATGGTAAAAGAATTTCTGGAGTCTGGCCTCATTCGACCTAGTGTTAGCCCATTTTCATCACCAGTGTTGCTGGTCAAAAAGGCGGATGGGAGTTGGCGCTTCTGCATAGATTATAGAGCCCTGAATCAGATAACAATCAAAGATAAGTACCCTATTCTGGTTATAGATGAATTGCTAGATGAATTGCATAACGCCCGATATTTTTCAAAGCTTGATTTGCGTTCAGGGTACCACCAAATCAGAGTAAAAAAGGAAGATATACCGAAAACGGCATTCCGGACACATGATGGGCATTATAAATTTATAGTAATGCCATTCGGTCTCACCAACGCCCCTGCCACCTTCCAAGGTCTCATGAACGATTTATTCAGGCCTCATCTGCCGAAATTTATGCTGGTGTTCTTCGACGATATATTGGTGTACAACCACAATTGGGGGGGATCATCTCTCCCATCTCCATACGGTACTCACGATCTTGTCCACAAATCAACTATTTGTTAAGAAATCCAAATGCCGTTTTGGAGTCATGCAGGTAGACTATTTGGGGCATCTGATTTCACATGAAGGGGTGCAAGTGGATCCGGCAAAGACAAGGGTTGTGAATGAATGGCCCACTCCCACCACAGTAAAGGGCGTCAGAGGATTCCTTGGGCTAGCGGGTTACTACCGCAAGTTCGTAAATGGATTCGGGGGAATCACCGCCCCTCTCACCCGATTGCTGACAAATGAGGGTTTCCATTGGAGTGCTGAAGCAACTACAACCTTTAATCGGCTAAAACAAGCACTGGTGTCTCCTCCGACCTTGCGACTACCAGACTTCACACAACCTTTCATTGTCGAAAGTGATGCGTGTGGGGTAGGAATCGACGCCATCCTAATACAAGAAGATCACCCAGTTGCTTTTTATAGTGAGGCTCTCAAAGGTTCAGCACTCACCCTGTCTACATATGAGAAAGAAATGTTAGCCATCGTGAAAGCTATCCGCAAGTGGCACACATATCTCTTGGGCAAACCATTCATTGTTCGAACAGACCAGCGAAGCCTGAAATATTTATTAGAATAGAGGATTACAACACCCACTCAAGCACGTTGGTTGTCCAAGACCATGGGGTATGACTACACGATCCAATACAAGAAGGGCCAGGAGAATCAAGAAGCGGATGCATTGTCAAGGGTGATATAATGGAGTTGCGCGACCATTTCAATGCCCGTAGCTGACTGGTGGGCTATTCTCCAACAAGAAGTATCCCAAGATCCATTCTATGCTTAGTTGGACAATCCAACTTCACCTCTGCATCACAAGCTTTATTTTCAACGTGATGGAGTTTGGTACAAGAAGGGACGTGTGTACCTGAGTCCTTCATCTTCCTTTCTCCCTGTTATTCTGAAGGAACATCATTCCTCTCCTACCGGGGGACATTTTGGATACCATAAATCTCTTAGTCGCCTCAAGAAAAGCTTCAATTGGCCGGGGTTACGATCGGCTGTTAAAGACTTTATTAAGCACTGTGAGGTATGCCAACGATGCAAGTATGACAACACCAAACCAGCCGGCTTGCTCGAACCTTTGCCCATTCCCCTACAGGTATGGACTGACATTTCTATGGATTTTATGGAAGGATTACCAGTTTCCAAAGGTTTTACTGTCATTATGGTGGTTGTGGACTGCTTGTCCAAATACGCCCATTTCGCGCCATTAAAACACCCATTTACAGCATCCTCAGTTGCTAAAGCCTTCACCGATCACATTATTCGCCTTCATGGAATGCCGAAATCCATTTGTGAGTGCTAGGGATAAGATTTTCGTGAGTTCGTTCTGGAAAACTCTATTCCAATTGCTTGGGACCAACTTGATGATGAGTTCCATTTACCATCCCCAGACTGACGGCCAAACAGAGGTGGTTAACCACACACTGGAACAATACCTCCATTGCTTCACCAGTGCACAGCCCAACAAATGGATAGAGTGGGTTTCCTGGGTCGAGTACAGTTACAACACCTCCGTGCATACCGCCACCAAACTATCACCGTTTGAGGTTGTTTACGGTGTGCCTCCTCCTTCACTGCTCTCGTATGTGCTAGGGACTACAAAATTTCAAGCTGTCGATGACCTCCTTCGTAGTAGGTCTGAACTGTTACCAGAGCTACGTCTCAATCTGAATGTCGCACGGGACAAAATGAAGATGCAGGCAGATCAAAGTCATAAAGACGTAGTATTCAATGTCGGGGATTATGTTTACTTAAAGCTTCACCCATACCGCCAAAACTCAGTCAATTTTCGGCAGTCCTTAAAACTATCCCTATGGTTTTTTGGACCCTATTGAGTGTTGGCTAGGGTGGGCTTTGTTGCCTATCGGTTGGAATTACCAGTTGGATCTTTAATCCACGATGTGTTTCACGTTAGCCTTTTAAAAAAACATATGGACACTTCGGCCCCGGCCTCCCCAGTTCTTCCTCCTGTTTCAAAGGATTCTACACTGCTTCCCCAACCAGAGGCCATACTGGACAAACGCATCATCCAAAAGGGACGGTATCGCCCACGCAAGGAACTATTGGTCAAATGGGTGGGGGCCCTAGTCGAAGACGCAACGTGGGAAAATCAATGGCGTTTCTCCCGATCATATCCGGAGTTTATCCTTGAGGACAAGGATTTTTCGGGTGGGAAAGAATGATATGGACAAACAGCCCATCATGTATACTTGCGCCAAGCAAAGGGTCGTGGGGGGGGGGAGTAACCACAGCTGGTCGTGGGTTGTGGGAATTAATTAGTTGCAGTTACTTTCTTTAGATGTCTGTTATGCGGGGAATTCATGGGCATTCATGACCACGTGTGAAGTGGAACAACCATGATCACTTAGTGGCACATATTCCTCTTTTATTGCTTTTAATCTGCTTGTAACTTCCGGAACCAAAGGCCTATAAAAGCTCTGGCCTACAGGAGAGAAGATATCATGAAATAAATTGTTCTTCTTTAAACTCTTCTTTCCCTATTCCTTTCTCTCAAATTCCGTTGTGTCAAGTACACATCAATATGCTCCCCCTTAGTGTTCTTGGTATCAATGAAAACTGGCTATTCTTCATAATAAACTATTGGGTTGATTAATCTCTCCCCAAAACTTATACAGCTCCACATTGAAGGAGTAAATCCCAGCTAATATTTTCATGTCTTATTAACACAAAACTCACCAAAAATACATGTTTTACTAGACCACCATTGTGACTCTGCATTTGATTGAAGAAAAGTTAGGATTTTCTGTTGCTGAGTTTAAAGACGAATTTAGGACATTTCTCTGAAGGTGGTGATGGAAGAGCGAAGAAAATGATGAGAGCATTTCATTATTCATGGCCTTGTCTTTCTTACCCTTTGCCAAGTGCTGCATCTTTGCTCAAGATGTGTCCATACAAGATTTCAAGGAAATGGTCATGGAATGGAAATGCCCAAGTGTCAGTAAATTCTGTAAAGTTGAAAGAAAGGTCTCAATTGCTCATCTTTCCAAGATGGTGTTACATGGGATGATGATGAAGCCATTAGTGTGTTTTGAGGGGATTTGTAATGTCTTGAGTGTGTATTGTTGGCATTGTGGATTTTAAGCGTTGGGTTTGTTCTAGCAAGGGATGGAAAGGAGAAGTGAGAAAAAAGAAGAAGGCTTTCATTCCTTTTTTATTTGAAAGAAGTAAAAAAGAAGAAGAAGAAGAAATTTTAAAGAAGATAATTTTTTTTAAAAAAGTATATATATAAAAAAAACAAAATAAATCCTGTTATAGCAAAACCTAAGAGCTTTGGGCTCGGCTGCCCAGCAGGACCTAATATCCTAAGGTTTGGCTGCTCAGCATGATCCAAGAGCTGTTGGGTTTTTTTGAGGCAGGATCAATTGCTAATAGGTCATGTTGCCAGCAAAACTTAAAGCTAATGGGTCGTGTTGGGCAGCAAAACCCAACATTAATGGGTTTAATAATATATATAATTTAAAATTATTGAAAAAAAAATCTAAGCTCAAGTATGGGTCATGTTGCCTAACAAGGCCCAACAGGGATGGGGGCAGCAGGACCTTGGTGCTAATGGGTCCTGTTGGGGGCAAGACCGATCGCTAATGGGTCTAGTTGTCAGCAAGACTCATCGCTAATGAGTTTAATAATATATATAATTCAAAACTATTTAAAAAAAAAATCTAAGCTATTAGGTCTTGCTGTTAAGCAGGGCCTTTCAACTTTGGGTTCGATTGCTTAACAGGACCCGATAGTGATGGGTTCTGCTAGCAGCTGGACCCATGAGCGATGAGTCCTGCCCCTTATTAGGATTCAATAGCGTTGTGGTTTTGCTGGTAGCAGGGCCCATCAATAATGATTATTTTAAAATATTGTTTTGAACAAATATATTGAGATAATATATATATTTTTTATTTTTTACATTTGATTTTGTATATCATAACATCAAAATAATACAAAAACATCAACACATATTAATTTGCATTAAAAACAAAATATTAATTGATTTTTTTTATTGACCCAATCTCCTTGGGTCGGGCTGCCTAACCAGATCATTAGATAAAAATAATACAAAAATATTAAAAAAATATTTATTTGAAGTAAAGAAAAAAATAAATAAAATTCAAAATTTTTAAAAAGAATTTTTGAAAAGTAACAACAAACATTCTTTAATAAGAAAATTCAACCCAATCTAAAATGAAAAAAAATTATAATCACCCAATTTTGATACAATATAAAAAAAATCACACCAATTTAGTTTCTCAATACATCATGAATAAAAAAAAAAATTCAATAAGAGAAAATAATTTTTTTTAAAGGATAAAAAATAAAATTGAATATATTTTAAAAGGAAGAAAAATTAAAGAAAAAGAAATTTATTGCCGGTATTAGATGTTGTTTTGCTATATGCTATTCTTGATACTACTAAAAAAAATACTTTATTTAAAGATAATAATAATGTAAATATATTCTGTATTTTTAACCTAACTTAAATCTTTTTATATTCAATAAAAAAATTGTTATTAATTCACGGAGCGCAATCCATATAATAATAGTATAATATTTCTCGTTGAATCATTTAACTTACCGGCGTGATGATTTAAATATTATATACTTATAAATCTTAAAATGGAAAGTGTAATTATAAAAAAAATAAATAAAGTTAAAGATAAAAAGAAACTATAAAAGCCTCGGTCTCAATATTACTATACAATCTTTATAATGAAATAACTTCAAAGTCCAAACTTTCAGAGTTCAAATTAAAGTTATTAAATTTATGATTTAGATCCTGAATTGAATATGTTATTAAAATTATTTTATTTCTTTTTAAAATCAAATTAAATTTTAATCAAATCAGTTAAATCATAAGTTAATTTCTATTAAATTGAATCAACTTTTATCCTAATTTCTTTTTAAAAAATTTATCCGGTTCAGAAGCAGAGGCATTAAAAAAAAGAAAAAAAACGCATCCGTAGATATTACAACAGGCGGTGGTTAAAGTGGAAGTAGAAGGCGAAGTCGGGTTAGAAGTGAAGAGAAGAGAATATCTCTATTCCTAATTCCTATTAGGTATCGGCATCTATCTCCAAGCTTTAAGCACCAAAGAAGAAATGACACATCCTCTTCTTGTAAGCTTGAGGCCCCAAAGCATAATCATCGCCTATCACGCCCACAGCCACAGCCACATTGAATTGAAATTGAATAGAAGCAGTCCTAGGGTTTTGTCTTTGGTTAGAGCTGTCCCTCACCTTCAAGCCTCTGCTTCTCATTCTCACCTTCTCGATGATCTTCATCACACTCCTTCTCCTCCTTCAAATAAGGATGATTCAGGTTCTTTCCATTTCCTTCTTTATCTCTTTTTTTCTCAAATTGTTACTGTTGTTGTTTTACTCCTTATCTGATTTTGGTCGTGGAATATAATCTTTTCCAATTTTAATCGATTTTGTTACTTGAAATTAAAAAATAACGTGGAAAATGCATAAATTTCAATCTGCACTTATAATATTTTTAATTTTTATTAATATTCATGGGCACCGGCACTGTCATAGGTATTGAAACTAAGGGAGTAGCTGCAAATTTTGGGAAACTAAAAGCACACAAGTTAAAACTTATTGCCAGAAAGGCAAAGCAACAATTCAACAAAAACCAACATTTTCGAGAAGAGGAGGAGGAGGCAGATAAAGAGCCCATCAGTAGGAATTCAGAGGAGCGTGGTGTTAATAGGACATCAAGGCATGATATCAAACCTCGAAAATCCGATTCCAAAGTGGCTGGAACACATATTTCTTCTTCCCACTCAAGAGGTTGGGGTAGAGGAGTCGACTCCAGATCAATGCAGGTTTCTATGCAACGAGGACATGAGAATGACTTCTTTAGTAGAAAATCATTTAGAGACCTGGGATGCACTGACTTTATGATTGAGTCTTTAAAAGGGCAGGTTTTTGTGCGCCCTTCTCATATTCAGGTACAATAATATCATGCCCTGTTGTTTAAGTGTACTACCTTTTCTCATTCTCTCACTTCCAGTCAATGCTCCATCTCTGAAGACTCGAGTATACCTCTCATTCTAACTAACTTGCTTTAATTGTTATTTTAAGTGAACTAGCCTTGGAATTTTCTCTGCTTTATTTATAGCCTATGCTAGTTCCAGTGGTGACCATGTGTCGAGTAATCTAGCAGAGAGGCTTTCCTTAATTTGAAGACTTTTTTTTCCCCATCTTTACCATGGACGGATTTGTATTTTTTAGAAACATTGCACCATGCCTTGTGAAAGTGATACCCATGTGAGGTGCAACTTATATACATTTGTTCTGTCATGGATAACTGCAGGCCATGGCATTTTCACCTGTAGTTGACGGGAAGAGCTGTATTATAGCAGACCAAAGTGGATCAGGGAAGACAATGGCATATCTCATACCTTTAATTCAACGTCTGAGGCAAGAAGAACTCCAAGGACTTGGTCAATCCTTATCTCAAAGTCCCCGAGTACTTATATTGGTGCCAACTGCTGAGTTGGCATCACAGGTTAGCTACCTTTACACTAAAGGCGATGGAAATCCACCTCATGTGATCTTGAAACTCTTTCCCTCATAGTTTACTCTGTGACTTCATGCTTGTTTTTTCTCGTATCATTTTTTTTATGAGCTATGCATATGTGAGAAGAAATCAGATCACTTAGTATCCGTTCTCTCACCAGCTTATGCATCTGCCACTACTCCAATTTGGTACATCACCTTGTAAACTTTCCCTGATTACCTTCCATTAGTTTGTGGTAAATTATCTCAAAGTTGACAGAATAAACTTTAGCTTCTGAAATAAGAAGCACAGAGAATTAAGTCCCATAGATATGAATCGGGATGTAATGCTTCAACCCAACTTTTGGCATATTTTTAAGCACTGACTTTAATGTTATAATGTGCTTGACTTATAGCTGTGCTCAGTTGTCACACAACTTATCTGCTGTATGAATTGAGCTAGTTTAACGTGATAGAGATGTATGATAATTATAGGGGTTGAATTTTGCCCTGGTTGATCACTATTAGTAAGAGATACTGATTTTAGGCTTCATCCAAAGCCATGTGAGATCCAGTTAAGATCCAAGTCCATGTTCAGAAAGGAAAATGCCTACATTCATTTGTAAGGATAAGTGAAAACTCACCTCAGTCTCTCAAGAGGATCAAATCTGTTGGGGATTTAAAAGAGAAGTGCTCTCTCTTTTTTAATAAGTTCAAAGACTTGAGCATTAAATGCATAAAACCCATGTTCTGTTAAAAGCTAAATCCCCTATCTTTCACCCATCTCTCTGTGACACTCACACCCAAACTCATTTGAGCATCAAAGGATTTGAGTTGTAGTTCGATTCACCATCAGGTTAAAAGCTGAAGCTATCAATGCAAGGTATGGATTTACAGTGTAAGAGCCGGGGTAAGGAGCGAGTTCAGTTCCCCTCAGGGTGAAATTGGCAGCTGTTAAGAGTAGTGGTCGGTGGGAATAGGACTAACTTTCTTTATAGAATATACTCAACTGCCATCCTCCAGGATTTAGCTGTTGAAGGAATGGGAACAGCTCTTGTTCACGAATCTGCTGCCATCGAATCTGTTGAGTTTGCTCCTATTGTAGATAAGAGAAAGGCAGCTTAAAGGAAAGTGGTTGTAGAGAAAAATCCCCTTCCTGGCATTAGACTTTATTACCGGGCAATTCAAGTTCATTTATTTGGTACCTTCCAAGGAGCAGGAACTACCATTCTAACCCTTCTTCACAATGGATCCTGGAATGTCCACTCTGAGGCCATTTATCTTAAGCAGTGCCTACATTTTGTATATGATGTCAATGTCTATTGATTTTTACCCTATTTTCCCTACAAATTTCACAAATGCAAAGTAATACTTTTCTTTTCATGTAACTAAAAAGCACGGATATTTCATGCTATTGGCATCTGATTTTATGAATGCCTGGTGAATGTGTAAAGAAGACGTAACTTTTGCAGGTTTTGAACAATTGCAGATCGATGTCAAAACACGGGGTTCCATTTCGGTCTATGGTTGTGACAGGTGGATTTCGACAGAGGACACAACTGGAAAATCTAGAACAAGGCGTTGATGTTCTAATAGCAACCCCTGGTCGTTTCATGTTCCTAATCAAAGAAGGCTTCTTGAAATTACAGAATCTTAAATGGTAACCTTACTTCCATTGAAGCTTACTTGCTTTACATCTTATTGCTAAGCCTAAATGAAGGATTGGTATATGGTGCACATCTAAAAGTGAATTCTGCACTAATGTGTACTGTAATATTGTTTCTCTTCCTTGGTAAATGTTTAGAGGCAGCAATAATTGTTATCATCACTGTCAGTTGTCACAGCATTGTCTTAATTTTGACAAGAAATGACCATTATAATTAAGGATTTATCTATTTCATGTTTCTTTTTGGAGTACCATAAGCCTTTACTTAAAAATAAAGCATAAACTCTACATGGATGAACCTAATTGTCATTTTTGGGTGTAACTTTTTGTGTTTTGTGTTTTCCGCTGGTGATAACAGCCCTGTTTTACTTTGCTTGATTAACAATTTGTGAGAACAGAGAAAGCAAGATTTCTCCCCTATATCACATGAGGTGGATGGTCCAGTGAGGGCATGCAAACATGTACTATTTTGTTTTGTTTTCTGCTTTTTTTTTTATGAAAGAAAACATACAAATAATAACTGTTGTTATTGATCTTATAAAAGCATTCCATAAGTTGACTGTTGTTCCAATTAGAATGCAATGAAAAAATTGGTAAATATGGTTTGCATGAGAAACACCAATTGCTATTAACTAGTTAAAGGCACTACAAGCATGTGAGTCAAGAGCTGGTTGGAAGAAGATCCCTCGGGAGTCTGGGACATGAATAACCGTAACTGATTCCAAATACCTTCATGGTATATTGGATCCAAAATGGAATTTTTTGTTGTTGTTGCAATGACTGTTTGTTCAGCTATTTTCAGTTTAAATGAAGTTGTATAGTTGTTGTGGTGATAATGATGGATGTGAGTCAATAATGGAGAGTAGATATCTTTAATTCCTTGGACACGAAACAGCGAAATGGAAACTTTTTTTTTTACCTTTTTTGTTTGTGTAAGGACATTAAACCAACTTGTTGCTGACTCCATTGAATACTGAGAAATAAATCTTTTTGATGCCTCAAGATTTGGATCTTGCAATTTGCATTAAGAACACCTCTGGTAAGGAACTCTGTGACCTGTCAAGAAGTTTTTTAAATTCTCAGTTTAGTGCACTACTCTACATGTGCTGTAACATTGATTGCATCAGAAGCACTGCAATGGGTTTCCTTGTGCATCTCATTTCAGTTGTTCCTTTTATGCCATGAATTTTTATTATTTTTACTCTATATGTGAATTTTACCTTTTTTTAATATCTACAGTACGTACCTTTTGTAACCTGAGCCAAAAAGCAAAAAACAAGCATACACCTAATAAATTCATAAGGGAATATTTTTCCGTGATGTTGAATCATAAGGCACATTTAGCATGATTCAATAACTCTGACCACAATCTGTGTTGAATGCACATCCATTGCCAGCTTAAGCATCCTGTCAGCAGTGGTTGCAATCACCACAGATTTGTGTCTCTATGCATCTGCTTATCACATCAGTTCTCTGCACTACATCGTGCCTGTGCTAAATGCTTCATCTGAACCTCATTTTTGCAGTGCTGTGCTAGATGAGATAGACATACTGTTCAATGACGAGAATTTTGAGGCTTCCCTGCAAGGCTTGATCAATTCTTCTCCTGTTACCACACAATATTTGTTTGTGACTGCAACTTTACCTGTAGATGTATGCAATAAACTCATTGAAGTCTTTCCTGATTGTGAAGTCATAATGGGACCTGGTGTGCATCGTACAAGTGCCAGGCTTGAAGAGGTTGGTTTTCTATTGCTCTTTCCCCCCATCCTTACCACCACTCATAACATACGAGAGCCCTCTTGGTGATGAGCTCTGCTGGTAGCCAAACTGTTCTATGGGTAAAGTTTAGCCATTATCAAGTGCCATGCAGTGCAGGCATCCTTCATATGATCATAACTAATAAATATGAAGACATTTTAGAATATGGAATATGATAACAGTTAACCTACATGGTCATGTGCATCATGTAGATTCTAGTAGATTGCAGTGGAGAAATTGAGGCAGAAAAAACTCCTGAGACAGCATTTATCAATAAGAAATCTGCTCTTCTGCAACTGGTGGAGCAAAGTCCAGTTTTGAAAACAATTATTTTCTGTAATAAGGTAAATTTGAGCTCTATGTATGGGGGAACTTATTTGACCTGTTATTGTTGAAACTGGTAAATTATACATTTTTCCTCCTAAAATTACAGATTGAGACTTGCAGAAAGGTAGAGAATGCATTAAAACGTACTGATAGAAAAGGGACTCTTGTTCGAGTTCTACCATTCCATGCTGCTCTGGCACAAGAATCACGTGTCGCAAATATGAAGGAGTTCATGAATCCTTCTCGACCCAAAGAAGAGTCTCGCTTTTTGGTTTGCACTGATAGGTACGGTGTTTGCTTATTGCATGAATTATATCCAGCCTTAAGCTATGCTAACAATCAGACAGCTTTAAATCCGCACCCTTGCATCCATGAAACTTAAGAGAAATTGCTCTGCATTAAAGATAACCTGACCATTTCTCATTTGCATCATAATTGTTAAAACTTAATATATTAATAATTATATCTCTGAAACTTGTGGCAGAGCATCGCGTGGAATTGACTTTTCTGGTGTGGATCATGTGGTACTCTTTGACTTTCCACGTGATCCAAGTGAATATGTGCGCCGTGTTGGAAGGACTGCCAGGGGTGCCAGAGGAAACGGGAAAGCTTTTATCTTTGCTGTTGGGAAGCAAGTTTTTCTTGCACGAAAGATAATACAGAGAAATGAAAAAGGTCACCCGTTGCATGATGTGCCATTTGCGTATGAGCAGGTGGGTTAAAAAATAGCATGCTGCACTACAGAAAGACCTCCTGGAGATGTGCAGTTTTTGCAGTACCCATGAGCATCTGGGAGGGAAGTAAAAGTTATGCTCTCTAAGGATCAATTCTCGCTAGGGAAATTTGCTCTGGGATAGGCTATCCTGTTTGGAGTCCTGCCTGCTTCATGAGCTCTAGGAGGTGATTTCTTTCCCTTCCTTTTCTTTTGTACTTTACTCTTTCTTAGGAGGATGTGTTCTTCTCCCTCGTTTTTCAATCTTAGCTGTTCATATATATTGAAAAACGAATGCACACTGCTGGCCAACACTGCTAGATCACTATGTGCTCTCTCCCTCACTCACCGGGCATGTCCTTATTTTTCCATGTCTCTATGTTTTAATCATGAGATGGTGTGTTTTAGAGATACTACATAAAAATTAATTCTAAGAAAATTAAAAAAATCAATCAAATACTTGTATAGGAATAATATTTGAATAAAACTACTTGTATGTAACACAAATATATAAGGCACAAATATGAATATAGATTTTATTCAAGGTTATACTAAATTCTAACATGATTATATTATAGTATATGTCTCATACATATGAAAAAGTTCTTTTTAATATGTATGAGACATATACAAATAAATACAATTTTTATTCTACCGTTTCACTAAGGAGTCTTTTTTTATTGTTAATAGAGTTTGGAAAAAGGTATAATTTCTTCTTCTTTTTTTCCCTAAAAGAATCAAAGATAACATAAAAAATAACCAAAAGGTTCACTATAAAAAAACAAAGGTCTAATTTAATAACTTTATTGAATTTTGATATAATTTTATTATTTTTGAATTTTAATTATATGTCGTATGCATGAAACTTAAAAATACAGGCATGAGAAGAAATTTTATGAACTGTTTTATTATTTAAAGGTGTCTTCTTTTAATATTATTAGTAGCGATGAGAAAAAAGAAATAGCACAAATTTTATGAATATTTTTGTCTAAATGACACAAAAATAAAGAATCTCCTTTTGATAAATTTTAATCAGATTTTTAGATTTTTATTATTGGCTTTATTAACTTATTTTAAGGTAGGATGGTATATTTTGTATTTACTAATAAAATCTTGATTTTTAAAATTTAAAGATATTTTTATTGAATCAAATATTTTGATATAAAATTTCTGTTTTTATAAAACATATTTTGATTTTTAAAAGGCATGGAGGAGTCACACTGTAGCTCCCTGCATATTTTTCTATTTACTACTATAATGTGGTGATCATTTTGTCCTAAAAAAATAAATGTCTTTGGATTAAGGGAAATTTGATATTTGCATATGGTTTATTTATCATTACTGATTTGTTTGTGAGTATTTTTGTCCATTTAATGTTGTATAGACAGTAAAACAATCAAAATATCCCAGGAGCAAAAAACATTAAGTGTTGTCTAGTAAGGGTATTTAGGTATTCATTCTTTTTTATACAAAATAGAATTACACATATATCCTTGGATGGAAGACATTTCATTAATTGTTTTCAGGGGTATTTGGTATTTTAAACTCATTTTTTTTTAATTAATTGTAAGTTTGGTTGAGGATAGTTTCGTAATTTACCATTAAAATAATAAATTTTTTATTTAAAATGTTGGAGCCGCCACATTTTGGGTGATGCATGTAACATTTTCTAGTTGTCAAAAATGATCGAATGCTGTCTCAGCTTATTCCTCACCATTTTCTTTTCCATTATAAGGAGCATGTGTGCTCTAAATATGATCGGTGCATCACCGATGATCCCTTTTTTTTTTTTTTCATATTCCTTTATTTCTCTTTTATGCCCTTGTAAATACACTATGATCCTTATTTTTATGTTATTTTAAATTTAAACCTTAGAGTTTTAGTTGCTGTTTTTTAGTCATTTTCTTTTTTATTAAAGTTTTCTTTGTTTTCAATTTAACCATGAGTTCTTAATTTGTATATATAAGGTATTCCAATTCAGTTTTTTTACTTTTACTTTTTTAATTTTTTTCTTTGTTTTTTTATCAAAGTTTTCATGGCTTGCAATTTGATCCTTTAAATCAATTTTATGATTTTTGTTTTTCCAATGATAATAAAGATTTCAATTTGATTCATTTTCTTTTGGTTTTTTATTTTTTTTCATAATTCTTGTCTAAATTTTTATATTTTCAATTCTATTATTCAAATCAACTTCATATTTTTTATTTTTTCAATAAATAATAATGATAATAATAATAATAATAAAAATAGTAGTAGTAGTACTAATAATAATAATAATAATAATAATAATAATAATAATTATTATTATTATTATTATAAAAATAGTTATAAAAATAATATTATTATTGATAATGATGAGAACAACATTAATTAAATTAGTAATGATAATAAAAATGATGACAATAATAATAATATTAATGATAGTTGTGACAATAGTAGTTATAGTAGTAGTAGTAATAATTAATAATAAAATAAAAGTGATGATAATAATAATAGTAGTTGTAGTATTGTGGTGATAACAATATTGCTATTGCTACTACTACTATTACAAATATTATTATTATTATTATTATTATTATTATTATGGGAGAGAAGAAGATGAAGAATATTGATGATAATAAAAATACTAATAATAGTTGTTGTGATGATAGTGATAATGATAATAATAATAGTAATAGTGATAATAATAGTGATGATGATTGTTGTGTTGGTTGTTAAATTAATAATAATATTAATATGAATGTTTCTATTATTACTAATAATGATAATATTAGCAATAACTGTGGTGGTGGTAATAATAATAGTGATGATATTACTTATTAATAATAGTAGTTATAATGATCTTGATCCATATTTTTTAAATTGTAATTTTTTTTAAAAAATTTTGTATGATTAGAATTTTTCTCTTCAATTTTATTATTTAATATTTATTTTTTTTAGAATTAGATTTCATGATTTTTCTGAATTTGGTGTTTCAAGTTTAATGATTCGGGTCACAAGTTTAAAAAATTTAACATTTTTTTTTTAAAGCTTTATAATTCTTTTTATTTTTAATTGGGTTATTCTAGTCATATGATTGACAAGTTTGACGAGATTTCTTATGTTGGCTTAGCTCTAATTAACGTTTTTATATATTTGTCATAAATGATTTTCTATATCTCTTCTTATGTATTTTCAATACCTAAACATTGTTTTTTGTTTAAAAAATTGTCCAGCTAGTATATACCTAACAAGCACCGGTTTCTCTTAGGTTGCGTTTTAGCAACTTTGGGAAATTGGGGAGAGGCATGTGTTGTTTCGGGTAGCAACTCATTGAATTATTATTGGCCCATGAAATGGATAAATAATCATGTGAAAGTAGTGCTCCACTAATCTTGTTGCTGGCGCTTGGTTGCGAGGTTAGACTGTTTTTTATATAAAAAAATAATATTTAGGTATTGAAATGGGGTAAAAAAAGATTATGTTACTAAAATAACTAGATTAAAAATATAAAAAGAATATTAAAGTATTTAAATAAAAACTATGTTAACTTTTTAAACCTTCAATCCGAGTCATTAGACATGAAATAACTAATTTAGTTTAGAAAAATGATGAAGTTCAATTTCTATTAAAAGATGAAATTGAAAAAAAAAATTAATCATATAAAAGGTTTAAAAAATAACAATTTAAAAAATGTGGATTAAAATTACTTTAACTACTATTATTAATAAGTAATATCATTACTATTGTTGTTATTACTATCATCTCTATTATTATTATTATTATTATTATTATAACCATCACCATAATTATTGCTAACATTATTATTATTATTATTATTATTAGTAATTATAGTAGCAGTTCTATTAATATTATTACTATTAAACAACTATTACCACAATCATCATCACTATTATTATTATTGTTGTTGTTACTACTATTGTTATTATCACTATTATCACTACTACTATTATTAATATTTTTATTAACACCACTATTCTTTTATTATTATTATTGTTGTTGTTATTATTATTGTCATTATTATTATTGGAAAAAAAAACCATGGACTTGATTTGAAGGATATAATTGAAAACTATAAAATTTTTGATAAAAAGGCTAAGACAAAAAATAAGAAATCAAAAGAAGAGGGACCAAATTGAAATTAATGTTATCATTGAAAAAACAAAAATTATAAACCTGATCTGAATGATGAAATTGAAAGCCATAAAAACTTTGATAAAAAAAATAAGAAATTAAAAGTAGAAGGATTGAATCGAAAAACATTATATATACAAATTTAAAACCAAAGGTTTAATTGAAAACAAATGAAACTTTAACAAAAAAAAATAAAAAAAATACAGAAATCAAAACTTGAAGGATTGAATCTGAAATACCATTAATAATGAGGATCATAATGTATTTATTGAGGTAGGAGAGAGAAATTAAGGAAGAAAAAGAAAAAGAAAGGGTTACTAGATCGGCTACATTTGGAAGACACGTGCCACCCATAATGGTTAAGAAGACAACGAGGAATACAATGAGACAATAAAAACTTATTTTTTACAACTGAAAGTCGTTGTGCGCTCCCAAAGTGCACAGCTGCTCCAATGAGTTGAGTGGGTGAAACACGTACCAACAATCTTTTTTATTAAAAAATATTATTTTAATAATAAATTACATTATTATCCTCAATTAAACTAACAAATAACAAAAAAATTGAGGCTAAAAGACTAATACCCCTTATCCTAATGAATTAAGTTTCTTAGATCCAAGGATATATGTGTAATTGTATGATGTATAAAAAAACAAAAATAAATACCCCTATCTGAGACAATTTATTTTTATTTTTAGGGGTATTTTAGTTATTTTATTGTTGATTAAAAACTTGAATGGATAAAAATACACCTAAATGTTCATTCTATTGTAGCGGTGAATAGAAATATAGGAGGGGCTGCAATGATTTTGCCTTCAGTTTTAGGTTTATATGTTACTTGCTGGACATAAGAGGTATGAGTGGATGAAGTGTTCCAATGTTCGGTGGTGGACTGGTGGTGCTGCTGTGGGTTTGGAATTGTGGTCGTGAATGTTGATTTGGAATCGAATTGCCACCTTCTTGTCCTCTTTGTATTTGAATGTGAATTCAGATTATTTACTAGTATATAATGATTTAAGCCCATGATGTGCCTCCTAATATAGCTGACCTAATTGTTTTTCAACGTAAAAAAAAAATGCTAAGGTGTTTCTAAAATAGAAGAAGAAAAATTAAATTCATCTAATTTAAATAATATAAATAAATTGATAAAAAAATATATTAGACAATGGTAGTGTTTTTAAAGAAGTAAGAAAAATTAAAAAACAAGTTCATGACTTGAATGAGTTTAATAAACTTAAATTAATAATATGATTAAAAAAACCAGTAGTAAATAAAGCAAAAAAATAGCAATAATTAATTATACAAAATGAGTTCTCAATATAATAATAGGAAGGAGAATAAAAAAAGCATGTTGTAAACTCATAATTGCTTATGAACACTTCCTCACTATATATATAAAAAAAGAACTCACACCAAGAGAGGTTACACATGTTATAAGAGTTACGTCGTGTCATAAGAGTTACGACTTGAAAAATAAATGAAACAAAATATCATGAAGCAAGTATTCTTTGCTTATATTTAATTCATTAATTGAATTTAATTAAAAAACAAATTTTTTTTTAAAAAAAACATTAAATTTAACAAAGAATGACAACTAAAAGGACCCGAGATAGCCCAGGTTGTTTTTCAAATTAGTGAAAAATTCTATAGAAAGCAAATTTAAAAAAAAAATAACATAGTCCAATATCTAATTAAATAAATATTATAGGATAAAACTGAAAAAACATAAACTTATAAAAGACAAAAAAAAAAACCCAAACGAACTCAAGCTAATCTTCTAAACTTAGGTTAATTTCTCAAAGTCATAACTCATGAAATTTTAGATTTAGATTCAATCAAGACGTTCAATTCTCAATCAATTTAATGTTGTAGGGTGAAAATCAGAAAACATTTGATAGAGTAAAAAAAAATAGCAATCAAAATAATGGAGACTAAATCTGATAAGAAGAAAAACTAAAGGAGGATAAAATCATAAAAAAAAGAAAGAAATTATCTTAAATAAAATAAATAATAATAAAAAAATTTAGATTTGAGGAAGGCTTGTCAGGTGGCAACTCTGGTTGCAATACTTCGACATAGATTTTGAACACGTTGAGGGAATAAAAAACGTGTTTGCAGACGCTCTCTCTAGAGAGTTATCAAAGGTATGTCTAGATCAGACATAGTAGAAGAGATCAACGATCTCGACATAAAGATTGCGAAGACGCAAAAAAGGATTCAAAAGAGGAAAATAGCTTTTTCCCACGAATCTGATCTAACAGTTCGTCTTTTCTAGGTAATAGATAACCATCACCTATAGTATGATCATTAAGTTTTTTATAATTAATGACCATTCTTTTTTTTCCACGTTTCTGTTCCGAGTGCTTATTGACTAGGAAAGCAGGACTAAAGTGTGGAGATTTGCTTGGTTCTATTAGATTGACATCTAATAATTCCTGAATTTGTTTTGCAAATTCTTCTCTGTCCGGTGCAGTGTACTGCATGGGTGGAACCTTGATTTTAGTTGTTTTATCAACTAATTCTATGTGAGCTCTAAATTGATATTTAGAGATATTGTTATCTAATGGGTTGTCACTACAAACCATTTTAAGTTTATCTTCGACATTGACGACTTCCCAAAACCATCAAAAAATCCACAGTTTACTGATAATGGATTAAAAGATTTAGTGGCCAATGTTCAAACAACATTAGGTACTTTAGATAAAGATATTAGAACCACTAAAGTTCTAATAGAAAATATGAACCTTAGACTCCAGTCTTTGGAACAAAAATTAGGATTTTTAGAATCCTTAGAAAATACCCTCAAAGGTATAGATCCCATTAAGATTGAACAAATCTTGTCAATAGTTCAAAATATTGATCAAAAAGTGTAGAAATATCTACAGGAAAAATAGACGGCCTAGAAAAGGTTATAAACAAATTAGCAGAAGATTTCAAATCACTTGAAGACAAACAAATAAATGTCCTACAAAGACATATAGAGACATCAGCAGCCTCTATTATTGCTGCTTTAAGAAAAGATCTCGATGAGATGAAGAAAAGCCTGTTGATTATGACAGATGCTATAAATTATTGTGCCGACAGCATAAAAGCATGTGAATGCAATAAAGAGATTCTCGCAGCCTTCGAGAAAAAATTAGGTAGTGGACCAATCCCTACTGCCTCACCTATCGAATCACCTCAGACCATTAAACCACCTACCATAGGAATGGCTAAGGATGATAAATCCCCATCAGGATTAAAACCAGCTACAATCTCAGCTTTTAGTTATATTCCTAGACCATGAGTAAGGAATACAAAACAGTTAAGGAACAACTGTTAGAATATTATATGGCCAACGACCATAATGAATTGACTAATAAAGTCATACAAGTTCTGAGTTGTGAAGACCCAGAAATTGAACAAGCCCATAAACAATACGAAGATTTAAACATCTTAGTGGCTGTTCCAAACCCAAGATTCCACCAAAATCTTAATGTAGATATTCATGAAGGATATGGAGAGAATATGGATCCTGCTGCTGAGTCATCAGCCCAAGGAGCTACTAGAAATCCACCAAGTGGAGTAAGTTATGATAGGCCATCTAGACCTAGACCAACAAGAAGTCACAATACAACTTACCAAAGTGCCCCTTTAGGAGGATCATATAGATCAGGAACTGGCAGATTTCAGAGATATAATATCCCTGAAGATTATGCTCCTGAAAGAAAATATCAATCTGATATTTTAGATATTGACTGTGTAGACCTTAAGGAAAGAAGACGCAGGATTCAAGCCTGGCATAACTCCCTTAGGTTAATCATAGCCACAAACACTAGTCTAAGTGAAGATATGGAATTAGCCCATATTTTAATGATAAATAAGTCCACCAGACTAGCAAATGATCTTATTGAAGGAATCAATAAGGATGAATTTATGAGAGGTTCTTCAGAAGACTTTCTCCAAAATATAGTGAATATGTTATCAACAGTATTCCTAGGAACAAATTATCTTAATGACGGTGAAAAACAAGTTAGGATAAAACAAGAAGAAGCTAGGGAACGCATGACTAAAATACAGATCTGTGATCTGTGTTATTTAGATCAGTTCACCTGTGATTATGAGGAAGCCTTATTAAGTGTACCTAACACAGAATGGGTTAGTTACATTGAAGGATACCTTAGAAAGATTCCTTATATAGGAAAAGAAAGCCTTGAAGAATATCAAGCCTTACCACCCATTAGCAAATTAAGTTTAATGGTTGCTAAAAATATAGTTTCTAAGAAACTAACTAAAATATGTACCGAAAGACAGTTACTAAAAAGAACAAAGAAGATTAATCTTTGTTGTCCTGAATTCCAAGGACCAGAAACCATGTATGGTTGTCAAACTATTCCACAAATTAAAAAATGGAAGAAAAAGATCAAAAAGAAATATAGGTTTAGAAAACCTAAGAAAAAGAAGTATTATAAAAACCCGAAACGGTATAAAAAATACTTTGGTCACCAAGGTAGAAAGAAACGTTTTTTCAAAAGAAAAAACTACAAAGACCTCAAAGGACTCAATGATGAGCCCAAAGAGATATCCCAAACGGATAAACAAAAATTCTGTCCACAGAAAAAGAAAACATGCAAATGTTGGATTTGCCAGGAAATTGGACATATGAGTTATGAATGTCCAAACACCAAATCATCAAAAGCCCATGCTAAGGCCTTTGAAGAAATATTTCTAGAGGAAGCCCTAGAACAATACAATCTAGCCCCGCTAGAAACTTTAGATGATGTCACTAGTGACGAAGAACTCTATTATTTAGAGTCAGAAACAGATAGCGAAACCGATGACTATTCAGAGACAAGCTCTGATTTCTCGGATCAAGAGTAATCTTGAAGATAAGATTCCCACATGGAAAGAGTTAGAAACAAAAGAAGGATGGGACCTACTTCTGAATGATAGCACTACCTCGTGCTTAGAACCCAATAATGAGATTAAACAACTCACAGACAAAGAAATCAACGACTTTCTTGATTACGATACTTTACCTTTATGTAAAGTAGAAGAGACTATAGATTTAAGCCAAGTCGTTTGGACTGACTTAACTACTATACCCCAAGAAAAGATTCTCGATTTAGGACGTGTTGCCAGACAAACACGCACTCATGTAAATTCCATTTACATTCGAGGAACTTTATCCTTTAGTGGATATAGAAAATTTAACGTAGATTGCTACGTAGATACAGGTGCTAGTATGTGTCTTGCTAACAAGAACATTATACCACCACATTTTTGAACTAAAACTCCAAACCCAATATGTGCTAAGTTAGCAGATGATACTATCCACACATTAGATGTAGTGGCTGAACGTATAGAAATTCTTATCCAGGATAAGATTTTTATCATCCCAACTTTATATCAAACCGAATCTCGGTATGATATTCTTTTAGGTAATAATTTCTGTCGACTCTATGAGCCGTTTGCCCAATGGGGTAAAATTATTATCTTTCACCATGAAGGACAAACTGTTGTTTGCCCTAAAATAACTAAGGCTTATCATCGTGGTCAGCCTGGTTTTTTAGATTCTCAGAAACATGGAAGTAATTCCAAGGTTCCTGAACCCGAAAATATTGTTCAAAATCTAGATTTTGATCAAAAAAGTCTGGGGGAGAGTATCTGTACTTTCTCACCTTCCGAAGATTTTTTATTAAATCTCATGAGTTTATCTACCATTGAAGATAAACTTAAAATGGTTTGTAGTGACAACCCATTAGATAACAATATCTCTAAATATCAATTTAGAGCTCACATAGAATTAGTTGATAAAACAACTAAAATCAAGGTTCCACCCATGCAGTACACTGCACCGGACAGAGAAGAATTTGCAAAACAAATTCAGGAATTATTAGATGCCAATCTAATAGAACCAAACAAATCTCCACACTTTAGTCCTGCTTTCCTAGTCAATAAGCACTCGGAACAGAAACGTGGAAAAAGAAGAATGGTCATTAATTATAAAAAACTTAATGATCATACTATAGGTGATGGTTATCTATTACCTAGAAAAGACGAACTGTTAGATCAGATTCGTGGGAAAAAGCTATTTTCCTCTTTTGATTGCAAAAGTGGATTTTGGCAAGTGCTGTTAGATGACAGCTCACAAAGTTTAACTGCTTTCACATGCCCCCAAGGACACTTTCAGTGGAAAGTCATGCCTTTCGGCTTAAAGCAGGCCCCATCCATATTTCAGAGACATATGGATGAGACCTTTAAAGGATTTGAATCCTTTTGTAGGGTCTACGTAGATGATATTATTGTGTTTAGCAATAATGATAAAGATCACATCTCACATGTGACTAGAGTTCTTGATAGGTGTAAAGAAATAGGAGTTATCCTGTCTTTACCTAAAGCACAATTATTCAAAGAAAGCATAAACTTTCTCGGGTTAATAATTGACAAAGGACAAATAAAATTGCAAAGTCACATAGGTAACCACTTAAGTGAATTTGACAGTAATATAGCTGACAAGAAACAGCTACAGAGATTTTTAGGAATATTGAATTATATTTCTAATTTTTGCCCTAAGGTAGCACAAATTCGTCAACCTTTACAGGCAAAGTTAAAAAAGGACACTGTTTGGCAGTGGTCTAAAGAAGATACCAACTATGTTGATAAAATCAAAAAGGCAATAAATCATCTTCCACCAGTCCATCACCCTGGACCAGAAGAGCCTTTAATTATTGAGACTGACGCCTCAGACAAATATTGGGGAGGAATCCTTAAATCTCAACCACAGGAAGGACCTGAATTAATATGTGGATATGCCAGCGGGACTTTTAAACCAGCTGAACAAAATTACCACAGTAACGAAAAGGAGCTTCTCGCCCTTATAAATACCATAAAACGGTTTCAAGTATATCTCATCCCAGTGAGATTCAAAGCTAGAACTGATAATAAACATGTGTTTTATTTTCTAAACACTAATATTACAGGTTCATATAAGCAAGGAAGGCTTGTCAGGTGGCAACTCTGGTTGCAATACTTCGACATAGATTTTGAACACGTTGAGGGAATCAAAAACGTGTTTGCAGACGCTCTCTCTAGAGAGTTATCAAAGGTATGTCTAGATCAGACATAGTAGAAGAGATCAACGATCTCGACATAAAGATTGCGAAGACGCAAAAAAGGATTCAGGAGAAGCAACTCAAGCTTGAGAGGCTCACTGAAAAAAGAGATAAGTTATCTCTAAAGTTAGACACTAAACCCATTAGTGCAGAAGGTCTTCTTGAAAGATTTTCCGAAAAGATGGCAGTTGCCAAGGAAACTGGTCAGTCTTCACAGACTCCTTCCAGTCCAGAAGATTTGGTTATTTCAAAACCAAAAATCCTTAACCAAGGATTCCAAAAGATAGAGTCAGCTATCAAGCTCTCTAATCCATATTCTGTGCCAGAAGCACACAAATGTTATGTTATTTTTGCAGGACCCAATGCTGGAGTCTATAGAGAATGGTCTACCGTCCAACCATTGGTATCAGGTAAACCATATGCCTATCAAGGTTACAAAAGTTATGATTTGGCCCGAAAAGCTTTTTATGATTATTGTACTAAAAACAATACTCCTCTTCAAAATGTTCCCCGACTGATTACTCCGGTAGATGTCATTGAACCAAAAATATCAAAAGTCCCTACTTTTGCAGAAAAAGCCAAAATGCCTGCCAATCCGGTAGTCAATAGAGCCTTTGCTAGGTTTAACAAAATCAGGACTGTAAACCCTGATGATCATGAATTTGTTTCCATCGAAACATTTGATCATTACTATGCTCTAGCCGAGTCAACTTGTTCTGATGAACAAAACCACTTCTTTGTAAGTGAAACCAAAGGATTTCGTTTATTTAACGTTACCATAGGAGCAAGCCCCAAGTTTGTTCAAACCCTTTTTTATTGTGGACTGCTAAATGCAGCTTACCCTAGTCCTAATCTTAAGGAAATAAGCCTCCTTCCCCCAAAAGTATTGACAGCAGTAAAACACTACCGTCAAAAGGTCTTACAAGATCCAGAAAGAAGAGTCTACCTCTCCTTTAAAAGTTCATTCCTTGACTGGGAAGAAACTGAAGATGAGACAGACAGTCTCAGGAACTACCCAGCGTACCATTACATTAAAATGGGACTGCTAAAGAAACAAATAGATGTACGTCCTTGTACAGAAACAAAGAATCCAACTCCCAATCTGCACCAAGCACTTCCGGAGCTGAGAGCACAAACATTAGGCCATGTGCTTAAGAAAATCAGGACTTCCCTGTTCACTGACTCGAAGGTCAGGATAAATTATCAGAGCGATCATGTTCTGCTGGCTACTGATAGCCTACAATCAATCAGCCCTGAGGACTGCAAGAGGATAGAACTGTTCGAAAAGCAATTCTATTGCAATGATTTAGCCATTTCCGTGGCTACAAAAAGAAAGTTTTGTTCCTACGCAAGTGAGGACCACAAATGTGACTTCTGTCCAGAAGACGATAAAATGGAGACATGCTCCTCCAACAGTGGTGAACACTCAGAAGATTCCTGCCAACCAGGAAAGAGAAGAGAAGCCGACGAAATGTAATAGTCAGGCTACTATTCAGTGGACCCTACCACTATAAAAAGGAACTATGTAGTTCTTTTTACTATTAATGTTTGCGGCTATAAAAGCCATACACCATGTAACTAGAACTTCGGACTAATTCTGAAGCACCAACCCTGTTTGAAAAAACCTTTCTTATCTTGTAACAAATTTTCCTTCAATAAAGAAAATCCTTCACAGGATTTAAAAGTTTTAATATATCAACCTTGTGTTGATAATCTTAAGTTCGTAAAGAACTTCTAAAGTGTCTACCTGCATTCTGTAAGTAGCCTACTACATCAGTCGCCTGAATAACATCTGAATAGCACAAGTAAGTCTCGATGAAGAGAGAGAGAAGGGCAGCAGTGTTGATGTTGGCGCCGTATAATGGCGCAGTGTTGATAATCTGGTTTGTATTTTTATACGGCGCCAACATCAACACTGCTGCCCTTCTCTCTCTCTTCATCGAGACTTACTTGTGCTATTCAGATGCTATTCAGGCGACTGATGTAGTAGGCTACTTACAGAATGCAGGTAGACACTTTAGAAGTTCTTTACGAACTTAAGATTATCAACACAAGGTTGATATATTAAAACTTTTAAATCCTGTGAAGGATTTTCTTTATTGAAGGAAAATTTGTTACAAGATAAGAAAGGTTTTTTCAAATAGGGTTGGTGCTTCAGAATTAGTCCGAAGTTCTAGTTACATGGTGTATGGCTTTTATAGCCGCAAACATTAATAGTAAAAAGAACTACATAGTTCCTTTTTATAGTGGTAGGGTCCACTGAATAGTAGCCTGACTATTACATTTCGTCGGCTTCTCTTCTCTTTCCTGGTTGGCAGGAATCTTCTGAGTGTTCACCACTGTTGGAGGAGCATGTCTCCATTTTATCGTCTTCTGGACAGAAGTCACATTTGTGGTCCTCACTTGCGTAGGAACAAAACTTTCTTTTTGTAGCCACGGAAATGGCTAAATCATTGCAATAGAATTGCTTTTCGAACAGTTCTATCCTCTTGCAGTCCTCAGGGCTGATTGATTGTAGGCTATCAGTAGCCAGCAGAACATGATCGCTCTGATAATTTATCCTGACCTTCGAGTCAGTGAACAGGGAAGTCCTGATTTTCTTAAGCACATGGCCTAATGTTTGTGCTCTCAGCTCCGGAAGTGCTTGGTGCAGATTGGGAGTTGGATTCTTTGTTTCTGTACAAGGACGTACATCTATTTGTTTCTTTAGCAGTCCCATTTTAATGTAATGGTACGCTGGGTAGTTCCTGAGACTGTCTGTCTCATCTTCAGTTTCTTCCCAGTCAAGGAATGAACTTTTAAAGGAGAGGTAGACTCTTCTTTCTGGATCTTGTAAGACCTTTTGACGGTAGTGCTTTACTGCTGTCAATACTTTTGGGGGAAGGAGGCTTATTTCCTTAAGATTAGGACTAGGGTAAGCTGCATTTAGCAGTCCACAATAAAAAAGGGTTTGAACAAACTTGGGGCTTGCTCCTATGGTAACGTTAAATAAACGAAATCCTTTGGTTTCACTTACAAAGAAGTGGTTTTGTTCATCAGAACAAGTTGACTCGGCTAGAGCATAGTAATGATCAAATGTTTCGATGGAAACAAATTCATGATCATCAGGGTTTACAGTCCTGATTTTGTTAAACCTAGCAAAGGCTCTATTGACTACCGGATTGGCAGGCATTTTGGCTTTTTCTGCAAAAGTAGGGACTTTTGATATTTTTGGTTCAATGACATCTACCGGAGTAATCAGTCGGGGAACATTTTGAAGAGGAGTATTGTTTTTAGTACAATAATCATAAAAAGCTTTTCGGGCCAAATCATAACTTTTGTAACCTTGATAGGCATATGGTTTACCTGATACCAATGGTTGGACGGTAGACCATTCTCTATAGACTCCAGCATTGGGTCCTGCAAAAATAACATAACATTTGTGTGCTTCTGGCACAGAATATGGATTAGAGAGCTTGATAGCTGACTCTATCTTTTGGAATCCTTGGTTAAGGATTTTTGGTTTTGAAATAACCAAATCTTCTGGACTGGAAGGAGTCTGTGAAGACTGACCAGTTTCCTTGGCAACTGCCATCTTTTCGGAAAATCTTTCAAGAAGACCTTCTGCACTAATGGGTTTAGTGTCTAACTTTAGAGATAACTTATCTCTTTTTTCAGTGAGCCTCTCAAGCTTGAGTTGCTTCTCCTGAATCCTTTTTTGCGTCTTCGCAATCTTTATGTCGAGATCGTTGATCTCTTCTACTATGTCTGATCTAGACATACCTTTGATAACTCTCTAGAGAGAGCGTCTGCAAACACGTTTTTGATTCCCTCAACGTGTTCAAAATCTATGTCGAAGTATTGCAACCAGAGTTGCCACCTGACAAGCCTTCCTTGCTTATATGAACCTGTAATATTAGTGTTTAGAAAATAAAACACATGTTTATTATCAGTTCTAGCTTTGAATCTCACTGGGATGAGATATACTTGAAACCGTTTTATGGTATTTATAAGGGCGAGAAGCTCCTTTTCGTTACTGTGGTAATTTTGTTCAGCTGGTTTAAAAGTCCCGCTGGCATATCCACATATTAATTCAGGTCCTTCCTGTGGTTGAGATTTAAGGATTCCTCCCCAATATTTGTCTGAGGCGTCAGTCTCAATAATTAAAGGCTCTTCTGGTCCAGGGTGATGGACTGGTGGAAGATGATTTATTGCCTTTTTGATTTTATCAACATAGTTGGTATCTTCTTTAGACCACTGCCAAACAGTGTCCTTTTTTAACTTTGCCTGTAAAGGTTGACGAATTTGTGCTACCTTAGGGCAAAAATTAGAAATATAATTCAATATTCCTAAAAATCTCTGTAGCTGTTTCTTGTCAGCTATATTACTGTCAAATTCACTTAAGTGGTTACCTATGTGACTTTGCAATTTTATTTGTCCTTTGTCAATTATTAACCCGAGAAAGTTTATGCTTTCTTTGAATAATTGTGCTTTAGGTAAAGACAGGATAACTCCTATTTCTTTACACCTATCAAGAACTCTAGTCACATGTGAGATGTGATCTTTATCATTATTGCTAAACACAATAATATCATCTACGTAGACCCTACAAAAGGATTCAAATCCTTTAAAGGTCTCATCCATATGTCTCTGAAATATGGATGGGGCCTGCTTTAAGCCGAAAGGCATGACTTTCCACTGAAAGTGTCCTTGGGGGCATGTGAAAGCAGTTAAACTTTGTGAGCTGTCATCTAACAGCACTTGCCAAAATCCACTTTTGCAATCAAAAGAGGAAAATAGCTTTTTCCCATGAATCTGATCTAACAGTTCGTCTTTTCTAGGTAATAGATAACCATCACCTATAGTATGATCATTAAGTTTTTTATAATTAATGACCATTCTTCTTTTTCCACGTTTCTGTTCCGAGTGCTTATTGACTAGGAAAGCAGGACTAAAGTGTGGAGATTTGTTTGGTTCTATTAGATTGGCATCTAATAATTCCTGAATTTGTTTTGCAAATTCTTCTCTGTCCGGTGCAGTGTACTGCATGGGTGGAACCTTGATTTTAGTTGTTTTATCAACTAATTCTATGTGAGCTCTAAATTGATATTTAGAGATATTGTTATCTAATGGGTTGTCACTACAAACCATTTTAAGTTTATCTTCAATGGTAGATAAACTCATGAGATTTAATAAAAAATCTTCGGAAGGTGAGAAAGTACAGATACTCTCCCCCAGACTTTTTTGATCAAAATCTAGATTTTGAACAATATTTTCGGGTTCAGGAACCTTGGAATTACTTTCATGTTTCTGAGAATCTAAAAAACCAGGCTGACCACGATGATAAGCCTTAGTTATTTTAGGGCAAACAACAGTTTGTCCTTCATGGTGAAAGATAATAATTTTACCCCATTGGGCAAACGGCTCATAGAGTCGACAGAAATTATTACCTAAAAGAATATCATACCGAGATTCGGTTTGATATAAAGTTGGGATGATAAAAATCTTATCCTGGATAAGAATTTCTATACGTTCAGCCACTACATCTAATGTGTGGATAGTATCATCTGCTAACTTAGCATATATTGGGTTTGGAGTTTTAGTCCAAAAATGTGGTGGTATAATGTTCTTGTTAGCAAGACACATACTAGCACCTGTATCTACGTAGCAATCTACGTTAAATTTTCTATATCCACTAAAGGATAAAGTTCCTCGAATGTAAATGGAATTTACATGAGTGCGTGTTTGTCTGGCAACACGTTCTAAATCGAGAATCTTTTCTTGGGGTATAGTAGTTAAGTCAGTCCAAACGACTTGGCTTAAATTTATAGTCTCTTCTACTTTACATAAAGGTAAAGTATCGTAATCAAGAAAGTCGTTGATTTCTTTGTCTGTGAGTTGTTTAATCTCATTATTGGGTTCTAAGCACGAGGTAGTGCTATCATTCAGAAGTAGGTCCCATCCTTCTTCTGTTTCTAACTCTTCCCATGTGGGAATCTTATCTTCAAGATTACTCTTGATCCGAGAAATCAGAGCTTGTCTCTGAATAGTCATCGGTTTCGCTATCTGTTTCTGACTCTAAATAATAGAGTTCTTCGTCACTAGTGACATCATCTAAAGTTTCTAGCGGGGCTAAATTGTATTGTTCTAGGGAATAGCAATCAAAATAATGGAGACTAAATCTGATAAGAAGAAAAACTAAAGGAGGATAAAATCATAAAAAAAAGAAAGAAATTATCTTAAATAAAATAAATAATAATAAAAAAATTAAGATCAAATCTAACTTATGAAAAAATTGGAGTATAAAATTAAAAAACCAAAATTCAAATTTTATAAAATATTTCAAATAAAATAAATAATAATTAAAAATATAGAGCAAATTTGAAGGTAAACAAAATGAAAAGTTGTTTTGAAAATTCAAAGCGTTAGACGCAAAAATTGATGAGAATAGAAAAATGAAGGGATAATAGAAGATAAGAAGCCACTAACACCAAATTAAAGGTCAATAAATCACACGCTCTACTTAAGAGTGGAGGGGCTACCATGATGATTCGATTGTTGTCCTAGAAGCCACCAAATAGCACAAAACAATCTGCATGTTGATTAATACATTGCACATGTCAATCATTGTGTTTTTTAAATAATATTTATATTTATTAAATTATTAACTTGATGCCTAAGTCAACTTAATTATTACTAAAAAAATCAAGATGAAAATAAAAAAGCCCTAGATGTAGTTAATTGTTTTTGTTCTTAAGAGTAATTTAATTATTTTACCATACTTAAAAAAAGTAAAATAGACCCTAAATCATAGTTAAATAATTTTTTTAAAAGGATAATTTAATCATTCTACCGCGCATCAAAAAGTTGGAAAGATCAATATGCTCTTAATCATTCTGATAATTATTAATTGATCTTGATAAACTATCTAATTACCTTTAATAGCCAATTCACCGACTTTTGTTTAGAAAAGCAAAATAGTAATTATATTGTTTCAATCCACAATAATTTATCTCCAAGTATACAATAACTTTGCTTTGGAGATTTAGTTTTTTTTATTACTAATATATATAATACGGTCCAATTTAGGTGTCCTTTAGATTTTAGGCAACTAATACAATAAAAAATTTTATGGTGCTAAAAAAATATATAGTGATATTCTATTAGTTATTTCTAGTGTTTATTTTGAAAAAAAAAACAACCTACACAAAGAAGAGAGATAAAATATAATCTATCAAAAGTAATAAAAATATTTTCAATTAGGATTTCTTTATTTTGCTTGTTTCTATATTCTTATTTTTTTAAAGAGTATTTTAATAAATAACTAGTAAGATATCATTAATTACTTTTAAATACCAAAAAAATTCAAAAAAATACTTTCTTTATTCTCATAAGCTTGCTCACAGGAATAACTCAGGACAAAGCATAAAGCCGAAAAAAGAAAAAACAAAAAGTGCACTTTAATAGACCCAATCACTAAAGATCCATAAATAGAGTGAATACTATTATATTTGATTTTAATTGAGTTAGATTGGGATTTATTTTAAATGAGTTCATGTTATGATTTTGACTCAAAAAATTCATTAGGCTTCAACAAATGTCCTAACTCTTTTTTATTGCAGAGAGAAAAGGGAAAAAATTTCATATGTAAAAGGTACAAGCTGGAGTTTATTAACTTTAATTATTAACATTGTAAAGTAGCCTCTCTTTTTTTTTTTATTGCTATACACTACGTGGTGCAGCACAAAACAAATGAGTATTTTCTTGCCCTAACATTCAATTACTAAATTGAATTGATTTAATTAATATTAATATAAATATATAAATCAATATAGATAGAAGTGAGGTGAAGAGCTTCTTGTTTCATATACTTTCAAGGCAGTATTTATTGACACTTTTTTGATGCACTAATCAGGTACTAAACTTCACTTCTGGGTCAAAAGAATAGGGCACTACTAGTCTATAATAGTCTGCATAGACTATGTAAGAAAATACCAAATTTACTAATTGCATGTTAATTTGATCCAACGAAACTCTATTGGATCAAGCCTAAACGCCCCATAAGAATTCTTCAACAAAACTTTGAAGACAAATTAAATGTACTCTTTAAAGTATTAAATCATCAAATCTTGCTTCGTAATACAAGCTCAAATTCATGTTCTTGCAAATCACAATTCTTGGCTTGATTTCTCAAATGAATCAAGTCACCATATATCAAATCTAATGGAAAACTCCGAGGATTGTCTTATTCTTTTTTAAAAAAATAGTTTAGAAAGAGATTGTACCCGATCATAAATTTAATAAAATCATATATTTATACATGTATGCTTGTTTAATTTCAAATGCTCAAAATTGTGTCCACGAACATCATTTGGGAAAAAAAAAAAGTGAAATTGAGTCTCACGTGAATTTTAATTTGATCAACTAGGTTTAACCAGGTCAATTCTTAACTTAGTTAGACATGAAATCCTGCTCAAGCTAGGTCTTAGGTTGACTTGCCTGTCAAATCGAGTTTTATAACAATAGAATGTATAGAATAAAAAATCCAAAACTTCGATTCGATTCATCAGGCAAGGCTACCAAACTTCTTGTGCCCTCTTCGAGTTAACTCAATTCTCTTTTTCTCTTGTTTTTTTCTTATTCTTTTATCAGAGAAATTATATTTTAAGGTGGTGTTTGTCATTGTGGTCAACTATGTTTTTGAAAAACTTTGAATTTTTTTAGCTTTAAGTCATTATTATTATTATTTTGTACTTTTATATTGTTTTAATGTGGTAATATTAAAAATAAAAAAAAATATTATTTAATATATTTTCAATTGAAAAATACTTTAAAAAACAATATAAAAAAAACCAAAAACAAAAGACAAGGAACTTATTAGCTAGATTAGCTAATTTCTAACGACATGGTAACCTGACAAAAATAGCCTATTAGGGTCTAGTAAACCTATTTATAGTATTGGCTTAGGTTAGGTTTGGATTTGTTTTCTTATCATGGGCCTGGACCTACTATTTGAGCTTATACTTTTGCTAAATTGATCGATGATGGGCTTTTGACCCATGTGAAAATAATTAAAAGAAAAATCCAAATCTCTAACATTATATATATATATATATATATATATATATATATATATCTAAGCACACACTTAATTAACAAAAACAAAAACAAAAACAAAAATAGAATGGTAAAACATTGTGGTGTACTTTTTTTTTCCATCTCTTCAAAAATTAGTATTCATAACATAGTTTTAAAACTCGACTCGGTGAGTTGATCCGAGACCTGGTTGACCCAGGACTGGAATCGAGTCGGGTTTATGAAAAAATAACGGTAGTTAAAAACTCAGCTGGCCCGGTGACCTGGCTGGCCCAACAAGATCCTATTAAAAACTCGGTTGCAACTCGTTGACTATTTTTTTTTTTTTACCAAAACAACATCGTTTTGATTTATAAAAACATAAAGTTGACTCAGGTGACCCGGTCAAAACTCGGTGACCCGAGCCTTGGGTCGAATCGACCACCGGACTGGGTTTAAAAACACTGATTCATAAGTATTATTTTAATAAAGAAACAACAACACGATAGTAGAACACCATGACGCCCTCTCTTGTTCATCACGATAGTGAAATCACTATTCAAAAACTATTCTTTTTATTTTATTTTATTTTGGTTATCCAAATTCAATTTCTTTCAATTTATTCATCAAAATTTATTTTTTATGTCAGTTAGTTTTAATGTTTATTAACATGTCAAATTTACATAGCAAAATATTTAATTATTGTAAAAAAATAAAATTAAACAACAACCATCAAAATTGATATTTGTGAAAAATAAATGTAGACTTTTTGTTAACGAGGCGCGTCAAAATATAGTTAGTCCCTCCATTTTAATTTTCTTAAAGTTTAGCATGTTCTAGTTTCGGAATGTTCATTTATATCATAAAGTTCATTTTATTTGCATTCCAATCCCTAAAATTTAAGAGAACATGGAGAAAATTGTTAGAAAATCAAGAACAAAGAGAAAGCTTTTAGGTGGCCGTTTCGGACCACCAATGACTTTTATTTTCATGACTATGGGTTTGTCTATAAAAGTGTAACTTAATGGAGGTGGTTTTTATTTTCAATGACACGGAGAAAAGTATATCAAAACTCGTAAAGTTTTTCCTATTTGATTTATATTTTTTATCCGATTAAAATATGTTTTGCTGTTTGAAACGGGCTTATAGTGGTTTATGGAATTCTTCATATTTTCTTATGAAAAAATTGTTAAAATTTGGATTTTTAGGGGTCTAAAAGCTTAAACCTCAATTTTCAAATTACTGAATGCATCTCCAATGATTGGAAAAGGAGGCCGAATTGGATGGTTTTTTTTCAATTTTGAAAAAAAAAAAAAAAACCTATTGAGAGGATGACCCTTGATGAAAAAAAAAAAGAAGTAAAAACCAAGAGCATTTAGGTTTTCATATTGGTTAGATATGCATGTCCAATCCTTGTGCGCCTTGCTATTTTTTTATATATTCTTTTTTATTAAATTATTTTTTAATAAAAAATATTTAAATAATTTTTAAATAACCATCCAATCATGCCATTATTTTAAAATAATATTAGCATTTTCTATGGTAATATTAGCGATTGTTTTTTTGAATAGGTATATATGTATCTAATATAAATGATTTTCTAAATATGTATGAAATATTTATTTTTAAATGTTAATTTTATTAAATACTTTTACTAATACATCTCTATCAAAAATAATAATTCATTAGTTTTTTATTTATTTATTAAAACTTGCTTTTAAGACTATAATAATTTTTTGTCTAGAAAAAAAGATTTTTGATAAATGATATCTTGTTAAGGGAAAAAAAGGCATCAGTAAGGGAACATGTTTTGATTAAGTTAATTTCTTATATTTATTTCAAATTGTTAGAATTGATATTGATTTTAATTGCTTACAATTTCTAAGCAATAAAAAAAACTAAAGAAAAATATATGATTTTTTTTTAAAAAAAATACATTACTTAAAAAATATATTTTATAAAAAAAATTTAAAGTATGATATTTGTAATGAAAATCTATTTTTATTATTATATAATCAAATAAAAAAATTTCAAAGAATACCCCGCATAAAAATTAATTAATTATATATATATATATATATATCTTTAAAATTTTTATTTTAATACTCAACTAATATTAATAACTTTTTCACGTTTTATTAACTTATTTAATTTTCTCTGTATTTACACTAAATACGGGTAAACTTTTCAATTCTTAATTTAAATTTTCCTAATAAACCAATGATATGAACATCGAAGGAGAGATGGGCCAAAGAAGGCCCAAAAGTCTTCCTTTGAAAGAATATTTTTTTTGTGAGGAGGAAGGATAAGGTGAGGCGGGTTATTGTTTTAAGGGTGAGACAGAGAGAGATTCTGAGAAGATAGAAAGGAAAAGAATGGGGAGCAGCGGTACTTGTTCTCTTTGGAGTGGGTTCTTAGGAAGTGGGGGGCAGCAGCTCCGGGCATCGGTGGCAGCGGCGAAGCAGAGGACAAGCCCAAGCCTAAGCTTTTTAACAGTTGAAGCCAAAGCCAAAACTAGACGCGAAGACAGGACTGCTCGCCATATTCGTATCAGAAAGAAGGTCTCTCTCTCTTTGCACTTCTTTATGTGATGTGATGACTTTTAGATAATCCCACCTCAGATGGGGTCTAAAAATTCCTTAAACTCGTATATAAAAAGCTAAATCCTTTTGTTTTCCCCACATTTTTTCATAATTAATTAATGCTTTGGATTGTTGTCTCGGCTGGTCTTGAGTTGGCTGTGGAATCTTGGTCTCAGGTGGAAGGGACTCCAGATAGGCCTAGATTGTGTGTCTTCCGTTCCAACAAGCATCTCTACGTCCAAGTGATTGATGATACAAAGATGCACACGCTCGCTTCCGCTTCAACCATGCAGAAGCCCTTCGCTCAAGACTTTGATTACTCTTCTGGTCCAACCATTGTAAGCTTACAAACGCTACAGTCTATCTTTGATGTTTTCTTTTCCTTTGCAATGTCTATTACAGCTACATAGTTTTAGCCATGCCAACTTCTTCATTCTTATTCTGTGATAGTCTTTTTAAAAATCTACAAATTGTTGCTTCTTCTTAACCAAGATTTAAAGAGAGTTTGGAGCAAAACTGTGATGTAAACCAAACACTTTCAAATTTGTGGTTGGGGCAAAACGTGGACGGACACAAACGGAGCCTTAATACTTGTGCTTTTAGATGCATTGCTGACTGAATTATGACCCCCCTACCAACAACCCTCCCTGAATCACTTCATTTCTGTGCTCCTGCCGTTTTGCCAAACTATTTCTCATTGATTGCAAGCTAAGCTTTTGTTTCTACTACCTTTTCCTTTCTCACCAGGAAGTAGCTAAGAAGGTAGGTGAAGTCATTGCAAAATCTTGTTTAGAGAAGGGGATAACTAAGGTGGCTTTTGACAGAGGTGGGTACCCTTATCATGGGCGTGTAGCAGCCCTTGCAGATGCAGCTCGGGAAAATGGCCTTCAATTCTAGAAATGTGATTGGTCAGTCACTTTTGAGCATTCTTTTTTCCTCTTCTTTTTGAACTTTGTGATGGAATCATGGATGAATTTGTTGGTGAAACTCTGTAATTTTGTTTATTACTGAAAGTGGAAAAGTTCTTTAGTTCTCTTGGTCAATTCATATCATTTAAATTTGAAAAAAGGAAATCAAATTCAAATGTGTCCTCTTATTTTGATGGACGGAATTCACATTGAGCTTGACAACTATTCTTTCCTCTCCCACCAGTGGGCTGGGAGCTGAAATGCATAAGCCCATAATCGCTTGGAGTGGCAGCTTAGTACAACATAAAGTTGATTGCTAGGAGTGTGATAGGAGCATTTATGCTGGAAAAGAAAAGTAGGAGCAAACGATTCTAAGGAAGCTCTGTGAAGAAATTCAATATCCCAGTCAGTCATTAGCTATACCGGTATTAAATAAGGGAAGAACAAGAACAATGTCACTTGAAATTGTGTCTTTAATTATGACGACTTCTGTTGTCTTTGAATACTTGATAGGAAGAGGCTATAAGCAAGTTGTTTTTTTGCTTGGAACAACCTTTCTCATGCCAAGTATTTAGATATATCACATCCCTAGATTCAAATATAGAGAGAAGGCTTCATGTTGAGCATGCATATAGAGGCAAGTAGCCTATCTTTAGCATATTTACATAGCAGTGAAGGCCTTTGAGTTAAGTGGTTATTTCAATGGTACCGAAGCTCTGTTTGATCTAGCATCTGAGAGGTCCAAGTATTGGGACTAATACTCTAATGTATTTGCAAATTAAATATTGCACATCTCAGTTTGGCCAATCATACATGAATTCCCAAAATCCAGTCTGTCCATTCATCCCATACATACCTTCTTTTGATATTAGCCACGAGCATTGAGTCTCGCATCTTGTGTGATTCCTTGAAAACGAGTATGCATCAAAATGGGATCTCCTAGCATTTTCCCATTCCATATCACAATAAAATAGAGTAGTTCCCCATGCATTGACTGAGAAGTCCCAACCAAATTCACTTCCATCGGCTATGTCCTGCTGGCCAAGATCATCATCTTTTGACTGACAATGTATGTTCAAGTTTTCCCCATTGCCTAATCTGTTCTTGATCCTTGCATGCACGTCATCTGAAAGAACCATCCTGGAGAAGCTGAATACCAGGAGCAACACCACATGATAGCCTTATTTATGTGAGCTTGTTCAGCATCTTGCGATAATTTTAGTTAATATTGTCAGCCACAAAGAAATGAGATCCGATCCTGTTTACAAAATTAAGGATTGGCGATGCTTTCTAGTACGGTTCCTTGTTTTATTACAGGAAGTAACGTCATCCTTGTTTTAACTGCCGAACGACAAGGTTCTGGCATTGGGATTGCTGGACTCATGACTCACGTACTGATCTGATCTTGCTACACTGAACAATTTTACTCACAATTCTTCTAATCAATGACTTTTGTTCCTAGTACGATCACCATCATAACCATTGCTATTTTTCTCAAATTATTTTAGTAATTATTATCAATTAATTCATTATTTGCAATACTCATTAGACATTTATTTGCTAGAAATTGAGAAGTTTGTGCTTAATTTTTAAAACCAAGAGCAGAAAAGATTCACCAGAACTGAAACCTGCTTCCTTAAATGAAGTTATATGGGTAACAAAACAAATAAATAAAACTTACTTGAAAATATATTAAAATAATTTTTTTATTTTTAAAAATATTATTTTTAACATCAATATATTAAAATAACCCAGAAACACTAAAAGTAAAAAAAAAAACCCTGAAGTAGCTATCATTGAGCATTTAACAAGAAGAAGCCCTCCTCCCCCTTTCATAGCCATCCTATATATACCCAAGTAGACATTCCAAATTTTAACTGCCTTGGGCTGTCCCCCTTGAGGAATATTTTTGTTATCGTTAACAGTTCATAAATAGCTTGCCTAATTTCATTGCTATGAATAAGGATCGACAAGGAGAAGGTTGCCTTCTCTGGCACAAAATGCGCACGCAGCTCATGCATTCTTCCCCACAGCTAGCTAGCCCTCAATTTAAATGTATTAGCAATAATATGCGTGCTCTATAAATAGTTTTACGTTGGATAATTTTTATTTTTTTTCCTGAAAAGATTAATTCCAAGCTTGTTGAGAACCCCAGTTTTTCCTCCTCTCTGGTAATAAACCTGTGGGGTGCTGTTGCTCATGTTATATATATGTAAGAAATAGTGTTTATCTAGGGTTCGTGTGAGAATATGGCCACCAACACAAGTAATGTAACAGCTGCATTGCCAAAGCCTATGAAGGCAACGTCAAATGGAGCGTTTCAGCGTGAGAATCCATTAGATTATGCGCTTCCTCTGTTGATCCTTCAGATATGTTTGGTCGTCGCTTTTACAAGGACCCTTGCATTCCTTCTGAAGCCCCTCAGGCAACCCAGAGTCATTGCTGAGATCATTGTAAGTTTCTGCTCTTGAATACCATCATCATCGTGCACGTGATCTTGTCTTTTATATATCAACGACTATGTTCTTCGATAAAAGGAGTTGAGAAATTTCTGCAGGGAGGAATACTGCTTGGACCATCTGCATTGGGAAGAAGCGAGAGATTTCTTCACACGGTGTTCCCACCAAAGAGCATGACTGTCCTGGACACGGTCGCCAACATCGGTCTCCTTTTCTTCTTGTTTTTGGTGGGTTTAGAGCTTGACATTCGATCCATTCGTCGCACTGGAACGAAGTCCTTGGCAATAGCCGGCGCTGGCATCACCCTTCCTTTCCTTTTAGGAATCGGCACCTCGTTTGTTCTTCGTTCCACCATATCCAAAGGAAGCGCTCACGCCCCTTTCCTTGTCTTCATGGGCGTCTCTCTCTCCATCACCGCTTTCCCAGTCCTGGCCCGTATCTTGGCGGAACTCAAGCTTCTAACCACCGATGTGGGCCGCATAGCAATGTCTGCAGCTGCAGTCAATGATGTTGTTGCCTGGATTCTCCTTGCACTTGCCATAGCTCTCTCAGGCAGCAACACTTCTCCGCTTATCTCCTTATGGGTCCTCCTTTGTGGCGTGGGGTTTGTTGTGTTTTCCGTTTACGTCATAAGACCGTTACTGGAGCTTATGGCCCGGCGCAGCCCTGACGGCGAGCCGGTGAAAGAGATCTACATTTGCATCACGTTGTCACTTGTGTTGGCTTCCTCTTTCGTCACCGACTCCATCGGTATACATGCACTTTTTGGAGCTTTTGTGGTGGGAATTTTAGTACCCAAGGACAGTCCTTTTCCCGGGGTTCTTATAGAGAAGATAGAGGATCTTGTGGCGGGGCTCTTTCTGCCACTCTATTTCGCATCCAGCGGGCTCAAGACCAACGTTGCAACCATAAGTGGAGCACAATCTTGGGGCTTGCTTGTGCTCGTAATAGCCACGGCTTGTTTCGGTAAGATAATGGGGACAATGTTTGTGTCAAGGATGTTTTTTAAGGTACCCTTTAGAGAAGCCGCGGCTCTTGGATTCCTAATGAACACCAAGGGCCTGGTGGAGCTCATTGTCCTCAATATTGGCAAGGATCGCAAGGCAAGTACTCATGTTCATCGCTTAGCTAGCTAGCTCTAGGCAGCATCACTCACAATTCGTAGCGCTTCTATCTTATGCAGGTGCTCAATGATCAGACTTTTGCCGTTTTAGTTTTAATGGCGCTGTTCACCACCTTCATCACTACGCCAATCGTGATGGCCGTGTATAAGCCTGCCAGAAGGGGAGCGCCTTACAAGAACCGCACTGTCAAACGCAAGGATCTTGACACAGAGCTTCGACTACTGGCCTGCTTCCATAGCAGCCGCAATATCCCTACTATGATCAACCTTGTGGAGTGTTCCCGAGGAACTCGGCAGCGAGGACGCCTCTGCGTGTATGCCATGCACCTCATGGAACTTTCAGAGCGATCATCTGCAATCTCAATGGTTCATAAAGCCCGCAAAAATGGACTCCCTTTCTGGAACAAGAAACGTGATGATAGAGATCAAATGGTGATTGCTTTTGAAGCTTATCAGCAACTCAGCAGTGTCACCATCCGTCCCATGACCGCCATCTCTGCTCTCAACACTATCTACGAGGACATCTGCACCAGCGCACACCAAAAGCGTGCTGCCATGATTCTCCTCCCATTCCACAAGCACCAGAGAGTGGACGGGAGCTTGGAGTCTTTGGGGCACTCGCTGCAGGAGGTAAACCAGCGCGTCCTCCGTCATTCTCCATGTTCTGTTGGTATTCTCATTGACCGTTGCTTCGGAGGCACCACCCAAGTCTCGGCCAGTGATGTGTCCTACAAGATTATAGTCCCTTTCTTTGGAGGTAGTGACGACATGGAAGCTCTAGCCTACGGGATGAGAATGGCGGAGCACCCTGGAATCATGCTTACTGTCCTTAAGTTCGTGCCCGCATCAGGGAAGACGCTATTGACATTAGAAGGCCACGATACCAATGTGATCAGGGTTGAGAATGATAAAAATTCTAACAGCGAGGCTGATAGCGAGATCTTCTTCTCTGAATTCGTCCAGCATGCTGCCAAAAAGCTGCAAGATTCAGTGACACATGAGGAAAGAGTGGTAGAGAGTAAGGCAGACGTTGTTGCAGCATTGAAATCAATGAGCAAGAGCAATCTGTTCTTGGTAGGAAGAATGCCACCCATAGCTCCTCTGTTGATCTCAACCGACACTCCAGAACTGGGTCCTGTTGGAAGCTTTTTGGCATCCTCCAACTTCTCCAATACAGCATCAGTTTTGGTGATTCAACACTATAATCCAAATGTAAATCTTCATCCGCTCGTGGAGGAAAAAGAAAACGAAGACACGGATGATGGCACAGATACACCCGTTTTGGTTGACAAATATTGATATATTAATTGTATGTAGGGGTGTGTGTGTGTGTGTGTTACACTATAATATTGATATATCAATTTACCATTAATTAGCAGTTATTCATCATTTAATTTGTTCTATGACCTTCCTTTCTCCAGCTAATTAAGCTTGCTAGATATGAAAACGTATGAATAGTAATTACGATATGATAGGTCATGATTTCAGTAAACTAACCCTATTTAAAAGCCAACACACGGTGGGGTCTTCGACTCAGGTGAAGTTTGGCATAACGTGACTGCGCCCAACTCTAAGTTAGGTAGGGATATATTCGTGCCCAGCTCTAAGTTGGGTCGTGATGCATCCCCGCCCAACTCTAAGTTGGGCCAAGGCAGGCCCCTCACCACGCCCAAACTTATGTTGGGTCATGGACCCATCCGTGTCCAACTCAACATTAGACTTGGACGCGCGCGCGCCTAACCGCATGTTAGGTTAGGGACACATCCCGCTCAACTTTATGTTAGGCTATAGGGCGTCCGCGCCCAATCCCCTATTGGGTCAAGAACATAAATGCGTCCAACTCCACGTTGGGTTGTGGCGTGTCCGTCCCTGACCATTAATTTCTAGGTATAGTCACAAGTTGAACCTAACTCCTTCTAGGCTCAGTGTGTGGGTTGAACCCAACATATATCCCTCAGGTTGGGTGGGTAATTAAGAGTGTGTTTGGTATTGCGGTAGCTGTTGTGGTTGTGGTTTGAAAAAAGTTGTTTAATAAAAAGTACTTTTAGTTGAGGTTGTTTTGAAAAAATAGGTGTTTGGTTAAAACTGTGGTTGAAATTGAGGTTGAAAAAAAAATAGTTTAATATGTTTGGTTAAGAATGCTTTTGAAATTGAGGTTATAAAATAATTTAAAAATATATATTAATATTGATGGTTTTAAATTTAAATATTGTATAATTAATTACTCCTATTACATCATGAAATAAATAATACTTTATATAAAATATTTTTTATTATTACATTAAACTATTTACAATTCCATTACGTATAAAATTCATCCGATAAGAATTGCAGTTTTCATAATTTTTTGAGCGTGTAATAAAATTAGATAAAATATTATCAGGTATAAAATTGATATTACAGTACAAGTAAATTTAATTCACTCTATACTAGTTTTTCGGGAAAAAAAATATTGTTCTCATCACAGTACGAGTAAATTTAATTCACTTTAAACTAGTTTTTAAAAAAAAAAACTGTTAAAAAAATTAACAATAAAAAAAAATTCATGTAATTGCATTGTTCACTTAACAGTGCAATTATAGTGTAGCTGTTAAAAAATAACACACCGAAAAAAAAAATTGATGTAATTGCATTGTTCACTGAACAGTACAATTATAGTGTACAGTGTATCAATTACATGTACAGTTCCAAAAAGCATGAATTAACTGCTTCCTGAAAATTGAGTTCCTGCAACAAATAAATAGTGGACCCATGTTTTTTTTATCTTTTAACAATCCGTAACCAAACGGTTAATTAGTGTGTTTTTTAGAAAACGTAAACGCTAACGCATAAGCAAACGGGTTCTGAAAGGTCACTTCACACTGAGCCTCTCATACCCAGAGTCTGGGTTAATAATTATAATACCCATCATAATCTTGTTAAAAACAAACAAGCAGTCTATGCTTACATTAATTAGATATGATGGTACGAGCAATAAAATAATATTGTCTTACTCATACAAGATTACATTTCTACCCCTCATACGTTGCATGAAACATGTCAAATCAAGTAATATAAAAGAGGACAGAAATATATAGAAAAAGGTTTGAAATCTTATACTTTGAGATATAAGCACGTTCTTTGCTTCTTCTTCCTTAATTCTACATTTCTTCCCTTGCATCTTTTCTATTTTCATAAAAACTCATTAATACCTTAATTAATGTCATTTGCTACACAACTATACCTAGTACTAACTTGATCTTTGAAAATCCATTGACGAAGAAGTGAAAGTTGTAGAGCATGCTATGAATGACATACAAGAATTTCTAGGAATTATTCATCCCAGAATATTCCATGTAATTTTTGTTTGTCATCACGATGCAAGCTAAAATGTGTTACTAGTATTGTGATGAAATATGTTTTTTAAAAATAATTTTTAATAAAAAAAAATACATCAATATAATTAAATTTTTTTATATTTTAATTTTTATTTTTAATATTAACATGTCAAGATTATTAAAAAATATAAAAAAAATATCAATTTAATATTTAAAAAATCATTTAAAAATATTTTAAAAAATATATTGAACTATATTACTAAACACAAAAAACAAATTGCCTACATAAAACTCAAGGAAAATGAATTGAGTATTGTTGTCCCATCACCATGGTACATTTCAATAAAATTAACTAGTAGAAGATCATAATGTTGTGGCAAGGTTGTTTACAAAATCTATTTTATTTTTTTCAAAAACTTTTTGTAAATTTTAATTTTAATCTGGAAATTTGTTCAAATACATTTTTAATATTTTTTTTTTATCATTATTGGGCTTTGGTTTGTCTTTTTTAACTTTTAAGTGGGTTCATAAATACATTGTAGTTCCTCAATTATTAAAGTTTTTGTAATTCATCACTGAAATTAAATCAACCCATTAGTCCTCGCGTTTAGTTTAAATTTTGACAAAAAAAATATAATTGATATCGTTGTAGGTAGGCCTCGTTTATAGAAAGAAATTTTCTAATTTTTTCATATTTGGTTGTATTTTTAAAAACTAATAGACAGAAATTCACTTTTTCGTTAAAAAAAAAAAAACAAATTAAGTTGTAGAGAAAGAAAAATGTTTTTGGTTAAAAAAAGTAGAAAGTTGCCTTTCGTTTTTAGCCCATTTCAAATAGAGCGTTTAGAAACGTAATTTTAAAAAAAAAAATTAAAATTAATATTTTATATATTTTGAATTGTTTTGATAGTCTAATCTCAAAAATAATTTTTTAAAAAATAAAAATAATATAATTTTGATATATTTTAACATGAAAAATACTTTAAAAAATAATCACAACCACACTTATAAACAGTATTAAAAAGAGGGATGGAGAACCATCATTTTTGCAGTCCAAGATTCATGGGAACTATTATAGGATTAATTTAAATCTAATAAAAAGAAAAATATAAAAACCTCCTTAAAACTATCATGGGATTAATTTAAAACTATTATAAGGATGGAGTTTTCATCAATTCTTTATTTTCACTTTATTTTCCTCTCCACTTCCAGATGACCTGTGGACCATACTCTAGCTACTAAGAAAGCATGCATAGCCAGCCTGTATATTCCTCCTTATGGATAACCTCCAAAGAAATTGAGGGCACGTCATTGTTAGAAATTTATTTTTAACACTTGGTTAATAAATTAAAAGCAAAGTCGAATCACTGGGGATAAAATTTATTGGAAGTAATTCTTCAACAAAAATATTTTAATATGAATTATTAGCATTATTAAAATAAATTGTGAGTAAATAAAAAATTTATTTTAAAAAACTCGTGGTATGTATTTTTTAAAAAAAATCCAAAACCCTTAATCCCATACTAAAAGAATAAAGGTTTTCTATGCAGCCTATATAGCGAGAATAAACCCCCCATGTAAATGTAAGACTAAAAATATTAAGATTTTGACAAGTAACGAAAACCTGAGAAGAAAAAAAAAAGGTAAATAATAATAATCATAATAAGTGTGATGCATGATAGAGAGTATAACCCCCCCATAAATAAATAATTAAGTGTTGTTAAGGTTAAAATTAAGGATTTTGAATTTTAGCTTAAAATTTATAATGTTAGAAACTGGTAATAGGTTTAGGTGGGTAAAAGAATAAGAAAAACAAAGAAATGGTCCTAGGAAATTAGTGTGGTAATGAATGGTAAGCCATAATAAAACATAATACAAAGAAAAACGGCAAGAGTGATAATACAAATATCGGTTAAAAAAAATTAGTAACATCATCATGAAACGATAATAAGTTTGGTAAAGAAAGAAAAAATAAATATATTTTTTAAAATGATAAAATGGTCTCGAGAGTTTATAGGAATAGTCGATATGATTATGTAAGGATTAAATAAGAAAATTCAGATTTTTGCATAAATCACTTATCAACTAGTTTTACGGTATCGAGTATGGATAATATACCTATTATATCGGGCTAAAATTTTTACAAATAGACTACTAACATGTTGTCCTAACATGGATTCACATTTCAGAGTAATCAGAATTTGAAAAGGCTATATAAGATTGGCAATAGTGGAACAAAATAAAGAAAATACCATGTAGACTTACTAATAGCAATTTCATAAATAAGTGGGAAAATGGGAAAATTCAATTCTTCCTCTCTTTTAACTAACGGGTTTCCTAGGAAAAAAGAAGAAGAAAAAGAAGAAAATGAGAGGAAGAGAAAGCTTGAGTTAAGAGAGAGAGAGCAAGAGAGTTAGGGATTTAAAGTGAGGTTTTAGTGAGAGAAAATGAAGAATCTAAAGAGAAAGAATGTGAATATTAAACTGGTTAATAAAGTGACACTTGATTTGGGTTCAAAACATCTAGGTAAGTTGTTTTTAAGCAAGCGTTTCATGTTTAATTATGTTTTTGGAGTAAAACATGGAAATTCCTAAATTTTAAGGAAACTATGGTTTATGAAATTGTTGAGATTGTGTAAAGTATATATGTTTCTTGTGATAACTTTTGAGGATCCACGTCTGCCGCAATGTCAGCAACCCGGAGCCACATCATGCCAATCAGCCACGCCACTGGATACAATGTAAGTAGGTATCACCACATCATCCCCTATTGCCATGTCAACTGACACACCATTTGAGATCCATCCGCAATCGAATTTGACAATTTAAATATTGGTCGGTAAATTACTCTACTTTATAATTTGTTGAAGGTTATCTTTTTAGTTTTGCACTTGTCATTAATATTACTTTTGTGCCTAGAAAATTCCAAAAAAAAAGTCATACAAAAAAAATATATCACCCAACATTTTTAAGTGTTAATTTTGTTCATCAACCTCTTTCATCAATGATAGCTAGTATCTTATTCTATTTGATAATTATGAGTTCTTGCTTGTGACATCGTATTTGATTAATCATTTACACTGAAGAATCTAATATTACATGCTTACAATTTTATTAGTTTAATTTGTTCTTGATTAATCTCCATATTTAAGAAGAAGAAAAAAAGAGAAAAAATAGCTTTATTTTTGTCTTGTGATTTTACATGCAATAACCATTTGTGATCTCAATTCCACTTATAAGTTAGTATTGCATACATTTGTGTCATGATCATCTATTGTCCAAGCTTAAGTTTACACTTACTATAGACTCAACCTTTAGTGATACTCTTATAGCCAATTAAAAGGAACTGCAAACTTAGGTGATCAACATGTTTAAAAGAATTGAGCCCCAAGAGAGTTTTTGATTAAGGCACGCAAAGACCAATAAATATCACAAAAATAATCTATATGGATAAGTTCACTCTGAGCGCCACCAGTGTGACTATCATTTAGGTTACTCTAAACACGATGACTTTGATGAGCGAGTTTTGAGTCCTAACAAAATAGAAGCCCCCACTTTTGACGGTCGTCATAACCCTTGGATATTTGATATGTGGATTCGTGATATGGATAGATTCTTTGAATGGCATAACTTGTCTGATAATAGAAAAGTTAGATTTCCTAAGATGAAACTCATTGGTGAAGCCAGCATTTATTAGAGAGATGTTGAGGATTATTTAGAGATGAGAGGTAAACCTCCTATAACTGATTGGATCAAAATGAAACAAAAACTTCAGGAGAAGTACCTACCCCAGTCTTATAAGAATAAACTCTTAGATCAATGGAACAATCTAAGACAAGGGAATAAATCTATCAATGAGTATATAACGCAGTTTAACGATTACATGATTAGATGTGCCATAAGAGAGAATGAAGCCATGACTTTGTGTTGATTTGTAAAGGCTTAAATGATGATCTTAGAAGAGAAGTTGTATTTCAAGGTGTATTTACCATTAACCAAACTTATACCTTTGTTCAAGATTACAAGTTGGTCACAAAGAATCAGTGGATGAATCGTCAGGGCTCTTATAGTATCCCTACTAGGTCCTAATTCAGAAGTAGTGATTCTTTGTTAGATGCTCCACCCCACAGACCTAATCCTAGTAGCGCCCAACTTTGTAAGAAAGATAAGGGCAAACGAGTTGTCAATGAAGTGTCTAAAGTGAGTTCAAAGGTTAAGTGTACTAATTGTTTAGGTTTTGGTCATACCTCTTTAGATTGCACCTCTAAACCCTTAGTCATCCAAAAACATAAGGATATAGGTAAAAAGGAATATTGTAGTGTTGAAGTGTATGAACCTAATCTTGAGGATTTAAAGTGACCTAAATGATAAGGATGTGCAAGAAGAGGGACCTAACACAATGAGTCCACATGAGCTTGAGAATGAGGTTAAGAAAGAGTCTGATATGTCTTCTTTAATGGTAGAGGAAGTTTTAGGGAACTCTTTAGTAGAATCGCCTATAGAGATAAGTATGGTCTTAGAAGAGTCTCATGATATTAGTCCTTCTAAATTACCTGATATCTTACCCCACATGCTTGGTGTCCAACACATCATAAGTTTAGAGCAACATGTTAAGCTTCTTGACCCCTTACCTTATGCACGTGATGAGGAAGATGAAGATAATCCTAGTTTACTTGATTATGTCCATAACATATCTACACAGGTTTCAAATAATGTGTGTTTCATTCCACACCCTCAATCATTTAGTGTTCATAGTTACAAACCTGAGAAGCCTATAGAACACCTTCCCATATCTCCTCACGATAGGATGTCTAAGTCAATTGAGTCATTACCATGTGGGGTTCATAATTTGCATATTGAGATCATAAAACAAATTCAAGTAAGTAATGAACAATACAAATTTCAAACTGATTTACTTAAGTATCATGATGCACTTAATATTGGAGATTATTTCATAATACAAATTAGACCTAAACGGTGTCTTTAACCAAACTAAATCCTATTGGACATGTTTGTTGTCTGACTTCTAGTTGGGTTTGGGACTTGATATTGATAAGATTTGAAACATTCTCATCATAAAAACAGTAAATAAATGTGTTAAATTTCAATTAAAATATTTTTTCTTTATTTAAAGTTATGGAACTCCAGATATGGAAGAAACACTAAAGAGGAGTCAGGTTATATGCCATATGATAGATTTTTGTAATTTTTAGCTAGATTTGTGATTAGATGGTGACAAAAGTTTGGACATGTTCCTCATTAAAGTTGTGCTTCAAGATGTTATTTTTCATTAGAAAATGACTTTGCTTGATTTGGAGCTACAAAACTCCAGTTAAGGATTTAAAACCATAAACAAGTCATGTTATAACTCAATAAACAGATTGTATGTATGTGTGAAATGAATAATTTTTAATATGCTAATAGTTGAATTTGATTTCTCTTCCTTCTTAACAATGAATGATGTGTGTCTTAGATTTTGAAAGGATTAAACCACACCTAAATCTAAGTTCTAAATGTTGAGTTATGAAAGAAACACTAACCAATGTTCAACATATATGAGTTACATTGATTTAAGTAAATAATAATTATTTTGCTTAAAAGGTTATCCTTTATAAAGAACTTTGAATAAAGGATTGTGATGATGAAAATAAAAAAACATGTGAAAGAATGAATATGCATAAGTTTGTGCATGTGTGATTTTGAGATAAATAAATACTCCAAATGTAATTTTAGTATAAATGAGAGTTATTGATTGTAAAATTGAATCTTGTTGTGGTACGGGAGAGGCTACAAGGATAAGACAACAATAAGGAGCAATAGTACATATAGAAACCTAAGGTAGGTGTCTTGCACCTTGATCCTTTTATTTTGTAAAATCTGTAAGAGTTAAATTACTATCATTTCTTAAAATGTGTTTGCGAATATAGAATTGTATATAAAAAAGGAAAAAAATGATCAACTAGCTGCCCTAAATAGAGCTAGAGGTATCAATGTATTGATTGTTGGATTAATAATAGTATAATTAAGATGAAATGTGATAGTTGTTGTCTCAAAGTGAAATTTATGTGTTATGAATAAAGTATCAAGTTCTAGATTAATAAAGTGATTTTATTGTATATCCAGTTGTTGTGTAAATATAGGAATAAATATATGAAGAAACTAGTGTTTGGTGATGGGTTGTTAGAACTAGTGACCTGTTAATAGGGCTAGTGCTTGGTGATAGTCTGTTGGAACTAATGACCTACTAATGGGGCTAGTGTCTGGTGATGAGCTGTTGGAACTAGTGACCCGGTAATAAGTTAATGCTCAGGCATGGGCTAAGGGCATCAATTGATTGATGTTGATGCAGACTAGAACGGAACTCACAAGGGTTTCTTCGATCTGTAATTCCACAGAAAACAGAGAAAAGAGAGATTTTTGAGTTAACTACTCAAAGAAGTTTTTTTATTTTTTATTCCATCTATCTGTCGCAAAGCGATTACAATCCAATAAATAGAGGAAATGACCTCTTAGACTCCTAAAAACAACTCCCTTAGATCAGGAAACAGTCCTGCATTAACTAGGAAATAAAAGCTGAATGGAGAAATGAAAAGAAAGTTAAACTCTTAGACTCCTAAAGCAAACAACTCCAAATTAATTAGGGAAATAAAAGCTACATGAGGAAACGGGAATGAAACTCCAATCGTTACGTAAGAAACTTAAAATGCTCAATAATGAAATTTATGACTCAGCAATGTCAAGCCTTTTTGTTGTTTTGGGTGTCTTAAATATGAGATTTGTCACCCGGGCTGCATCATCCTCCCCATGCTGAGAAGAATTCGGCCACGAATTCGGGAAATCTGCATCCTCTGATGATGAGTCCCCGTGGAAAGGGACCAAGTGCTTGACATTAAACACATCTGTTATGCGAATATGACTAGGCAACTTGAGGCGATAAGCATTTGAATTAATTTTCTCAATAATCTCCACTAGACTAATTTTTCTTGGTGACAGTTTATTGTATTCACCTATAGGAAAACGATCCTTGGTTAGCATAACCCAGACAAAGTCACCCACTTCAAAATCGACAAGTCGCCGCTTTTGGTCCGTATCTCGTTTGAATTTGGCAACAGATTCCAGCAAGTTCTGTCGAGTAAGGTTGTGAACATCCTGCAGCTGAGTGACAAAGTCCTCTGCTTTGTGATTAATTTTGGTGTTGCTTGGTAGATTAGCTAGATCAAGTGGACACCGTGGAAGAAACCCATACACAATTTCAAAGGGGCTGAGCTTGGTGCTACGATTGACTGCATGGTTATGAGCAAACTCTGTCTGGCCAAGTTTCTTGTCCCAAGATTTTAATTGATAACCTACCAAACTACGAAGGAGATTTCCCAATGACCTGTTCACTACCTCGGTTTGCCCATCTGATTGAGGGTGATAAGCACTACTAAAATTCAAGCGAGTATTGACCATCTTCCAAAGACTCCGCCAGAAATGGCTTCGGAAACGAGTGTCCCTATCTGATACGATTGACTCTAGCAGCCCATGCAACTGATAAACTTCTCGAAAGAACAACTCAGCCACATTAACAGCATCTGTCGTTTTTTTACACGGGATAAAATGAGCCATTTTTGAAATCTTGTCTACTACCACGAAAATAGAGTCAAATCCCTGTTGGGTACGCAGGAGACCTAAAACAAAATCCATGATGATGTCGGACCATGGCCGTATTGGAACAGAAAGTGGCATGTACAAACCAGCATTGGTAACTCCCCCTTTTGCAACTTGACAGACCCGACATCGCGCAACAAAACGCCCAACCTCTTTACGCAGTGATGGCCAAAAATAGGACGTAGCCACTAGCAAATAAGTTTGGTCTCTTTCCACATGCCCTTCTCCATGCAACTCTTGTAAGATCGTGGTCCGTAGACTACAGTCAGGTATACACAATTGGGTGCCCTTGAAAACAAACCCGTCTTGCAGGACAAAATCACTTTGTTGGTTGTTCTGAATTTTCTCTATCACAACAGCAAAGAAAGGGTCGGAGATATAAAGCTTCTGAAAGGAGTCGAAACCCAATGCCTTGACACGCATGTCAACCAGCAAATTTTTTCGACAACTGAGGGCATCAGCCACTCGATTCTGTATGCCTGCCTTATGTTTAATGATAAAAGTGAATTGTTGTAAGTATGCAGCCCAAGATGCATGTCGAGATGAAATCTTATCTTGACTCCCCATGTGTTTAAGGGCATCATGATCAGTGAATAAAATGAACTCCTGAAGAAACAGATAATGTCGCCAATGCCTTACTGCTTAAACCACTGCATAGAATTCAATGTCATAGGTGTTGTACCGTGTCTTTGCCCCTGAGAGTTTCTCACTGAAGAAGGCGATAGGTCTGCCATTTTGGCTCAGAACCGCCCCGATTCCTAGCTTTGAGGCGTCACAGTGTAGTTCAAAAGGATTTGAAAAGTCTGGCAGAACAAGTACTGGGGCAGTGGTCAGTCGTTGCTTGATTTCTTGGAAGGTTGTCTCGGCCTCAGGTGTCCATGTAAACTTGCCATTTCTCCTCATACAATCAGTCACTGAGGTCATTATGCCATTGAAGTGTGGAATGAAACGGCGATAGAACGAGGCCAACCCATGGAAGCTTCGAACATCAGTCACGTTTTGCGGTTATGGCCACTATTTGATGGCTTCAATTTTTGAATCGTCTACTGAGAGCCCTTCAGAAGAAATGATATACCCCAAGAACAAGACCCGGTCAGTTAAGAACACACACTTTGTTTTTGCTGCGAAAAACTGCTCCCTGCGTAACACATCCAAAACTTCCCGAAGATGTTGTAGATGCATCCTAGGATCAACACTGTAAATTAAAATATCATCAAAATATACCACCACGCTTTTACCAATGTAGGGCCATAGGGCTTGATTCATCACCCGCATGAATGTGCTTGGGGCATTAGACAACCCGAACGGCATGACCATCCACTCAAAAAGTCCTCGAGTCTTGAAGGTTGTTTTCCATTCATCTCCGGGTCGAATACGAATCTAGTGATATCCGCTCTTCAAGTCCAACTTCGTGAATATTGTGGCCCCACTCAACTGATCCAGCAAGTCATCCAACCGTGGGATTGGAAACCTGTAACGAACAATAATTTTATTGATGGCCCTGTTGTCAACACACATTCGCCAAGTCCCATCTTTCTTTGGGGTCAGAAGGGCAGGTACCGCGCAAGGACTAAGACTCTCTCGAATATGTCCTTTTGCTAGCAATTCCTCTACTTGGCGCCGTAATTCTTCATGCTCCTTCAGACTCGTCAGATAATGTGGTTTGTTGGGCAAATTGGCACCGGGCACCAAATCAATGTGGTGCTGAATGTCCCTTAATGGGGGGAGGCTTTCAGGAAGCTCAGCTGGAAATACATCTCCATACTCCTGCAATAATGGTTCAACGCTGCCCGAAATGATGCTATCCTCAACTTCCATTCTTCCGATCAGTATGTAAAACATTCCAGATTCCCTAATTTCCGCTTCAAACTTAGCCATCGTCAATAAATTGTTGTTTTCTCCTTTTGGAATGCCGCCTGTAACTTCCCTTTTTGGTATCAGCACAACCCTGATTGAATTAAACATGAAAGTGCATGTATTCAAGAACCCATCATACATCACACGTCGGTCATATAACCATGGTCTGCCCAATAATAGATGACAAGCGTCCATGGAAACCACATCACACCAAACCTGATCTTTGTAGGTTGCACCGATTGAAAAAGACTAAGTTGCGCCTTGTCACTGTAACATCATTCTTCTTATCTAGCCAAGTTAGTTTATATGGTCGCGGATGTGATTCTGTTGCCAGGTGTAGCTTACGGACCACCTCTTCGGACAATACATTCTCACAGCTACCTGAGTCAACGATGAATCGACAAACCTTCCCGCTAATTGTGCAAGTGGACTGGAATACATTAGTACGCAACCAGTCATCTTCTACTCTACGGGGTGCTAAGCAACTACGTCGAATCATTAATACCAGTCCAGTATCCCCCTCTAAACGCTCTTCGATTATCTCTGTGCTGCTATAGGTTGTTCCAGGTTTGATTTCCACACTTTCCCATTGGCAATAACCCATGTGCTTCTTGTGAATCATCAATAAGGGACCATGATCTCCTTCCAGTCGCTCCTCCTCATCATAAACTGGTTCTGGGTCAACATCGCCTTTTTGCTCCCTGATGTTTTCTTCGACGTCCAAAAATAATCCCCTTCGTGGTCCTTTCTTACATTCTGCGAATCTGTGTCCTGGCTCTCCACAATTAAAACAACGAAAACCTGTGGTCGGTGTCGTTGTGTGAGTGGGCACAGTGGGTTTGGTAATAGTAGATGGTGGAATGGTTGCTCGTCCGCTGCTACTGCTACTTGCACCACCTGTACTGGAACCCCCAAAACTCATGTTCCATGTTCGTCCGCTGTTATTGCTCGTACCTGCACCCAAACCTCCAAAATTTATGCCCCCTGTATTTCTGCGCACCTGTTGTTTTTCTAATTGCACTGCTCTCTGGTGAGCATCAGACACACTCAACACATCAAACATATTAAGGACATCTTGGAATTGAATCCGCAGTCCCCCAATATATCGCGCCACCCGCGACTCCTCGTCCTCTGCAATCGCATCTCGTGAAACTAATTGGTAGAACTCTGTAGTGTAGTCATCAACTGATCGGTTTCCCTGTCTTAGATTTTGTAACCGTTGGTAGAGCGTCCGTGTGTAATTGTATGGTAAAAACGCAGAACGCATGTGTTTTTTCATCTTGTCCCAACACGTGATCTTTCTTTTCCCCTGTAGAGCCCTTGTTTTCTTTACCTATTGCCACCAAGCTCCAGCCCGACCTCTAAGCCTTGTTGTCTTTTAGCATTTTATTTCATTTGTTTTTCTTATTCAATTTTGGTTTTCATTCTTTTAATTTTTTTTTTATCCTTTTTCTTCCTTTTGTTTTATTAAGTCCCTCATTATTTTCTTTCATTAGTTTTTATACCAGATTTAGTCCTCATTGTTTTGATTACTATTTGTTTTTTAAAAAAAAAATTATGGTTAAGAATTTTGTTCAAGAATTTTTATTTTTTTTGTCTTCTTTATGATTATCTCGGTCTCATAACCAGAGTTGAGTTGTTGATTTCAAATATTAACTCGATTTAACTTCAGTTTTTTTAACTTTTTTTATTTCATCATTTGGCATTAGGGTATTGGGCCTTGAACTTTCTATTTTTTCTTCCTCTAGAATCATCTCGGATCGCAAATTAGTCAAGTCAACCCAGGTTCACTCAGGTTATCACCATTTAAATATCTATTTTTATGTTAAAAAAAAAAATTGACCCATCCTGCAATATGGAGCGGGCAAAAAAATCTAGTATATTGCTATAATTTATAGTACTCTCATATATTTAGTTGAATAAAATTAAACCTAAACTATTGCAAATGATTTTTTTATAACAATCTTAAGGTTGTGATGATAAACATAGTTTATTAACAATATACTAAAACGCGTAGGTAAAACACTGTAGCTAAAGCAGGTTTTTTTTTTTTTTTTTTTTTTTTTTGCAGATTTGTTTTCCCTTTTTTTTTTCGTTTTTGTCCTGTGACAGTTTTTTTTTCCTGTTTTTGTTTTTTAATGCCTATGGGTTTTTTTTTTAGTTTTTTCTTTGTGTTTTTTTTTCTTTTAATGAATTTTTTTTTAAATTTAATTTGTTAATGTGGAATTTTTTTTTTTATTTAGTTATCATACTTTTATGACACGGATCTCGGGTTTGATGGGTTAACTTGGTTTGACGAGTTAACCCAAATTTTTTTTTGTTTTTTCCTTTTTAATCAAATTTTTTCGTTTAGTTTAGTTTGTTAATTTTTTTTCGTTTAGCCCATCAATTTTTTTTCCTATTTAGTTATCAAACTTTCATGACGCGAATCTCAGGTTTGATGGGTTAACCTGATTTGAAGGGTTAACTTAGTTGCTTCAGATTTTTTTTCTTTTTCCTCATTAGTAACAAACTTATATCTTTTGTTTTGTTTGTGTTTTTTTTAATTAATTTTTTTCATTTAGTTTAGGTTGTTAATGTTCAATTTGTTTGCTATTTAGTTATCAAACTTTCATGACACGGATCCTAAGTTTGATAGGCAACCTGGTTTGACGGGTTAGTCCAGTTAATTCTGGGTTAACCCGTCAATTTTTTTTTTCTATTTAGTTATCAAACTTTCATGACACATATCCTAGGTTTGACGGGTTAACTTGGTTTGATGGGTTAACCCGGTTAATTCTGGGTAAACCCGTTATTTTTTTTTTCTATTTAGTTATCAAACTTTCATGATGCAAATCCCAGGTTTTACGGGATAACCTGGTTTAAAGGGTTAACCCAATTAATTCAATTTATTTTTCTTTTTCTTCATTAGTTTTTTCTTTTCTGTTGATTTTTTTTCTTTGTTTTTTTTAATTAATCTATTTAATTATCATACTTTTATGACACGACCTTATAGCCAGATTCACATCCAATATTCTTGGGTCCGGTGTTACAGTCAGCCTCACTTAAACTTGAGTCATGCAAGTTTAATTTTATTATTAATATTATAAATATTACTCTTAGATCAGGCGTTGCAGTCAAACCCAAGATTCTTGGATATAACTTTGCAGAAAAATCCAAGATTTTTATATTTTTATTATTTTTATTATTTTATATATAAAAAAAAAATAACCCGCGGCATCGCGCGGGTATCAAAGCTAGTTATTACTAAATTAGCTGCCAAGTTGAGTATGTATAATGCTGTTGCTCTAGAACTTTGCCCTTTCAAACAATGGTGGCTGTTGACCATGACAAAAGTCACTATAAAAATACCCAGAGAGAATATATATAAAAGTTGTTGTTTTCATTGTCCTACCGATATTTGTATAGGATGGATGGTCCTCAGCTAGTCAGGAGCACTACAATCAAAAGTTTGTAGGGATGCCTTGAGATGGAAATTCTATAGCATATGTTAATTCCATTGGAATCATCCCTCGCCTAGGAAGTAGTGACCATTTAAATGGATGAAAACAATAACTTTTCAACATTTATACAAAATGCGAAGTTAGGAGACAAAAACTTTCAAGAGGGTTTCGTTCGACCAATATCACGTGATATAAATATCAGATAAAATAATAATAAAAAAAAAAAAACGTGTTTGGAAACATTGAGTTTTAGAGTGAGTTTTTGTTATTCAAAAGTATAAAAGATAGAGAAGACACATGTTTATTTCTACTGCCATATAACATACTTAGAAATTTTATTGTCAATTTAAATGACTTAGTATAATAAATACCCTTCTTTTTATTAGAGTATATTCTATCATTTTTCAAATTTACTAAAAATAAGACTATAGTTTGAGTTAAAAGTTAGATGAAAAATTATATATTCACTACTCTTACCATTTTGCAATAATTCCACCCAGACACACTACAAAATGACAAATACAAACAGACACACTAACATAATATTTCTGTCAGTAAATTATAATGAGTTTTTCTGGTTTAATATATCCTCGCAATATCCCTCAATAAACACCATAACCCTCACCTGTGTTATCACAAAGCAACTTCTCACTATAATTCTAGTCACCCAACAATCAATTTGTCAGCATCTCTGTTTTGATTCAAAATTTATTGAGGATTCTCCACTTCAAGTAAGCAAAACTATCTATTTTTTATTTGAATTTAATTTTAAAATGTTAATTTTTATTGTATATTTTTGTAGTATATTTATTTTCTTAGGATGTTTACTTGTTTTATAGCTTTTTCCCATAGAATTTTGTTGTATGATTTATACGTGTTAGAGTTTGTTTGAGATTTCATAAAATTACATTTGTTTATAAACTGATGAAATCTAATTTGAATTTGTGACTTAAGTATTTATAAAGAAATAAATAATGGTTTATTTAACAGATCCATTTTGTTTTTTTTTTTCAATTCTATGAGTCGTTAGGTGTCGACCAAAAAATACACTTGAGACATGGGCATTCACTTATAACGCAAGCTCATCGAGTTCGATGCCGTCATGTCAAGGGGGGTCCCTTCATAGTGGGACCCATTTATCAAGAAGTATTAAGCTCAATGACCAAAACCATAATATCGGTGATGAAAATTTCATTGTTTTAATAGAGTTAAGTTTTCAAACATCCTGAATAAAAATATATGATTGATGCATGGTTTGAAAGATTTAAGATGAGATTAAATTTTAATTTGATAAATTACTAGATTAACCTTTAAGCCATACCGGGTTTGATAAAAATGATTAATTATTAAATGGTGTATAAAAGCATGGACGTAAGGGTAAAACCCCACCACCCACTTTAATGGCACTTCTTCATGTATAACCTCCACTAAGGGAATCTGCTCTTCAGTGTCCCTGTCAACCTCTATGACTAAAATGAGAGGTGGCTTTGTGCCTTGCAACACAAACAATAAACAACAATTTGTCATTTTTATTTGCCTTAGTCGTCTTTTCTTGTGACTAAAGGATTCCTTGATAGTGGATATCCTTACGCCTAGAAAAGCTACTTTGATGATTTTTCTTGATGATGATGAACCTCCAAATGATCAAATCAACTGCTCTTCGCTTTAATTCTTTTATATGGTCGGTCTGGATATCCTAAATGCATGCGTGCGCACCCCTCAATTGCTGTAGATAGCCATCCATGGTAAAGCAAATTCCCTTTGGGAAGGTCCATACAAAAACGCCGGCCTCTTTCTTGAAACCCTACCTCCGCCCTCTCCCTTCCCTTCTTTAGCACTTGACAATGACTCCTAAAGAGGTAAACAGTGCAGCAAATGTCATCTTCTTCCTCTCCCGGAGAGGAAAAAGAGATTCCTTTCATGTCCCACACCCTTTTGCCTTTCAAATATTCCCTCCTTCGACACACATAAATGCCGCCTATTGATTCTTCATTCTTACTGATCTCGACCCTCTCTCCATCTCATACAAAGCTTATCTCTCTTGGTTTCTCCATTCATGCCTCATGTTTCCAGAGTTAGAGGTATTCCTGATGATCCACACAGAACATGCATGAGCATCTAAGCTTTGATCGATATATGCCTGCATCTTCTTGTCTGACCGTTCGGTTTTCTTCTCTTGTCGTGTGCAGAAACCTCGAGTCACGGAGATACAAGTCCGAATGGACTGTAATGGGTGTGTGCAGAAGATCAAGAAGGCATTGCATGGCATCAATGGTAAGCAATCAGTATGAGACTTGATAAATCCTCCAATCTAGTTTCTTCCACTTTCAGATTATCATCTAGGCTTCACTTTCATGTTCCTTGTATCTCATTTCGTTCTCGTTTTCCTCAGGTATATATGATCTCTACATTGACTTCCCACAGCAGAAGCTGACAGTCATTGGGTGGGCAGATCCCGAAAAAATTATCAAGGCGATTAGGAAAACTAGGAAAATTGCCACCATATGTTCCCATTCTGAACCATCAGATCCTGCTGCTCAGACAACAGAAAAACCACCCGAACAAGCACCTGAAGGTGGGGCGCCGCCGCCACCGGCTTCCGACCAGGCAAATCCTCCCACAGCAGAAGCTCCACCTGCTGAAACAGCAGCGTCAACAGCAGAGCCTCCAAAAGATCCACCACAACCTGAGAACCCGCCACCATCTGGGGAGAATCCATCACCTGTTGCTGAAGAAACCAACGCAAATCAGCCACAAAAGCCCCCTGGACCAAGAGATTCAGGAGAGGTTCATGTTATATACCATCACCCACCTGACTATGGCTACAGATATGCTTATGGTCATAACTATGGCGGTAACTCGAGCAGATACCCTATTAGCCAAGGAGTACCACAAGCGGCGCCAAGGCCCGTCTACGTGACTCACAGCTACAACACATACAGGCCATCACCGAATGTCACTGAATATGAATATCTCCGACCACCACCACCACCACCACATCACACAATTTACAGTAGGATGGACCACTACAATGAGGATTATCATGACAACAGTCGCAGTAATAATGGAAACATTACATCTATGTTTAGCGATGAGAATCCAAATGCTTGCCGAATAATGTGAGGAGGCTCATATGAAAAATAATAGAATCCAATGGCACCAATCATCTTCTAATATGCATGTGAACACGTTTTGAGAGGAGAATGAGATTCCAAGCTTGTATTGTGCGGGAAGAATTTATTCTGCGTTCCACTTCTAAGCTCTAGGAGGAAAAACATACCTTGTTCTATTCCTGTTAAGAATTAATTATATATTCTACGACTAATGCTCTCGGCCTTCCATTTTAAAAACAGTATTCCACCAGCAGTTTCAATTCCCGTAGCTTGTACAACCTCTGCATCTGTAACTAGAAAGTTGAAAATATGCTTCCAAATGCCTTCCCCGTCAACCAAAAAGAAAACGTGCATGCTTCTCTACACGCATCTCAATATATTCCACTTCTAATTCTATACACCATGTCCAACCATGACATTGGTGGAAAGATGATTCTTCTACTAATAAACCAAAAGAATTGGGGAAATTGATGATTATGTTGTTTTTTAAAATAAAACTGAAAGATCAATGATCAAAATTGACATTTCACTCGTTAGTTGTTCCAATGATGTAGAAATGTAGTTTCATCCCTCAATTTTCACTTTTCTCATATTCAATCGCTCTTCTTTACGCCTTTTACAATTCAATTTGTAAGTTCATTTTTCTTTAGTTTCGTTCCTGGATGTACAGAGAAGAGGGAAAAAATCAACAAAAAAAAAAGAGAGAGAGAGAAAGAGCGAAAGTTATCAGATAACAAAACTTCAATCACCAATTAATAACTAAAATTTTGATATTTTTGAATTCGTTTTTCAAAAGATAACTCGATAAAGATAAAGGTAGTTTCTATCTTCAATGATATCCGACAAGGTAGATTAAGCCTCGAGAATCTTTCCTCCAATCTCTTGTTAATTATAAACAAGTAAATACAACATAGGTAATGAAATAAAATACAAAAGTACAAGTATCACATGAAACAAATCCCAACTTTTATTAACTTTTAACAAAGAAATACACAAAAGTCTTTTGTGTATGCAATGCACAATTTTGCATGCCTAGAACCCTTTGACCTAACTATATTACAATAATATAAAAGCTACAAAGAAACTGCCTCCCAAAACAAATTTGGATGGTTTTCATCTAAGACAACCAACCACATATAACTACTAAAAATGCCTAACCCACCGCAATTTCCACTGGTATAAAACTCGTCAAACTATAAGCCAATATAAACACCGTTGGAGTTACACCAGCATGCATGGGCATTGGCTAATTTAACAACAGTGTGTATCAGTGCGTGCAAGCAACGGGTTCATATTCAACACGAATTCTGACTTGGATGATGGGTTATCATTTTTTATAATATGATTGCCTTTAAAAAAATTCATTCAAATGATATTTAAATAATTGTTTGATTATGGCATATTTTGCAAATAATATTGTAGTTTTTTATGATAATATCAACTTTTACTTTTTAAAATAATTATATATGAATCTAATACGTTTAATTATTTCTAAAACTCCCCTCATGAACAGCAAATAAAATATCTATTTAATTATTTTTTATTTTAAATTTAAAAAAAATAAAAATAAAAGATGATTTTTTGTAAATGAAAAACACAAGGATAAGAAAAGAGGATTAGAGATACATTTTTTTTACTTTTTATTTCAAATCAACAGAATTTTTTTCTAATTTCTAATTTTAATTACCTTTATTTTTTATTTAAGAAACCATAATTTTTAATAGAAAAGGAAGAAAATTTTGACTAAAAAAATATATTTTTCCCTTAATTTTAATCAATATCTTTATTGATAATATCTATTTTTATTTTCAAAAAAATAAATAAAAATATTAAAGATTACCCCGATTATTAGGTTAAATACGGATCTATACGCATTGATTGAACTGGCCTCGTTAGGCGGGCTCGCATAATTTGTTACGTCAGCTCAAAAAGGATAAGTTGCTTTGATGTCAAGAAAGTTCCCTGGAGTTCATAATACTCACATAAACATTTATCTCTTCCTTTTGAAAATGAAAACAACTATTTTTTTACAATTTATATATTTTTTAAAATAAAAACATTTTTTTTAATTTTCAAATAAAAATTTTATAATAATGGAAAACATATACACAACAAGAAGGGAGCTTTCTTCTTTTGTGTTGCAACTTAGCTTGAAATCTTAGCATAGCGTAGCACAGGTAACCCTAAGTAGTCAACTCCAGGATGGTTAGTACTTCAGTTCAAGAACTATCTGCTTGATGCAATAATCAGCTGCTGTCCATGATTTGGATCAGAAGCTCGAACCACAAAAATGATCCTTTTTTTCTATTGATTTCCCAGACAAACGAAAATCAGTAATATGAAACAAGAGTGGTATGTTCATTGTTAAAGACTACTAGTACCCGTTTGGCTATTGCGTTTCTTCAAAAACGCACTAGCTCAGTATCATAGTTTTTAAACTCGGACCGGACCGGCGGGTCGACCCGGGACCCGGCCGACCCGGGCATGGAACCGGTCCGGGTGGAAGCCAAAACCCGCTTGGGAATTGGCCCGGTCAAACCCGGTCCACCCGGTGGGTCGACCCTGGACCGGTCCACCCGGCCAAACCCGGGTGAGACCCGGTCATTTTTTTTTTTACTTTCCCTGTCATTAAACGACGCCGTTTAATGATAACTAAATCCATACTGAGCATCGAAGAGCGAAGACAGAAGAAGAACGAACAACTTAACCTAATCGAACGGAGCAGAAGAAGAACGAAGCAATTAACCATTGATCTCTGCGAAAAAGGTTTGAATCTCCTTCTTTCACTCTCTGTTTTGTTTATTCTTCGCCGTTTTCTCATTTCTGGGTTCTGGCATCAATTTCAGTTTCAAAGGTTCTTCGCCGTTTATTCTTTCATCATACTTCTTTCACTCGCTGCCATCGATTTCGCAGAAGAAGAAACCTCAACCCTTAGGTATGTTTCTCCAACTCGATTGCTGCTACAGTGTCTGCATTTTCTTCTACCAGTGACCTCTGTTTCTATAGCCCTATTTCTGCATCAATTCTATTCGTCTGTGTTCTTTGTTTGCATGATGAACTGTTACCATGATTTTGTTTGATGAACTCTCTGTCGACTCATTGTTCGTTCATTTGTTTGATGCTGCCAGTGGACTTAAATTGATGCAGAAAATTTAGAATGCTCTCGGATTAGAAATGTTAGAATTGATGCAGAAATGTAGGGTTAGAAATGAATTGAGAAATGTTAGAATGGTTTCTCTTGGTTTCTTCTTTCAAGGCTCACTGAAACAGCATCCTCATAACAGCAAATCCAATCCCAGAAAGCTGTAAGCATACAAGCTTTCATTTCTTTACTCTGTCTTCATGGTAAAATAAAAAAAGCAGTTATCTCTTAACACATTGCAAGCAAGCTATTCAACTACAACATTTGTAGTTTGACCTTTGGATAAGAAGTAAGATTTCACTTACAGCAATCAAATGTGATGACCGGTTTTCAATTTCACCAATCATGTTGCTCCGAACATTTGCAACATCTGCGGCATCACAGATTCCTCCATTTGAAGACTACTTTCTTGAGTCTCTCTTCATCAATGAATGGTAAAACTCAAATGTTGGTAGTTCTTAATAAGTACAATTTTCATCGAAAAGTATAGTTGGATCAATGAAGAATATCTCAGCTTTGTTAGATTTCACTAGATGCTAGTCCTGCCCAGATATTTCCTTCTTTTGAACCATCCTGGCATGATTTCTATGTTTCTTTTCTTTATGATTTTGAGCAACAGTCAGTATCGAAATATCCTTTGTTTCTTTTAATACTGAACTATAGCAGTTGGTGTAGAAGATTGATGTATCTTAGCATCTCAATGCCCACATTCGGTGCGGCATGATCAAATTTCTAGTTATCTTACTAATCTCACCAGCTTGTTTGTGAAATTGATAGAGGCAGAGTGGCTGGATGTTATAATTATCTGCCCATACTCACCGAATGTTGTAATTTATAGATACCATACTTTGATGTTATAATTATCTGTTGTGATCCTTTTGTCTTTCTTTTCAAAAGTGGTTGGATAGTTGTTTTGTTGCTCATTGTTTGGTTTGGTCAATCTGTGAGCAGAGATAATGGTTTTTGGACTTCTATCATTGTTGATGGGTCATTGGATTGTTTTTGTGGCCAAGATTTGTGTTAAAACATCAACTTTGAACAACACATTTTAGAGTTTCAGGGTAAATTGGAGTGTTGAATTCAGAATTATTTATTTTAGATTTGTGGTCAATGATTTATTAGGTGTTGACGAGATTAACTCCATTCCATCGACATTTGATCCAAATTTTTCTTCCATTGAGACAGAATAACTTAATGTGTTAATTCAACATAAAAGAATGTGTTGTTATTTTAAATTTTGATGTTTTGTTTTAAATATTTTATAATTTATATTTGGTTTGTATTTTGGATATTGAATTAAATTTATGTTGTTGGTTTATAATTTAAATTTGATTTAAGTGTTGTATTGTAATTAGTTATGTGTTTTTTTTTTATATAGGTTTTTTTGGGTTGACCGGGTCAACCCACCTAACCCGTGACCTAGAAGGTCGACCGGGTCAACGACCGGGTCGGGTTTCAAAACTATGCTCAGTATTTGGTTAAGAAAAAAAAAAATTTACTGTGTATGAGTCCCCCAATTTATTGCGTTCGAGACACAGGAAAATAAAAAGTAGCAAATTGCTGCTTTTGACGCGGCCAAACTAAGACTACTATTCACCAAACAGTTTTTTTTTTTTGAAACAATGGAGACATGCATCCACTGTTCTCTGAACAGCCTTTTTTTTTTCAGTATAGTTAATTAATTTCACTCGCTTGTTCACGTGAACGTGAACAACAATTTTTTTTATTTTTTTTTAAATTAGTTTAAGGTGAATTAAATTTACTCGTACTATAATTTTAATTTTATTCTTGATAACATTTTATCTAATTTTATAATTCTTATCGGATGAATTTTGTAAGTAATGGAATTGTAGATAGTTTTTTGTTAAAGTAATTTTTTTAAGTGTGATTTATTTCATGATGTAATAGCAATAGTTAAATCCATAAAATTTAAATTAAAAACCATCAATATTAATATATATTTTTTAAAATTATTTTATAACCTCAATTTCAAAAACATTTTTAACCAAACACATTAAAACTACTTTTTTAAAAAATTATTTTATAACCTCAGTTTCAAAAGCATTTTTAATCAAACACATTAAAACTACTTTTTCTTCAACCTCAATTTCAACCACAGTTTTAACCAAACATCTATTTTTTCAAACCAACCTCAACTAAAAGTATTTTTTATAAAAACAATTTTTTTCAAATCACAACCACTAACAGCTACCGCAATAACAAACACACTATACATAATTCCTGGCCTCTAGTATTCTCATGGCCATCGAAAAGTCGCTAATTCGCTAGAAAGATTCTTATCAAACACAAGCAAGCCTAAAACGTTCGTGCATAGCTTTTTAGTCGGCTAAAATCACCTCTGCAATATAGATCAACTGCACACTTCTACAATGCAGAGAGATGTCAACATGTTCAGCCACAGATGCAAACAAGATGCAGATATAAAACTCATGAAGAACTAACAGAGATGAAACCTCAACTAATTGGCTATCAGGTTATGTGGTAGTATCAGGAAAGGGGGCCTAGCAGTCATTGCCTGTTTACATGTTACAACAAGTATAATACATTCAAGCCTAAAACGTTCGTGCATAGCTTTTTAGTCAGCTAAAATCACCTCTGCAATATAGATCAACTGCACACTTCTACAATGCAGAGAGATGTCAACATGTTCAGCCACAGATGCAAACAAGATGCAGATATAAAACTCATGAAGAACTAACAGAGATGAAACCTCAACTAATTGGCTATCAGGTTATGCGGTAGTATCAGGAAAGGGGGCCTAGCAGTCATTGCCTGTTTACATGTTACAACAAGTATAATACATTCACATTTGAAAAAACTTGTGGGCTGTTAATGGAAGGAAAAAAAATAAAACAAGTTAATTAGAAACGTAACACCTAGGCTTACCATGATCATTTCTAAACAAAAACATAGAGCGAAAACAAGATAAGAGGAATAAGCAGGTACAGAAGGAAACAAGTATTGCTGTACTCTATAAAGGTTGAAGATCAGTTTCGGATATGCACCAAAAAAATCTGTGGATAGGCTGAAACAAAATGATAGAAGCCCACGCCAGAAGATGCCTCTCTGGGTAACAAGCCGCTATACTCACTGGGAAACCTTCATGATAAAAAATTTAGGGGTAAATGTCAAAACGACCAAATCTCCACCAACAATTTTGAGAACTAAAAATCTTGCAGTTTTTTATGATCAACCGGGAAGTTTAAACAAATTGTGAGAACTCCATTTGGGAATTTTTTTAAACATGAACATACATATAACTAGCTGTGCTTCTTCCAAAAGACATGTAAATTCTCATCCGGAATAATGCAACCATACCATTGTGCAGTTCTATATTAACATCACCATCCAATCGGTCAACTTCTAATCACTCAAAGTTTGGCCATAGGCAGACAAATAAAATTCTCTGTCAAGAATGATTACCTGGTATGGTGATTGCAGCTAGCTTTCATCATCACTACTTAACTGGGATTCATCATCTTCTTCCCCATAAAGATGTTCGTCAACATCATCATCATCCTCGGTATCATCCATTTGGTCATTATGCAATGAGATAGGGTTTTTTCTCAGTGCAACCTTGTCAATCTGTTTAGAGAGCACAGACAACAAATTAATTATCAACAGACCTTGTTAAAACCATCAAAGTAATGCAACAAAGAGAAGTTCGGAACCTGTGCTGTTACAAGCTGCAAACGACCTGCTAATTGCAACAAAGGTTGAACAGCCACAGCCCTTGATTTGGTGATCTGAGAGAATAGAACATAATTTGAGTCTGCCAGGCAAATAATATGACACTAAGGTCTGGTGCAACAGCATTATAATCTAACGCCTTTTCTAACAGTCTCTATGAACTGGGACCTTTGAAAGAAAAAAATGGGATAAAGGGATGGGATTGGAGATGAAAGCCGCCTTATTTCTAGATGCTTAAAATGGACAAATTGCATGTGATGGACCTGTATGGAAGGAAGAGCTCTTTTCTCTTCTCTCTACATAGAGATGGTGGAAGTACCCATCTCTTCCTCTTTTGCCCTGTGATCATGTCCTTCCAACAAAACATATCATGGGAGAATAACCACAGATGGAAAAGTAATGACCCCCCAGATGATAACAAAGCCCAGTCACTCGACATAGCATCACCAGAATGTTTATTACAAGGCCCCTGCAAATAAGATCAGCTTTGGAGTTGGTCTGGTCTACATGTTACAATGGCCAAAGTTGGTCTAAACCACAGAAACAAAGAGGCGGTCTCTGACCAATATGCTACTTTACTAGTGACCTCAGCCTATCACAACCTATTTGGCTTGACATCTTTCATCCTAGAAGTTAGAGCCACTAACAGAACAAGCCATGTTGTACAAGAATTTGAATACAAATGTTAATTACAATCTATAAGTCCAAGCATCTATAAACAAAAGTAAAGCTAACAAGTTATAATAGTGTATATAATTGTAAGCAGTACAGTTTTACCATGAATATGACACATAGGGAAAGAGATAAGGGCTAAAAGGAGCTAACAGCCGCAACAAGATCACTTCAAGTTATGACACAGCAAAGATAAAAACATGAAAAGAGAAACAAATGATATGCCTACACGTTCACATTATTATACCTTTAATAAGGAATTAAGCATCTGGGACTCCGGTTTTTCTTGAGCCACAATATATTGACCATGATTGACCAATATACAGTATATCCAAGGTAAAACACACTTTCCACTATTTGACCTGCTGAAGACAACCACAGTTTTGAAATTCCTCCATAATTAGTGAATAGATACATGATGGCTTCCTAGAATAAAAGTCCTTCATAAATATCATAAGATGTAACAAGATCAATGAACATATTCTTCTTGGCAGAACCTTATGTTCTACATAGAATTATCTGTTGTCTTTTAAAGAAGTCTACAATAAGAATAAATTAGAAGTTGAGAGTCAACACAATTATAGAAAAGTAAGAGCAAACCTAGATTGCCACTTAGCCACCAAGACTTCCAGTAACTTGTATGCATTGCTAGGTTCCATAGACAAAACTGTTGCCCTCATCTGATAAAAGAAAATTATCAGCTACTATTAGAAATGAAGAACATACATGAAGGAAAACAAGAACATAATTTGGATGGGGATAAAAAAAAAACCAAAACTGCCTTTAGATGAAGAACAAACCTTCTTTAGCGGGATATTGTCTTCAAGGTTAATACCCTTAAGTGTTGCAGAATCAAGAGTGGGGCTCAATATACCATCATCTTTACTACCAAGTATGTTCAATAATCTCAACTGCTTCTCCATGCCAGTTGTTACAGCATCAACCTCTACCATGACATCTGTAGAAACCACCATAATAAACAGATAAGAGCGCGCAGAAGAATTGACAAAACAACTCACATTAAACCAGAACTTCACAGTAGTAACTCTGAAGCAAAAGTATGACTTCACATTACTTATGCCAGCATGGCGATAGAACAATTTCAATATAATGTTGATTTACCCATTACATATTACAGAACTATATTGATATTTAGCACAAGCATTTTCATATTGAAAAGCAAAATCATTGCACAAAACTCGTGACACTTTTCAAAACAGTTCTTGGGTTCTTGAGGATAGACCTTTCCGTTCTTTCTCTCATATCATTTCTATTTGTATATTATTTTCCTTGCTATCAGTTGCTCATTATTTTCATTTTCTCTCACTTAACAATTTGCATTCCATTTCATCTACTTTTTTCCTCTTTCTCAAGATATATTATATTATGTTACAGCTATCCATTACTCAGTTGCAGCAGTATTCTCATTGGCTCATGTGATAAGGAATAAGCATTTTGTAGATAAAAGCTTAATGAAATGAAGTAAAAGAATCATACGATGCAAGTTAAGAAAAAGGTAGAAATCATAAGACTCCCCATATTCAAGCATCCAGACACAGAAGTTATCAAAAGAAAAAATAAAGGTTAAACCAAGCAACCATTACTGTCAAAAAAGTGATCTGATGTATTCAACAAAAAAAAAAAAACCTACTTTGAATAGAGAGATGAACCAACATAGGTGCATTCATATACATAATCGGAATTTTCTGGAAAATAATAGATGTACCTTTGCTCTCAGCAGATTCTTCCATGACCTCATCATGGTCACCGATATTCATATTTCTCATCTTCTTCTCATGAAGATCATAAACTTTTGGGAGAGGAAGCAAGGCATCTTCCACATTGGCACGGTCTAATGCAGTAACTGTTGAATTCAAAGAAAAGTCATTAGCAACCATGCAAGAGCAACAATCCACATAAAAATGACATTAGAATTAAAAACTATCAGAAGAGGAATCTATAACATCAAGCAAGAGCTAGCATAATGAAGAGAACATGTTAGGAAACAGCTGAAGAAGCAGATTTTCAAAGGATGCAAAAAACATCAACTGTCTAAGCAAACCATAACTACTGAAATCAACAAAATATAAAACTAAAAACATTTTGACAGAGGGCTCCACCACAAGGGTTTGCCTCATCAGTCAACATGGTAAGCAAGGGCTGTAAAGGATATAGAAAATGGTCTAAGCACACAGTCAGACAAGGCAAAAGGAAATCATTGTTCAATCGAATGTATCAAAGAAGTCAAAACTAATTTTTAGAATTCTTTTGTCTAGAGTTGGTGTATCAGAAGCGTTTGTCTACAGAGAGATGTCCAAGATAGCATGTGGAAACCAGTAACTCTCACAATATATTTCGACTTGTCCAAAAATATAAATAGTTATAGTCAAGAGTTACCTCGATTTTGTAGGTCTCTGACTTTCTTAGAGTTGCTGAGAGACTGACTCAGTGGTAGCAGAACTCCATCCTGAGAGCTATTTAACTTAATGTCTGTCCCAGGATGCATTAATATTTTCTGAAATGAAGGCTTTACTAGCAAACCATAGGCAATAAACACATTTGCAGCTGTAGATTTGGCAGTGCCTTGTAATTTTGCAGCCAGTACTGTTGGTAATGCACCCTTGTGATTTTTAGGAAATTCTTCGTAAGATAGTAAGACTTTTGTGGGTTTGGAATTGCGTAATTCCTCAACATTTTTTCCACACCAAGTGTAACAAACACCAGTTTCTGAAATGGCCAAAACATACAGGCCTGCATCATCAACTCCCTCATTTTCGAAGCACTTGCAATCAATGAATACAGCAGGGTGCTCCATTGCGAGAACACAGCTTGCTGATTGCCGTTTGCCACCATCTATTCTCCACAGTGCAACATATCTTTCACCAACAGCAGAAGAGAGGATGTATTTTCCATCATCAGTAAAGACCATGGAGCGAACAGCTCCCTGTCAATATTGAGAGAGACTGATTTAGCTGAACATAGAAAGCCAAGGAAGATAACTGAATGGAAATGAAATATAGTGCCAGAAACATATCTTCTGCATAGAAACATAGTACAAAAGGAATATGGAAGCACTCACAGGATGACCAGAGAACTTCTGCATCTTTTTGTGGTCAGAGCAATTGAAAATCTTCAATTGTGCAGCTGCTGTTGCTAATATCTTCCCATCTGACATTCAGAGTGTGAATCCCAGCAAGAGTATGAGAAAGCAGTAAATATTGCATATTCACAAAACATTCACTTCCAACACACTCTAAAGAGAGTATCTTTCATTGATGATTAGCAACCCAAAAAATACCAAATGCCCAGAGTGTAGTTAAATTGAATCATTCACAACTAATTTCCCGAAGTACATCTTGGCATAAATTTTCCAGATTCTACACTTCATAAAAATAACTAATTAGCAAGTGAAAAAAATTACAGAGAAAATGTTTGGTTTCCCTACAACCATAAAGCAAGAGTAACACAAATGGAGTGAATGATCAATACCTGATGAAACAGACATGCAGGATATTGCCTTTGTAGAAGCTCTAAACTTCCCCAGAGTATTTCCTGTTTGTGGATCAGTTTTGCAAATCATTCCATCAGCACCTGAAGTGTAAATGCACGAATCACATGTAGAAAATGAAACAGCACTGACACCCCTGCACATCAGAGAAAGAAAACTATTACCTCTAAAGTTACAAGTCAACTTTTACTGTACTTTTTCTATTTTTGTCAATTCTGAAAACTGATGCTTACAAAAACCTAGGAACAGTGTGGTTCCAATCCATAAATGATAAAAGGCATGACAACATAATAGTTATTCAGCAAGGAACTCACCCAGGATGGCAATCGCTAACACCCCACTTCAACTGACCAGCAGACACATCAAGTGCCAAAACATCACCACTGCCTGTTCCTAACACTAACAATGAACTTCCTAGCTTCCTTTTCTTCTGCAATCACTCATGGTTTTGAGCACAGAGTTATTTCAGATAGTAGGAAGCAAAGATCAAACATTTAGTAGCACAATTACAAAGCAACTTTTATATTTAACCTTCTTATCCAAAGACAACCACTTCATGCATTTATAATCAACCGAAAGGTGCCCTCTTTCAGGTTTAGCATAAGAATCTCCTTCACTTGATGTTATGTCTGCAAACTCAGTTTGCACCTGGCCCTTTAGTGTATCCCAGATCTGAAAGGAAAAGGAAAGATTAGTAGTTCCTACATGAAAAGAAGAAGAAAAGCCTCCTTTATCAGACAAAGGATATTATCACACAAATAGCACTAAGCTGGCCAAAAATTCAATAACGAAGCATTGTCAGAAAACATATTCTTCTATCAATCTCAATTTTCAAAAGCCCTAGCATTTTCAGAGTTCAAAGATAAGGGAATCGAGTACCTTTATTCGACCATCTCCCGAGCTGATTGCTAAGTAGTCCAATGAAGGACTAAATGCTGTCAAGAGGTCTCTGATATTCAAGGACACCATACTCCTGCGAAATATTTGAAGTGACAAGCGACACTAATAACATTTTCATTCTCATAACTCATAGCTTATATAGTTAACAAATAACCATTCAACATAAACCAACATACCCACCACAGAATTTTATGAGAATCATTGTAAATCCCTCTTAAAACCCATTTACCCAACAACAACTTCCAATCATGAATGTAAAGAAAGATTAAAACTTTTTTTGACATATGGGATTATGAGTTAAAAATTTGAAGTTTAGAATGGTTTCTTTTACACTGTGTTTTTAAGAACACAAAAGAAGAGGAGTGGAAGAAGAGGCTTACCTGAAACGGTGATGCCGGAGAGAGGAAGGTGGAGAGGTGGCGGTCACTGGGGTTTTAGGGGTTTTAGGGGTTTTAGAGTTTCCTCAATTTTCTCTGTCGTGGTTTTTGTTTAGGTTTTTGTTCTGTGCTTTTGTATAACAAAAAAACACTTAATTGGGCCTGGGCGTTTTGGAGGGCTATCTTATTATGGGCTTGTTAGAAAGTTTTACACTCTATCTCACAAAAATTATTATTGTTGTTATTATTATTATTATTTGGTTTATTTGGTTTACATGCTTTAGGGTATTTAAAAAAAACAATCAACCCTGGATTATCTGGTTCAAGAAATTATTAGAATATTTTCGGAAAAAGAATACTACTTTAATTTTAAAAAAACATTAGAGTTGGAAAAAAAAACTAAAATTATTTATTCAAATGTAATATTTTTTTTGCTTATAGAATTATAAGACTAGTTTTTTAGTTTTATAATTTTTTATTGAATTTGAAAAATATATTTAGAGGTTTTTCACAGTTTTTCAATACAAGTTTTTCACTATTTTTCAAACAAAAAACACAGGAAGAATATAATTTTTATATATACACACAAGGATTTTTTAGCAAGGTAAAATATTAAAATTATTTTTTTATATTTTTATATTTAGTTGGTGTCATATATTTAATCTTTGCCATAAATATTTTTTTGCAATATAGCATTTTCATGATAATTTTTAATTTGAATAAAATAAAAGTAATATTAAGATGAATATAATGATTTATGTTTTGTTAAGAAAAATAATTACAATTTTGATGTATTTATTTTTTATGAATAAATTTGTCATCATTTTAAACAAATGAACATATTTTTTAATTCCTCACTCGAAAAATAAAACTAAAAAAGAAAAATAAAAATGGAAAATGAAAAATGAAAAATATTTTTTTTGTCACTGAACACTAGGGGTGAGCAAAAAACCCGAAAAAATAATTAAATTGAGAAAAATAGAAAACAAATAACCGAAAAAACCAAACTGTGAAAAAAAAAACTGATTAAACTGATTAGAATTTTGAAAAACCGATCGGTTTGGTTCGGTTTTGATTTTATAAGTCTGAAATCAAAAAAACCAAACCGAATCCAAACCAAAAAAATCAAGACAAACCAAAAAAATTCGAGCCAAGCTAGAAAATATAGAGCCAAAGCAGGAAAAAAAACCAAGCTAAACCAGTTTAAACTGCTTTTTTCCTCAAAATAACCAAACGGAACTGAAACCGGTTAGTTTGAACCGGTTTCGGTTCGGTTTTGGTTTCTTAAAAAAACAGTTTTGGTTAGTTTTTTTTATAAAAACCGAACCAAACCGATTAAACCGAGAAAACTGAAAAAAAAAATAATTGAAAAAACTGAACCGTGAAAAAATATTGATTAAACTGATTAGAATTTAAAAAACCAACCGGTTCAGTTCGGTTTTTTTTTATAAGCATGAAACCGAAAAAACCGAATCGAACCCAAACTGAAAAAAACCGAGATAAATTCAAAAAAACCTAGTCAAATCAGAAAAACCGAGTCAAACCAGTTTGAACTAGTTTTTTCTTCAAAATAACCGAATTAAAACCGATCGGTTTCGGTTTCTTTTTTCAAAAAAAAAAACAGTTTTGGTTATTTAAAGAAAAACCAAACCAAACCAAAAATAATAATCTCGATTAAATACAGCTTCAGATACTCTATATTTATGATAGCAATTGATTACCTTCTCGGATTATAAAAAATAAAGATGATGAGAATAAAGAGAAATGTTTTCTTATACTTTTTATTTTGAAAATGTCAATTATAAAACTATATAGATTTATTTTATATTTTCATTTGTTTTTTTTTATCTTAAAATACAAACCAAATACTAAAAAAATAAATCCATAGATAGTAATTATAGTGGATCCTATTTTCATGCAAGTGGAAGAACAATATACCAAAATATATCTAATAAATTTTCATATCCTTCTGTGTTTAAGTTTAAATAAAGTTATTTAAGTCTCTGTATTTACAAGAAAGAAAAAAGAAATCTTTCTCTTATCTTATTCAAGACGCCAGATGATAAATTGGACTCTTCGTAAAACTTCTGAGGCGCACAGATTACATATTCATCGCTTATGCCTCTGGCAATCACCCTTTGAATGAATATTACGCATACCCAGGGCTTAAATTTCACGATGCCATGAAATTAAGAAAACGGCGAAAGAGAAGGTAAAAGATTCTTAGCTTGCTTGCCTTTCTCGAAAATTAAAAAAGAAGAAAAAGAAATCGGTTGAGAGTTCATACAGATGGGATTTTGTGTCCTGCTTCATTCCACTGTGTTTGAAACCAGCCTCAGCCCGGCAAGTTAACCCGGGTGATCGAAGATCTAGATTGAGCTAAGTTTCAACAAAAATAAAGAATAAACTGTCTCGATTGATATGATCTAATAAAAAAAACTGGATTGGTTTATGACTCGGTTAATCTAAAAAAATTAAAAAGAGGATCAACTGAGTTAACCCGGAGTTATCCCGGGACGATCCTAATATTCTAGATTAGGTTTAAAAACCATGTTTCATATACATCATCAACCATCTAATACCATTGAATTCCAAGATTTCTTCGGAGCTTAGAGTTCAAGATTTTCTTTACAGTCGTAATCTTCGAGCTCGAGCACCCTGACATTCTTTGTATCTTTCCTGCTGTATGCTCCCTTGGATTTTCTTGGCGTTCCACATGTCAATGACAAGGTATGAAGTGAGTCCATAAAAAAAAAAGGTTGATAGTTACAGTACTAGGCCGGCAACTAGACTAGCATGGAGAAAGTTGCTTGAAACGCATTCCAGTCATAGCATGAACGCAGTTCTATGGTAAATAGTCATTGCATCATGGAACTGTTTACCTTTACAATAATTCAAGAAGCAGACAAAGGTTGTCTGATGTAAGCCATCTGAACTGCAAGCTTGAGAAGAGACATGGATCTCCATATCCATTAATTAAACCTAGAGATTTTACTGCAAAATGTCGTCAACTATACATGCCACTTTCACTTCTGTCCTAAATCCATAAATGGTAATATTATATTCTGCTGATTCCATCCACGATGCGGGGCACTGCAGTTCTCCCGTGGAACTCTTGTCAGTTGTCATCATGAAGAAGCTCTGGGTAAAACTTTAGCACTGTTGCGTGCATTTAATTTATCTAGCTCGGATTAGCAGGATCTGGGGATAATTTCCCGTCTCTGTACTGTGGATGAGAGATCAAGAATAGTGATCTGGGAATAATTCTCTGTCAACAACAACAAAGCTAAGCCACAGTTTCGGGCAATCTTACATTTGTCCAAGCTACAGGATTGAAACACGCTAACATCAAAACCTGTGATCTTGTCATGATATATGGTTAGCACACGAATGTGCTTATGATTTACATAGGGCCAAATTTGATTGTAGAAGTGAAGTTAGAGATCTCATTTTTCTTTCAATTAATGTCAAAATTCACCTGAATCAATCTCTTTCAGGCTCGGGTTCCTCTCCCTTCCTTCCTCCTTGATCTGTTGCGCACCGTAATGGTTGAACAAAACAAAAAGACAGCCACGTGATAAGGTGGATAGTTCTTGTACTTGAATAGAAAACACTTTGTTTTTTATGGAATAATGCCCGTCAATCATGGCATGTTATATAATCTTAGCCAGAGATATGATTCAGTGACAACATCGCAATTGCATGGCTGTGTTTTTTTTCTTTTCTTCCCTTGTGGAGTTTCTTCTTTTTCCCAAATGACCATATTTTCTATTGACCAGTCACTGTGCAGGAATGGGACACGCCTGCTTGGGGCCTTTTGCTGCCATGGACTTTTGTCACTATTAGAAGAAGATGTGGATCAGCTGCCTTCCACTGCTGATGTCACTGTTCACCACCAGAACGGTTCCAACAGGGCATGTTTGCGTGTAGGGACATGCCTGCAACAGTCGATATCCCCTCTGCCCTTCAATATTCGAGTGTTTTCTTCCATGGAGAAGAAAAACGTTTCAATTTCGGGGTGGACTTTCATGGATAAGCCATGACACAGCATCGGATGCTGCTACCAACTTGATTTTGAGCCCTTTAACTCGACATTGGATGCTTTAATCTCTCGGTATGATTTGCGAGAGTTGAAGACAACCTTGTTGCTTGCTAGGCTAGGAGATCTAGTGCTGACCTTAAAACACTGCAATCAATTAGTATGCTCGTTGGATTGCCATATTGTGGTTGCAAGGCAGGCACTTGCAGTTGTTATATTTAAGGCAACGATCCGAGGCCATGGTGAGACCAGCCACGTGGAACTTCTAGGTTAGGTGTCATGTCATTTTATGCCTCGCAGATGGCTTTAATGATCACATGCCTGCATGGTTTAATCTTTGCTTAAAGTGTTAATTACCGCTACCCTTAAATATCGGCGGCTTAACCTTGCGATATCACCATGCTTTTTCTTTACACAGCCTGTCAATCATTTTGAAGCTTGGGTGACTGTCATTTGGCTTGCAGTTTTTGACATAGACAAGCCCACCAAAAGAAAATGGATATCATCATTATCAGATTAGATGTAATTCTGAAGCTCCCATGGAAGTATTACTATGCTTTTGCTTTTGTGATCTTGACTTGTGTGGCTTGCTGTCTTGGATCCATGACTTCTTAATTAGCTGCTGTGTTCAAATGTGCAGGAGCCGCGACCTCCGATGGGAAGAAATTATCCATGGGGAATACACAAATATTGCTCAAATGCCCCCGTGTTCTTATTGACTAAGGTCCCGTTTAGCCAACTGCGTTTCGAACTGCGATTAGCTGCGAAAATATATGTTTTTTATACACGGTTAACCGCGATCTGAAACGTGCTTGGGATCGATGATCGAGGGTGTTTGTGAGTGTGGTAGCGGTTGCTTTTCAAATAGTTTTTCGTGCCGAAAAGCATGCCAATAATATTTTTTTATTTTTTAAAAATTATTTTTGACATCAGCACATCAAAACGATCCAAAAAATACAAACCACACTCAATTTTAACAACAAAAAAAAATTAAATTTTTTTAAAAAGCCGGTTTGGCCGGAATGCCAAACGGGCACGAAGTCTCGTATACTTTCATGGCTTTTCAGTGATCTGGGAGGTTGGGAATTAGTTGCAGTATAAATTCTGTGGTTAAAACTTGATAAGATTTGAAAGTTGGCTGCTGCGAATTATGATCTTATGAGATGAGCTCGTATCTTAAGATAAATTTTTCATAGTATTCAAGTTTCTAAGGATGTCCCATGTTTCTTTGTCCTTGATTTCTGAAAATTATTTTTTAAATTTTGTTGTGTTTATACGGGAAACATTCTGCAATAGAAAAAAATCAATTTGATTTTTAGAAAAATATTATTTTTATTTTAAGAGAAAAATAATTTTTAAAAATAGTAAAAAATTCAAAAATATCTTATTATTTGTTGATTATATTAAATTCCATCTTCAAATTTTTATTGTTATATATTTTGTTTTGTGTCATTTTTTTTCTCAATTTCACCCCTTAAAATTTAATTTTTATATCAATTTGGGTTTTTATTTTTTTAATTGTTATTTGTTTTTTTATTATTATTTGTTTAATTCAATTTTTTTATCTATTAGATCCGATTCACACTCTTTTGACTCAATTTATTCTATTTGAAGTAATTTATGAAATTATAATTTTTTTTAATTATTTTTCAATTGTTTTATTTGTCAGATTTGATCTTTATTATTTTGATTATTGTTTATTTTATATGAGATAATTTATTAAATTAGATTTGTTTTCAATTTCAACACCCTTCAATTTTTTTATCTATTAGATTTGGTCTTCATGTTTTTATAAACTTGAAAAATAAAATAAAACATTTTTTTTAACTCGTTTTCATGATATATCTAAGTACTAAAAAATATTTTTTAATTTATTTTTTATAATACTAAAATAACTTATTTTTCTAGAATTCACTTTTATTTTTTAAATAATACCTGAAATTAAGGTTGCGCAACGGACATATGCAAAGAGTGAAGCATCCAAGGGAAAGTCTAGCATGAGATTTAATTCAAAGACGATTTAGGTTATGGTTTAGAAAATGTTATTTCTTATTTTTATATCCTTTAATTCCTCCATAAAAATTGATTACGCCTTGTGAGCTCCATCTTGCTTATGAGTAAGAGTGAGAATTAACCAATGCCCATGATTATTTTATTTCCAATCATACTTAATCATATGTGTCTTTCTTCTCAAGGTAGCAGCAAGGATAGGGCTCAAATCCGAGATCGAGTCATTTTTTATTTAATAGAATATAAATACTTTTTTAAAAATCAATTAATAAGATAGAAATATCAAAATATATAGAAATTGACTAATCCAATCAAAAGCATACATATTTACATATAGTTTTGGAGGGTAGCATTATATTTATTTTTATAACAATTTGCAGTCCCAGGTAGCTATATATTACTCTCTAGTGGTACTAATAGCCTATTTAATAATGTGACTATGATTATTTTTTAAAGTATTTTTTATTTAAAAATATATTAAAATAATATTTTTTTATTTTTTAAAAATTATTTTTAATATTAGTATATTAAAATGATATGAAAACACATAAAAAATATTAATTTGAAATAAAAAAATATATATTTAAAAAAAAAACATAAATACAAATAAGACTTTAAACGTATCAGTGAGCTGTAATTTGCTAGTAATTAAATGTTTTTTTTTTTTAATGTAAGCTGTGCTCAATAGTTTATAGCAGTCAACGCAACAGCAATTTATAGTATTTTTTTCAGGGAGCAGCTCACCAATTTGACACCCTGAATCTTTATTGGTCCAGCTCGACAAAGAAAATAAAATCAAACCATGCAACTTGGCATATGCGGGCAAAATCACTGGCGTGACTTTATATTTTCAAATAGCTTGATTACGAAAATTAAAGTTTTTTTTTTTTCAACTTGGAATTAAAACAGATCGTCCATAGCTAGATTTATGTATTTATGGGGATTTTATCATGTATAGTATAGTTTTATCTTGAATATAAACCACAGACATCGCAGCATGGTAATTGTTCAAAAACAAACATTACAGCATGGTAGCCAAAGTAAAGTATTAGAGGCATCAGTGCTCCTTTCTTTCAAAAGTTTTTAACTTTAGACCATTTTTTTTTAATTAGAAAAAAAGGATAAAACATATAGATTTTATATGTTGTTTTTTATTTAATAATAAAGATATTTTAAGATGATTTATGCATAATTAAGATTAAGATCTTTTTATGAAAGAAAATTCCAAATTAAATATTTAAAAGTATTTAGTTAATCAATATATATTATAATTAAAAAAAACTTTATTTTTTTTAAATTAAAAGAGAAAAATTTATCACACCCAATAATTAATTAGCATAAGATAAGAATGTTTGAGAATGTAGATTTTTTAAAATATATTTTATTTGAAAATATATTAAAATAATATATTTATCATTTTTAAAAATATATTTTTAATATCAACATATTAAAATAATCTGAAAATAAAAAAATTAAATAAAAATTAATTTTTTTAAATATATTTTTTAAAAAAATATATACGAGGTGAGAGTGAACAAATAAAAAAAAACTTGTGCTTCTTCTCTCTCTCTCTCTCTCTGCGGGTAGTGTTCTGTTATGTTCTGTCAAGTGATTGAAGCCAGGCTAGCATCCTGCCATGATTGAGGTGGGTCCCACCCCTCCATCTCTCTGTCCTGTCAGCCCACATGCTGTCTCAATACCCCATGCACCTCTCCTCCCTTATTTTTATTCCCCCGCTTCACCCATAGTTTCACTCGCTTCCCATACCACTTACAAAATAAAAAATAATAAAATAATATAAAATAATTAGCCAGCATTCACCATTTGAGATGACGGTTTTTATAACATTGGAATTTACCAAATATTCATTCAAAGAAAAAATAATCATTGAAATTAAGTTTTTTATTTCGATCAGATCTTTAACTGTTTTTTCTTATATTTAAATTATGTATTTATAAAATATTCTATTCTTATTTCTTATAAAATGTAAATATTAGATGATAATATAAAATAACGTTAGATGATAATATAAAATAACATTATTTATCAACAACACAACAAAAATTTTATAAATAGTAATTAATTATTTACTATGGGGTAGTTTTAAAAATCTATTTCTATTTGGTTATTTTAAAAACTAGAATATGTATATATTTGTATGAAAAATCATGATTTAAATTCTTAAAAAATATGTATTTTTTTATTAAATGAATTATTCTCTTCTTATGCATGATCTTTTTTAACATAACATTGTTTTTTAAATAGAAAACTTATCATTTAATGAAAAATCATGTCTGAATATTATATGTGTATTTGAAGGACAAAAAATAATGATTAGTATGGGAAAGCTATGTAAATTTTTATGATAAAAAATAACAAAATAAAAATTTTATTTTCATCAAATAATGATTATTGTTTTTAAAAAATATATCACATTTTAGAATCATACATGATAAAGTAACGAAATGATTGCTAACATTACCTAAAAATGCTATAATCTAATATTTTCTGGAGAATAATTTAAATTATTTTATTCATAGTGGATTTTAATTAAAAAATTTAAAAAAAATTAAAAGGCTATCTTAAATATAAAAAAACTAGGAGTCAATTCGTGGGTGGGCCAGTATACGACCTAATATAATAAAGATCATGTATTCAAACTTAATCTTTTTTTTCTTCTGTTCAAAAATCATTTTCTTTTTTAAAAACAAAACAAAGTAAATGACGTGTCATTTATAACAAGAAACAACATGTTACCTAATAATAAAATTCTTAACCATTAAAATTGGTAATAAAAAGTAGGTTTTTAGACCTTGAAAACCCTTAATTAATTTTTTTTTTCACTTGAATATATCCAAGAAAAGAAACATTATGAGCACCTTAATAAACCAACCACCGACCTTAAAACACACTTAAACCAGTCAAAAAAAATTAAAAATTAAATTAAATAAAAAAATTTGAAGCCTAATCTTTGTTGTAGCGAGAAAGGAGTTCAAAAATATTTTAATATAACTTATCTTGTAAAGAGAAACCCAATAATACTAATATTGCATATTTAATTATCAGGTTAACTGAGTATCGCTTTTTTTTTTTCCAACAACTTTTTCTCTAATTTTTCAAAACTAAGGGATTGAAACATAAAAAAAAAAAACAAGGAATAAAGTTTATGATGTAAATGTAAAGTCTAAATTTAAAGGGGCCCAAAGATGCGAAAATAAAGATTTGTAGGATGGAAATGATGTTTTTTCTTGTGATAATGAATAAGCCCTACTATTCTTTTTCTATTTTTTTTTTCAAAACTACAAATTGAAATCTTAGTCTACTAAACTGGCTTTTAATTTAATTCTAAAATTCATGATAGCACCTTGAGTTTCCAATAATACATAAAGAAAATAAAATATTACAAATATTCACATGAAAAATGAAATTAAAAAAGAAGTTCAGGGATAAAAATAAAAATAAAACAAAAAACCAAAAAAACCTGCACATAAAAAGATAACTTACCAATTAACAAAACGGTTCACCAAAATTATATGCAACCTTGGGTAAATTATCAAACCCAACTACATTTTTTTTCATTTACAAAATAAAATATTAAGAAAAAATCTAAGGAAACAAAACAGAGGCAATGCTACAGCAAACACGACTGCTAAAATTTAAAGGGTGTTTGTCGGGACGGTTGAATTGTATTTTTTAATATTATTTTGATGTATTAATATTAAAAATAAAAATTATTATTTTAATATATAAAAAAACAATTTAAAAAAAAAACAATTTTGCTACCGTTCCACACATTCTCTCTCTCCCCTCTCTCTCTCTCTCTCTCAATGAATGAAGCCCGTTTCAGACAAATTTGTCGGCGAGAGACGTTTTTAATCATATTCACTTAGAGGGTAATTACGCCGTTAGTGGCCATTAATATAATTAATTAATACATTTCCTTTTTTCTTTTATTTTTGCATGAAAATTAAGCTGTCATATCTTTACTTACCAAAAACATATTATTACTGAGCTATTATATAGTTTTGTGTAATGCAATTATAATTAGTATTGTTTTAAAATTTGATTAGTTTGGGTAATGTTTCGAGAGAAGAATAATTTAGATCGGTATAATTTTATTTTAAAAAAATTAAAAATTATTTTAATTTAAAAAAAAAAAACAAATTAATAACCGTGTTTTAACCGCACTAGAAGTGGGTCGACCAATTTTTTTTCTTCCTATAATTGGACTAATCCGAACTTAGATTAGTTAGATTTAAGTTCGATACATCAGACTTGTCCGGATCTTAAAACAATGGTAACATGTGTACAGTGATGGTAGTAAGCAATGATAAGTAAATAAATAAATAAAGAAAATGTTCTTTGTCATTTATATATAATTAATGCTTATAATATACAAGCTTACACAAAGCTGTCCCTGTTTCCGTGCTTCTTCTTCTTCTCCCCCTCCCCCTCCCCCTCCCCCCTCCTTTCTCTTTCTTTCTTTTTTCTCCTTTTGTTCTGCAGTTTGTTGTTATTGGGGCATTAGCTAGCCAGACTTTGTTTTCTTGGCTCCCTTTTTGGTTAGCACTGCTGAAGAAGAAGAAGAAGTTGTGAGTTCTTCACGAAGATGCCAGTAAGTACGTTTCTTTTATATATCTGTGTTTCTGTCTCCTTTTCTCTTCCTGCAAATCTGGAAAGCTTGGAATCTTGATTGGTTTTGTGATATATTTTTATTTTTTTCAAGTATTTTTTGACTGCCTTTCTGGGATTCTCATGTTTTGTTGTATAGTGTATCAGTGTTTCACAGCAATGGCTATGGCTTTGAATTCAGTTCATTTTTGCTATATCTTGGTTCATGGGCATTCTATGCTTCTATCTTTTCTAAATATGGTGATTGTAAAGTTCCATTTTTGCTTGAACCGATGCTTTTAATTTGGATATTATTTGTGTGATAGATTTTTTTCCCTTTTTTGCTTCTTCCATCTCTTCTCTTTTCTCAATTTAGTTGTGTCTTGAATATCTGGTCTTTCTGTGTTGCTGTTACTCTGAGCAGTTCTGCTCTCATTGGAGTTTTTTTTTAAACCTTTTATACTTTTGATTAGTTGATTTGTTTACTGCATTGCTTTCCTTTCTTTTGGATTCACCAAACCACAGTTCAGCTTCCACATCACAGGGAGGCTAATTTGTTTTACTAGAAAATACAGTATAATTATTTTTATTTTATTTTTTTAAAATTGCTTTCCATTATGATCTCATGTATTTCATTGCTTCACTTGAAGCATCCTCCTGTCAACTAAAATCTAATAGTTGCCTGCTATGCTTCATCATAATAGGATTTTCCAATATTTTTTTGGGGTGTAAAGGGAATTGTTAGCTTGCGAAACTCTTACATAATATGAAGAATACTCTTTGTCTCCATATGGCATCTTTTTTTGTGATAAAATGGACAGCCTGGTTTTTGCTTTTCTTTGTTCTTATTCTGTTGTTGGTTTTGTGAGCTTTGTACAACTCACTAGATTCTAAGAATCCAATAGAGGAGGTTAGAGTCTGCTTGTTACTGTTTCAATGAATTTTCAATGGAATTCATGATTGCTTTGAATTTTTTATTGCTCTCTTGTTTAATTGACTGTTGCGCAAAATGAATCTTTATTCTACGAATCTGTTCTTAGATTTGGTTTTTTTTGCTCTTGTTTTTCAGGTGGCATTACTCTTGCTACTGGTACTGAGACTTGCCATTAGAATTGATGCAGAAGAGAGTAGCGGAGTGTGTGACTTTAAGCCAGGTTTAAAACCGAGGCCACATAGTGTGTCGATCTTGGAGTTTGGTGCAGTTGGAGATGGGAAAACATTGAATACTCTTGCTTTTCAGAATGCCATTTTCTATCTAAAGTCATTTACTGACAAGGGCGGTGCTCAGCTTTATGTCCCACCCGGAAAATGGCTTACTGGAAGTTTCAGTCTTACCAGCCATCTCACACTCTTCCTGGAAAAAGGTGCTGTTATTCTAGGATCTCAGGTACTTTTTCACTGTTTGCTTTCTCGTATTTGTTTTCCCTCTTTTGTTTTGTTTGACCTGTTTATAGTGAAGAGATAGATGCAGAAAAATCTTCTAACAATGCAAAATTAGTTTGGTTTGTTGTGTTCAATCCTTGGGATTCTTACGCATGCTCTCCTTGCTTGTCAGGATCCATCCCATTGGGATCTTGTTGATCCCTTACCGTCGTATGGTCGTGGGATTGAACTTCCTGGAAAAAGATATCGAAGTTTAATAAATGGAGATATGCTAACTGATGTGGTAGTAACTGGTAAAAGCACTTGCTTTCTCTTTCAATCACCGATTGTTTGGTCTTGATTGCTGCTTACCTGACATTTATTTGCTGGTCTAGGTGATAATGGGACCATTGATGGTCAGGGTTCAGTTTGGTGGGATTGGTTCGAGTCCCATTCCTTGAACTACAGCCGCCCTCACCTTGTGGAATTTACGTCATCTGATCATGTAGTGGTTTCAAATCTTACCTTCTTGAATGCTCCTGCATATAACATTCATCCTGTATATTGCAGGTAAGTTTTCTAAGATCCAGGTGATTGCTAATTTAATAAACAGCTTACGATTAGATGGAGTGACTTAGTTTTGTGTGCAATTGTCTCTGATGCAGTAATGTGCTTGTTCAAAATATTTCAGTCTCTGCTCCTGGAGAATCCCCTTACACCATCGGCATAGTTCCAGGTTTGTGGAACTTGTTGTGTTTGTGTAATTAACATGTTTTCCACTAATTTCCTCCAGTACATATACTGACTCTATTTTATCCTCAAAATTTTAAGTTGCATAATTTGCTCGAACTAAGAATGCTTTATTAATATAATGAGTGAAGAGACTGGGTGTGGATGAACTGCCTTGATTGCGTTTTGTAATCATTGTCGGACAAGAATTCAGCTGACTCTGTTTTTATAACATTTTCAGATTCTTCCAATAATGTGTGCATAGAGGACAGCCTCATCAAGGTTGGTTATGATGCGATTTCCCTCAAGAGTGGTTGGGATGAATATGGCATTGCCTATGATAGGCCAACACATGATGTACACATAAGAAGGGTCTACCTTCAATCATCTTCAGGCTCGTCCATCGCCTTTGGTAGTGAGATGTCCGGTGGCATTTCTAATGTGTATGTTGAGCAGGTCTCCCTATACAACTCATTTAGTGGCATTGAGTTTAGAACAACTAAGGGCAGAGGTGGTTATATCAAACGGATCATCATATCAAATGTTGAATTGAAAAATATCAACATGGCGTTTGGTGCCATTGGTGATTGTGGGTTGCATCCGGATGACAGTTTCGATCCAAATGCCATCCCAATTCTTGATCAAATCACTTTGCAAAATGTGATTGGTTCAAACATCACTACGGCTGGCAACTTCACGGGACTTGCAGAATCTCCTTTCACCTCTATTTGTCTATTTAATGTCTCCTTAACAATTCCTGCCACCTCAACTTCTTGGACATGTTCAAACGTTATTGGCTTTTCAGAGTTTGTTTCCCCGGAACCATGTCCTGAACTCAACAGCTCATATTCAAATTTTTCCTCGGTTTGCTACTCCATCCTGAATTCCTATGGTAAATCCGCCAACTTATGAATACCGCTCCTTCAAAAGTACAGTCATATGGGGTAAAAAGGGATTCTTCCACAGCTTATGGTCTCTAAAGTACGTCAGATTCTTTTCAATAAGACACATGTCTACAGTATTTGTTCCTTCATTCCCTTGGTTTTGCATTTCCTCCTGTTCAATTCTGCAGATTATTTGTACAGCTTCATATCTTCATTCATGTGTAAGAAAATTTTTGGTAGTTATTGCAACAAACCACAAAAGTGACATGAATATTCTTAGTATTGCTACCTGTATTCTATTAAACCCCTTACCTTGTTCCCAGAATCAGACGCATGCAATGCAGTTTCCTTGTGAAATCTTCATTGGATATGAATCAATATACCAGCAGTATTAGTTGATGACATGAATTGCATGAATTCAGTATCTTGTAGTCAAGGAAAAGAGCATCTTATAAAGTTTAGGAGCTTCTGCTTCAAGGTCTAGGACATGGCTGCTACGAGGATTCTGATAAAGATTTGCACTTCTGGTTTTTTACACCAGAGCTTTGAGGTTTGATTAAAAAATGAGGCATAAATCCCTTCTCTCACAGCCTATGTGAATAGTAAAGTGGATGAAGTAGCGAAAATCATCTTAGTTATAAACTTGTTTTGACTTTCAAATTTTTTTCTTTCAAAACAATGTATTTTTGGCTTAAAAAAAAAAACAAATTGGAACCGGGTGACCCATAGTTGTATTTGGAATTTGTTTGACATCAAGTCCAACATAATTTATCTATGGAACCAAACTATTCACATTACAAGGATTAATTATAAGCTTATTGTAATAAAGTTTTATTACTAAAATTTACTACAACAATCAATCAGACAGATTTGGATTCTGTCTGATGTGTTTTTTTGGATTTTGATTTAAATTGGTTTTTATTTTTTATTAAATAAATATAAAAGTAAATTTTTTAAGAATAATTCAAAACAATTTTATTTTTTTGAATGGAGATAGTACAAGTTAGAATTCATAAATTAAGAGTTAAGAAATTTAACATCAAAGAAACTTTAAAATAGAGATTTTTTTACCATGTGTTACTATTTATATAAATTAAGCATAAAGCTAAAAGGTTTTTCAAACACCAATTAGTAAGATTAGCACTATGAATTACAACAATAATTCATAATTTTTCTTTTTTTGTATTGTGACACTTTTTTTTCCCTTCAATTATTAATTAATTTTTCAAAACTTAGTCCTCATATAATATGTGTATAGGAATTTAGAGTTAATAATTTATTTTAATTTATCTTTTATATGGTTATTGCTGTATCAAAAAACATCACAACATCAGGTTGGTGCTAGGAAAATATTCCAATAACGCGAAATGATTTATTTTTTAAAGAAATTTATTTAAATAAAAATGATCTTGATGAAAACTAGTTTATTCAACTTTATGGAGTAAATGATCCGGTTTGCAAGTTTGGTAATATAACCTTGGTTGCCCCGGTTCACGGGTTTAGCTTGGTATTTTTTTATTGAACTCAATTATGTAATCATGTATTTTTTTATTATATAGTTAAAAAAATAGTTTTGAAAAAAAATATTTTATTAAATTTTAGAAAGTTCATGGGCATGTTGACGAGTTTAGCTTCTTTTTTTTTCTTTTTTTTTTTTTTAAATTACATCCTTTGATATTGGACTTATTGAGAATTGAGTTTTATAATTTGTTTTGTTTTGCTTTTTATAAGGTTATAATGATTTTTTAAAACAAATCTTAGTATTGGTTTGATGCTCGATTTGACGATTGTCTATTTTTGTTATCATATTGTTAAATAAATAATAGTTTTTTTTTTTTAAAAAGTTATTAATCCCAATGAAGTTCAATACCTAGTTTGCAGGTTTGATGTGTTGAATCAAGTTATTCGATTCATAGGTTTAGCAGGTTCACCAACAAACATGTTATGATTTATATATATAGTTTTAGTTCTTTAATTTTTCTAATTTTTTTTAATTTCACTCTTCTTTAGTATTGGATTGGTTAGAAAATGAAATTCATGGTTTATTGTTTTCTATTTTCTCTAGGGTTATCATGATCTCGATGGTGTTTTTTTTTTTTCCAGGCTTGGTGCTTGATTTTGCAAGTATCTTATTTTATTATAACATAAAATAAAAATAATTTCAAAGACAACAAAGTTATTAAACGAATTAAAATTCATGGCCTAGGTCACAGGGTAACCAAAGTCAATCCAATATATCATTGTCTTAGAATTTATTTAAAATTGTTGTTTTAAAGTTTTTTTTTTTAAAAGCTATGCTATGTTTTTAATGGCCATCAAAGTTATTTTTTGACCTATTAAATTGAATGCTTCTTTTTGAATTAACTCTCATGCTATTTAATTTAAAATTTGAATTAAATAAAGAGCCAGTTAATAGGTTTTAAGATCAAATCACTCGATTGAATTTAATAATACTATAAAAATTATCTCTATATTTTTAATATTTTTTTTAAGTTTAGAAAAAAAAATAGCCTAACGTACAGCAAAACATGGATTACTGTACCAGTAAATTTTAAACTATAACTCCAAATTTTAAAATTTATTTTTCATAAGTCTTGTCTAATATTTACACTATAGTATATTAGTATTGAAAAAAAAAAAGAACATATAAAGATAATGGGCCAACCCATCACCTCAGTAGCCCATTAAGTTGAATTTGGATCCAAAATTGGCATTTGGCCACATTAGGACATATTCATCTATTATCATCTCTAACAAGACCAAAACCCTCAAAAAACCCCTCAAAGACCAACCGAAAAGCACGAGAGCGACTAAAAGCTCTAAGCTTGTACTTCAATGGCGGCGAAGAAACAAGAGAGTAACAACAAATCAAAGAAGAGAAAGCAAAACCCAGATGCTAAGACAAATACAAATAGCTCATTTTCTAAAAGACCGAAGCTTGTCAGCTCAAAACCTGAAAACAAGCAAGAAAAGAAACCTTTCAAGCCATTTAAGAAGCAGAATTTTGGCAAATTGAAGTCGCAATCTGGTGAAGAGAAGAACACCCCTTTATCAAAAAGAGAGCGTAGGCTACATGCAAAGGTTATTTCTTTTCTATTTTTTTATTTCTTTTCTAGTTTTTTTTTTAAATTTCTTTTGTATAGTTTTAGTGTTATTATGTATAGTTGTTTTTTGCGTACTGAGTGTTTTTGTTTGTTTGTTTGATGATAGGAATTGACGGAGGCTAGGAAGAAGAGAAGGAAGCAACATTACACTCTTGAACAAGTATGCGTATTCTTTTAATTTGTTTTTATATCCAATTTGATTCATTGAAGTCAAACATTTGTCTCTTAGTCGTGGTTTAAGGAGTTATCTGGGACTAACATGTCCTTTTAGGAATCAACTTATCATTTTTGGAAAAGATAAGTTGAAGTTCAAGGCTTGTTGTTTTTTTTTCTTAAGGAAATCTGAAGTATGTATTGGCTATAGTTTATGTTGTAAGTTTTGTTTATTGTGATTATTGGTTTGAGCAAATATCTTTTATTTTCACACAGGAGCTTGCACGTCTTTGGGAAAAGATGAGGCAGCGTAATATTGTCAAAGAAGAGAGATCCAAGTACCTTTTTTTTTGTTAAGCTTAACTCCATGATTACATGTACATGGGATTTTTCTTTCATTCTCTCTCTTAACCATTTTTTCCCTTTTAAATTATCTTAAAAGGATTATTGCTGAAGCTATACTAAAGATGAAGGGGAAGATTCCTGAAATTGCAAGCTCCCATATTTCGTCCCGTGTTCTGCAGGTGATTTTCTGCTTCCTTTATGTTTGTCCATGATATGGGCCTTCCTAAGTTTACTGGTTTGTAAATGTTTCTTGTATCCCTCATTTATGCTGTTTTATTTCATTTTCAGACTTGTGTGAAGTATTGTACACAAGCTGAAAGGGATACCGTATTTAACGAGCTCAAGCCACATTTTCTGACCTTTGCGACCAACAAGTATGCAATTCATCTTGTGGTGAAAATGCTAGATAATGGTACGTTTTGAGTTGAAAGAATCAAAAGAGAAACTAGAGGGACCATCAAAATGCCAGTTCCTATACATTATATTTATTCTTGTAAGTAAGACCCTTTTACTTTCATCATCTAAACTTCTTTATCTTGTTTGCAGCTTCTAAAAAACAGCTAGCAGAGTTCATCAGCTCCCTCCGTGGGCATGCTGCTTCTCTTCTTCGACACACTGTTGGATCTGTTGGTATGTTATACACTTGGGTTTTTGTTTGCTTTTTTTAAGGAGTAGTGGATCTCTTGGATACTCTGATTAAAGATATATTGATTCTGCTTAATTGTCTGTTACTCACTCTAAATCTCTCAATTTTCATTGAACTTAATTCTGGTGGTTTGTCAGTTCTGAAGATTCAATAGTTGATCTAAACCTGATTCATCCCTATACTTGATGCAAAACATTACCTTGTTAGAGGCTATTCCCTTGAATTTTTCTTTAGATTATGTTTTTTTTTTGGTTTTTCCCTATCCTTTTCAGGAAAATATTGTTTCTCAAGTTTGATGAATTGGATAAAGGTTTCCTATTGAAGATAGAATGCAACTGATTACTTTTTTTAAAAAACTCTTTTTCAGTTATCGAGCATGCATACCAGCTGGGAAATGCAACTCAAAAACAAGAGCTTCTGATGGAGTTGTATTCCACTGAACTTCAATTGTTCAAGGATCTTTCATCAATGAAAGAAAGCAGGTGACTCATTTTCTATTTCTAGTACTTTGCCATGTAAGAGTGTTCCCTATTGTAATATTTTCTAACAGTCCATGGTCATGCTGCTTTCTTGATTTTGTTGAATATTTATCTATGCCTTGATTATCTTTCAGGTTACCGGATGTTATCTTGAAGCTGAACCTACAGAAAGGTTCAGTCTTAAGACACATGGCTTCTGTCATTCAACCAATTCTGGAGAAAGGAATTGTTGATCACTCTATTATACACAGGGTGCTAATAGAGTACCTCAGCATAGCTGGCAAGGTTAAACAACATTTTAATGCCCTAAACAATTTCAAAAGAACAAATTTTGAAGCATTTTATTTTCTACAGTAGTAGTTTCTCATTGCAACTTTGTTGTCTTTCTAAATTAAGTTTGTTTTTAGACCTCAGCAGCAGAAATAATTCAACAATTGTCAGGCCCACTTCTTGTTCGAATGATCCATACAAGGGATGGATCTCGGATTGGGATACTGTGTGTCAAACATGGGAGTGCTAAGGTTTGTTGCATTTTCTTTGATCTTTAATATCGACAAAGATTTAAAAATAGCTGTTTATTTATTCAACCATGTGAAAAGGGTTATTCTGATTTCCATCGGTTGTCCATTGCCCTTTAATCTTTCTTTCCTTTTCCTTTGGTGATAATATCCAGGAGCGAAAGAAGATTGTCAAAGGACTGAAAGGCACAGTAGGCAAAACAGCTCATTTTCAATATGGAAGTTTGGTAAGGATTTCATTTTTCATCTGTACCTGCTCTGTAGCTTGATGTATTTATTGTTCGTGGCTGGAGAAATAATTTACAGTCACCTTCCTGACTTTGTCTTCTGACTTAAAAAAGTTTCATTTAAGTACTTGATGTTGTGTTTTACCAATTGAGTTCACTCTTATGTTTCCTATATTTCCTTGGGTAGATCCTGCACCACATAATTTCCTCCAGATCTGCATATATTGCTGAATTGTTTTCTGTAGTTGTAAATGGATTCTTTGTTCTGTGTTTTTTTTTTTCCAGTGATGGTGGGGGGTGGGGTGGGCTGGGGCTGGGGGGGGGGTATGGTTCAAATTGTAAAGATTAGTGACTGAAGGTTATGTATATGCTTTAGACTATATCTCAGTGTTTTGAATTTTTATGCCCATTGGCATTATCTTCAGCTTCATCTGTTTCCTTGCTTTGGTCATCATATTTTTGTTCTGTGGTATTCTCTGACTATTAACTTTTTGTGTATCGGATGTTTTAAGGTACTTGCCTGCATTGTCTCAACTATTGACGACACAAAGCTTGTAACAAAGGTTGTTTCTAGTTGTGATGCTTATTACTGTTATTCTTTAGAATTTTCTTTTGAATGTCTCTCTGATTGAGTTTCTATTAAACTCTTCTGATTGCAGACTGTCATTCGCGAGCTTCAATCGATCTTAAAGGAGCTTGTTTTGGATAAGGTTTCTACTCTTCTTGCACCCTGGAAGTCATTTTGGTTACATATATAATGGGAAAAGGTGTTGTAGCTTTAACTGTAAAACATGGATGGTCACCAAGTGTTTATTAAAACTCGGAATGCCACAAACAGGACTGGCTATTAATTATTAATTAATTCAACATATCATCAAACCCCCTGGGCACCTCTGCTAACAAAATTTGGGAACCTGGTTCTTACAACGTATTTATTTATCAATTAATTTTGTGGGATCTTTTATCTCAGTTTTTTTATATTGACAGATTTTTAGCTGTCTGGTTTTACCCTTACAAAACTTGTTCCTGATTCTTTTCACTGTTTGTTAGAATGGAAGACGTCCTTTGTTGCAGTTGCTTAATCCAAATTGTACGCGATATTTCAGTCCTGATGAAATGGCTTCTCTTAGCCTATCTATTTCCTCTCTCAATGCCATGGTAACGTGATATTCATTTATCATTTATCTGGACCCTGAACGATCTTAGATCACTGATGCAATAATGCTTGAATGTACTATTTTTCTTTTCCATTTGCAGGGTGAATTGGAAGTAAATTCTGAAACTAAGTCTTTAAAGGACGAGGAATCTAGTGACAAGGACAGCAATGGGAGAGAAGTTACAATGGCAAAGCCTGATGGAAGTACAAGCCCTGAAACTCTTCAACTCATTGAGGGTGGCAAAAAAGATCCTTCTATTAGAAGGCAAGAGCTGTTGGTGGGCAGTGGCCTTGCTGAGGTTTGTTACCTTAAGATCTCTAAAATTCCTTTTGTTGTTCTTTTCTATGGTGTCTCTGTATCAGAAAGACTTCTGGCTTTGATACTACTGTGCTTTGCAGGGCCTCATTGACATATGTATCGAGAATGCAGAAGAGTTGCTAAGATCAAATTTTGGTAAAGAAGTCTTATATGAGGTTAGTCCCTGCATCTGATATTTTGTTGTAGTAATTATTTACTTCAACCTCCAGAAGTTCAGTTGCTGAAACTTGTTATGATATTTTCACCTTCTCTTCTGAAGTCTGTGTTAGTGTGAACTTGCTATTTTGCTAGATTATTGGGTTTAGGAGGCACATACATGCCCCTATTAAGAGTGCATTTGATAATGTGATGCAGGTGCTTCTGAAAAGGCATCAAATTGGGATGGTTTTTTTATGGTTTCGACATCTTCATGTCACAGTCATCCTAAAGCTCCCAAAAAATACCAATCTGATGCCTTTTCAGTTCAAAATCAAATTGAAAAGCACTTTAAAAAACATAAACACAGAGCAATTGCACTACCAAACAGGCACTAGATGTCTTTGTAAATACCTGGCTTAACCCATCAGAACATTTGATTTGATTTATCTTGGCGATGAATGAAGGTTGCAACTGGGGGTTCTGGTGGTATTCTTCGAGAAACTTTGGGTGACAAGATGAACACCTTGCATGAAGCTATAGCATCTCTTGCAGCAGAATCTAAATCTGAGGAATCAGATAAGGATCATGTCCTTGAAAATTTCCACTCCAGTCGGACCATTAGGAAATTAGTTATGGAAAGCTCCATGTTTGCCACCACTCTATGGAAGAAAGCTTTGAAAGGAAAGTGTGAGCAGTGGACACAAGGTCACAGGTTAGGCTAACATTCAAGTCTCTCTTGCAAGTAGAATGCATTTAGCCAAAGCATAATTTTGATATCTGACGTTAATGTCTTCCCTAACATTCTGCAGTTCTAAGGTAATATGTGCATTCTTGGAATCGTCGGATGCCAAGATCAGTAAACTAGCCAAGGAAGAATTGCAGCCCTTAATAGACAGCGGTATTCTCAAATTACCTGAAAAGAAGCAACCAGCAAACAAATGAAGGTAAAATCGTTTGCAGCTGACGGTCACTTTAATGACACTATCTCAAAGTACAGGCACAGCAGCTCCTGGATCACTGGTTGAATTGAATTTGAACTCAACCCCGACAAGACAAGCATAGAGTGGATCCAAATCTGAAATGAGGTCCAAGGAAAAGGTGTTATGGCATGTACTGTAGCCTATCTATCTTTCTCTTCCATGAATCATATCAACGTGCACGACATCTGTACATTAGAGAAATCACTCTGTTGCCGATCTGTGTCACAGCAGAATCATGTTTTTGTTCCTCCTATCAAGCTTGAAATTTTGTTATATTACGACTTACCAAGTTGTAGAAGCATTTGATCAAAAATATGACTTCAACAATTTTGACGTTACATCATGTTAAGATTGCCTGACAGTCACGTCAGCTTCATCTCTTCCTTTGTTTTTCTCCCTTGAAAATTACCAGCTGTAAAATATCGACTGCATAAAACCATGAATCTAGTGAGACAGAAAAGATTAAGATAATGGGACAGAGGCCTGTTCTTCGAAAGGATAGATCTGTTATAAAAACATATTTATTTTTATGAATTTATCTCTGTTATTTTCTATGTTTTTTTACATTAATTAGAAGCAATTTAGATGCATCAGCTGCAATTTTCTTTTAGAATATCAACTTAAATGACTGGAATCACAAAAATCCCTTATAGCAAGGGGAAAAATACACAATTAAGCTCAGAGATTTTCTGCTGTTTCGTAAAGAAATATACAGAGGAGAGCTTCTATTCTATGCTGTTTCATAAAGAAATATCTTAATATATTCATTGAAGCAAATTTAAATTAACATCGAGAAATGCCACAGCTCCATAGAGCATATATTTTCTACTGAACCCTACGGCCTTACCAATGAATCTGTGATTCCCAATATTATTTCATGGCACGATAGATGCTGTTTGAGTGAAAAATGTTTTGTTTGACTCCAGGAGTATAACATTTTGTGGTTGTCTCCTTCCTCTTGCTTTTTAGATTCTTAAGCATATGATTGAATCTCATTTCTTTTCCTTTTTCAAAATCCAATTTCTTGGTAATTGAGAATTTATTTTTTTTCTTTCCTTTCAATTTTCTTCAGCAATTATATATATATAGAAAAAATGCTTTAAATATCCCCATAACTGAGTATCTACCATAAATTCAAGGGATCGGTCTAGTGGATAGTGAGATTTACTCAATTTCCTAACCTTTTATATTCAAATTTTAAGATGAACACTTGGTAGAACTTATTAAATTCCATTTAATGCATGAGAATATCATTAAAGATCAATGGACGTGATCTCAATTGATATACTAACTGATTCGAAACCAATATTTCAAGGCACATAGCAGTATTTTTGAATACAGGTGAGGTGACACATGACAATGGCTGCTCTCTTAATTTCTCGTGAAGAAGATAAAAGAATGGCCTCTAAGCTCTCAAAATCCGACCTCTAGATTTGATTTTAAAATTGAAATCAGCCCAACTAATAGGGATTGAGGGATGGATATTGGAGCCAAAATCCAAATATTAACCCTGTCAAACATTAACGTTAACCTCTCCATCTTTTCTCTTCCCACAACCGATCCACTTTGAAAAATCTCTCCCGCAAACTTTGCTCTCTTTTCTTAACTGCTCCACCATTGCAATCACTCCCTCTCCTTAAAGACCAACGAAACGTACACCAACATCAATACAATACACATTTAGCAACAATAGGAGTATATATAACAGTTCCATTCTTCATTTTTTTCGCCTCTTCTCTCTTAAATGGGGCTAGAATTAGAAACCAAGAAATCCCAGTTAGTGTTTGAGATTTGTTCTCTGTCAGCCCTATTGGTTTCCTGTGTTCACAGGCATCATAGTAGCAGTTGTGATCCTGTAGAATCGCATTTTATTGATTGGTATCGCATTCTGGGAGTACGTAATGTGTTAATCTTCTTGATCATGATTACTTCTCAAGGTTTCTTTCTGTTTTATTTCAATTTAATTGAATGTGTTCTTGGACTTGTTCGCAGGTAGATGAAAATGCAGGGTTAGAAGTTATAAAGAAGAGGTATCATAAACTTGGTAAGTACGTTTTGTTGATGTTGTTGTGTGCTTTTGTTTATATATATATATATATATATATATTATGTTGACGTGCTTTTCCTTCCGTTTGTGGTGAGGATTGTTAATTTCTTGTCGCAGCTTTGCAACTTCACCCAGACAAGAACAACCATCCTAAAGCTGACATTGCCTTCAAGCTTGTCTTGGAGGTTAGATAGACTATTCTCTTCTTATTTATTGATACAGGTAGAACTTGGCATGTATAGTTGCATGGATGACTACTATTTCAATGTAGATTTATTTCTTAAATTGATTTATGTAATCAATCAGATGAGATAGATAATAGATAATTCTTATGGATTAATGATGGAGATAGTCATTTGAATCAAATTGAATTTAAGAAATATAGAATATGGATAGATGACACAAAATCATTTACATTTTGGGACCATCTGTGGGCACTGACTGAACTTGGTTATTTAATTTCAAACCAAGATTTAGATAACTACCATTAGATTCTATTGTTATTAGAGTACATAAACTCGCACCAGTAATCACATCAAAGCTAGCAGCCTGTAAGATAAATGCTCACGAGGATGAAATGCAATATTTGATGACTAGTAATGGTTCTGTACTATGAGAGTTGCCCTGTGTGACATAGCCATAAAGCCATGGCAGAGTTTGGGTGACAGAAGGGGCCCTGTCTGGTTTCCCCTGTAAAAAGAAAAAAATCACCAAACTTTGTTTTCTTCTTAGTTTTTCCATCTTCTGATAGTTCTCTCCTTTTTCTTCCACCTTTAATACACCATGCTTTGTTATTTCACTTTGCTTCATTTCTTTCTGGGATAGCTTTCCATCAGTGTCGTTCCGTTTTCCAGAATCTATGGTTGCCTTGAATGTTCTTGCCGCAATCGCACCAATGGCATTTGAATATCCCTGATTGAGGCCATTCGTGGAAGTCATAAACTGGCCGATTGAAGGAATATGGGGCAAGATTGATGAACTTGTTAAAAAAAAATCAGTGCGAAGCAGGAACTGCCAAGTTGGGGTATCGTGATATAAAATTATATCACAACACCCTTCACCATTCTCTTAGTAATTAAGAAACAACATAAAATTTCATGAAACAGTTCTGTTTTTTTTTTAAATAAAATAAAATAAATTTCAATGTTTGTGTGTTTCTCTGTATATATGTATGCATGTCTGTATGTTCCTTTCAGCATCCTCAGAAAAAGAATACGCTTTTTCTTGCAGGCTTATTCATATCTCTCAGATAATATAAAGAGAAGAGACTTCAACTTGGAGAGAAGCAAGAACTTCTGCATTGTGTGCAACAGAATTCCATATGCATTTTCCAACAATTTGAGCAAACCACATGCATCGAAAGTTGTCGAGGAATTGAAATCTGCAAATCGCACAAGATTGCTTCGAAATCGGGTAAAAGAAATGAAACAAAGATTCAAAGAGGAAATCAAGGTGATGGAGAACTGTTTGAGGGCTAATAGATTGTCAAGGAAAGAAACACCTCTTTTCAAACCATCAGAGAATTACCAATTCCAAAGCAAAACTCGTTGTGTGTCACAGAAGGCCGAGTCCCCGGTTTTTGATCCATCAAACTATCTTTTCACAGGCTATCCTCACATTAGGAATCGGATTCACAAGAAACCCGAGAACTTTTCAGACTTGAAGAGGAGAGATATATTGAACAAGTACGATGGCCATGGAGAAGGAAGATCATATAATGATTTCCCAGTTTTTGAGATGAGATCAGATGGAGGAATGCTCAAGGAATCTGCTGCTTGTGTTTATTCATAATCCTGAATACTGAATAGTATTCATCCATACAGTACTGTGGAATTAGAGTTGCAGAATCTTACATTAGCAGAGAATTCTTTTCATATTTTGTTGCTGACAGAATGTTTTCAAGCAAGAAACTGGTATGTTGTAGAGAATTCATCCAAAGAAGGAATTACTTGTTGCAAAGAACCTCTACTTCATATAGAAACATATATCAGAACTCTTCACTCAGTATAAAAATAGCAATTGTAGATAATTCAACCAGATAAACATTATTCATTAGAAAGAATCATTTTCAATAAGGAATTATGCGTAAGGAAATAATCCTTCACAAAACATTGCCAAAACGAGCTAGATTTTGTCCAAATTCAGCCTGGCTGATCCTGGGGCTCTAATATACTGGAAAAACCATTAAAAATCTCATGTCTTTTGAAGGCGGAAACACTTCTGCATATCATATTTTCATTCATTACTGTTTCATAATTCATCTCACACTACTACATTTTGAACCCGACTCGGTCAGACAAAAATGTGAAAAAGATTATAGATCTGTCATTATGATTTTCAAAATGACCAAATTACTCGTATAAATGAAATATTACTAGTTTTTTATTATGATTTTGTTAACATCTAAATGAATATCAGAAGGAGCTGGCACTGAATCGTGATTTTCCACAGCCAGGACACCAAAGAATCCATAAGAACGAGGGAATAATGCTGAGAATTGTTAAAAGTTCAGATAAATCATCTGCATCGATGCCAGAAGCTAACAAGGTAGGTAACGTGGATGGAGGAGCTTTGCAACCAGGCTGCAAGATCTCTGATGGTTCTCGTGCTTCTACTTCAAAAGGCAGGCCTGGAGTGGATGAGGGCAATCATAAGAAGAATGGCTTAGTTGGCACCCAATCAAGCGAAGAAACTTGGAGAAGATAAAAGTGGTGATCGTAGCAATTCTTGGTCCTGCAAATAATTTGAATGGCACGTAAATCTGTCGTTACTTTTTACTCTAATGATTTAATTTATACGAAAATAAAAATCAAGGTGGATAAAAAATAAACTGAGGCAAAGATCAATCATGCATCTTATCTTAAAACAATCTAAAACGTGTTATCTAATAGCAATGATATGATTGCAATATTATTTCTCAATCTTACTTGATTTTCTATTCTTGATAGCAAAACCAAAAATAAACTACAAACCAAAATTATAGTCGTTATTTTTTTTTTTTTGTAGAAAAGGGTAGAAGAATCTTGACAAAAAAGTTTGTAAAAGAAAGAGTTTTTAAAAGATCATAAGTTTATTTAATTATTAAGATTTTATTAGGATTGTCTCTATTTAATATTTTAAACGATATTTTGACACTTTCAACGTTAATTTAATATAAAATCTAAAAAACATACACAACATTAATATTTAATGTATTTAAGAGTATAGTTGCAGTAACTTTTCAAAGTATTTTTTATTTATAAATGCATCAAAATAATATTTTTTATTTTTTTTAAAATTATTTTTGATATTAGCACATTAAAATCATTTGAAAACACCAAAAAAAAAAATTTTAAGTAAAGAAAAAAAATTAAAAAAATTTAAATTTGTTTAAAAATATTTTTGAAACCCAAAAATAAACATGAAGGATTTTAAATAATCAACATTTAATTTATGAAAACATAGGGTTTCTTTAGAATTTAAAAAACAACAATAAAAATTGATTTAAAATCAAAGAGTTGTTCGGATTCTAAATAATCAAAATTTAATATAAAGATTTTGTATTAGGTGTGAATTTTAATTTTTTTTTTAAATTACAAATCATTATTTAGGTTTTGGATCTCATCATACCTCATAATTGAGCTTCCAACTCTAGCTTTGTCTTTGATATAGGTTCTTTTTTCGTATAAGATCACCAAATTGTTACAACCTTTCATTTTGAATTCGTTAATTACAATGTTGATTAGGGATTTTTTACTAAAAATTCGTTGTCATTCTCTTCGCGAAAGAGAGAAGAAAGATAAAAACATAGTAAGAAACTCTCAATATTAATACTATATAAATAATATTTTTTTTATTAATATTATATAAAAAATATTTATTTCTTATTAATGTTATATAGAAAATATCTATCCCTCATCCTCATATACATCTGGTGCATTTAGAGGAATTAGTTTCTTAACACTTGTATTACTTAATTAATTTATAATATTTTTCTTTAATCTCTAAAAGATTGCTTAGAATTATTTTATAAATGAATAGATTTAAATATTTATTAAATAAATATATTTATTTTTCAAATTATTTTATATAAATTTGTTGATTATAATGAAATTAATTTGTTTAATTTTTGAATCATGTAAATATTTTTAACTGGACTTAAGTGAAAATTAGGAATAGTTGAATTATCTTTCAAATAATTAGTAATTTATAGTTAGGATAAATATATATAAATTTTAAAAATAATAATTAAACACAAATTTCACCTAACATCATACCATTGAATAATGCAAGACTATAACCAAAATAATCATTAAAAACTAACTTAGTATTCAATTTTATAATTTGATGAATTTTGATATAATTTAATTATTTTTAGATTTTAATATTTTATATTTATTGTTGACTTGTTTTTATATTATTTTAAATTTTTGATAGTTAAAATAAACTATCAAAATAGTATATATATATAGTTTAGGAGCAATTCAAGTAATTTATTTATGTTATGTAGTGTTTTAAGAATATAAAAATATGAAAATAATGAAAACAAGGGAATAACCTTATAGTATAGAATCCATTCTAAATAATAGCCTATATTTAAAAAAAACATTTCTTTTTTACCTTTTTAATTAAAGATAGAGTTTCCTTACTCTATTTTAAAAAATAAAAAATATATATATATTTAAAATAATTTCTAACAAAAATCATTTTAAAAAACAAATACATTCTCACGCTTTCCTCAAAACAAAGGTCAACCAGATCAACCTCCATTATAATAATTATAGTTCAACCTCTCTTGCATGTCTTTATAGTTTAAATAAAGGTTGATTAAAATATAATTTTATTTTATTTATATTTTTAAATTATTTTGATATATTAATATTAAAAATAAAATTTTAAAAATAAAAAAAATATTTTAATATATTTATAACAAAAATAATTTAAAAACGAATCATTATCAAACCTCCCCCAGCAATAAAAGCAAACCAGATCGATGTATATTATAAAAATGATAGTTAGTTGAACCTACCTAGTATGCTCGATAATGGCCCATCTAATTATTGCTCAGTAAGGTTGGATCCAGCCAGTCTCCAGGCCAACACGTTCTCGTGATTTCTGCCCTCATCTGTGGGACTCCTTTTTACTTTCTCGCCTTGACTGCTGTCCTCGTCAAACCGTAGAGCTGACATTTATCATTGATTTTTATTTATTTTTTATTTATTAACAACACACTCAAACATAAATACTGTAGTAATGAATACTACTTTTCATGTGATTTTATTTTGGTGTGCCTCTAAACGAAATGCTTGTTTTTTTTTTTGTTTTTTTATTTTTTAATAAAAAAATTAAATTAAAATTTTATTAAATTATCTTATTATCCTAACACAAAATAGAGTTTAACATGTTAATTTAATTAGCTAATTTCACAATAATAATTATTCATGTCAGATAAAAGTCTAAGCCTAATATCTTTTCAAGTAATTTTTAATGATTTTTATATACTGATATAAAAATTATTATTTTAATATATTTTTAATTTAAAAATATACTTCATCACATTACGGAACATCAAACTTAGATTTTATTTATTTTTATGGTACATTATAGTATATTCTATGTTTTCTCTTAATTATATATTTAAAAGTATTTAGTTAATTAAGATATATTATAATTTTAAACAAATATCGCTAAAAACTATTAAAATATTAATTAAAAAGCCACAATATATAATTTAATTTTTCAAACAACAGTTATAGAAATTATCACACTATTAAAACATACACTTAAAAAGCTACATAAATATATAATTTATTCTCTTTTTTAGTTTTTTGGATATCAATATTTAACACTCACAAAAATTTATTACATTCTTCTAAATACATGTGAAGATGTATTTTTAAAATTATTTGAAAATAAATTTAATTGCAAATACAATATCATCGAATAAAATAAAAATAAAATCATAGTGTACACGCATGTTGCCAACTTACCTGAGTCTTAAACAGAGGGAAAAACTTGCCCCTCCAACTAGTCATTGGTTGCCGTAACGTGCGCGCACTCTTTTACTTGGTTACTTGGTTATTATATTCCCAAACTCAACCTTTCCGTTTTCAACTTATTTTCATTCTCCAAAATATCCTCCTCTTATAATTTATTTCCAAAATTTAGGATTGAAATTCTCTAGTATACTAAGCAATTATGTTTTTTTTTTTTTAATACTGTTTAGAATCCTGAGAGTTGATTCAGTTAGGTAGAACTTGGATTTATTTTTTAATAATCATGAGTTCATTTTTTTTTTAAAGGTTACTAGATTTAAATAATTGTTTATTTAAAAATCTATAAAATTAATTAAGGTATAAATTATATACACTCATATTAATAATAATAAAACAATTAAAATTATTAATAAAAATCAAAATCAAAATTTAAAATAACATTGCAAATTATATATTTAGATAAGATTTAGCTATGTCTAACAATAAAAACAAAGATAATAGTGATAGAGTAAACATGTTTCTTTTTATTTTTAATTTTAAAATTATAAAAATGTATTTTAAAATTATTTAAAAAATATATTTATTTTATATTTATTTATTTATCTTTTCTTGTAAACCAGATAAACTTAAGCTTAGTGTTTGTTTTTCGGTTTTTGAAAATTTTTAATTTTTAATTATTCTGATAGGTTAATTTTAAAAATAAAAAGATATTATTTTAATATATTTATAATTTGGTTTTAAAAAAACTACTATCAACACGATCGCAAGCATTTACTTAATAGTAATTTAACACCTAATCTTTCTTCGTTTCAATATTATATTATCTTCATCTATCCCTTTCAACATTCCACACTTCTTCCCTGTGTCTACAAACTTCTCTGACTTCTAATCCATACCCTTCCTCCAAAATCCCTGAAATCTGTTTCTCCTCGAAAAAACCATTTGCATGATCTCCAAAACTTGAGATTCTTCCAATCATGGCGGCGGCGACAATGGCGACGGCGGCGGGAGCAGCGATGCTGATGTATTACATAATAATCCGGAGACTAGCGGCAGCGAAGGGCGTTGATTTATCGAAATCGAGGTCGGGGACGAGGAGGATTGCCAGAAGACCGGTACAAGCGCCTGCCACTTGGCTAGAAACAATAACAACATTATCAGAGACGCTTAGGTTCACTTACTCTGAGACTTTAGGAAAATGGCCCATTGGTGACTTGGCTTTTGGAATCAATTATCTCTTAAGGAGACAGGTATATATTAAGAACCGTGTTTTGATTTATATTGGGTTGTGTTAAATTTGGGTTTTGTTTTTAAAGTTTGTCTCTTTATCATTGAGTATGTGAATTTTAATATTTTTTTGTGCGTTCAGTTATTTTAGTTGTGAAGAGAAAAAGGAGATAGTTGCTATTTTTGTAAAAATTGATGTTCTAGTTTAATGAGTAATTTATTTGTCGAAAATGTGTGGTCTTTTTTTTATGATTTTTTGTGTGTTTTGAGCTATTTTTGGCCTTTTAATGTAAGCATTTTTTTAGTTATATTTTGCTTTCTGGTGTAAGAATCTAGAGTTTACTGCTTATTTAGTTGTTGTTTAGTTAAGCTAAAAGGAGTTAATTAGTGTTTTGATTGCTGTAAAGACCGGTACTTTACTGTACTTGGTTATATATACTTTGCTTGGCCTTTTGCTTAAGATCAAGTGTAATTAGTTATTTATTTGTTCAAATTTGTATATTTAGGGGAATAATGCAGCAGCCCTAGATGCAGATGACATGCCTTAATCTTAAACTTTGATTTGTATTACTCTTTTCTTAGGCCTTTGAGGTTTGGTTAATGTGTTTAATCGAGGGGATTTTTTTGTGTAGGGTAATTTGCATGTTGCAGGTGTATATGCTGGTGGTAATTCTGTACAGCTGAAAGGCCCTGACATTATAGCAGAGATGCACGATCTATTGAGATTGTTGACCCTTTGCATGTATTTTTCAAAGAAGCCATTTCCGATCTTTTTGGAGTTGGCTGGATTCTCTCAGGAGGATGTTCTTATTCAGAAGCCAAAAGCAGGGGTAGGTGACCATCTATAATGCAATTTGTTAGTGTGCTTTGATCTCTTTCTTTACATTTAAAGTAAACCTGTAAACTTCTTTTACATAGGGTTTTACATAATGGCTCCTTATCCTCTCTTTAGATATAGTTTAGCCTGTATTATGGGTTTTTATCAATTTTAAGTAGATTTTTCTGCATTTCTCGTTCTGTTTGTTCTTTCTAAAACGCTGTGCATACACAGCAATTTCCTTTACAGGTGAAACGTCCTGCTTTTACACCATTAAGAAGATTCCTTACGTGGTGCCCCTTGTCAAAATAAATTCACAAAGGACTGTGGAAACAAAAAGCTGATTTTAAATACCTTATTTTACAGTTTGTGGCTGTTATTTCTGAAAAGGAAAGAAATAGAAAGGTACACTATTGTAAGACATTGTCTTTCCTACTTGGCATGCCCCAACTAGGAGACTTTAACTGGATAACATCATATGTGATTGGTGGCATAGTCAATGGACCCCAAATCTTAAGCATGCCTAAAACTCAAGACTGCTACCTTTTCTTGTCAACTTTTCCTCTTAGATTTACTTGTCCCAGAAAGGTTATGACACTGAACATACTTAAGATTCTTTTTCATGATTCAGCTCAGTTTAAAGCATCAATATATGATGTGTGCAACTTTTTTCCATTGTAACAGTATTCTGGAAGAACTTGTTTAGATGATGTTCTTCCCATGTATCGTAATCTCTTTATGATCCTACTTTCTGCTTTATTTTTGTTCAAAATGTTAAATGAGTATTCCTTTTAATTTCCACAAGTTTGGATGCAGCTTCTGAAGCCTTCTTTCACAATTATACATGATAAAAATTCAAAACAATTCCTTCTACTGATTCGCGGTACTCATAGCATCAAAGATACACTAACAGCAGCAACTGGTGCAGTGGTCCCCTTTCACCATTCAGTTTTACATGATGGTTGGATTAGTAATTTAGTTTTAGGCTATGCACACTGTGGAATGGTTGCTGCAGCTCGTTGGATTGCCAAGATGAGCTCTCCTCTCCTGCTTAGGGTACATGGTGAATATCCCGACCACAAAATTAAGGTAATTGAATATATTTTTTGGCGTGGATTCATCTTTCTCATATTAATGTCTCTGGTATACACTAACATGGTATTAGTGTAAGATGCTGACAAGTAGTAAGGTTTACCTGTCTTTGAACTCGCCTCTAATTATTCGATTATCATTTACAGATTGTTGGGCATTCACTTGGTGGTGGTACTGCAGCATTATTAACCTATATACTTAGAGAACAAAAAGAGCTCTCTTCCAGTACCTGTGTCACATTTGCCCCAGGCATGTGCTATTGACTCCTGGTGATCTTTTATTTTGTTTTGACATTTACTTGGTTAAGCTTGTACTGGATTGGATACTTGTCATGCTTGCCGTTTACATTTGAGCACCAATATTAATTTCTAAACTGAGATTCTCTGCTGTGGGTGCAATATTCTGTTTTCAGGATCAACCCCTGGATTTTGTTGTCATCGTGTGTGAAATGCTCTTTGCACTTTGATTCTTATGGAATATCTTATTGGTTGAAAGAGGGTATACCTCCGGGTTACTTTGATACGCTCTCTAAATGCCTTTCATTACTTTATTTGCAGCTGCATGTATGACATGGGATTTAGCAGAATCAGGCAAGCATTTCATCACCACTGTCATTAATGGATCTGATCTGGTGCCTACATTTTCAGCTGCATCTGTTGATGATCTTCGCTCCGAGGTTCTGAAATTTGTTCCTGAGAGGATCAAACATTGATGTTCATTCTTTACCATCCACTGTCAAACTCCTGACTTTTAAATGGTTGTCAACCAGGTCACAGCATCTTCATGGCTAAATGATTTGAGGGATCAGGTTGAGCATACCAGAGTCCTAAATGTTGTTTATCGCTCTGCTACTGCCTTGGGATCCCGTCTACCATCCATAGCTAGTGCGAAAGCCAGGGTTGCTGGTGCAGGTGCACTTCTGCGACCTGTCTCCAGCAGCACTCAGGTAACATGATGCTTGTGGTTGTGAATTAGTGGTCCAGGGACTTGTAATCAAGCCACCATCATTAAGTTCTAATTTGGAACGAGTAAAAACACCTGTAACTCACATGTTGTCTCCGAATTGAATCAGGATCAAGATAGGATTTTTCTGAATTTTATAATTGTTTGATATAGGTTGTGATGAAGCGAGCACAAGATGTTGCCCAAGCTGTTGCCAGAACACGCCCATCTTTAGCTTCATGGTCGTGTATGGGGCAACGTCGACGTTCTGTGGGCCCTTCTTTGGTAAATTCTAACACACAGGATTTGCCTGAAGCTACTATAGTATCTGAAAACTCTGAAGCTCTTGTGACTGAAGTCCAGACAAAAGACTCACTGCAGATCCTACTTGAGTCAAGCTGTGGTTCAGGTCACGATGATGGCAGGGAAGATGAGCCATTTTTATCTGATGATAGGGTCATGACTTCATCAGTCATGGAAGAGGTTACTGAAGGTCAATTGTGGTATGAACTGGAGAGGGAGCTACAAAGGCAAGAGAACGAAGTTGATATCCAAGCGCAGGAGGAAGAAGCCGCTGCAGCAAATGAGATTTTTGAAGAAGAGAATGATCTCGCCAAAGCAGCTGAAGCAAAAACTCACATCACCTCAGAGGATCTGTCAGAGAGCCAACTGTTCTATCCTCCTGGCAGAATCATGCATGTCATTTCCGTACCTTCATCAGATACTGCTAACTTAGAACTTGATGAACCCACGGAAGAACACGTAGGTTTATACGAGACTCCCAGAGAACTGTATAGTAAGATCCGACTGTCTAGAACGATGATCAACGATCATTACATGCCTATGTATAAGAAGATGATGGAATTATTAATCCAAGAACTGGAAAAGGATGAAGATTGTAGCTGTGTTATGTTTGAAGATTGAATATATATAATAGAAAATTCGCATCAATCACCGATATTTTATGATCTTGAGAAAATATATAAACGTTGGAATATTAGGCTTACAGATTTTCAGTGTTAGGTCTCGTCATTGTTATAAAACCTGAGAATCAACTCCAAGCTAGTGTGACTAAGGACCTAACATTAAATCAAGTTGGGAATTTGAAGGTTCACTTAGCTCGTTTGTTTTTTAAAAAATAGTTTTTGAGAAATTATTTTTAAAATTTTTCTGTGTTTATTTATTATTAAAAAAGTTGATCAACGAAAAATACTTTTCAGTTAAAAAATAATTTGGCCTGGTTTCTAGAAAAGTGTTTTCCTGAAAAATTTGAACGGAAAATACTTTTTAAAAGTTATAGAAAATTTAAAAATATCATATTATTTGCTGATTATATTAAATTTAATCCTCAAACTTTTGATTGCTATATATATTTTGTTTTGAATATTTATTTTTTAATTTCATCTCTTAAAATTTAAATTTTATATTAACTTTGGTCTTTATTTTTATAATTGTTATTTGATTTTTTCTTATCATTTTTTTATTGAAATTTTTTATCTATCAAATTTGATCCTCATTCTTTTGATTGTTACTTATTTTATTTGAAATAAATTATAAAATGTTAATTATTATTATTTTAATTTCTTCATCTTTTATTTTTTAGATTTGATCTCTATTATTTTGATCATTATTTATTTTATTTGAGATAATTTATGAAATTATATATTTTTTTCAATTTCATTCTCATTCAACTTTTTAATTTGTAAGATTTATTCCTTATTATTTTAATAAACTTGAGAAAAATAAAATATTAATAAGTTATTTTCTAGTTCATTTTTCATAACATAACCAAATACTGGAAAATGATTTTTAACTTATTTTTCATTACATTACCAAACATCGAAAAATAATTTATTTTAAAAAAACTATTTTTTAACAAATAAACGGGACATTAGTACTTTTTAAGTGATATTTAGGTTTTACTATTTTAAGATTATTTTCTTCTAAAACAAAACCCAGGTCGACTTTTCATGGCCTGCCACCTTACCCCATACCCAAGTATCAAACAACATCACAACTTGGGATTTTATTAATTTTAAGCACAAAAGATGTCGGATTTTAAAGAGAATTTTTGAAAGAGAACGAAAACAAAAACTTCTTTCATGATAGATTTGAAAGAGAATTTTCGTCTTCATTTTCTGGTTTATGAAAAACACCCTCTTTTTTAAAATTTATATTCTGAGTTGATTCTTGATTAGCAGGCTGACTTCTTTTTTTTAGGTCAGACTAGGTTTTTCATGACTTAGTTTTTGTTGAATAATTTATTTAGGTTTTTGTGCGTTTTAATCAATAATAGAGGGTTCTAACATATTTTATCCATAAAAAAAAATAAAAGATTCAAAATGCAAATCCATGAACAGGAAATTACATATGCATTAACCAAAATTTATTTTGATAAAAATATCGATTTGTGTACATGTTAGGTGAACCCTTAACCTGCCTACATTTCCAATTATAGTAACAACTAATTAAATTTTAAAAGATATAATTTAACTGATTAAATTCTAGATTTGTTTTTTAGATATCACCAATTTGAGTCTTACAAAACTTAAGGCCACTGAAAGCTTACATAGTCATTAACTTCAAGATCCGCAGGATTAATCGAGATGCACGCAAGCTGACTCGAACACCCACATTAATAAATAAATAAAAACTAATTAGATTTTATCCATATTCAATTTGATCCAATCAAGTACTCCTTGATTTTATCTTGATAAATGAAAAGTTTGAAACTAAAATTAATACAAAAAACTATTTAATGATAAAATTGAAACAATATAATTTCCACATGGGCATTTTTTGGATTTCTCCTACTAATAAAAAGAAAGAAAAAAAAAGAACCAGGACAGAACAAAAACCAAACACTTCTCTTGTATTATAACATACATTTGTTTTTATTACGGCTGACACTACATAGGAATGAAATTAAAGAGAAAAGAAGATGGATGAGGTAATTTAATTGGTCAATTCGAAATTTATGATTTAAAAATTATTGATTTGAGTGTTATAAATTTTAGAATTATTAAAATTTTATATAATTATTAATTTTAAAACCTCGAGGATTTAGTTAAAGTAAATAGTAAGTTAGCCTGAATTTCTACAATTAAACAAAAAAAAGAAAAAAACAAAGAGAAAAGGCTTCAAATTATTGGAAATAAAACCACCTTTGTTGAAATCGATACATGACTCTAAATTCCAATTTCCTAACAACGACAAGACCAATCTTTCCTCGACCATTCGATGTGTTTGAGGAACGTTATTTCGGTGCCTTTATGTAGCCTACGTGAGTGGAGTTTCCAACCCTGGTTAGGGTATGGAGATCATAAGCAATCCAACACTTGGATGTCTCCTTGTTGTAAAAGTTGTTGAATTAAACTCAATCTAGAAGGTCAAGGAAGGCAACCACTGCCTAGCCAGCCGCCAGCTGTCACCGACCAGCCGCTAGCCACCAACTGCCACCACCTAGCCGCAAGCCGCCAGCTACCAGCCACCTTCACACCTGAAAGTTTGAATTTTCTTGTTCTGAATTCATGTATAAATAAGCATCTAAGCTAATGTTATTTTGTGTGGAGAGTTTAGAGAGAAACACTAGATATATAGAGAGAGGGTGTGTATTAAAGCTTTTATGTTGTTGTAAGCTTCTTGTTCTTGAAATAAAACTTTGTGTTTTATCCCCTCTGAGTGTTTCAAAGCCACCACTAGTGGTTTTTTCCACCAACAATTGGTATCAGAGCCCCGTTCATCAGAAAACAGAAGAGTTTTGGGGTATACCTGAATTTTCAAAGTTGTCAAAACCAAGTTTTGATCATTCCACAATGTAGAAATCATCCATACGAACTCACTGGTGCAAGAATCAGCCTCATTAGAGCCCTCGGTGAGCCACACGCGCTGCTTGAACATTCTGCACTGTTATCCCACACGCATCCCACGCGCCTAGAGGTAAACGACGACTAAGCCATACGCGCGCCATATTCGAGCCGTTTAAGCCGTATAAGCCAAGCCTCCATCCAACCGAGCCACAAGCCGAGTTGAAATCAAGCCACAAGCCGAGCCGAAATCAAGCCGCAGCGCGCCGAGAGAATATTACCGGTTCGACCCTAGCGAACCGCCCACCGTACAAAATTGGTTTTTTGACCGGTTTACCCCATGTTTGACCCGATTTCTACAAATTCAGACCGGTTCCCTACTATTTAGACCATTCCGGATCGATCTACAATGTCCGTTTTGTCAAATTCAGCTCCCAGAAGGTGATATAGTCATTCAAAGAGCAAAATGACTACAGAAAGTACACAAACACTCATCCCGAAGCTGACCAAAGACAACTATGATAGTTGGTGCATCAGATTAAAGGCATTCCTTGGTTCACAAGAGTGTTTAGATATTGTACAAAATGGTTATGATGAACTAGAGTCCAAAGAAGAAGAAGATGCTCTACAAGAGGCACACAAGCAAGCCTTAAAAGTCAACAGAAAGAAAGTGAACAAAGCAAAAACCATCATCTATCAAGGTCTTGATGAAGACACGTTCGAGATCATTGCTTCCGCTGAAACATCAAAAGACATATGGGAGGCTCTCCAACAAAAATACAAAGGTGCTGACAGAATAAAAAAGATTCGTCTTCAATCTTTGCGAGGTGAATTCGAATTATTGCAAATGAAGTCCTCAGAGTCTATTTCTGATTATCACACAAGAATTATGGTGATAGTTAACCAAATGAGAAGAAATGGAGAAGCCATCACATATTCTCTAATTACTGAGAGAATTTCCTAGATCCAAAATTTGATTTTGTTGTTGTCGCCATTAAAGAGTCCAAAGAAGTGGACAAGTTGACAGTTGATGAGCTTATGAGTTCTTTGCAAGCTCATGAGCAAAAGATTGTAAAGAGAAATGGAGATAAGGCCATTGAGCATGCCTTACAAGCAAAGTTGTCTCTCAAAGACAAATATGAGCAAGGGGAGACTTCAACAAGTGGATATACCACTCAAGCAGGAAGTCAACAATCCAGAGGAGGATTCCAGAGATTCCAAGGAAGAGGATCTTGGAATACAAGCTTTAGAGGAAGAGGTTGTAGAAACACCACCAGAGGAGGTCGAGGATAACAAGCATTCACTCCTAGAGGAAAAGGAGGCGGTTACAATAACCGTGACAAGAGGAATATCCAGTGTTATAGTTGCAATCAATTTGGGCACTATAGCACTGAATGTCAAAGGAAAGCTCCGATAGAAGTACGTGAGCAAGCCAACTATACAAAGAAGAATGACAGAGGAGCAGCTGCATTACTTGTCCAACAAGGACTTGACGAGAAACATGAGAATATATGGTATCTAGATTCTGGAGCCAGCAATCACATGTGCGACCACCAAGATTTATTTGGTGATCTAGATGAGACCATATAAGGTCTAGTTACTTTTGGAGATACCTCAAAGGTTTCATTCAAAGGTAAAGGCAACATTCCAATCAAGTTGAAGAACGGCGATCACAGCTACATCGTCGATGTTTATTATGTGCCAGCCATAAAGCATAACTTGATCATCATAAGTCAACTTATAGAGAGAGGTTATACTCTTTTCACGAAGAATTGTCATATGACAATTAGAGACTATAATGGGAGACTAATTGCCTATGTGAAAATGTCCAAGAATATGATGTTTCCTTTAAACATCCAGTATGATGCAGCAAGATGTTTGAACGCAATCACCAACAATGAAGAATGACTTTGGCACCTGAGGCTTGGACATATGAATTTCACGAGTCTGAAGATGCTAGCAAGCAAAAAGATGGTCAAAGGTATGCCTCACATTAATCATCCAGATGAAGTCTGTGAGAGTTGTGTCCTCAGCAAACATCACAGATCCAGTTTTGCCAAAGAAGTCATCTGGAAAGCAAAGAGGCCACTGGAGTTAGTGCACACAGATATGTGTGGCCCAATAAAGCCTATGTCGACTGGACAAAATAGGTACTCCCTCACTTTTATTGATGATTTTAGCAGAAATACGTGGATATACTTTCTGAAGAGGAAGTCAGAAGTATTCAATTGTTTTAAAGATTTTAAAGCAATTATGGAGAAGCAAAGTGGCTATAAGATCAGAACTGTGAGATCTGATCAAGGTGGAGAATATACAACAAATGACTTTGAAGCCTTTTGTACACAACAAGGCATCAGACATCAGACAACACCAGCTTATACACCACAGCTGAATGGTGTAGCTGAGAGGAAGAATCAAACGATTCTTAACATGGCAAGAAGTCTGCTCAAAGCAAATAAGTTGCCCAAGCAATACTGGGCTGAAGCTGTATCATGTGCAGTGTATCTACTGAATTGCTGCCCAACCAGAAGTTTGCAAGGTGTCATTCTAGAAGAAGCATGGAGTGATCACAAACTAAGTGTTACTCATCTACGAGTCTTTGGTTGTGTGGCATATGCAAAGATCCTAGATGCAAGAAGGACAAAACTCGATGATAAAAGCGAGAAATGCATCTTTGTCGGATATGGTGAAAGAAGGATGGGATACAAGTTGTATAATCCCATCACAAAGAAAGTAATTATGAGTAAAGATGTTATCTTTGAAGAAGACAAATCTTGGCAATGGAATGATGACCAAGAAGCAGTCAAATGGATCAGCACTGATTTGATCCTTGAAGATGAAGAAGTACCAACAGTACTTGTAGAAGAACCGATTGTGCCAGCAGCTGAACCACAAAGTCCGGTACACAGATTCCCTATATTCAACAGGAGGAACACACCAGAGTCATCATCATCAACACCACCATCAACATCCTCATCAGAAGGACCAGGAAGGATGAGAAATCTTAGAGAACTGTATGATGCCACTCAAGTCATGGAAGATACAACTTTATTTTGTTTCTTTGCAGATAATGACCCACTAAGCTTCAATGAAGCTATCACAGAAGAGAAGTGGATAAAAGCAATGGATGAAGAAATACATGCCATTGAGAAGAATGATACCTGGAAGCTGACTAATCCACCAGAAAACAAGAAAGCAATAGGTGTCAAATTGGTCTACAAGACGAAGAAGAATGCAAAAGGAGAAGTGCAAGGATACAAAGCCAGATTAATGGATAAAGGCTACAAGTAGAGAGAAGGCATTGAAGGGAGAGGTATTTATCAGATTAAAGTTCATGCTTGGCATGACATCCCTCGATTGAGTTTAAAGGGGAGATTTGTTGAATTAAACTCAATCTAGAAGGTCAAGGAAGGCAACCACAGCCCAGCCAGCCACTAGCTGCCACCGCCTAGCTGCAAGCTGCCAGCCACCTTCACACCTGAAAGTTTGAATTTTCTTGTTTTGAATTCATGTATAAATAGACATCTAAGCTAATGTTATTTTATGTGGAGAGTTTAGAGAGAAACACTAGATATAGAGAGAGAGGGGGTGTGTATTAAAGATTTTATGTTGTTGTAAGCTTCTTGTTCTTGAAATAAAACTTTGTGTTTTATCCCCTCTGAGTGTTTCAAAGCCACCACCAATGGTTTCTCCCACCAAAAAAAGTAACCCAAGCACTTGCAATCGCCTGAACATTTCCTCCGACAATCGTCCTCATTAATCGGACCAGTTCCGTTTGTGTGCTTACTCATGTAATGATCAACCCCTTCCAGCTTATAGTAGTAGAATTTCTTGGATCCACATGAAGACGACCTCACAGGCTGACAGTCCCTGCTCTAACCCATTAGTCCATACGGTAATGGGCAAGCAACACATTGGTTATCCTTACACATTCCAAAGTGACCGCATCTTTCTGGCAATTGACACTCACTCACTACTAAAAAGAAGGGTAATTAGCATCGGATTTTAGCATCAAAATAATTTAGTTGCAATTTTAGTAACAGATTAGAAACAGATTAAATATATATTAATTTTTTAATATTAGCAACGGATTCAGCAATGAAAAATCAGATACTGAAAAATAAATTAATATATTAAGAATCAGCAACGGATTTGCCGTTGCTAATATGGTTGCTGATATAAAAAATTAAATTTTGACTTTTATAAAATAATAATAATTACGTGTCGTTTTTTTGTTGGTATATATATATCTATACCTTGAAAACAACAAAAGAAGAACCCACAACTGCAAACTTTAGTCATTCTCCGAAAGAACCCAATCTTCTGTCCCTTTCTATAATTCTTCGAAAACCTAATTAACCCATATCTCTTCCTTTCTATTTCTTTTCCAGGAGCCAATCCCATGTCCCTTTCAATTCTACATATCCTTGTCATGCGTCCATAAACATAACTTGTTGTTTTCTTAACTTTTTCTCCAGTTACTTTACAGTTACTTTACGCTTCCAAAAATTAAATCTTTCAAGGAGCACACATGGTGTTATAGCAGGTATAATCAAAAACCCATATTTAAAAAATTATGTTTGTAATTTAGAGAGAATATATATTGTTTTATTAACTAATTTTACAGAATAATTTTGTAGATCTATTGCAAATTATTTGTTAAATATGGAAGTAGTGAGACTTTTTATAGGGTTCTGGGTTTTTTTGGGGAAAATATGAGAAATGTGTCTTAGAAAGGATGGTAGAGTTTGTGCAAAATTTATGGTAAAAATTATATATGACAACAGGGAATGTGTGTTAGCCGTCTTTCTAGCAAAACTTCCCAACTTCTCCATACAAAGTTTGGGTAATGTGTCTTAGGAAGGTTGGCTAGGCAACAGAAATATATAGTTCTCCATACAAAGCTTCCTGCTTTCTTCGATTTTGCAGAGGCAACCCATCACAATATATAGTTCCTTCATAATTCATTCTCGATATGACTTTGGCTTTGTCTCCTTTAACCTCTGTTTTCTCCAACGTGCTACATTTTTCATTTATGCTGGCAGAGGACGACAAGGTGCTACAATTCTGTTCCAATTTAGCCTGAGGTTGAGTGGAAAGATGAGTTGAAATCTACTCCAATTCCGTTCCCTATATTGCCCGGATCTCCAGCACAGATTCCTCAATCTTGCACCACTTTTTCCACCAACTAGGGCTGCTACTGTCTGGGGCTCTGGTCTTCAATAAGGTGCCTCGTCTGTTATCTTTTTTTTCTTTTCTCGAAAGCTAATTATGATTTGTTGTTGGCTTTTAAGAGAGTTTGAAGAAACAGCGTTGAAGATGTTAAAAAGGAAGCTTGAAATCATGGGCTGTCCAAGGATGGCCAGTTGATTGTCAATTCTCTTTCCAGTTAAATGATTATTTTTCGACTTTATTTTTTAGTGGGCAAGGATATGGTAGTGTTGGGATACTTTTTCTTGTTAAATGACTTTTATTTTATAAAGTCCTGATAAATCATAAATAAAATGGTTGGAAACATTATTCAATGCTATTCTTGCTCATTACATGCTAATTTACTTCTTTTTGTTTTTAAATTTTTTAACACTATTATTCTTATTTATTTTTATTTTTATTTTTTAATTTCAGATTGTTGAACCCATCATCATCACATTACTTATTTGCATAGTTGCCAAGTTTCTGGGTTGTGCATATTGGTCCTCCAGGTTTGTTAATGTAACTTAAAACTTTTTATTAATTTTGAAAGATAACTTGATTTGTAGAAAAATTGCATTGTAATTAAATCTTAGCCTCTGTTTGCTAATAATGGTATAATTTGTCTCCAAAGTGTTTTTAGTTTGTTAGTATTTCTTTGTTTAATGTGACGATCTTAAGTAATAAATTATTGATGAAATAAATATTTAATAGTTGGTTAAAATAATAATAATTATGGCATATGTTTGCATGCAAACTTTATTTCTACAATATTACTTGACAATGAAAACGATTATATTTTTTCCTCAATAGAATAGTCTATATTACTAAAGTTGAAGAAAAAAAATGATGGTGAGAAATAATAAACAAAGCAATTGCTTGGTGTATCCTATTTAGCTAGCTATTTTGCCTACATCATTTTACTAATCCAATGGACAATCAAAACAACGTATTATATTTCCCTTTGATAATTTATAAGCTAGTTATTAATGAAGTTATTTTGATAATTTATTATATAAGATCGTAAATATAGATTAAGAAATATATTAAATAATATTCTAATTCTTTTTTGGTTTTAATTATGTCAATTAGATTAATATGGACGATTGATCATGGATGTATCGCCGTCGTAGGGATGGTCATATTTGTCCGGAATTTATTGCGGGTGTTGTAACCCATTTTTGGGTCCCCACATAAAAAAAAATAAAATTCAAAAAAATTCAAAAAATATATTATCAAAAAATATAACAGTGAAAAAATGCTAGAGCGCCCTAAAAATGCTCAAAAATTGATTGAGGATGTTCAAAAATCAAAAATTAATTTTTGACAGTATATCATTGACTGATGAGAGCCCCGATGATAAAGAAAATTCAATTTGTGGAAGAAAAATGCAAAATCAGAAGTTTATGGACTCAATGAAATTTTATTAAAGGTTTAATTGCATTTATGAAGATTTTAATTGCAAGAAAAATTGATTTTGGAGTTAATTTGGGCTTTAATTAGGAGAAATTAATTTTCTAGGGTCAAATTATAATTTTTGGAAGTTAATTTGGTCAAATCAGGGGCTTAATTGCATAAATATTAAGGTTTAATGGCCAATTAGGGACTGAATTGAAGAAATCCGAGACCAAGGACTAAATTGTAAAATGCGCGTAAATGGAGGGCCGAAATTTGAATCTGATACTTTTGGCGCCTTTTCCTTTTAAATGAAACGGCGCGTTTTGACCAAAACGGCGTCGTTTCATTCACTGTTGCTAATAATAATAATAAAAAAAAACAGAAGCCCAAAACAGTGCCGTTTTGACGACACTGTAGCTCTTCTTCTTCCCCTGGACGCGCGAGGCAGGGGAAGAAGAAGATTTTTTCTTCCCCTTTTCGCCTAATTTCTTTCCTGTTTTTCGCGCAATAAGACGCCCGCAATCACCCACTTGTCTCCTCCTTTTTATCCTTCTGAGTTGATAGTGGAGGGGCGGCCGACAGTGGCCGCCCCACCACGACACCGCCCCCCTGTTTTTGCTTATAAAAACAGGGGAGGGGCATCGAAAAAAAAAGAAAGAAAAGAGAGGAGAAGAGAAGAGAAGGGAGAGACAGAGAGAAGAAAGCAGAAGAAGAAGAAGCAGAGAAGAAAGTCGAACATCACCACCGCAGGTAGCGTTTCCGTCGTTTTTTTTGTTCTGCATGCAGATTAATTCACGGTTACACGGTTACTGTGCATGTGCACAGTAAACCGCAGATTAATTCTCTGGTTACTGTGCACACAGTAACCCGGTTACTATGTGCACAGTAACCAGCCCATGCATTTGGGCCATGTTCGGCCCAGCCCATGTAAAAGGGCCAGGTTTGGCCCAGCCCATGCAATTGGGCCTGATCCGGCCCATAAAAAAAAGAAAAAAAAAGAAAAAATATTATTGTTTTAAAAAATATTTATGATGTTCCCATTTCTTATTTATGTTATTTTTATTAATATCGGGTAGTATTTTTATGTCGTAAAAATACAAATCGGGTATTACAATATCCGGTTTTTGTCACAAACTTCCAAAAAATACAAAACAAATTAAAAAAAACATTTTTGTGCATACGGCCAAGTGTCTCAAATCTAAAAAATCATATCGTATTTTTCATATGTAAAAAAAAACAATATTTAGCATGCATTTTGGCTTTAATAACCAGTTTATTAAAGTCAAGAGAATATTGGCCAAAATTTCAAAAACAACAAAAATTTTATTTTGTTTGTCTCTTAGAACCCGGGGTATGACATTACATGTAATGCGTATTCCGAACAATAATAAACCACAACACGATCTTATATTTTATCAGACATTAAAACAATGCAGCCTACCTTAGGTAGGGCGTAGTTGGGGTGCTAATACCTTCCCTTTACGCAACCAGTCTCCGTACCCGATCTCTAAAGACCAGTTAAGGTTCCTAGTAACCAGAACACTAGGTGGCGACTCCCATTCCAATTTTTCACTTGTAGAGACAAGAATTTCCTTGTCTCTCTCCCTATTTTCCAGGAATAAATTATTCCGATTTTCCCTTGAGGGTGGACGATCGCCGCGCCGCCGCACACGTGCGACAGCGGGTGTACGGAGATTTATCAATTTTGCATTTTCAATTGATGAAAATGTATCTGGAGGTAAAATTAGATGTCCTTGTGTTAGGTGCAAAAATCAAAAGTTTTTAATGGAAGAAGATGTTTATAAGCACCTGTTTTCAAGAGGATTTTTACCTGATTATGAAAATTGGACTGTACATGGAGAGCCTTATGTTTCAGAACCGATAATAGCTGGACCTTCATCAGTTGGGTGTAGTCATGTTTTGAATGATGTTTTTAAAGAAAATTCATGTAGGAATATGGTTCTGCATGCAATGGGGGTTGGTGATGCATACTCTAATGATATGGTTTCTAGTCCTATGGTAGCAGAGGAACTTTCAAATCCGGAGGTAGATAAATTTTATAAATTACTTAAAGCTGCAGCGAAGTCTTTATGGGATGGGTGTACCAAGCAATCGAAACTATCTGCTTGTGTATAATTGCTTAATATGAAGTCAACTCTAAATTTGACTCAGACTGCCTTCAACAAATTTACTGAATTTATAAAAATTTGCATGCCTGATAATGAAAATTTGGTTTCAAATTTCTATGATGCCAAGAAATTTATGCGGCCACTTGGACTTGGTTATGATAAATATGATGTGTGTCCTAATTATTTCATGCTGTACTATGGGGTAGATGCAATGAAAACAAATTATGATTTTTATGGAAGTTTACGATACAAACCTAGAAATCCCATTAGTAAAGGTTCTAATAAGTCAGAGAAACAACTCCGATACTTTCCCTTGACACCAAGACTTCAGAGGCTATTCATGTCTCCACATCATGCCAAAGATATGACATGGCATCATTTTCATAGGTCAGATGATGGAGTTATGGTGCATCCATCTGACGGGGAAGCATGGAAGAAGTTTAATAAAGATCATCAAGACTTTGCATCCGATCCATGAAATATTCGATTAGGATTATGCACTGATGGTTTTAGTCCATTTGACATGTCTTCAAATGTCTACTCTTGTTGGCCAATAATTGTTACTGTTTATAATTTGCCTCCTTTGGAAGTGTATGACCTGACCATTCATGTTTTTGTCAATGATTATTCCTGGGCCGAAGAATCCGGGGAAAAAGCTTGATGTTTTCCTACGACCGTTAATTGATGAGTTGAAAAAGTTATGACTTGATGGTGTTAATACCTATGATATATATAGGAAGGAAAATTTTCAATTAAGGGCAGCTTTGATGTGGACCATTAGTGATTTTCTAGCTTATGGTATGTTATCGGGTTGGAGTACTCATGGGAAGTTGTCTTGTTCTTATTGTATGGGGCATAGCAAAGCCTTTAGATTAAAGCATGGGGGAAAAATAACCTTTTTTAATTGTCATCAACGATTCCTACCTATGGATCACCCATATAGATATCAATCAAATAAGTTTTTGAAAGGAGTAACAGAATGGCTCCCTCCTTTACCTCGTCAATCTGGTTCAGAAATGTTATTTGAAGTGTCTAATTTGACGATGAGACATATTAGAAGTTCATCTCATAATGACAAAATTCCAGGCTTTGGTGTTAAGCATAATTGGGTAAAGAAAAGCATTTTTTAGGAGCTTCCGTATTGGCATACAAATCTAATTCGTCATAATCTTGATGTCATGCACATTGAAAAAAATTTATTTGACAATATTTTTTATACAGTAATGGATTGTCCTGATAGAAGCAAGGACAATTTAAAGGCTAGGTTGGATATTCAGTTGTATTGTAAGAAGCCAAACTTACATTTGCAACATGATGCAAGTGGTCGAGTTTACAAACCTAAAGGCACTTATTATCTCTTCAAGAAACAACAACAAGAAGTGTTGTCATGGATGAAAGAATTGTCCTTTCCTGATGGTTATGCTTCAAATATCTCACGGTGTGTAAAAGAGGCACATTGTAAGGTTTTAGGCATGAAAAGTCATGATTGTCATGTTTTTATGCAAAGACTTCTTCCAATTGCTTTTCGACCTTATTTGCCTAAGCCACTGTGGGAGTCATTAACTGAATTGTCAGTATTTTTTCGAGACATTAGTGCTACAAGTTTAAATGTCCAACACATGGAGTTGCTGCAAATGAATATCATTGAAATTATTTGCAAACTTGAAAGGATTTTTCCGCCATCCTTCTTTGACTCTATGGAACACTTGGCAATACATTTACCTTATGAGGCAAAAGTCGGAGGACCCGTTCAATATCGATGGATGTATCCATTTGAACGGTATGTTTTCATGTCATATTAGTTTTTACTCTTTTCCATTTTTTTCCTAAACTAATTGATATCAATGATATAGGTATATGTTTTATTTGAAGAAAAAAGTGACAAATAAAGCTAAAGTTGAGGGTTCCATATGTGAAGCATATTTGATTGATGAAATTACCAATTTTGCATCTTATTATTTTGAAGATGACGTGCAAACAATATGGAATCGAGTTCCAAGAAATGATGATGGTGGCCTTAAAAGTCTTGACGGACAACTTTCAATTTTTTCTTACCCGGGTAAAAAATTGTCTAGAAGATCGTATAGAAGACATTTGTCACATGCTGAAATGAAAATTGCACATAACTATATTTGTTTCAACTGTGAAGAATTGAAGCCCTATTTAGAGTAAGTATTAAATATTTTTTTTATACTTTATTCTTAATAATTTAATTTTAAAAATAAACTATTTATAATTTAGGCAATGTCATTAAGAGCTAAAGTCAAAACAACCACATGCGAGTGATGTTGAAATAGAAAAATTATGCGAGGAGATCTTTCCAATTTGGTTAAAAAATAATGTAAGTAGTTTTATATTATGGTTTTTTTAATGCAATTTTATTATTTTGAGAAATTATTTTTTTTGGAAAAATATATTTATTATGGTATTAAATTTTATGATAGGTTGAATATCAATCAAATGGAACTGGGAATCAAATCTTTGCACTTGCTATGGGCCCTTCAAATTTAGTTAAATGTTATAATGGGTATTATGTGAATGATTTCAAATTTCACACTCAAAGTTATGGTCGATTTAAAAAGACGTGAATAGTGGGGTTTGTGTGAAAGGAAATTGTTATGATGCCAATGAATATGACTATTATGGAATGCTTGAAGAAGTTGTTCGGCTAAAATATTTGGGGAGTAAGTGCAAAGTGTTCATGTTTAAATGCCATTGGTATGATACAAGAAGAGGAATTAGAATGCATCGTTCAAATGGTTTGGTGGAAATCAAGCATACTTCTCGACTATATGGAAATGAAGATTTTGTGCTAGCGCAACAATGTCAACAAGTCTACTATACATGTCCACCTGACAATAAATCTTCTGAATGGTGGGCAGTAGTTAAGACAACTGTTAGAAGTCGTTATAGCGTTAACATGAGTGAATTTATTGAAAATGATAACAATACAAGATCATTTGATGTCGCTCAGTCAGATGAGATTTCTCAACCATGCCGTGTCCTTCCTACTCAAACACTTGATGATCCAAATATATTTGTTGAAGCATCATATTATACAAAAATCAACCATTGTGAATTGCTTCAATTACAAGCAGATTCAGTAGAAGTTGAAAGGGTTTTAGATGAAGAATTTGATGATGATGTTAATGGTGATTACGATGATGATGATGATGATGATGATGATGTGGTTATGAGTGATGATAATGATAAGTAACATGATGATGATATACTGTAAAATTTATTTTTTATGTATTGTATTTGGACTTATTTTTAAGTGATGAAAGTTATGTTTGTGTTAATGCTATTAATTAAAAATAATTATTTTGTTCATTTTATTTTCTTATTGTATTAATTAGTTCATATTCAATAATTACAAATAATTCAGTTATATTTATTCTATAATGTTGTTTATTGATGCTATTTTTTTATTCTATTTCAGGTATCTAGCATGCCTCGACGTAGTTCTATATTAGGTTCCAGGAGTAATGGGACCACTTCAACTAGATCAAATGGCCCTTCATCTGGGCCGAATAGCCAAGCACCCATTTCTCATCAACCTATCCATCATGAGTTGCATGATTGCTATAATCCTACTTGGAATGCACATCATACTCAGCAAGATTATAGGAGGAGGGATGATTATCAATCGTACGAGGGTTTTCGCTTTCAAGATTTACTTCAAACTCAAGAAGGTTCCCTCAAGATCACCCATATACTTTTGAAGGATATAATGTTGATGGGGGTTATTATGATTGGAGGGGCAAGGATGATAGAAGAGGTGAGAGAGTTGAGGAAGATAGAGGAGAACAATATGACAGAGTAGATAATGATAATGATGAAGATGAAGATGAAGATGAGGGAGATGATGTTAATGCAAGAGGATTAGGTGATGAGGGAGACGATTGTAATGTTAGAGATTCAGAGGATCGAGATGACATCCCATCAATCCACGGTTCAACATCTTCTCCATTGCATCATGAGCAACAGGTTCAAAAGCAGGGTTTTGACACATAAGGATCCAATTACAAAAAAAAAAAAGCTTCGTTTATATGGAACAACATAGTAAGTTGAAATTTATAAGGTTATTGAGTTTTATAATTATTTTTTAAGCTTTATTATTTTAATGAATCTTTGTTATTTTTTTAAAGCTTTAATAACTCATCATGTGGGCGTGAGATCGGACTTATTTTGAGGTCAAATTTTAAAGGACCATGGCACAATTGGGAAAAAATTAATTCAACTTATAAGGATGAACTCTTTAAGGAGTTTAAGGTATGACATTATACATTTTTAAATTGATGAACTTATAGTGATGAAATTGATTATCTTTCAAATTGTTTTAGTAATACTTTTATGTTGACTTATTAATTGATATTGTGAGACTTGAATATATTGATAAGTATAATTTAGTGTTCAGAGATTGTTTGATGAATGAGATGTGATCCAGGATGATTGGATCAAGATGGAAGTTGTAATGACATATAATAAAAGCGTTGTCGATAACTTGGTACCAACAAAAATAGAGAAAACTCTGCCGAATTTGTTTTTTTAAAAAATCCATAATCTTAGATATATTATTCAATACTTGACATTAGTAATGAAATATTTGAGATTTCATGACATTATATTTGAGGGTGTTACATTCTTTTTTTCTATGCACACCATATCTTAAATGCAAGGAATATTAATATAGTAAAAATAGTTTTTTATGGAAGTGAAGACCAAAATGAAGTACGAACCTCTTAGATACAATTAAAAGAATTTCTAGTGAAGGCATTAAGTTTGTGTGACCGTTTCATTGATTGAAAATATAAATTAATTTATAATTGTTTTTGCATCTCTAACGACATTAATTAGGTTAGAACATGTAAATTAATTATATTTTAGGAATATATTAAGAAATGGTAAGGTATATACCAAAAAAATATGGTCATCTTTTTTACTATTGATTGTGTGATTGTAATTATATAGGCTAGTTAACAACTATGTTGAGCTTTGTTTTTGTTTTTGTTTTTTTTTAATAGAAAAAATATATATTTTATGAGGATGATGAACCAATTGTTCTAAAGATTTGGGAGGATAAGACAAGAATTGCTTTGAACCAGCAGTTGACATGAGCTCGTAAGAGAGCTATGTCGGACAGAAATACCACAAATATTATGGATTGCATTAATAAAGGTCCGGTTTGGATAAACAATGATGATTGGAATCCAATGATTAAAGAAATTTGGTCCACCCGTGAATTTCAAAGGAGATCAAAATCTCCAAGAAATAATCGGCTAACTGAAACAGATGGTAAATTAAGCATTCATTCTGGAGGTACGGTGTCATTTGCATCATATCGAGTTAGCATGGTGAGGATTGTTTATATTTATTATGCTGGACTTCAAATTTTCATATTTATATTGTCTAATATTTTTTATTTGTTGATAGCAAGAAAAAGCAGGTGGAAAAGAACCTCTATGGGATGATGTGTTTTCGGTGTTGCATCAGAGTACCAAAAAGCCTGAAACCTTCATAGATAACAAGTCTAAAAAAGTTGTTGTAAGTATTTTTTTTATGTAATTTAATTATTATTTAAAATTAAAATGAATTTATTATTATATTTAATTTTATTGTAGGAGAATTACAAAAAGAGATGATTTCAAGATATGGAACTAATCGGGAAAATCATCCTTCATTTGATGGAGCAGCTTGGTGTGCGACTATAGGAGGAGTTACAAAGGGTATAATATATGGTGCACCTGGTATGCCAAAATCCATGGTTAGTACGAGTGCTTCATCCAAATCCTATACGATGGAGTCAACACCTCCTAGCTCATCAATTCAGGCATTGAAAGAGCAAATAAAGGAAAGAGATGGTCATATTTTATCACTACAACAGGAGATGACTTCAATCAAAAACTTTCTTAGTAATATGGGATACCAAGCTTGAGCATCAAATATGGATCAAGGTATGTCGACATCTATGGCTTCATCTATGCCGTCACATATGGCTCCACAGATGTATCCCTTGTTTAATCCAATATATCGACCGAGGCCTCGACTACCATATACCGGTCCCACCTCATGATGGTCAACATTGTTTTGGTTCGTTTCCACCCCCACCCCCACCACCACCTTTATGATAAAACATATTTATTTAATTGTGACTTATCTATTTTGATGTAAGTTTGACGAGATTTAAAAATCTATTGTGAAATTTATTTTATTTGACTTATTATTTTTATAAAATAATTTATAGTATTAATTTATGTTCTTTGTATATTTATCTATAATTTTTGAAATAGCCACAAATAATTAAAAAAATTCAATAAATGAAAAACATAATTTAAAAAATTCATGTTAAATCAGCAACAGATCAACAATAAAATTTCTATTGTTAATCAACAATGGATATTCCGTTGCTGATCAGTAACGGTCATTAGCAATGGAATATCCGTTGTTGATTTATATATTCAACAACTGATAATCCATTACTAAAAAATTATATCTATTATTTGCATCTGAAATTATCTGTTGCTATCAATAACGGATTTCAATGTTATCTGCAATGGAATAGGTAGTTGCTAATAGACTCATTTTTTAGTAGTGACTCTTCCAGCCCGAATCTCTAGAGAAAAGGGTGAAGGTCACTTGAAATCCGTCACTTGAAATCCGAAGGTGTGGATCCTAAGATTCCCATCTATCCCGAGTCGAAGAAACGACAGTGTGTTGTTGTAGTTGACTGTGGTGAGTATGGCATCCTGGAAAGGAGTTGAAAGAGCAAAATCATAATAAAATCCATCGACTTCTCCTCGGCTATACAGAGTTACATTCTGAATACGACCCTTGGATTCGCTTAGCTTGTCTGGAGTGTAGTAAAGATAAGGCCTAGGAGAGCTAGGGCTCTTGTAGTACATGGCTAGTCTTTTGTGTTCCAAAACCAAACTGTATGGTCCATCGGAGTTTTGCTTTTCAGATGCCCGACTCACAAGCCTCGCCGTTCCTTCAAGACGAAGAGACTGCCCCGCTAGAAGAGTATCGGTGGGATGGTCAAAACTTTGCCAAACAAAACCGCCCGTCGAATCATGAAGCACCATGTTGCCATTGGGAAGGAGTTGCAGGCCAACAACTCCTTTCCGGGCAGTGTAGGTTTGCCAGGCAATGCTTCCATCGACATCAGCCAAGACAAGGTTTCCATCTTCACCAAGAGTGAGAGTGGCATTTACACGTACTGGTTTGCCTCGGTTGGCTTCCCAGACAAAATACATCTTTGGAGATGCGAGAGGGTTTCCCATGCGGAGAGCGAGAGTGAAGGCATCAGGGGTGGTGTTGTAAGAACTAAGCTGGAAAGGGTAGTTATCAATGCCTATGAGACGATAATTTGCCCCGTATTCTACCGAGTAGTCCCCGAAGAATGTGTCGACGGGGATCTGAAATCTGGCTGACGGAGGGACAGAAGCTTGAGCAATCAAGGAAAAGATTGAGCCGTAGAGGAGGCAGAGGGAGAGCAAGGAGAGTTCAAGAAGAGAAGAGGACATTTTCCTTGGGTCTGATGTAGAACGAAGGCAGGCAGGTCCTCTTTTACAAGAGAATAATAGAGATAGCTCCTGTCATAGATTCAATCATTATTCTTTTTTCCTAAAAAAATCTCGATTTTAATTTTAAAAAACACTCTAAGATCTTGAGTTCAAACAGATTCCTCCAAATTATACTATCTTAGTATCTTGAATGAATATAAGATTTAGTATGTATTTATAATTGTTTTTTAAAATATTTTTTATTTTAAAATAATATATTATTTTATTTTTAAAATATTATGTTTGATGCTAGTGTATCAAAATAATTTAAAAATATTAAAAAATTATTAATTTAAAATAAAAAAATAATAAAAAATTTATTTTTTTAAATATATATAATTAAAATAAAAAACAAACAACATAAAGAAAAGTTGAGTTAATTTGTCATCAATTACTAATATTTGATCTGCAGTAGACTGTAAGTGAGTGTTTTGTTGACTAATAAATGGCAAAAACCTTTTTCTTATTTTTAATTAGATAAATATTGGGCCAAGTGGTAAGTTGTAATTCCTTTGTCAACAAATTGTGATAAATGCACGTGACATGACTCAGACTCGTTTATCATGAAGCGGAGAAATAGTCAAATAGGTGCAAGTTGCATGTTACAAAACACAGGATAACTTCTCTTACATTTAATTGTTCGTCGCTACAATATAATATAATGATTTGTTTTTCATCAAAAGTTAGATCTTTGACCAGGATTATTTCGATTATTTTGGTATTTCCACTAGTTGTATTAATTATTATTGATTTGTTGAGGGTATTTGTATTTATTCAATATTGTGTAAATAATAAAATAACCAAAATATCTCTAAAAATAAAAAAATTAGTGATCTTGGATAGGGGTATTTAAGTATTTTTTTTATACACAGTAGAACTGCGCATTTACCCTTGGATACAAGAGATTTAGTTCATTGTAGTTAGGGGTATTTGAGTCTTTCACCCTAGATTTTGTTGTTAATTGTAAGTTTAGTTGAGGATAGTAACGTAATTCTATTTTAAAATAATAATTTTTTAATTGAAAAATTTCTGGCACATGCAAAGCAAGCAACAACGCGTTGAAACTGCTGCACACTTTGTGTTGTGGATGCGGTAGTTTCTAGTGGTAAAAAAATCTCTTTCATCATCTTAGCCAATTCCTCTCCGTTTTCTCTTCCATTATAGGTGGCATGTGTACTTCAAATGTGATTGGTGTATCGTTAGTGACCATTTCTTTTATTTTTTTTCCTCCATCTTTTTAGTTTGTATATCTAAGAACATTGAAACATATTGTCATGGGGTAAACAATGATGACATGTTGTGGATTAGTGTATAAAAAAAGGAAAGGAACCCTTAGTTCCCTTAAGCCAAATTTGGCCAAGAGCCAAGTGAGGGAGGGAAGGAAAAAACTCTGGTATGTTGTGTTTTCATGATGCATAAGTTAGGGATAATGAAAAGCTTAATTGAAAATCATCAATGAATTTGGTCAGATTCATCACCTCCTTTCCAGAGAAGATTCAAGCCCTAGAACAACAAAATCTAGGGACAATCTCTCATAAAAGTTGTAGCTAAGAGTATTATCTTTCTAACGAATCCGATCCCGTCTAATTTAGAGTCCTAGAACTCCAGATATGAATAAAAATCAGAAGAGAGGTCGATCTGTCTCCTCTATTGATAGTTTCGGTTGAGGCGATAACACGATGAAATTTAGCCATATTAAGGGTAGAATTCGCTTTCTTGCTCTTTGTAAAACATTTAACATCATGTCTTGATCTTAAAAAAAAAAAGGATGGTAGAAGGAAAATGAATATTATCACCATTGCTGCTATTGTGTTATGATATGATGATTAATATGGAATAACGATGGGTATTTGGGGTTTTAGGAGGAACCGCAGAAGAAGTGCAGCAACAACAAGAGAATGCGAGTTTAGCGTCTATAGTAGGTAGGTATTCGATACCTATATCTTCTCTATTTCATAATTATATTTTAAAATAGTGATTTTATAGTTGAAAAGTTTCTAACACGTGCAAAGCAAGCACCAACGTGTTGGAACCGCCGCGCACTTTGTGCCGTGGGTGCGGTAGTTTCCAGTGGTCAAAAAATCTCTTTCGTCATCTTAGCCAATTCCTCCCCGTTTTCTCTTCCATTATAGGCGGTGCGTGTACTCTAAATGTGGCTAGTGTATCACTAGTGACCATTTCTTTTCTTTTTCTTCCTTCATCTTTCTCTCCTACCCTGGTAAATACAATATAGTCCTCATTGTTATCTTTTTTTTTTTTTTTTTATATATATTCAGACCTTTTAGTTTTGATTGCTGCTTTTTAGTTGTTGTTTTTTTGTTGAAGTTTTATTTCTTTTCAATTTAACCTTTGATTTTTAATTTGTATATCTAAGGTATTTCGATTCGGTCCTTCTACTTTTAATTTCTTATTTTTTTCTTTTGCTGTTTTGTCAAAGTTTTTGTATCTTTCATTTGTATCTTTCAAATCAAGTTTATGATTTTTATTTTATTAATAATAATAATGATTTCAATTTAGTTCATTTTCTTTTAATTTCTTATTGTTTTTCTTGGCTTTTTTTTTTTTATCTAAGTTTGTATAGTTTTGAATTGTAAAACCCGAGAACAAATTATACCAAAAAAAGAGAGGGATTTATAATAATTTAAATTTTTATACTACAAAAATAGTGTAACTACAAAAAATAATAATGATCATAATTGTGGTGATAAAATTTAATAGTTTTGGAGAAAAAAGAAAGAAAGAAAGGGGGGGCTTAATTGAGAAAGATGGGGCCAAAATAGAATTAAGAAGAAATGGGACTATAAATACCCCATTCCTGCTCTCTCCCATGGTCGGTTGGACAACATTAAGAAGAGGGGAAATTTTAAGATTTTCCTATATCAAACCTAGGAGAAAACACCCTAAGTTAGTATACCTACACAAGTCTTGAAATTATTAAGTGGAGAAAACACACTTGGGCAAAGTATTTACAAGAAGAAAAGTGAAGAATTTGTGAAAGAAAAGAGGGAGAAGGGAGAGTCGGTTGTCGGTGAAGAAAAATGAGTTGAGAAACTTTAATTAGACTAGAAATTAAACCTAAATTTCCCTCAGGTATGTAGTTCTAAATAAATTGTGAAAGCTAACTTAAATTCAATTAAAAATTGTTTCGGAGGAAAGAGATGAGTGTGGCTCAGCTAATCTTGGTGATGATGAGAGGGAGAGGGGACGGTGATGGCTAGCTTTGGCCGTGTGTGGGAATGGGCGGCTGTTTTTGAGAAGGAGAGAGAGGGTGCAGTGGCGGGGGCTGCATTGTTTGGCCGGCTGGGAGAAGAAAAATCAAAATGGGGGTGGGGGGGGTGGCCGGCGGCTTGGTTTCTGTTTTTTTGAAAAAAAAGAGAGGTTTAGGTTTAGGGTTTCCTTTTTTGTAGTTTTTTCTGATGTTGTCAAAATTACCCCCCCTTTGCAAGTGTTGGAAACCAGTATTTATAGGCAAAAAATATTGTCAAGTTTTCAAAATTGGTCCCTTAACTTTCTTTTTTTATAAAATTTGATTTTTCTTGTTTTTTCTTGTATTTTTTGAAAAGAGCAATATCAACGTCGACTCAAATGCGGCAAATCAATGATTTTAAAAATAACACGTGAAAAGTTGAACACGTTCGAATTTTTTTTTTTTTTTTGAAAATTTAAATTCTTTTTAGACGACGTTGAAAATGCTAAAATGATGAAAATATATTAAAAAACATATTTTTTTGGATTTTCTTTGTTTTTCTCTATTTTTGAATTTTTTTGAAAATATATCAAAAACATGGGTCAAAATTGGGTAGCAACAGATAGTGTGGAAAATAAAAATGAGGTTGAGAGGTATTTGATTGAAGGTTGTGAGGATCCTAATTGATGAAGTGGAAAAGTAATTCTTTGAAATATAAGACACTTTCAAAGGTTGCACAACATGTTTTGGCTATTCCTATATCCACAATGGCTTCTGAATCAACATTTAGCACAGGTGGTCGTGTACTTGATCACTTTCGAAGCTCCCTATCTCCAGCAACTATTCAAGCACTCATTTGTTGTCAAAATTGGTTGCATCATGGATCAATTCCAACTGATATTAGAAGCTTGATAAATGATCTTAAAACCTACGAAAACCTTGAGTCAAGTAATTTATTTTAGAAACTTGCACCTTTTATTTTGTTATTTATTAATTAAATTGTTTGCAATCATCTAACATGTCTAATTTTTTATTTTGTAGAATTTGGTGGAAAGTTAAATTTAGTAACTTGCTAGAGCTCTCATTTTGATTATATTTGCAGCTTAATAGATATGTATGGTGCAACTATTACTGTGCTTGAAAGTATGGTTCAAGAAGGATTTTCTAACTCTATACATAGAGAAACTGGTGGTTGTTTGATTGTGATGAAATCTTTTAAATTTATATTTATCTTATATTTGATGCATAAAATAATAGGGATCACTAGTTTACTTTGTCGAGCTTTGTAGCAAAATGCTTTGGATCAACTACTATATCATTGCTTTGAATTTTGTGACATGCCGGATTTGATTTTCTCCTTACAAATATGCAATCTGTTTGCACAAAATATGAGATTGGCATACCACATATGAATGCTTCGTATAAAAAAGCTACAGGTCGTTCATGTCAACAATAAGGTTCAGTGACAGTTTACCAGCATTATATATCATTATGATATATTTAACTCAACAATAGATTTTCAATTGGAAGAATTAAATTCTAAATTCAGTGATGAGACAGTGAAACTCCTCGTACTTAGCTCTGCTTTAGAACCTGAGGACAATTTTAAATCATTTAAAGCTGATGCTATTTACAAGCTTGCAGAGAAGTTTTATCCTGAAGATTTCAATGAACAAGAGATGTGTTATTTGAGATCTCAACTAGAGCATTATTAGATTGATATGATTCATCATGAGAGCTTTCAGAATATGTCTATCATTTATGAATTATGTCAAGGATTAAATAAAACAAATAAGTCGCAACACTATCATTTGATTAACAGATTGATTCGTCTTGTTTTGACTTTACCTGTTTCCACTGCCACTAAAGAGCGAACATTTTCGGTTATGAAACATGTTAAAACCATACTTCTTAATAAAATGAAAGAGGAGTTCTTAGCAGATTCTATGATAATTTATATTGAACGAGAGCTTGTTGAAGATATTGATTCGGATTCAATCATAGATGAATTCTATTCTACAAAATATCGAATAGTACAACTTTAATAGTGTAATTTATTTTTATTTTTATTTTGAATTTTATGTACTTTAAATTTTATTTTTTATATATTTTATGTTATGCATTTGAATTAAAACATTATTGTTAACTTGATAAATTTATATATCCTAGTTAATGATTGATCTTAAAAAATAATTTATATGCATTTATATGATAGGAAAAATTGCTGGCTTCATTCCTCTCCATCGTACTACCATTTTACCTTAAAATAAAGTGTCTGGCGATGAAGAACCAGCTGAAAGACAGTATCTCAATCAGTAGAATATCCCAAGAACACCGTCTTGTTTCTAGCTAACCAAAGACCCCATGATACACCAAAAGCCCAGCTGAAAATGGCTCTGCGCAAGGATTTTCCTTTAACCAAATATTTCCACTCAAGTATTAGCTGTAAGCTTATTCCCCTCATTTCCATGCATAGGAGCAGTGGAGGATATCCCTATCATCTTATTAATACAACACCACGATATAATACATGATTCTAAGTTGATTCAACAACTTCTAAACAAAAGAGAATCATAACACACAAACCAACATATTCTATTTGGTAATTAATAAAGAAAAACTTATTAATTGTTTGATAATCAAAAGATCAACGTCTGATGATGAAGAATTATTAAAATCACAAGTCATTATTGATGTCGGAAATGCATCCCATGTATTGCATACTGAGATCAGCCATGATGTTCTCATTCTCTTGACTGTCTTGTTGAACATTTGATCCCTTTTGAATTACCCTCTCCAACTCTGTGGTTACTTCTTTCATTGTTGGCCGATTTTTCCCATTCAAATTCAAGCATTTTCTTGCAAGATTGCCGACAGCAACAACTTCTTCATTATGGCAATGCTCTTTGACTCTAGCATCAAGAATATCAAACAACCTGTTATCTTCCATCAACATAATAAAATGCGTGGCTAAACTTCTACTTTCTGTCGGGCTAGCGGAAAATATCGGTTTTTGTATGCTTAAAAGCTCAACCAGAACCACTCCAAAGCTATAAACATCACTTTTTCTGTAAATTGACTAGACTGGAAGTACTCTGGATCCAAGTAGCCAAAAGTACCGTGCACATGAGTGGTCAACTGAGTTTGATCGATGGCAATGGACCTTGATGATCCAAAATCTGATATTGTGGCTCTATATTTCTCATCTAGGAGTATGCTTATAGACTTGATATCACGGTGATAAACCGGAATCGATGCTTCCGAGTGCAGATAAGAAAGGGCTCCCGCAACCTCAATGGCAATCCGTAATCGCATCTCCCAAGATAACAAGAAGTCATCGTTTTGAACATGGATATACTTGTAAGGATTTCCATTGGAAATGAATTCGTATACTAGTGTAGGAACTTCAGTCTCCGAGCAACAACCTAGCAACTTAACCATATTTCTATGGTTGATTTGTGTGAGAATGACGAACTCGTTAATAAATTCTTCGAGATTTTTTTCATCAACGACTTTGGACTTTTTAACAGCAATAATTCTTCCATCTGTTAACATTTCCTTGTAAACAGTGCCTTACCACCTTCTTCAAGTACTCGGTTCACATTAAAACCATCGGTGGCTACTTCCAGCTCCTTGGAACTGTATATTTTTGTTTTCTGAACGCTACCATCACTAGTGGATAAGTGTTGCTGTAACAATAGCCCACCGTTACGTTTGAAGAATTTCTTTTTGAGTTCCTTGTTCTGCCTCTTCTTTATAAGTTTATATAGCATCCAAAGGCCAAACAGCAGTACCAATATTTTAGCTATTTTAATCATTTTTTTATCTTCAAGAGTTAGTATTTATTTATATATACATCAAATTCCTTATTTAACTGTACAAGTTCTATATATATATTATTTAAGTGGTTTACATGCATCAAACCAAGCCTATTCAATGCTTTCTTTTAATATTAATAATTTGAAAAATCTATCAATTGCATAAAAATATGGAAAACATAAATGAAATAGATAGAATCTATTTTTTATAAGTTATTATTGATAATTATCGTTATTTCATGGTTTGCTGAAATATTTAACCACTTAGACTTATAGTGCGCAGTAAAAAATAAATTTTTTTCCACTCCAATATATATTATATTTTTGTCATATTCCAGTTTTTGACTATTTTATTTTATCTTATTTTATTAAAAAAAACAACAAAAAATGTGAAAAAAGAGGAATAAATTGAAATTTGGGTCAAGAAAATATAAATTGGAAGTTTGGGGATGTAATTGGAATTGAAATTATTTAATTTTGGAATCAGGGACCCAATTGATAACTGTCAGAAGTTTAGGGGCCAAGTTGAAAATAGCCAAAACCAGATATAAACGGCGCCGTTTTGAACCACCATTCATCATCTCCTCATCCTGAAGACCAGATCAACAGGAAACACTGCCAGCAGATCATGGACCACGATCCCTCACGGAACGTGCCTCATTTCTGAAGACATGAACACACGATCTTCTCTGGCTTTATAAAATCCAGAGAAAAGCCTCACAGGAGGAGGGGATGCAGAAAAAAAAAAAGACGACGGGAACTGGAGAAAAATCATAAGAAAACCAGAGACAGAACCCAGGGGGGCACGAGCCGGGGCGGACAGACTAAAAAGAGAAAGGGGGGAGAGTAAAGAGAACCGGCATCATCAGCATCTGTGTTCGTTCATCTCTAAAAAAAAAACCCAGAAGCAGAGAGAAGACGAACGAACAGGGGGGGGGGGGGGCAGGGGAGAGAGAGAGACCGAGAGAGAGGAGGCCGAAAACACAAACCAGAGAAAATAAAAACCGGAAGAGTAACCCAGGGAAGAACACAGAAAAACCAATGGAAGACTGAAAAAGTAAACGATACAGAAACAGAGAGAAGCATTGGCCAGCCAACGCACAGCCACCAGCTAGCCTCGTCTCCGGTTGCACCACCCCCCTGAACAGACGGGCGCGAAGGAGAACAGGTGAGTAAACGCAGGGAGACAGACAGACTAAAACAGAGAAGGAAAGAACGTAAACAGAAAAAAAACAAGAAACATAGGATGAACAATAGAAACACCAAAAACAAGAGACAAAAACGAAAATAGACAGAGAAGAGAAAGTACTGAGAGAAAAGCAGAGAGTCAAGGGAGATCTAGAGAACAAAAGCAAGCTCAAAATAGTGAGAGGGCGACCAGACAAGAAGGAACAGAAGAGGAGAAGAGAACAGCCTGCCACCACGCCTTCGTCATCGCCTTCGTTCCTGCGTCCAGGTAAGTTCTTCCTTTTCCCCGTTTTGCGAACTAAGTTTTCATTTGTAGCTGTGCAAAGGTAATATAATTACCTTGTTACTTTGCAAGCATGCGTGAATAATTCACGCAGCATTACTGCAAGAATGCCCAACCGGCAACTAGCTTGGCGAATAACAGGGTCGGGTTATTTGGGTCTAGCCCAACTCATATAAATAGAGTTGAGCCTAGTAAAAAAAAAAAAAAAAATTATATATGTGTAAAAATAAATTTATTTTATTTTTTTATTCACTAATATCAAAGTCAATAATAAAAATACTGATTTAAATTTATTTTGTTTTTATAGCTACGTAATATTTACAAACATCAGAGTTAAAAGTATTCGTAGTTGAATATTCATTAACACCAGAGTCAGGAATATTACACGCAAACTATTATAGCATAAACCAACAAAATATTAGCAATTTATGAAAAAAACCAACAATGTAACCTGCCTCAGGCAGGATGTTTAAGAGATGATAATATCTTATTTTTAGCGTAACTAGTCTCATACCATAGAATCTCTACTGACCAGTCAAAGTTTCTAGTGACCATAATACTAGGTGGCGACTCCTTAAACAAGACCATTTCCCCTATAAAGAATAGAATGTCAAAAATATGTTCTTTAAATTGAAAAAATTTTAAGGTCATCATGATGTCTGGGTTTGAGAATTTTTATAAGAAAAACTATTGGGGATGTACATTTAATAAAAGTTTATGGCATGTAATAAAAAATACATTTCACTCTTCTTTAATTTTTTTTTTAATATAACTTTATCAATACATATTGTATTTGTTTAAGTTTATTTAAAAAATAGTTTTTATTTATTTAAATTTTAATTAAAAATAATAAAATAAAATAAATATCATTTATGAGTGGACTTGTAGCGACACACAATTCATTTCCTAAATAGATTATAAAAAGAATAATCAACAGCATTTGAAAGTCACAACTTGGAGTATGAATATTTAAAACAAAATTGATTTTTTTTTAATTTTAATTTAATATTTTTTATTGTTTTGATATGCTAATGTCAAGAATAATAAAAAAATTATTATAATATATTTTCAAAAAATAATATTTTAAAAAATAATTTCTATTCTTAAAATAAAAATAAAATGATGTTAATAGTTGAGGTTTATAGAGTCATATCAAACTTGATGTAACAATGATGTCGCGGCTTAATGTCTAAAACAGTTGAAATTTCTTTTCCTTTGTCATCATGTTTTTTTTTTTTAGAGATAAATATATACAATAAATTATTTTGCCTCTTACTTTGCTATTTAATTATCTGGCTTTTAATTTTCTTGATCTTTCTTTGCTACTTAATCATTTTATTATCTATCATTCACTGCTTTTACTATCTGATCATAATGATTAATTATTTTGGTTGCTTAACCTTTGGTCTGTTATTGATGGCTTAATCATTCCTAGGCTTTAGTATTACTTTAGTAAATACTAAACAAATCAAATCTAAAAACAATCAGCATCCCCTGCTATCAGAATTTAAGTCCAATTCATCTGCAGAGTCTCATCATCATGGTCACACCAGAGGATTCGAGAGGCTAAATACTTCTCAAATGAAGTCTTTGCTAACTGATGATGGCTTTGATTCCTCCAGATAGAGACATGGCTCAAGTTACCAATGTATCAAAGAAACTCTCTTACAATCAACGCGAAGGATTTTTAATTTATCAAGTTCTTAACATGAAAGACTAAGAACATGTGCTAAAACACAAGGACCATAATACAAATATAAGTTCTGATACAATCAGAAAAGTCTTAAAACAAAAAAGAAACATATGATTTGTGATATACTTTCTTAATCGCTCACCATGTCTCAGAAGAAATCGACGGTTTGCAATCTAATGGTAGATCTATACCACTGTCGAAACTGCTGCAGGAAATCGACCTCGATGAATTATCCACTTCAACAATTTGTTGAATATTGATACCGTTACGTGATAATAGAATCCCCTCCAATTCCATTGCAACTTCTCTCATTGTTGGCCGGTTTTTTCCATTCAAATGCAAACATCTCTTTGCAAGATTCGCTATAACTATGGCTTCCTCTTCAATGCAATCCCCCTTAACCTGAGCATCAATGATATCAAAGAGTCTACCATCTTCCATGAAATCAATGAAATGTTTGGCTAAGCTCATGGTTTCCAGTGAATGGCTTAAGAAGATTGTTTTTTTCCCACTTAATAGCTCGACGAGAACTACTCCAAAACTATAAACATCACTCTTTTCTGTTAATTGACTGGTTTGAAAATACTCTGGATCTAAGTAACCAAACGTTCCTTGCACCTTGGTGGTCAGATGAGTTTGATCAATGGAAACTGATCTTGAAGTTCCGAAATCTGAAACTTTTGCTCTATATTTCTCATCTAAGAGTATGTTTGTGGACTTAATGTCTCGGTGATAAATCGGGATAGATGCTGTCGAGTGAAGGTAGGATACGTAAAGTCCTCGTTTTGCTCATGGAGATATTGGAAAAGAGTTCCATTGGGAATGAATTCATAGACTAGCAGAGGAACATCAGTCTCCAGGCAACATCCAAGTAGCCTAACAACATTTCTGTGACTGATTTGTGAAAGAATGACAACCTCGTTGATGAATTCATCTAGTTTATCTTCATCCACTATTGTAGACTTCTTAACTGCAACAATACTCCCATCAGCTAACATTCCCTTGTAAACGGTTCCCTGGCCGCCATGACCAAGTATTCTGTTCTCATTAAAAAAATCGGTTGCCTTTTCCAACTCATTTGAACTGAATACTTTTGTCTTTTGAACACTACCATCACTGGAGGATAATTGTTGCTGCAGTAAGAGACCACCATTCCGTTTGAAAAACTTCTTCTTCAACTGAATGCACTTCCTTCGTTTGATAAGTTTGGACATCCACCAAGCACCAATAAGCAAGAACAGTACTCCAAGGGCCAGACCGATAACTGCATGATTGTTACATTATAGCAAGATTTGTGAATAGCTTGTAATATTATAGGTTTTCAGTCTTGCTGGAAAATAAAGTTGATTTACCATCCTCAAATTAATTACAAAAGGGTAAACTTCATTTTTACTCATATAAATTCATCAATATTCCACTTGTATCCGTATAGCTTAAGTTTTTCTGTTGTTAACCTAAAGTTCCACATGTACAAAGCTAAGTGGACAAAGGAATCACATGGGACCAAGAACTGATAGTGTGAGGGTTGAAATGCCCACATGTACACAAAACGTAATTTATTTTAGAGCTATAACTTTATGATATCAAATATATGTGGGAGTTTGTCCAGATTTTCTCCATTGTTGTACAATTAAGCCAAGAAGAGAGAGCACAAAGAGAGAGGAAGAGAGTGAAAAATCAAATGTAAGACTAGGTTTTGAAATTGCACTAGTAACATATTAAAAAATATTTGTATCTGTAAATAGTCAACACTCATTGAATTATTTATGATATTCTCCGCAAGCATTAATTAACTAATAACTGCATTAAAAAATATAAAAATTAAATTGTAATTTCCGGCCCTTTATATTTTTATAATGTATGAATTTGTCTCCTTAGAGTTTTGTTTATTTTAAAAGCGTATAGTATAAAATGATATAAAAACAATAAGAGAGAAGAGATACATGCCTAGAAGAGTCAACCGCAAAGGATGAAGTTTGCATTTATACGACCCTTTTGTATTCACACATCTTGTCAATCCATGGCAAGTATTGTTTCGGTCCTTACATTCATCAATGTCTAATATATAAAGAAACCAACAAAAATGAATCAATTCATAAATATGCATATAGAAAAAAGAATATCCTAAATGTAATATATTAAATACATGCATGTGTATTTTTTAATGAGAACAATTATTTTTCAGTGAGAACAATTATTTCCTATAAAACTACTTTTCTTAAAATTAATCAATCCCAATGTTATCATTTAATTGTATCATATATTTTTTTTAGTGAGAACAATTATTTTTCAGTTTTGAAAAAATCTAAATTTATCCATAATTTGATAAAAACTTGTTGATTTTAAAAAAATTATTCACAATAACATGATTTTAATTTATTTATTTTTAATTATTAAACTATATCAATTCTAGCCTGCTCCGAGTACTATTTAATAAGTATGGTTTGGTACAACTTCTATGTATACAATCAAAAGAAAAATAAATCATAACAAGAATAATTAACAGCAACTATAATAACTGAAAAGGGGATAATATATTTTTGTGTGGGAAAAATTACCTCTGCATTGAAGGTAAGGGTTGCCCTCATAACCTTCTGAGCAAGAACAACGTCCGGATGTCATATTTGTTGTACTATTTAGTCGCCAAAAACCGCAATAATTATCCATGGTATCTTTGTTGTATGTCCAACTATTGCTATTTAGTATCCAACCAAGCGACATAGGAACAGTACTTGCCAATTTGTTGATATCTTGGGGACTCCTTATTTTGTCATCAAACCAATTCGGGTCTGCTAGGAAGGCCAGTTTACGCCCGTCACTTCCTTGTTTACCATCTATTAACTTGAAACTTGAATTGAAAACCTGAAGTAAGGGAGGCAAGTACATATCTTGACAACAGTCCTTACCAGAGCATGTACCATTAAGTAGAATATTACTAATGGAAGTACCGTTGGAGCAAATTGAGTCGCATCCAACATGTTCGGTCGTGCCAGTTTTTGTCCACAAACTGGCACGAGTATTGCAGCCCACTGCAATGAAATAATTGTAATATACGAAGAAAGGAGTTCCTTCCAAATTCAAAGGTAGAACTTCTTGCCGGCGCAGAGAATCAACGGATATCACTGGACCCTTGACAACTGCACCTCTTTCTAATGTAATATTCACCAAATCCATTTTGATGCTGCGTAAAAAAGCTCTAGGAGGATTGGAAGTTTCATCGCATTCAACGTCAAAAGATTCCTCCATGGAGCAATCCTTTCCACTCCCGAACGGGTATGGAATGGTAATATTTCCACAATGGTCCGGACAATTAGGTTTTGCCAGACCAGCCGGTGCTTGCGCCAGTGCTGGCTGAAACATCAGCATTAATAGCAAGAAAGAAAAATGGGAGACAAGTTTCACAACCTGCATACTGCTATTTTTGTTTCTTCTATTCTTTGAGTTTGGTGTTCAACAATACTAGGTTTGATCATGTCTTTATACAGCCACCGGAGAATTTTGCATGCTTCTTCTAAGCTTACGCGTCCTTGACTAAATGTAATTTCTTACTATAATCAGTCAATAATGACTTTTATTCCAATATGTCCATTAATTATATTATTTTAATCTTTCTTGCTTGATTAAAAAAATGTTAATGGATATTTGGAAGGTTAATTAGATTTGTTTCTCTAGATCGTTATACGATCGAATGAAGTACTCCTGCTCTTACATAATCAATTGTTATGTCTAGAAATTTAAGATACTTTTTCAGTTACTTTATCTTTTTACTTTTAATTATAAATCTTATTTTAACTGACAGTTGAGGAAAGTGAATGATAATAAAGTTTTTTTAACAAACTTTTAAGTTTGTTAAGAAAATATTTTTTTTTTAATCAAGTCTTCTTGCTAAAAGTCATGACACCTCTTTATTTAAAACTTTAATAATATTTAATAACGTACCTAGACTATTTAAGGCCGGTCCACCCTTTGTGGAAATAAGAAAGTTCATAGATTGAAGTAGCACGCAAATGAGATGGTAAGTCCTGAGGAATTAAATAAGAGAATCATGTGTACCACGTAGCCCTTACGTCAAGATGATTTATACATGTTTCTATCAACATCGTAGTCTTTTCTTAAACTCTTTCACCTACGCATCCACGTAGCCCTTACGGCGAATGCTAAAGTCACAGAGAGCGCAAGTAGGAAATATTTACATTTCATGGTTTTCTCGTCATATTTCCAAATCTTGTTATTTTTGCCTCTGCATCCATGGTAGTGGTATCCCTCGTAGTCAAGGATTTTTCTTGCCCTAGACTATTAGCTATTAAATAAATATGTAAATTTTTTTAAGATTAATTATTAATTCATATATATAAATTTTTAAAGTTAATAGTAAAATTTTAATTCAAATATACTATCTCAAATATTAAAAAAAAATAAATTTAAAAATACATAAAATTAAAGTAAAAATAAAAATAAATTTGCTATTGAAATTTGAAAAATAAAAATAAAAGTTAATAGTACACCATTCCGTTTGAAAAACTTCTTTTTCAACTGAAAGCAATTGTATATCCACCGAGCACCAATGAGCAGGAACAATACTCCAACCAGACCTATAACTGTATTAGGAGCAAAACAAAACATCATTTAGGTTTTCAGTCTGCTGGGAAATAAAAGTTACCACATGAATTTTGGTTCTATTAATTAAAATTTGTCGAAACTATTTTTTTCGGAATTAATTGCAAAAGGGTAAACTTCGTTTCCACTCCAATAAATTCATCAACATTCCACTTATATCCCTATAGCTTATGTTTTTCCATTGTTAACCTTGAATTCCACGTGTACAAAGCTAAGTGGACAAGGAATCACAAGGTACATGTGTTGATTTAACCAAGTTCGAAAACTTGAGGAACCGGCCCGACCACTTAATCGAATTTACTACCTAATTTACTGTATGGTTATTTTGGTAATTAGCGTGTTCATGGTGAGGCTGATTAATTATAATGACACGTTTAGTGTTTTCAAGGTTTTACTAGTGATATATATGACCCAACAACACAATTTTAGTTATTCGATTGTTTATGTATTTAGTACTCTAACTATAAAATAATAAGTTATTTAGTACTCTAACTATATTATTATAGTACTTGTTAGAATTGTATGTATTTAGATAAAAAAAATGAACATATTTCATAACCATAAAAATATTTAACTTAAATTTTGTATAATTTTATAGAGTTTTTTTTTTTAAAAAAAAATTAAACTTGGTATCAATTTTAAAGAAAAAAAAATTGTTAAGAGAAATAACTTATAAAAAAACAATACTAAGTAATCAAATAATAAATAAGTGAACTCATATACCATCATAAACTTTTTAACAACTCAAAAGACCTTGATCTGAGGTAAGATATATGTTTTTTGATCTTTTATTTTTACATCTTACTGAAAAATATTCAAGATGCATCATAAAATACTTTAAATTTATGATATGAATTTTCTACTGGTTTAAGAAAAACTTTTATAATAAACCCATGTCAAGAAATAATGATTTAGTTGAAAAATATTTAGTCTTTGCTCTCCCTTTATTCTTTACTACTTTATGTTCCTAGTTGCTGTCCTGGTTGATCATGATCGGTGTTGTTAAGCTTTGTGGCTGTGTTTCCACAAAAGCTCAACATTGGAAGTAGAGAAAAAGATCTAGAGAGCGGTACGATCTTTATTTGATTCAACTAGCTAGGATTAACTATATTTCAAGAAAAAAATCACTGATTGTGACAGAGAAGAGTACCAGTAAACTGTGTCCAAATCATTTTCCACAAAATATTCAACAAGAAATTCTATTTACCGGTGGCCTTTGGAGCCATGCACTCATATTTTTGTAACTCAATTATTTGTAAAATTAAGAGTTAGGATGTTTCCTTCCACCCTCCAAGTTTGACCAGCTATAATAAATTCCACAGGACTACCAAAATGTTTCTCAATTGAGTGATGATGACTTTTTCCTAACCATTACGAAGATGATTGGAACTGTTCTCTTTGAACCACTTGAATTCCTTGAACTCTTATAAAAATAAAAATAAAAATTATAGAAAGAATACGTTCAGAAGACGATTCTATGAATAAAACAGGAGAAGAAAAGTCGCCAATTTCTTGAGGGCCATAACTTTTTTTATAATGTGGAATATCTAGTAGATAAGTACATGGAATGAACTTTCTATCAGAAATTAATCAATAATCCAACTGGTCAGGTCTCTGTTACAGTTTTAAATCATGAACCAATTGCTTTCACTTTTATTTAGGTATTGTACCCAGAAAATTCCTTGCAATTTATTGATTTGGAAGAGTATTTTTTTTTCGCTCTTAATTAACATAGCCCACCAATCCCCCTGTAGTCCTCCATGTTGATTGTTCACTTTCATGCATGTCCCGAAGAAAATAAAATAAAACGGGGAAAGGAAATATGGAACTTTTTCTCCAAGAAAGAATTAACTGAGATTTTGGCTTTGCTGTGTAGGTGAAGACATGTTGGGATCTGAGTTATTCTCGTTGGAGATTTCTGGCTCTGATACCATATAGAATATTAAACTGATGTGCACAGAATTAACTCTCTCGCTTGTATTACTCTGTGCATGAATCATGCATATTTATATACACTAGTTTATTCACTGGTTGGAGAAGTCCTTTGGTGAATAGGACTTGTATAAAGCTAGACTTTGTCTTTAGATAAAATTACATTAAAACATAATTGTATTAGATGTTAAACTGCAGGAATGTCGGTGACTAAATTTCTTGAGTTGCCAGGATTAGCAGTATCCTTTATACGCCCCCTCAAGATTGAGCTGCCATCAAGCAGACCAATCTTGTTGCAGAGATACCGCGTGCGTTGCTGGGATAGAGGCTTGGTAAGTAAGTCAGCTAGCTGATCATGTGTATGCACATGGCGTACTTGAAGACGCCTTTGGGTGACCAGATCACGCACAAAATGAAGATCAATCTGAATATGCTTCATACGTGTGTGATTGACAGGATTGAAGCTCAGATGTGTGGCACCAAGATTGTCGCATAGCAACATAGGAGGCTGTGGAAGTGATAGTCCAAGCTCAATGAATAGGATTTGTAACCACTGAGTTTCAGAAGCAGCATTTGCCAAAGCATGGTATTCGGCTTCTGTAGAAGAGCGAGCAATTGCTCGTTGTTTGTTGGACTTCCAAGAGATAGGCGTATCCCCAAGAAAACATATATATGCAGAGGTGGAGGATCTGTCATCTAGGTTTCCAGCTCAGTCGGCATCTGAGAATGTATTAAGAGCAGTAGCACCAGTTTTGGAGATTTGAATACCATGGAAAATGGTCTTTTTCAGGTAACGCAGGAGACGTTTTGTTGCAGTCCAGTGATTTTGAGATGGTTTGTGCATGAATTGGGAGAGTTTGTTGACAGCAAAACAAATATCAGGACGTGTAAAAGAGAGATATTGAAGACTCCCAATAATGCTGCGATACTGAGAGCAATCCGTGGGTGCTGTGCCATCTTGCAGTTGAAGTGATTGGCTAGTGGAGAGGGGAGTAGAGATGTCTTTAGCACCCACCATATTTGTATGAGATAAAAGATCACGAATGTATTTATGCTGCGTTAAGAACAAACCAGCATGAGTTTGGATCACCTCTACACCTAAGAAGAAATGGAGATCACCCAAGTCTTTGAGGTGAAACTGGTTACTTAGATGCCGGATGACAGTGTCGATGAATGTTGTATTGTTTCCTGTGATAACCAAATCATCAACGTAAACCAATAAATAACATTTGTGAGCGTCAGTGGAATAAATGAACAGAGATGGATCCGCCTTGGATGGAAGAAAATTTAGCTGAGTGATAGCAGCTGTGAGAGCTGTAAACCAAGCTCTTGGAGCTTGTTTCAGACCATAAATAGCTTTCTTTAAACGACACACATGATGAGGTTTTGATGGATCTTTAAACCCAGGTGGTTGAAGCATGAAAACTATTTCAGAAAGGTCACCATGTAAGAAAGCGTTGTGAACATCCATCTGTCGTAAATTCCAGCCATGCATAACAGCAATGGTTAGGATAGATCGGATGGTTGCAGGCTTGACCACAGGACTGAATGTGCTCGTGTAATCCAAGCCAGGACGTTGGTTATAACCCTTAGCAACGAGGCGAGCCTTGAATCTGTCAATGGACCCATCAGGACGACGTTTTACCCGAAACACCCATTTACACCCCACTGGTTTTATGGAAGCAGAACAAGGAACTAATTCCCAAGTGTCATGGCGCATTAAAGCTGTAAGTTCAGAGGACATGGTTGTGCGCCACTGTGGGTTTGAAAGAGCTTGAGTGACATTGGAGGGTTCAATGGTTTCAGGCAGCGGATGTTTAGTGATCAGATTAAGGTGTTTCAGTTTAAAAATATTATGCATTGATCTTGTGATCATGGGGTGAACACGGGATGATGATGTAACGGGAGCAGATGGATTTGGTGGAGTAGGGTTGATGGGAGAAGAGGATAGCAGATCAGAGGGTGATGAGTGGGATGTGGATGGTAATTGAGGTAAAGAAGATTGAGGGATAGAGATATTACTTGAGGAAGAAGCAGCAATGGTGGTGTCACCTTCATGTGTTGATGATGGAGACTGGTGCGGAGGCATACTGACTGATGGTGAACATGGAACGGGAACAAAGGATGATGAGACAAAGGGAAGTGGGGAATGTAAGGAATGTGAGGACACAGCAGGTGGAATGGGAGGAACATGATGATTTTCATCAAAGAGTACATGACGGGAGAGAAACAGTCTATTTGTTGTAGCATCCATGCATTTGTATGCATTTTGAGTTTGAGAATATCCTAGGAAAACACAAGGACGGGACTTGGGCTGTAGTTTGTTGGTATTGTATGAACGAGTGAGAGGATAACAGAGACACCCAAATTTCCGTAGTTTTAAGTAATTTGGTAGCTGACCAAAAAGATATTCATAAGGGGAAAGATTCTGTAGAAGCGGGGTAGGGTGGCGGTTAATAAGATAGGAGGCGGTGTGAAATGCATGGGGCCAGTAGGAAAGATCAAGGTTGGCATCGTGAAGTAATGTGAGACCTGTTTCAACAAGATGACGGTGCCGACGTTCAGCGACACCATTTTGTTGTGGGGTATGAGGGGCGGTGGTGTAATGACTAATCCCACTATGTGATAGAAAGGATCGTAAAGTAATGAATTCACCACCATTATCAGAATAGAGTGATTTTATCTTGGTTTGAAATCTTGTTTCGACGAAGTTTTTGAATTTTGGAAAGATTGTCGAGACATCAGACTTTTTGACCATTGGATAGAACCAGATGTATTTGCTAAAATGATCCACAAATATTAGGTAATAACGGGATCCATCAATACCAATGGAGGAGGCAGGTCCCCACACATCAGTGTAAACTAAATCGAGGGGAGCATGACTTGTGAGACTAGTGGGACGAAAAGGAAGTTGATGTGCTTTATTGATAGAGCAAGAATTACATAAGGAAGATAAATTGGAAGATGAAACTGGAAGAGAAAAAGACTTGACTAGATGAGCGACTATTTTGGGAGATGGATGACCAAGACGTTTGTGCCAACCATCAGTGGAAGTTTGTTCATGAACATATGCAAGGACTTTTGGAGAGGACGGTACCATGGGTTTCGGGAAGGTGTACACTCCATTGCTACATGTTCCTCTTAGTAGAATCATCCCTGTGTATTTGTCCTTCACAAAAAAATAGAGAGGGTGAACCTCAACAAAAACATTATTGTGTTTGGTGAGATGATGAACTGAGATTAAATTTTTGCTGAGATATGGAACACATAGTGTATCAGGGAAACGGAAATTTTTCTTGGGAAATTTTAAAGATAAGGATCCAGTGTGAGAAATTTTCAAACCTGAGCCATCACCTAAAGTTACTTCATCAGTGCCATCATATTCTGAGTGTGTGGTGAGATTTGAAAAATCACTCGTAATTGTGTGAGAAGCTCCTGAGTCAAGCAGCCAAGGTTTGTCCATGGCATTTGATGTCTGAGTGCAATTTATTGTAGCAGTGTTGGAATTTAATTTGGAGCAGGTCTTTGCGATATGTCCCAAGGTATCACATATTTGACATCGAGGTTGATAACGACGATTTGTCTTGTTGGGCCGATTGGATCCATAAGAGGCCCAACGATTGTCTGGGGAATAATTTGAGGATTGCCCCTGCGAGACCCAACGATTTTCATGGGTTTTAATTGGAGAGCGGGGTTGGCCATTGTTTCTGTTAAAACGCCTGGGAGAGTAACTATTTTGGGGAGAGAAGCTCTGTTTTGTACGGTTTGTATAATTTGCAGAGATCACAAGCTGTTGAGTGGCAGCTTCTAGTCGACGTAGGTAGGTTTCATGGCCAATTAGCAGATCATGTAACTCTTCAAAAGTCAATGATTTTTCTCGTGCGCGAATGGGAGCAACAATCTCCCTAAAGTCAGCCCCTAATCCATGAAGGATGTGGAGCGTGAGATCGTCATCCGAGAGTGGGTGATCGATGATGGCAATTTCATCTGCCAATGTTTTTACTGCATGCAAATAGTCAGTGATTGTTCTGTTCCCTCGTTGAATTAGAGTAAGCTCCTCCTTTAGCTGCATAACTCTAGTTCTGGACCGACTAGCGTATAGTGTGTGGAGTTTTTGCCAGGCTTGTTGGGATGTTTTGGCAGTGGCTATGAGAGGAGTAATCTTTGTTGATGTAGAGGCTAGGATGGCGCTGAGAATAAGTTTGTCCTGTCTAACCCAATGTGTTTTGTTTGGGTTGATAGCAAAACTGAGATCAGTTGCAGGGCAGGAAATATCACCATTTACATAATCAAGCAGGTCGTATCCAATCAATAATGCTTCAAATTGAGCACGCCATTGAGGGAAGGTAGATGGAGTTAATTTTTCGTTGATCTGTGCAGTAATATTTAGAGCAATTAAAGATTTCCCAGATTCAGAGGAGGGGAATGTATTGGGGCTGAGATTTTGGCTTTGCTGTGTAGGTGAAGACATGTTGGGATCTGAGTTATTCTCGTTGGAGATTTCTGGCTCTGATACCATATAGAATATTAAACTGATGTGCACAGAATTAACTCTCTCGCTTGTATTACTCTGTGCATGAATCATGCATATTTATATACACTAGTTATTCACTGGTTGGAGAAGTCCTTTGGTGAATAGGACTTGTATAAAGCTAGACTTTGTCTTTAGATAAAATTACATTAAAACAGAATTGTATTAGATGTTAAACTGCAGGAATGTCGGTGACTAAATTTCTTGAGTTGCCAGGATTAGCAGTATCTTTTATAAAGGAAATATGGAACTTTTTCTCCAAGAAAGAAAAAAAGAAAAGTTTCTAAGAAGTGTGATAAATTCACGCCTAATACTCTTGAAAAGTTTTCATCTATGGTTTTGAAGTGTTATCTTCACAGCTATTCACAAAAGGCACAGGTAATTACGAGCTTGTTTTTACCATTTCTAGCAGTTACTTGTACAAATCTTTTTCTTTTTCTTTTTTTTATCTATTTCTACATTATCTAGGATTTTATCAATTAATCCCTCCCACTCAATTTAACAATGAAGAATTTTCCTTTAATCATATCCTCACATCCATTTTAAACCAATGTCTTTTGTTTTTTTAGAAGCTCCGTCAACTCTTACGTGTTGTTTTTTCAATACCATCAATTTTATTATTCATAACCTTTTGTCACTTTATTTCTTTTATGATATCTTCAAAATTCACAAGTAACAACATGCAAATAGAGAAAAATGAGTGTTAGATTGATCAATTCCAATTACCTCATAATTACTTTTCCAGATAGAGTTTTATCTAACACTTTGCGATTGTTAATTATTATTTATTGGCATTACAAGTGGGCTTTGATGATTTAATAGTTGTGATGCATTTTGCATGGGCTTCTTGAGTTTACAAAAGCAACTCTGTCGATATGCTTCTGTTTCTCTGGATGCTGAGGTCGTCTACTTTATCATCCCATTGGCATTGATCTCTCTGATCATCTGTGTTTGTATTAGAGATGGAGATTGAGGTTTGGGTATAAACTCTATTAAAAAAACTATAAAAAACAAGAAAAATTAATTTTTTATAATTGAATTTTGTGTATAAATAAATTGTACTCAACCACAAAAGCTAAAACATACGAGTAGCTACGCTATCTGTGGCAAAGGATGCTCTGTTTATGTAACTCAGTTGTGAACATAAGTTGATGGTTTAACTTGTTAGCTTACAATATTTTCTTCCATTCAGAAAAGGATTTATATGCTTGCTTTGTGAAAGAATGCTTGGGTCTCCATAAATTTGGATTTGTACTGGTGGAAAATATTGAGTAATTGGAGGCTGCCTCTTTAGCAATTGCGATCAAGAAATTAATAGGAGCAGTGGAGGATCCCTATCATCTTATTAATACAACACCACGATATAATAAATGATTCTAAGTTGATTCAACAACTTCTAAACAAAAGAAAATCATAACACACAAGCCAACATTCTATTTGTTAATTAATAAAGAAAAACTTATTGATTGTTTGATAATCAAAAGATCAACGTCTGATGATGAAGAATTATTAAAATCACAAGTCATTATTGATGTCGGAAATGCATCCCATGTATTGCATACTGAGATCAGCCATGATATTCTCATTCTCTTGACTGTCTTGTTGAACATTTGATCCCTTTTGAATTACCCTCTCTAACTCTGTGGTTACTTCTTTCATTGTTGGCCGATTTTTCCCATTCAAATTCAAGCATTTTCTTGCAAGATTGCCGACAGCAACAACTTCTTCATTATGGAAATGCTCTTTGACTCTAGCATCAAGAATATCAAACAACCTGTTATCTTCCATCAACATGATAAAATGCGTGGCTAAACTTCTACTTTCTGTCGGGCTAGCGGAAAATATCGGTTTTTGTCCGCTTAAAAGCTCAACCAGAACCACTCCAAAGCTATAAACATCACTTTTTTCTGTAAATTGACTAGACTGGAAGTACTCTGGATCCAAGTAGCCAAACGTACCCTGCACATGAGTGGTCAAGTGAGTTTGATCGATGGCGATGGATCTTGAAGATCCAAAATCTGATATTGTGGCTCTATATTTCTCATCTAGGAGTATGTTTGTAGACTTGATATCACGGTGATAAACCGGAATCGATGCTGCCGAGTGTAGATAAGAAAGGGCTCCCGCAACCTCAATGGCAATCCGTAATCGCATCTCCCAAATAACAAGAATTCATCGTCTTGAACATGGATATACTTGTAAAGATTTCCATTGGAAATGAATTCGTATACTAGTATAGGAACTTCAGTCTCCAAGCAATGACCTAGCAACTTAACCACATTTCTGTGGTTGATTTGTGAGAGAATGACGAACTCGTTAATAAATTCTTCGAGATTTTCTTCATCAACGACTTTGGACTTTTTAACAGCAATAATTCTTCCATCTGTTAACATTCCCTTGTAAACAGTGCCTTGACCACCTTCTCCAAGTATTCTGTTCACATTAAAACCGTCGGTGGCTACTTCCAGCTCCTTGGAACTGTATATTTTTGTTTTCTGAACGCTACCATCACTAGTGGATAATTGTTGCTGTAACAATAGCCCACCGTTACGTTTGAAGAATTTCTTTTTGAGTTCCTTGTTCTGCCTCTTCTTTATAAGTTTATATAGCCTCCAAAGGCCAAACAGCAGTACCAATACAAAGATGACTGATCCTACAACTGCATTATTTACAGCAAAGCATAAATCTTAATTAATATGATGACATCTGTGCTCACAAATTTGACTGCTGAATAGTAGCATGCTAGATTAATTATGTAGAATTAATCATTTAAGAATTTCTCTGTTTATATCTGTTTTGTAAAGGAAAACGAATGCTCATCGTATGAGGACCAATATAACATTTCATAAAAACTATAAGGCTGAAAATGAACAAGTCGAAAGGAATAAATCAGAAACTTGCGTACCTATGATAATTATATAAATTTTATTTATCGCGCATCTGTACCCTCCTCTTGTATTCACGCATTTGAGCATCCCTTGGCACGTATTTTTCTCTGGGGTCTTGCATTCATCAACATCTAATAAAATAAGAAAGCAAAAATAATCACCATCTCATATACAAAAAATGAAATTAATAGATATTAAAATTTGGAGATGGAGGAGGAGGGCCACCGCTTGAACCAAATAAAAAATAATCACCATGTCAGTTGCCAAGTAATTAATTTTTATTAATTTTGGTTCCCCAGTAAAAAAAATATCTAGCTAATAGTAATTAATTCAAACCCGAATAAATTAAAAATAAAATTTTGAAACCAACATGCCAGTATTAAAATACTAAACAATACTTCCTGATTCTAAACCAATCATGTGTTTGCCATTGGTAACATTTTATTTTAATCTGACACTTACCATCATTAAATTTGATTACATAAACACACACAAAAAAACTATTGCTTGAATAAAATTAATAAATAAATCAACAAAAAAACTAAGATCAATATTTACCTATGCAACCAAGTTCAAGGTAAGGGTTACCCTCAAATCCACGCCAACACGCACATTTAGATTTTAAGGATTCATTGTAATACATTTGGCAAAAAATGGAAATATCAGAATCATTCACGTTCATCACCCAACCCAAGTTCGCTGGAACGTAATCTATATACTGCAGTGCGAATGGATCACTTATATTCGATGCAAACCATGTCTCATTCACCAAAACGGCTAGCTTGCATGCTTCTCTACCTTGGACAACGTTAGTAGAAACTAATCTCGGTTTGAAAACCTGAAGGAGTGAAGGGATTGAAGCCTGACAGCAATTTCGACCTGAACACATAATATTTTCTTGCAACCAAACGTTACTCTGCTGGTTACCGCATGTAGGCTCGCAACCGACGAGTTTCGGCTCAATCCCGCTCATGAAAGCTTGAGTATCGCTACCTACTGCAATGAACACATTCCTGACACCGGAAAAAACAAAGGGAGATCCAGTGAGATTCAGAGATCCACCATCTTCCCTGCCAGTACAATTGAAGGATATTACTGGACTTTTGACGGTAGCCATGCCTGTTTCAAGTGAAATATTCAGCACCTCCACATTGATTGGACTTATAAAAGCTCTAGGAGGGTTGGTGGTGTTGTTGCACTCAACCGCGAACCATTCGTCCTTGTAGCAGTCTTTTCCAGTTCCAAAAGGGTAAGGAATGGTAATGCCTCCGCATCGATCTGGACAGCCGAACTTCGCTACAGGTGCTGCTGCTTTTGCTAACTGAAACATTAACATCAGCAAAGTCATCTTAAACACCAATTTCGAAACCATTTTCTCCATTCTTGTGGTTTTTGTTTTCCAAGATATAATTTGATTTCAAGTTCATATATCCAGCTTTAAAGAGGAAGGGAAATATTGACGACATTTCTTTGAACTTTCGTGGTCTCCTAGTCAACCCAATATTAGAAACTAACAACTAGCAAACAAAGAATCGCTAGTCTGAATTAGCAGACTTTTGTGTTCATAAGAAATATTTTTTTTTTCCTAAACGTGAAGATTTGTTTTAAACATGGTATGGCAGGTTGACATGGTGTTTTGTTGAGCTAGAATTTTGCCCGTATGAGATTTGTTTTTGAACCATTTTGCAAATTAAATTTGTTAAACGCAGGTGATTTAATGGGTTAACTCCTAATTTAGATGAAATCAATTATGAAATTCATTTTTTAACTTTATATAAAAACAATGTTATTTAAAAAAAAATTACACTATTTTAAAATTAATTTGATTTAACTTGATAAACTAATAAGCCGAAAGTTAAATAACCAGGCGCACTAACAATGGTCCCAGCACCCTTTCTCTCCTATAAATAGAGAAAAAACCGAAGGTAAAAAATAAAGGAGAAAAGGAGGAAAACCGAAAAGGAGGAGAGAGAAGGAGAGAGAGAGAATGAAAGAGAGAGAAGTTAGAAAGAGCCAAACAAACAAAAAAAAAGAGAAGAAAGAGAGAAGCGGAAAGGGAATACCTGAACAGACCGAAAACAAAAGGAAAACACGAAACGAAAACAAAGAAAAGGGGAAGAAGTCTCTCTCGCCGTCGTTCGAACAGCCACAGCACCGCCCAGAGCCGCCGTACGCGAGCCACGCCACTACAGCACCACCGGCGACCGCCTCCTCCACGCCACGTAACGTCCTCTTCCCCCCTGCATCTGTTTTGTTTAAAAACATTCTCCTCCTGCATGCATAATCTTGTTGCATGCAGCAGGAGGGGAGGGGAAAATTAATTCCCCTCCCCGTTTCTTTTTTTTTCTGGGCCAGATCGGTTCTGGCCCATCCTTTAGGTCTGGACCGGGTCCGGCCCAGACCAGAAGAAGCATGATGGCATATTGGGCCAAGATCGGCCCAACCTTTCTTTGTTGGGCTAAGTCCGGCCCGTTTATTTGGGCCGGCCCAGCCCACAATATATAATATAATATATATTATAAATTATAATATATTATAATATATATATGTGTGTATATATTGTGTGTATATATAAAAGATATATTTTAAAAAAAATCTTCGAAAAAATATTTTTGATTTTCCCGCATAGTTTTTTTGTTAAAATGGTTTAATAATGGTTTGTATTTCTATACCGTAGAGATACAAATTCAGTATTAAAAATACCCAGTTTTCGTCAAAACATCAAAGATTTTCAAAATAAAAAATGTTTTTTTTTCTTTCAAAAAAATTCCAAAGTCCTTAAAAATATTGTTGATTTTTCCTGCATTTTTTATTAAGGTGGATTAATATTGGGTTATATTTTTATACCGTAAGGATACAAACCCAGTATTAAAATACCTGATTTTCGTCAAAGCATAAAAAAAAATATTTTCCAAAATTTTTTTTTTTGCTTTAAAATACGGCCTAGTCTCTCCAATATATATATATATATAAATATTATAACATCATATTTTCACACAACAAAGGAAATTTTCAAGACAATATATGTATTGGCATGCATTTTGGCTTTAATAATCAGTTTATTCAAGCCATGAGAACTAGGCCAATATTTCAAAAATTCTAAAAAAAATCTTTTTGTTTTCTTTTGGTATTTGGGATTACGAATTTATACGTAAAACGTATTCTTAATATTATTAATAAATTTTTGGTATAGACGTTAGAACGGTTAGGATTTTACCCGATAAGATAAAGACCTTCTTACCGAGGAGGATTTTTCTTGAACCATAGACAGACCAACAACTAGAAGTACAATAACACCTTAGTTTTTATCGGACAATAAAACAATGCAGCTTACCTTAGGTAAGGTGTATTTGGGGTGCTAATACCTTCCCTTTACGCAACCAGTCCCCGTGCCCGATCTCTGTGACCAGTTAGGGTTTCTAGTGACCAAAATACCAGGTGGCGACTCCCATTCCATTTTCTACTAATAAAAGACAAGAATTTTCTTGTCTTCCCAATATCTACCACATAGAAATAGACTTACATTTTTATTAAAATGGAAACACTAGATTTTTCTTCGCGACGCCGCACACGTGCGACAACAATAATATTTTTACTATTAATTATACTAAAAAAAGAATAATAAGAAAACTAATAATAATATTTTTAATATCAATACTTGTAATTACACTAAAATTATAGGTATCCCAAGTGCACAAACTATAATTTAATAATTATTCAGTTTTATTTTTAAATATAGGTATCCCAAGTGCACAAACTATAATTTAATAATTATTCAGTTTTATTTTTAAAAAAATAATTCAACCCGCAAAACAAGGCGAGCCAAAGATAATAAATTAACCAAACTGCAGAAGCCCAGCTTCTATCTTTAAAATTCGAATTCAAGTATTTTATGTATATTAGGCAGTTTAAACCACCCCCTTTAGAGGATACATTTGTCAGTCAGTACTTTTTAGGTCTGAATCTTCAAATAAAAAAGAGAGAGGAGAAGACATTTAATTCATAGGAGAAGATATTATCCACTGTACAACCATTTTACCTTAAAATAAAGTGTCTGGCGATGAAGAACCAGTTGAAAGACAGTATCTCAATCAGTTGAATACTGATAAAACAATGGAACAATGCAACAGTAGAGAATGTATGTTGCAGCCAAAAGCTTGAGGTCTGCGTGTATTGTATTAGGGTTTTATAATCCCTTAATGTCCACAATTAATGCCTAAATACATGCCTAAGAATATTCACATTCCATAATAGGAATATTACAATCAGCTCATCCCATATTTAGATATTCCATAATACCCCCCCTCAAGTTGGAGCATGAAGGTCTCGGATGCCCAACTTGCGCAATAAAAATTCATATTGTTGCTTTCCCAAGGCTTTTGTGAATATATCGGCAAGTTGTAATGAAGACGTAACGAATTTAGTCGTAATACTCCCAGCCACAATGGCATCACGTATAAAGTGATAGTCAACCTCAATATGCTTAGTGCGCTCGTGAAACACAGGATTCTGTGACATATGAAGGGCCGATTGACTATCACAATGAAGGGACATAGGAGTCGGATGAGAGACGCCAAGACTTTCCAGTAAAGCTTTAAGCCAAGTCAACTCACATGTCGTCATAGCCATAGATCGGTATTCTGCTTAGGCGGAGGAGCGGGAGACAATGTGTTGTTTCTTGGTTTTCCAAGATACCGGTGAAGTACCAAGAAAAACTATCCAGCCAGTAAGTGATCGTCGAGTAAGGGGGCAACCGGCCCAATCGGCATCACACCACCCGTGTAGCCGCAGATCACTGTCACTACGAAGAAATACACCTTGACCCGGATTACCCTTAAGATGCCGGACCACCCGCAAAGCAGCTTCCCAGTGTTCCTCCTGTGGGCATTGCATGAATTGGGATAAAATATGCACACTATAAGAGAGTTCGGGTCGAGTGAAGCAAAGATAAATCAATCGTCCTACCAAGCGACGATATTTTTCCGGATCGACTAATGCTGTACTAGTGGACAAAGCAAGTCGATGATTTTGTTCTAAAGGAACAGCTGCTAGTCGAGCCCCTAGTAACCCGGCCTCCGAAATAATGTCAAGTGCATATTTGCGTTGACAAAGAACAAAACCAGCAGGATTGCGCGCCACTTCAATTCCCAAAAAATATTTTAGGCAGCCAAGATCTTTCATGTGAAAGCAAGCACTGAGATAATCTTTGAATGTCTGTATATCACCCGGACGATTGCCAGCGATGATAAGATCATCAACATACACAACGACACTAAGTTGTACTTCCCCCTGCAGATATGTGAATAAGGAGTAGTCAGAATAAGATTGCTGGAAACCATAGCTCGTCAAGGCGGTTGAGAGTTTAGCAAACCAGCACCGAGGAGCCTGTTTCAACCCATAAAGCGACTTTCGAAGTTTGCAAACTGCCCCAGTTGTCCCGACGCGAAAACCAGGGGGAAATTTCATGTAAACTTCCTCCTGAAGATCACCATGCAAAAATGCATTATGAACATCCATCTGATGTACTGCCCAATTCTTCGCGGCGGCCACAGCAAGAAATACCCGTACGGTAACCATTTTTGCGACAGGCGCAAAGGTGTCCGTGTAATCAAGGCCTTCAGTCTGATGATTGCCCAAAATGACTAGGCGAGCCTTCAATCGCTCAATAGTACAATCATAATTATATTTGATCTTGTACACCCACTTGCATCCCAAAGCTTTCTTCCCAGCCGGTAGACTCTGAACAACCCAGGTCTCATTAGTTTCGAGTGCGGAAATTTCACGCTGCATGGCATCTCTCCAACCTTTGTTTCGGACTGCCTCTGAATAGGACACGGGTTCCCGCTCAGCTGTGATGACTGCAAGAAAGTGTCTATGTCGCATAGAAAATTTGTCACAATTCATATAATGTGCTAAAGGATAGGGTGTACCTGAAGGATGCAGTGGGTCGAGTGGCGAGCGAGATGGACTCAGTTGAATGGTGTTGGTGACATAATCATGGAGTCGGACGGAGGGATACCGCTGGCGATGTCCTCTTCCCAATAGATTAACCTCTTCTTCTAGATGAGGAGAAGCCGATGGGGCAATAGTTGGAAGTGACTCAGAAGATGAATGAGCAAACTCCAGCATATCCTTGGGTATAAGATCGTGGGCCTCGTCAGAAGTGGTAAGAGCCATATCGGGAGTGGAAGGCCCATCAGTAGTTTGAGCAAGAGGAAAAACATCTTCGGAGAACACAACATCCCGAGAGACAAAAAAATCTTGTCTTTCCAAATCATACAATCGCCATCCCTTCTTCCCATAGGGATAACCAACAAAAATACACCGACGACTTCGACTTGCCATTTTATCCCCCGTCTTCTCATGTGCATAACACAAAGACCCCAAAACGCGTAAGTGATTATAAGACGGTTCCACCCCATGTAAAATGTGATATGGTGTTTTCCCATCCAAAAGCAAGGAAGGAGTCTGATTGATTAAGTACCCAGCAGTCAATACACACTCGCCCTAAAATTTAATTGGAAGAGAACCTTGAAATCGCAGAGCGCGGGCTACATTCAAAATATGTTGATGTTTTCTCTCCACACGCCCATTTTGTTGTGGAGTGCCTGTACAAGAAGTCTGAAAAATAATTCCTTGATCAAAGAAATATGATTTCAGACATGTAAATTCTGTCCCGTTATCGCTTCGGACAATTTTGACTTTCCGAGCAAATTGTCTCTCAACCATGGCAAAGAATTGTTTAAGCATACTAGATACCTCTTTCTTGTCAACAAGCAAATAAATCCATACAGCACGAGAGAAATCATCAACAATAGTTAAAAAATACGAAGCACCACATGAAGAAACTGTTCTATATGGTCCCCATAAATCACAATGAATCAGTTCAAAAATACCCAAGGTCTTATTTTCGCTAACACAAAATTTATCTCTCCGTTGTTTTGCTCTTTGACAAACATCACAATTTTTATTCAAACTGTTTTCCTGGTTACTAGAATGAACTTCGGGAACTAACTTTGTTATTCGTAGAGAAGGATGCCCCAGTCGCTGATGCCAGAGATCAAGAGACGCTTGATTACTGATCTTCATTGTATTAATCCGCGGTATCCCTTTGAAATAATAAAGTCCATCTCGTCTCTCACCCGCACCAATCAGCATCCTCGAGGTGTGGCCCTGTATAACACATAAGTTTTTAGTGAATAGTACAAAACAATCATACTGATCAATTAATTGCGACACAGAAATTAAATTGCAAGTAAGTCCTGGCACATAAAGGACATTTGCAAGGCATAAATCTCCATCAAGAACTGTTGTTCCCTCTTTGACCGCCAAAGCACTACTTCCATCTGGTAATCCAACGGGACACTGATCGATTATTCTTAAATCATTAAGTTCCTCAATGGACCCTGTCATGTGGTTAGAAGCCCCGGTGTCCAATATCCACACCGAACCAGTCATTGTCCCATACAAATTTTTAAGCTTACCGGTCATTTTATCAGTTATTTCCTTCGGCTCTCCCAAGATAGCCTTTAATTTTGCCCACTGTTCGTCACTCAAACCTGGGAACGACGAGCTGCCTCTTGCGTCTGCAACAGTGGCAGAATTGGACCCGATGTTGGTGAGAGCAGCGTAAGCACGGTGGGTTCCTCTGTGACCCCGGCCTCTTCCTCTACCACCGGAGTACCCTCTGCCACGGCCAACCTCTCTTCTCTCGTCTCCCCTGGGTCTGTCACCCCACCATTCAGGGTATCCCGTTAGGGCAAAGCAATTGTCTTCTCCATGCCCTGATTTATGGCAGTGCGAGCAAATCCCCTTCTCTTGCCCGTCGGTTCGAGTCATGAAGCCCTGCTGTCGTCCGTCGGTTCGGGTGCGAGCAACAAAAGCCACAAATTCTCCTTGTTCTTCTCTGCCTCGAGTCATCCCCTTCACCTGTTCTTCTTGAGTGAGGATGGAATATACCTTGTGCAACCCCGGTAATGGGTCTTGTGCCAAGATGTTAGATCGGGTTATCCCGAACCGCTGCTCATCGAGACCCATAAGAAACAGGTGCACCTTCTCTTCCTCTCGTCTCTTTTCCAATTCTGAACCCAGATTGCATGTGCACTTTCCACACTTGCACACCGGCAATTGCTCAAAATTGCCCAGCTCATCCCATAATTGTTTCAATTTCCCATAGTAATCCATGATAGTCATTCCTTTCTGTTTGCAATCGGCCAATTGGGACCTTAATTGTTGAATCCGAGGTCCATTGGTGATGCTGAATCGATCTTTGATGTCCAACCACAAATCCCGTGCAATCTTTACATGAGATATGGTTGATCGGAGTGTGGATTCGATAGTGTTTCGAATCCAGGACACCAACAATGAATTGATGGTCCACCAGTCTTCCCAATCTTCTGATTCTTCACTGGGTCGTGCAATAGACCCGTCGATGAACCCGAATTTCTTTCGAGCTCTCAGGGCTGTTCGGAACGAACGTGCCCACTCTTCATAGTTGTTCCCCTTCAGTTGGACCTGAGTAATCGGAAACCCAGGATTATCAAGAGATGTAATATCGTATGGTGAAATCGTTTTTCGATTCTCACCAGATACACTCCTGCTGCCAGACATGGATTCTGCCATGTATTCTGTTTGATTGTGTTTCGATTGTTTTATTGCTCTGATACCATGATAAAACAATGGAACAATGCAACAGTAGAGAATGTATGTTGCAGCCAAAAGCTTGAGGTCTGCGTGTATTGTATTAGGGTTTTATAATCCCTTAATGTCCACAATTAATGCCTAAATACATGCCTAAGAATATTCACATTCCATAATAGGAATATTACAATCAGCTCATCCTATATTTAGATATTCCATAATAAATATCCCAAGAACACCGTCTTGTTTCTAGCAAACCAAAGACCCCATTGAAATATATCCCAAGAACACCGTCAGTAGAATATCCCAAGTACTAGCACGTCTACAATAGTACTCGTCGGCATACATAGGAGCAGTGGAGGATCCCTATCATCTTATTAATAGAACACAACGATATAATACGTGTCTATGTTGATTCTGCTGCTGCTGCGGGTGTCTACGTTGATTCTGCTGCTCCATGTTGTACTTTGCTCCCTCCTCTGTTTTCGCTCTCCCTGTATTCTCAACAACTTTATGTTCGTAGTTGCTGCCCGGGTTGATCATGATCAGCGTTGTTTTTTTGTGGTCTGTTATTGATGGCTTGATCATTCTTAGGCTTTAGTATTGCTTTAGTAAATACTAAACAAATCAAATCTAAAAACAATCAGCATCCCCTGCTATCAGAATTTAAGTCCAATTCATCTGCAGAGTCTCATCATCATGTTCACACCAGAGGATTCGAGAGGCTAAATACTTCTCAAATGAAGTCTTTGCTAACTGATGATGTCTTTGATTCCTCCAGATAGAGACATGGCTCAAGTTACCAATGTATCAAAGAAACTCTCAACGCGAAGGATTTTTAATTTATTAAGTTCTTAACATGAAAGACTAAGAACATGTGCTAAAACACAAGGACCACAATACAAATATAAGTTTTTATTCAATCAGAAACACTCCTAACACTCTTAAAAACAAAAAAGAAACATTTGATTTCTGATATATTTTCTTAATCGCTCACCATGTTTCAGAAGAAATCGACGGTTTGCAATCTAATGGTAGATCTATACCAATCTCGAAACTGCAGCAGGAAATCGACCTCGATGAATTATCCAATTCAACAATTTGTTGAATATTGATACCGTTACGTGATAATAGAATCCCCTCCAATTCCATTGCAACTTCTCTCATTGTTGGCCGGTTTCTTCCATTCAAATCCAGACATCTCTTTGCAAGATTCGCTACAACTATGGCTTCCTCTTCAGTGCAATCCCCCTTAACTTGAGCATCAATGATATCAGAGAGTCGACTATCTTCCATCAAATTAATGAAATGTTCGGCTAAGCTCATGGTTTCCAGTGAATGGGTTAAGAAAATAGGTTTTTTCCCACTTAAGAGCTCCGCAACAACTACTCCAAAACTATAAACATCACTCTTCTCTGTTAATTGACTGGTTCGAAAATACTCTGGATCTAAGTAACCAAAAGTACCTTGCACCTTGGTGGTCAGATGAGTTTGATCGATGGAAACTGATCTTGAAGTTCCGAAATCTGAAACTTTTGCTCTATATTTCTCATCTAAGAGTATGTTTGTGGACTTAATGTCTCGGTGAAAAATCGGGATAGATGCTGTCGAGTGAAGATAGGATATCGCACCTGCAGCTTCCGAGGCAATTCGTAACCGCAACTCCCATGATAACGTAAAGTCCTCGTGTTGCTCATGGAGATATTGGAAAAGAGTTCCACTGGGAATGAATTCATAGACTAGCAGAGGAACATCAGTCTCCAAGCAACATCCGAGTAGCCTAACCACATTTCTGTGACTGATTTGTGAAAGAATGACAACCTCGTTGATGAATTCTTCTAGTTTATCTTCATCCACGATCTTAGACTTCTTAACTGCAACGATAGTCCCAGCAGCTAACATTCCCTTGTAAACGGTGCCTTGGCCGCCATGACCAAGTATTCTGCTCTCATTAAAATAATCGGTCGCCTTTTCCAACTCATTTGAACTGAATATTTTTGTCTTTTGAACACTACCATCACTTGAGGATAATTGCTGCTGCAATAAGAGACCACCATTCCGTTTGAAAAACTTCTTCTTCAACCGATTGCAATTGTATATCCACCGAGCACCAATGAGCAGGAACAGTACTCCAACCAGACCTATAACTGTATTAGGAGCAAAAAAAACATCGCTTAGGTTTTCAGTCTGCTGGGAAATAAAAATTACCACATGGATTTTGGTTCTTTTAATTAAAAAATTTAAACTTGGTATCAATTTTAAAGAAAAAATTTGTTAAGAAAAATAACTTATAAAAACACAATACTAAGTAATCAAATAATAAATAAGTGAACTCATGTACCATCATAAACTTTTTAACAACTCAAAAGACTTTGATATGAGGTCAGATATTTGTTTTTTGATCTTTTATTTTTACATCTTACCAAAAAATATTCAAAATGCATCATAAAATAATTTAAACTTATGATATGAATTTTCTACTGGTTTAAGAAAAACTTTTATAATAAACCCATGTCAAGAAATAATGATTTAATTGAAAAATATTTCTCATATTTTCAACATGGTATCAATATTTTTTATCTTCTATTTGTATCTGCATATGTGCATGTATGTCAATATGTGTTCTTATTTTTTAAAAAATATATCAAAATTTAATTGATTAAAACTTAAATATATTGACATATATTTAAGCAATTCGTAAATTATAACTACAACACTACTTTAAATTGTATTTATTTTCAGAATTTAGAATTTGATGAGAATATAAAAATTTTAAATAATAATATATAAACAATAAGAGAGATTATTTACAGCAGAGACAAAAATGCAGATTTATAATGTAGAATTAATCATTTGACCATCTTTACTAGATAAGGAAAATGAATAATCATCACATGAGATCCAGAATAACATTTCGTAAAAATTATAGGGATGAAAATGAACAATAGTGTGTGATAGGCATTAAAATTATATAGGTCAAAAGGAATAAATCAGAAACCTGCGTACCTATGATAATTATATAAATATAAATTTTATTTATCGCGCATCTGAACCCTCCACGTGTATTCACGCATTTTAGCATCCCTTGACACGTATTTTTTTCTGGGATCTTGCATTCATCAACATCTAATACAATAAGAAAGCAAAAATAATCACCATCTCATATTCAAATAATGAAATTAATAGATATTAAAACTTGGAGATGGAGGGGGAAGGGCTGGAGGGCCACCTCTTGAACCATATAAAAAACAATCACCATGCCGATCAGTTGCCAAGTAATTAATTTTTATTAATTTAGGTTCCACAGTAAAAAAAAATATCTAGCTAATAGTAATTAATTCAAACCGGAAAAAATTATAAAAAAATAAAAATTGAAACTAACACGCCAGTATTAAAATAATAAACTACTTCCTGATTCTAAACCAATCATGTATTTGCCATCATTAAATTTGATTACATAAACACACACACACAAAAAAAAAAAAAGCTATTGCTTGAATAAAAATAATAAATAAATCAAGAAAAAAGCTAAGATCAATATTTACCTATGCAACCAAGTTCAAAGTAAGGGTTACCCTCAAATCCACGCCGACACGCACATTTAGATTTTAAGGATTCATTGTGATGTCTTTTGCAATAAATGGAAATATCAGAATCATTCACGTTCACCAGCCAACCCAAGTTCGCTGGAACGTAATCTATATACTGCAGTGCGAATGGATCACTTATATTCGATGCAAACCATGTCTCATTCACCAAAACGGCTAGCTTGCATGCTTCTCTACCTTGATCAACGTTAGTAGAAACTAATCTCGGTTTGAAAACCTGAAGGAGTGAAGGGATTGAAGCCTGACAGCAATTTCGACCTGAACACATATTATTTTCTTGCAACCAAACGTTACTCTGCTGGTTACCGCATGTAGGCTCGCAACCGACGAGTTTCGGCTCAATCCCGCTCATGAAAGCTTGAGTATCGCAACCTACTGCAATGAACACATTCCCGACACCGGAGAAATCAAAGGGAGATCCAGCGAGACTCAGAGATCCACCATCTTTCCTGCCAGCACAATTGAAGGATATTACTGGACTTTTGACGGTAGCCATGCCTGTTTCAAGTGAAATATTCAGCACCTCCAAATTCATTCGACTTAAAAAAGCTCTGGGAGGGTTGGCAGTCTCATTGCACTCAACCGCGAACCATTCGTCCTTGTAGCAGTCTTTTCCAGTTCCAAACGGGTAAGGAATGGTAATGTCTCCGCATCGATCTGGACAACCAAACTTCGCTACAGGTGCTGCTGCTTTTGCTAACTGAAACATTAACATCAGCAAAGTCATTTTAAACACCAATTTCGAAACCATTTTCTCCATTCTTGTGGTTTTTGTTTTCCAAGATATAATTTGATTTCAAGTTCATATATCCAGCTTTAAAGAGGAAGGGAAATATTGAAGACATTTCTTTGCACTTTCGTGGTCTCCTAGTCAACCCAATATTAGAAACTAACAACTAGCAAACAAAGAATCGCTAGTCTGAATTAGCAGACTTTTGTGTTCATAAGAAATATTTTTTTTTTCCTAAACGTGAAGATTTGTTTTAAACATGGTATGGCAGGTTGACATGGTGTTTTGTTGAGCTAGAATTTTGCCCGTATGAGATTTGTTTTTGAACCATTTTGCAAATTAAATTTGTTAAACGCAGGTGATTTAATGGGTTAACTCCTAATTTAGATGAAATCAATTATGAAATTCATTTTTTAACTTTATATAAAAACAATGTTATTTAAAAAAAAATTACACTATTTTAAAATTAATTTGATTTAACTTGATAAATTAATAAGCCGAAAGTTAAATTAAACTAGGTTAGATCTACATTTTTACAATTAAGAAAATTATTACATTTTGGCTCTATTCATTATTATTCAATCAACCATTTGCAATTATCAAAACTAAAATTCCTCAAAAGTATTTTTCTTGATTTTTGGATTTTTAAAAATAATCCTGGCCATGATTGAAAATATCATTGAATTGGTCAAAGTTGATTTGTTGCCAAAAACTGACAACCATGTAATTATTCATGAAGCAATTGTTTCCTTTTTCAGATGGAAAAGCAATGCTAATGATTCCATAAATTTCTGTGCAATTAGCTAGGCCTTGCTATAAGTGCTGATACAGTTGCAATTTCAAGCACTGGAATAGCAGGAAAAAAAAAATTAGAGACACGATATGAGGAATCATGCTTTCCCCTTGTATTACATATTTAGGTGCCAAGAGTTTGAGCTCAACAATGGAAGTAGAGAATGAGAGAGAGAGCGGTATGATCTTTATTTGATTCACCTAGCTAGGATTAACTATATTTCAAGGAAAAAATCACAGATTGTGACAGAGAAGAGTACCAGTAAACTGTGTCCAAATCATTTTCCACAAAATATTCAACAAGAAATTCTATTTACCGGTGGCCTTTCGAGCCACGCACTCATATTTTTGTAACTCAATTATTTGTAAAATTGAGTTAGGATGTTTCCTTCCACCCTCCAAGCTTGACCAGCTATAATAAATCCCACAGGACTACCAAAATGTTTATCAATTGAGTGATGATGACTTTTGTCTTGCCATTACGAAGATGATTGGAACTGTTCTCTTTGAACCATTTGAATTTCCTTGAACTCTTATAAAAAAAATAAAAAATTATAGAAAGACAACGTTCAGAAGACGATTCTATGAATAAAACAGGAGAAGAAAAGTCGCCAATTTCCTGAGGGCCATAACTTTTTTTATGATGTGGAATATCTAGTAGAAAAGTTCTTGGAATGAACTTTCTATCAGAAACTAATCAATAATCCAACTGGTCAGGTCTATGATACAGTTTTAAATTAGGAACCAATTGCTTTCACTTTTGTTTAGGTATTGTACCCAGAAAGTTCCTTGCAATTTATTGATTTGGAAGACTTTTTGTTTTTCGCACTTAACACAGCCCACCAATCCCCCTGTAGTCCTCGATGTTGAATGTTCATTTTCATGCATGTCCCGAAGAAAATAAAATAAAAGGGGGAAAGGAAATATGGAACTTTTTCACCAAGAAAGAAAAGAAAAGTTTCTAAGAAGTGTGATCAATTCACGCCTAATACTCTTGAAAAGTTTTCATCTATGGTTTTGAAGTGTTATCTTCACAGCTATCCACAAAAGGCACAGGTAATTACGAGCTTGTTTTTACCATTTCTAGCGGTTACTTGTACAAATCTTTTTTTTTTTTTATCGAGTATTTATTTCTACATTATCTAGGATTTTATCTATTAACTACTCTCACTCAATTTAACAATGAAGAATTTTCCTAATCAAGCATTATAGGCAAAAACAAGGTTTGAATTCAAGAATAAATTGAAGAAAATGGCTTAATTTGATTTAATTTGGCTACGAGTGGAAGAAATTTAATGTTTAAGAATGATTTTAAAACAAATAGCCAAATTATAAATTGATGAAGGGATTAATTGAAGAAGAAGATCAAAATTAAAAGTTAAATTGATTAAATTGCTTAATTTTAGGAACCAATGATAGATTTGCAGGTCTAAATTAATTTAATTGGGGATATAATTGAAAAGAAAAAGGTGATTTAAAGCAAATTGAATAAAATTGAAACAATTCAAAATCCAAGGACTATGATGAGAATAAAGAATGTTTGTCTGGATTTTTATTTCAATTCATTTCAATCATAGCAGTCTAATTGAATTAGTTTGATTCAATTTAGTCCCAAATTAACTCAATTTGAATTCAATTATTTTTAATTGATTCATTTTTAGTGCAATGAAACCCCAAAATCCAATGATTAATTTTAGATTTTCCATTACAATCCCAAGCAATTAAGCCAGAGATTGCAATCTCCAGAAGATCTTAAGCAATTAAACCAGATTGCAATCTCATAATTGCAGCCCAAATCTTCAATCAAGTCTCCAAGAATCAAGTCCTAGAAATTATGCTAAACTACGTTAATTCCAACATTTGCTCTACAATAAAAAGAGACGAACAAAGGCAAGAAATGGGGAGCCTTCATCAACCAGGAGGAACCAAAAACAGAGCTCCTATTCATCCAACACAGAGCTTCTTGTACACAAAAAACACAAATCCATCTCCATAGTTTCCCATTCAACCCGACACCAAAACCTCTCATGGCCAGCTGTTGTTATTCATTATGGGGCCTCATACAAACAAAACAAAAAATCATAAAAGAAAAGGAAAAGAAAAAATACAAAAAAAAAAATTGGGAGAAAATATAAAAATAATATATCAATGAGAAAACTATACCAGAACGTTTGAGAATTTATCAAAGCATGGTTGAGAAAGATCAAATATACAAGATTGAAAAATTTAACAACATATTTTTTATTAATGAACCTTTTATTTTTACATGATTTTTTTTTTATATCGAGTTTATTAGAGATTAAGTTTTATTTGTTTTTATTTGTTTTCTATGAGAATAACCTGGTATCACAACACAGGTGATGAATTCGACATGCTAACTCTCATTAGCCTAGGCCTTTTACATTATTTTATTTCATTTTATTTTTATATTATATTTGATCCTCATTCTCTTAGTTGATTTTTCTTGTTTTGATTATTTTGTAAAATTAATTTTTTTAAAAAAACATAATCCTTTAAAATTTAATTGTTCAGAATTGTGCTTCATAATTTTTTTCCAATATAGTCACTCCGGTCTCATAACCTAGATCAATGGTATGTAATATTTACGCAGATTGACTTCGATTATGGGACCAATGGTATGTAATTTGTTTCTGTTTCTGCGGGGGAAAGGAAGAAGACGAACAGTGTCGTTCAAAACGACACCGTTCTGGTCTTTTTTTTTTTTTTTATGAAACGACGTCGTTTTGGATAAAACGCGTCGTTTCATTTAAATGGGTCAAACTTCAAATCAGTCCTTCGGACTCAGTCCCCGCCCCTCTTGTTGGCCGCCTTTTTCACTTTGGTCCTTGGTCTCTGATTTATGCAATTTAGCCCTCAATTGATTAATAAACTTTCAATTTCTTCAATTAGGCCCCTGAACCGAAAAATTTGCAGCCCCTCCATTTATGCGCCTCTTCCAATTTGGTCCCTGGTTTCGGATTTTCTTAATTAAACCCCTAATTGGCCCTTAAACTTCAAAATTTATGCAATTAAGCCCCTGATTTGACCCAATAAATTCCTAAAAAATATATTTTGGCCCCAGAACTTAAATTTCTTCTAATTAAAGCCCAAATTGACTTAAAAATCAATTTTTCTTGCAATCAAATCTTCTATAAATTCACATAAAAATCCAATTAAGTCCATAAACCTCCAAATTTGGACTTTTCTCCTCAAAAAAATCAATTTTCCTTCTCAATAGGGCTTTCATCCTTTAAGAATATTTGTCAAAATTCAATCCTTGTATTTTTAAAATTCCCTTGACCAATTTCTGACTGTTTGCTGAGCGCTTCTGCCTCCTGTTATTTTTTTTAACCTCTTTTGGCTATTTATTTTATTTTTCATGAGGACCCAAAAATGGATTACAACAGATGCCCCCTCTTTATAATACTTACGGAGCATGGGTTTTGCGTAGTAAGTGTTATAAAGATAAACCCAAAACGGAACTCCCGAAACTGATCTGGTCGAAGCTTGATTGATCTGAAACTTTGTCCTTTATAACAATCCTCCTTAGCCCAAAAACTATGATCAAAACTTAGTCATTTCGAGGTCCTTATCCAGCAATCCTCTGAATTCTTACTTTAGTTTGATCAACATGGCAATCCATCCGAGATCCCATCTGGCGATCTCCTTTAACCTGGAATCCCATCTGGCGATTCCTTTACCCATAACCAATACAAAAAATGCGTGTGTGGTCTCATTATGATGGGTGACCTGCCCGAGTGGAAAAGGGAAAGAGTGGTCTCATTCTTTGGGTGACCTACCCAGGGGGGAGAATGGCCTCATTATTATGGGTGACCTACCCAGGTAAAAAAAATGAAGAATGGTCTCATTGTATGGGTGACCTACCCAGAAAAATGATGGTCTCATTGTATGGGTGACCTACCCAAGAAAAAAAATGATGGTTTCATTGTATGGGTGACCTACCCAAGAAAAATGATGGTCTCATTGTATGGGTGACCTACCCAGGAAAAATTGATGGTCTCATTGTATGGGTGACCTACCCAAGAAAAATGATGGTCTCATTGTATGGGTGACGAACCCAAGAAAAATAATGGTCTCATTGTATGGGTGACAAACCCAAGAAAAATGATGGTCTCATTGTATGGGTGACCTACCCAAGGAAAATGATGGTCTCATTGTATGGGTGACCTACCGAGGAAAAGTGATGGTCTCATTGTATGGGTGACCTACCCAGAAAAAATGATGGTCTTATTGTATGGGTGACGAACCCGAGAAAAATGATGGTCTCATTGTATGGGTGACGAACCCAAGAAAAATGATGGTCTCATTGTATGGGTGACGAACCCAAAGGGAAGAATTTTGTAAACTCCATGCTTTTCTAAGAAATGGTTTCAATATGAGGTCCCTTCTAGCGACCTTCCTTGATGAATGTCGAAGTACGAGATCCCTTCTGACGATCTCAAATAACTTGGAATCCCATCTGGCGATTCCTTTTATTCAAAGCTGAAATATTAGGTCCCTTCTGGCGACCTTCATCGAAATATGAGATCCCTTCTGGCGATCTCCTTTAGCCAAACAACTTGGAATCCCATCTGGCGATTCCTTTTATACCAAAGCTGAAATTTGAGGTCCCTTCTGGCGACCTCCATTGATGAATATCGAAAACGAGACCCCTTCTAGCGATCTCAAACAACTTGGAATCCCATCTGGTGATTCCTTTTATTCAAAGCTGAAATATTAGGTCCCTTCTGGCGACCTTCATCGAAATATGAGATCTCTTCTAGCGATCTCCTTTAGCCAAACAACTTGGAATCCCATCTAGCGATTCCTTTTATACCAAAGCTAAAAATTGAGGTCTCTTCTGGCGACCTCCATTGATGAATATCGAAAACGAGACCCCTTCTGGCAATCTCAAACAACTTGGAATCCCATCTGGTGATTCCTTTTATTCAAAGCTGAAATATGAGGTCCCTTCTGGCGACCTCCATCGAAATACGAGATCCCTTCTGGCGATCTCAACAACTTGGAATCCTATTTGGTGATTCCTTTTTACCGAATGTTATCGATGTCGTTCTTCCTGCTAGTAGGGTTTGAAAACCATTATCTTCTCTTCTTGTTGTTCTAGAATCAACTCAATGATTCTTTCTTCGCCCATAATCTTGTTGGAATGCGCTAAGATCTCCTCCTGTAACGATCCAAAAAAAAACATACATGCAATGATTTATGATTAGATGCAATGCATGCATTTATACCTGGTTTTGAAACATAGGTCTCATCCTCTTCTTCTAGTTCATGAGACTCCCTCTTAACATGAACTTGCTTTTGAAGTCGTATGCTGGATTTATCTCTCGTGTTGCCTATCATAGTCTTGGAGAAGAAGTCTTTGACTTTCTTCAAGTAGTCCTTTTCTCAAAATGTATGACTTGTGTTTGCCTCTTTGTCATGCTTTTGTCAAATACTTTAGCTTAGTTTTCAAATCTATAGGCTTTTATCCAATTTTAAACACGTAAAACTTTTCATAAAACATCTCGTCTTGCCCCCAGTGTAGGGGTGCGATATTAATCTGGGCTTTTATATAGAGAAGAAATTCATTCCGACTCAAAACAAAACCACCAACCAAAAAAAAACTCTTTAGAGAGTGAAAGGACAAATGATGTATTTTATCAAAAATGCACATTGTTTAGGATTGATAAACTCTATTTTTATCTTGAAAGAAAATTTACAGGTGATGTATCAATTCATTATGTTAACCAGAGGTGAGGTTGTATTTCAAGGGTATCTTTTCTTAAATTTCATATTAAACCATTTTATGATACTTTATTTGTAACCACTCAACTTGTTCCAAAAGTGCATAATCTCATCATTTATTTAAAGAAAAGGTAGGCTCAAAGAAAAACACAAAAATCTGGCTGACAATATGAGCTCTGATTGCCCACTAGAGAAAATAAAAGCAAAGACAAAAGCATGCTAAGGCAAATAAAGTTGTTTTACATTTTGGAAACTACGAGAAGTTCTTGGGTCAACCCGTTCTGAAACTTCTTCTAGTGTGTGGAAAGTCAACCGAGGCAATGCTTCATCTTCCTTCCCCATTTGCGTTTCCTTGTCTTCTCCTTCGATCTCGCCTTCTTCATTATTGACGATTCTTGACCAAGGTTTTCCAACCTTTATCCCCTATCACTTTTGTAATGACCAGGCAATGGATTTGAACTGATATTGGGTGCGTCTTCAAATGACACCCATCCTATCTTGATGAGCTTCAACAACTTGTTCTTGAAACCATAGCACGTTTCAAGACAATGCCCGGGAATACCAGCATGGTACTCGCAAGTCAAATCAGGCTTATACCAGATGGGGAATGGTGGCTGTAGTGGTAATGTAGGGATAGGAGCTATTTGTCCAATGCTCAGTAGTTTGGCATATATGTCCTTTAGAGGCATGGGTAATGGCGGTAGTTGTTCTGAAATGTATCTTGGGTTTGGTCTTTGGTGGTTGTTTTGGGTGTTTGACTGGCCATTTGCTCGATTAGGGGAAAAAGGTTTGTTAAAGTTTATGTGGGCCACATGGGAGGTAGGTATTTGTGGGTTATATGAATCCGTTATCTTGTCATTGGACCCACCTTCGAAGTTGTTAACGGGACCTTTCAATTTTCTTCCGAAAAAACCCTTTGTCTCCGATGGTTCAATTATGCGTCCAGCTTTAATCCCTTGCTCTATTCTTTCCGCTATGCGTACAACATCATAGAAATGCTGAGCTGAGCTACCCATTAAATGCTCATAGTAGGGTGCCTTTAATGTGTTGGCGAACAAAGTCACCATCTTCGTTTCTATCAAAGGGGGTTGCACATGCATGGCCTCGTCCCTCCATCTTTGCGCATAAGCCCTTACTGATTCTTGGCTTCTCTTTTCCATTGACATAAGGCTCATTCGATCTGGAGCAATTTCCAAATTGAACTTGTATTGCTTAAGGAAAGCCTCAACTAAATCCTTCCATTTCTTGATCTTGGCATTATCCAACCTCATGTACCAACTTAGCGACGACCCCGATAGACTATCTTGGAAAAAGTAGATCAGTAACTTATCGTCATGAATCACCTCAGCCATCTTATTGCAATAAGATCGAAGGTGAGTGTTTGGGCATTCCAACCCAGTGTACTTTATAAACTCCGGTATCCTAAATTTTTTTGGTACCGTGATGTTTGGTACCAAGCATATTTCAGACGCTCGCATGGGGTCATACCAGTCATTTCCCTCGACTGCTCTTAACCTTTCTTCCAAGGCTGATATCTTGTCATCATTCATAAATCCAGTGGACCTATTATCGGGAGGCCCTTCCACAATGATGTGAGCTTGAGGGGGCTGAATGGGAATGGTAGGCGCAAAGTGCTGCCCCGTCACTGAATCTGCCCCCAAGTTCTGAGATGCCCCTGGAACATGAACTGATGGTGCTCCTATAGGTGGTTGGGTAGACGTTCCCTCCCCGTTTTTTGCTCTTAAAAATTGTTCAAGCAGATTGGTCAGTCGAGAAACTTCATTTTTCACAGATTCCAACTCGGTCTGGTAGTGCGACTCTAAGTGAGCTCTTTCTTCGTTTTCCATTCTTGATCTGGACCGGGTTTGGTGGACTCTGGATGTGGGACCTATGTTTCACGATCTGGTGCATATGATAACAAAATGCGTGATGAAAATGTGATGCACAAGTGATGTGTGATGAGTATAACATTGCAAACAAAGATACATAACCTAAGGACAAGCTCTATTTATCAAGTGAGAGTGGGTAGTTTTTTCTATCTAGTCTTGAAGGTTCTCATATCTGCCCAGTGACGTTTATCGTAAAGACAGTATGGGGGCGTTGCAAGGAATAGCTAAGACACGTATGTCCGCCATTACCAAGCAGGCACTCGGATATTAGTTGGTGTTTCACGCATTTAAACCCTGACCGATAGTCTTAGGGTAAATCGTTAATTCCCCACTTAACTTAAGGCTTGTGTGTGCTTCTCAAAAAATAAAAGCAAGTGATGCATGATACAATTTTATACAATGCATAAATAATACGCGTAAAATAAAAAACCAATATGTAAATAAACGGAAAGGCATATTAACACGAAAACACAAATAAATCAGACAAAAACAAAGCTTAGTCTACAAGGTCCCCAGTGGAGTCGCCATTCTGTCGCACCCTAAAAAAAATAAATTTTTCAATTTGCGGGTTCGACTGGCGAAAATTTTTATTATTTGGTTCTTTGGAGTCGCCACCTAGTATTTCGATCACTAGGAACCCTAACTGGTCTTAGAGATCGGGTACGGAGACTGGTTGCGTAAAGGGAAGGTATTAGCACCCCAAATACGCCCTACCTAAGGTAAGCTGCATTGTTTTATTGTCTGATAAAAACTAAGGTGTTATTATACTTCTAGTCGTTGGTCTGTTTATGGTTCAAGAAAAATCCTCCTCGGTAAGAAGGTCTTTTATCTTATCGGGTAAAATCCTAACTGTTCTAACGTCTATACCAAACTTTATTAATAATATTTAGGAATACGTTTTACGTATAAATTCGTAATCCCAAATACTAAAAGAAAACAAAAAAGATTTTTTAGAATTTTTGAAATATTGGCCTAGTTCTCATGGCTTGAATAAACTGGTTATTAAAGCCCAAAATCCATGTTAATACATATATTGTTTTGAAAATTTTCTTTGTTGTATGAAAATATGATGTTATAATATTTATATATATATATTGGAGAGACTAGGCCGTATTTTAAAACAAAAACAAATTTTTTGGAAAATATTATTTTTTATGCTTTGACGAAAATCGGGTATTTTAATACTGAGTTTGTATCCTTACGGTATAAAAATACAACCCAATATTAATCCACTTTGATAAAAATATGCAGAAAAATCAACAACATTTTTAGGGATTTTTTAGAATTTTTTTCGAAATATTTTTTTATATATATAAATATTTTTTATATATATAACATATATACACATATATAATAATAATAATAATAATATAATATAATTATAAATATATTTATATATTAAAAGGGGCTGGGCCGGCCCAAACTAAACTGGGTCGGACCAAGCCCAACAGTCGTTGGGCCGATCTCGGCCCAACAAACTAATTAAACTCTATCTGGGCCGGACCTGGCCCAGACCACCGGATCGGGCCAGACCACTCTGGCCCGGCCCACATAGTTCTGGGCCAGACACCATCTGGCCTAGAAGAATTAAAAACAACACAGGGGGGAATTATTTCCCCCCCGTCCCCTGCATGCAGGGGACGAAATATATGAACAAAAAGAAAAAAATGTGCAGGGGGGGAAGCGTACCTGGCACGGCGGAGACGACGGCTTGCTGGCGGTGCTGCTGCGGAGGCGGTGGCAGCTTGGCTTACGGACGGCGGGTCAGGCGGTTTTCTCTCTCTCTCCTCCCTTCGGGTCTCTCTCTCTCTATTCCTCTCGGGGTCCTCTTTGCTTTCGGTTTTCTTCTCTATTTATAGGGGCAGAACCGCGGGGGACCATCGGGTGTAACGGCTGGTCGGCCAATATCTAAAGGTGGTGGGGGCGAGGAGAGAGAGGCGCGGGAAGATTTTGAAAAAAACGAAAACAAAAATGGTTTTGCCTCTGTTTCTGTTTCTGCGGGGGAAAGGAAGAAGACGAACAGTGTCGTTCAAAACGACACCGTTCTGGTCTTTTTTTTTTTTTTTTATGAAACGGCATCGTTTTGGATAAAACGCGCCGTTTCATTTAAATGGGTCAAACTTCAAATCAGTCCTTCGGACTCGGTCCCCGCCCCTCTTGTTGGCCGCTTTTTTCACTTTGGTCCTTGGTCTCTGATTTATGCAATTTAGCCCTCAATTGATTAATAAACTTTCAATTTCTTCAATTAGGCCCCTGAACCGAAAAATTTACAGCCCCTCCATTTACACGCCTCTTCCAATTTGGTCCCTGGTTTCGGATTTTCTTAATTAAACCCCTAATTGGCCCTTAAACTTCAAAATTTATACAATTAAGCCCTTGATTTGACCCAATAAATTCCTAAAAAATATATTTTAGCCCCAGAACTTAAATTTCTTCTAATTAAAGCCCAAATTGACTTAAAAATCAATTTTTCTTGCAATCAAATCTTCTATAAATTCACACAAAAATCTAATATTTGTCAAAATTCAATCCTTGTATTTTTAAAATTCCCTTGATCAATTTCTGACTGTTTTCTGAGCGCTTCTGCCTCCTGTTATTTTTTTTTAACCTCTTTTGGCTATTTATTTTATTTTTCATGGGGACCCAAAAATGGGTTACAACATAGGGCATAGACCCAAAGAATTAGAGTTTGAACTTCAAATATATTCAAATGTTTACAAGCTACAGCTTTCTTTTCCTCCATCTATAGCTCAACGGAAGTGAAATCTAAGATGGTTGCCATTTTGAAATACCAATACCTTTCTTTGACCGCGCGGCAGTTTTTCGATATTAGCCACCGTAACGTGTCTTGAGGGACTCTGGGGGCTCTTCTTCCATTATGCCTGCTCCCGTTGTAGCTAGGTACTCACGAATGGTTGTTTTGCGGTCTCCAAGGAAAGTGTGTTCCAAAAAATTGTTGTAAGCTGCATCGCTGAGATTCTTCGCTGCCAACACACTGCAAAACGTTTTATTACCCTCAATTCATATGAACAAGAATTGTAGTAGCAAACAGAGTGTAGTGGAAAGCTTTGGCCTTTGAGGATCTATGCTAATGGAAAATTTTGGTCTTGTTTGTTTTTACATTTTAAAAACATTTTTTTTAATATTTTTTTCTTAACTTCAAATCAATATTTTGTTGTTTTTAGAATTATTTTAATGCGCTGATATCAAAAATATTTTTTAAAAAAATAAAAAAACATCATTTTAATGCATTTTTGAATGAAAAGTATTTTGAAAAACAACCGTAAACTTGCTTTGGTAAACAATTCAAAGAGGACAAGAAATCATCTCATCTCCAGCAAAAAACCAGTCAAATTTCTTTATTGACAAGTAAAGGGTCAGGCATTTGATCACCAACTTTATATGGATGTCCATATCTGATTGATGGTAGCAAATCAATGCATACTTGAAAGCACACACACAATGTAGGCTTGTCAAAAATACCACTTACCAGTGACGAAGATAAGCACGACAAGGTAAGATATCATCTCTCCAGATCTTATCGATGTTATATCTTCCATAATGCTGAAAATAAATCTCCTTACTTCCTGCATGAAATTAGCTAGCAGATATAACAATCCCATCTGTTACAGCAAGCAATAACCAAGAAGAGAAAACCATTGCTTATTCATATTTGTAGTGCATGGTGAACCTTTTCATTATATAATAAAATATATTTCTGATTCTCCTTGATTAAATAGAGGTAGCTCTCAGAAGTTAAAATGTTAGAAATGCCAAATTTATGCAACCTTTGCAGACAAGCAACATCATCCTGGATCAAAAGAACAAATAGCTCTCATTTATCAAAAAATCACAGGAAGCTGGCCACACAAATATAATCATGAAATGCAGAACTGCTAATCATGGCCATTCCAATCTCAATACTTGTATATAATAACATTACAGGCGAAATCCTGTACAAACCTTTGCATCTAACTTGGAAAAACTCTTCATCACTATATCGCGCACAAAGCACCTGCATCAATCCCCAATCCAGTAAGCAAATCTATTAACAGCAACTTGTCATGCAGACGAAATCAAAGAAATAACATTTTCGACAATTTTGAACCCACATACCGCAGGAAAATCATACGGCTTGCCATCCAGTGTTTCAGGCACAACCTGCCAGAGGTAAACAAAGCAAAGTAGATACTAGAAATCTGAACAAAGTCTATCATTAACAGCCAGTCATCCAACAACTTACAGCTAGAAATCAGAACAATGTTTATCAAAAACAGTCAGTCATCCAGCAACTTACAGCTAAAAATCGAAACTCGAGCTCCCTCTCCATAAAAGCTGGAATCTAACTTCACGAAGCAACAAATTCAATTAAGCTTCACTGATATAACACATATAATCACATATTTCTTTCTCAATTATTCAAATATCAAAATAATTAATTGAATCAAACACAAGACCTCAATAACTATTCTTTTAATGTTTATAGATAAATAAAATACCTCTGATTTTTCAATCTCAAAAACTGTAACTACTAGACTTTCACCTTCACACGGCTCCACACTCAAGCTCGAAATCTCCTGCAAAAATTTAAAATTTAAAACCCTAACAACAATACCGAATTAAGAAAAGCAAACCTAATTGATTTTTTTTTATTATTATTTGTAGTGTAGTGAGGAGTTATGAAAGACCTTGGTTTCAGGCTTGGCGATACCACGCTCAAAGAAAATAGGAGCTACGTGAGCAAAGACGCGTCTAAATCCATTCAGTCTTGCAACTCTAAAGTTGAGTAGATCTGGAAATGTACTTCTAGCACTTCTCTCAGAGAGGAGGGAGCCGAAGCCGCAGACGGAGATGAGATCGGAGTCGGACGAAGAAAGAAAACTGCGGAAATCAGAATCGTCTCTGAGTTCGATCGGTTCCGGTCGGGAGATCGCAGAGGACATGATCAGAGACAGTCGACGGGGAGGAATCCAGCTGCCGGAATAGCGAGGGAGGCTGAGAGAGGGGAGTGCGGAGACGTTTTTTGTGAGAGGCGAGGTTGAGGAGGAGATTGGAGAGAGAATCGTTTTCACGTGAGAAGCACGTGAGCAAGGAAAGTGAATGAATGGAAGGGGTAGAGAAGTGATCATGGCATGGCAGGTGTTTCTTTTGGTGGTGATGGAGAGGGCCAGGATCAGGATAGCGTAGTGTTCCAGTGGTTTAATTGGGGTTTCGCTTACTTCACATGCATTGCACGTGAGCTTGTTTAATTTAATTTTTTATTCGCATGTACAATGGCTTTGACATTCGTATCAGGAGATTATTTATTTTTGTGTGTAAAAAATAATTTTGAAAAAAATAAAATTTTTTATTTTAAATTAATTTTTAAATAATTTTGATGTATTAATATTAAAAATAAAAATAATATTATTTTAATATATTTTAAAGTAAAAAACACTTTAAACAGTAACTATTACCATTATCTCAAACACATCTAAAAATATTTTAATAACTTTTTATTTTTTTAAGTTAAATTTTTTGAATTATTATTTAAAAAATTAATTAATTTTCTTTTAATACATAAGGTTCATACAAGAGATGTATTTTAAAATTATTTAAATAAAAACTTAGATTTGATTTAAAAATATTTTTATTATTGAACAAATGAAAAATAATAATGTAATTGTCTCTTTATCATAGTTTTTTTTTTTCATTACAGATAAGAATCTATAACCTAACCTGTAGCACTTAAATAGTATTTAATTAGCGTCTCAAGCTGCTACAAAAACAAAAATGATAGACAAGACATGTTTTCGTCCTTTTCTTATCTCCAATTATATATATATATATATATATATATATATATATATATATATATATATAGAGCATAGTTATTAAACCCGGCCCGGCGGGTCGACCCGGGACCCGGTGGCTGGACCGGTTCAGGTTTAATAAAAGACCGGCTGTGGCAACAGCCCGGTCAAACCCGGTCGATCCCGGGTTGCCCCGGGACCCGGGTGACCCGGTCAAACCCGGACTAGACTAGGGTTTTTTTTTTTTTTTTAAATGTGGGATAAAAAAAATTTTGATTTAAATATTTCAACTTAAAATGATAACATAGTATCTTTTCAATATGGGGTTTGAAGCCCTTTCATATATACTCTATGTTCCCAAAGAAAAAATCATGTTTTTTCAATGTGGGATAGAAAACCTTTTGGTTTAAATACTTCAACTTAAAGGGATAACATAGTATCTTTTCAATGTGCGATTTGAAGCTCTTTCATATATATATTCTATGTTCGTTTTTCAATGTGGGATTTGAAACCCATTAGTATATATACTCTATGTTCCCAAGGAAAAAATCATATTTTTTCAATGTGGGATAAAAAACTTTTTGGTTTAAATACTTCAACTTAAAGGGATAATATAGTATCTTTTCAATGTGGGATTTGAAGCCCTTTCATATATATACTCTATGTTCTCATTAAAAAAGTTATGTTTTTTCAATATAGGATAAAAAACTTTTTTAATTTAAATACTTCAACTTAAAAGCTTAACATAATATCTTTTTAATGTAGGATAAAAAACTTTTTAAAATATTATTTTAAACTTCATTGTTTATAATATATATAATCTATATTTACATGAATTTTTTCATATGAAATATTAATTTTTTTTTAATTATTACGGGTTAATCCGGGTCAACCCGGGTTGACCCATGAAACCCGAGACCCGGCCCTTTAACCGGGTCAACCCCCGGACCGGGTTTAATAACTATGATATAGAGGCGATGAAAGAGAGGTAGAGCGATTGAAGGAGGTATGCTCGTTTACTCAATTCTCAGACGTGTAAAGTTAATTCTGGGTCCATAATGCTTCTTCACAGTTACATAGACAACAACTACCAGAGCAGTTGAAGGCATTGTTTTACAAAGCTTTCATCATGTCAGCCTGTGAGGAGATCAGTTGAGGGTCGATCTGTTGAGACGGTGAAGGGTGGAAGAAGAGACATATGACTGAGATATCATCCATGGCAATCCCTTTTTTCTTGCAACTCCATGCACGGCCTGCGCATTCCACCAGTCTTTTAGCTGATTCTTCCCTATCTGGTGTCAAAGAAACAACCTGCACTGCTTCTTGGTTGGAAATCACATCCCATACCTGTGCAAAACAGCAAATAACCATCATTGATTTATATTTTACTACTTCTCAAGGCAAAGGCACTGTGTTTTGCATTGGCTAAAATCAACAGAAGTGAATACTTTGAACTGTGTTTGATTACTGTCTTTTATCTTTTGAAAAGATAGAAACTCATTCTATCCTCGTTTCTTCTTCGACCAAACATGTTTTTATCATCTCTTTGCCTATCCTTTCGATCATGGAATATCAAGTTCTTAGACGAAAGAGTGCCATTGAGAAAATGCATACCCCGTCAGTCGCCAAGATGACGAACTGATCTCTGCTTGATATGTTTCTTCGTGTCACATCCGGTTCCGAAACGAGCCCGAAATCTTTTACGCAGTGGTCTCCAAAGGCTCTTGATAATGATAGTCCTGGAGTCTTGCCGTTTGGCATCCAGACCCTATAAACCCCTGGCTCGTCATGCAGGCAAAACACTCGACCCTTCGACTGTGTTATTCTTTCAGCCTCCTCTGCAATCAGAGTCAGAAACGTTTAAACAACAAACTATAACTTATATGTGTGCATATATATATATATATATAGAACGAGTTAAGGAATGCTCTAACCAGGTAAATTAGGCTTAAAATCGATGGTAAGCTGAAGTGGAACCAAACTGCCATCAATGGAAGTGGTCGCCAACACAGCCCGAGAATCACCAACATTTGCTATAACAAGATTCTCACCCTGAAGACACCATATTCGACAAAGAAATTTAGGTTCCTGGTGATTGAAAGCCAAGAGATTCTCAAATATTTAGCCTACAAGAACACCCTGTAAACTAATTTTATTTATCAACAATTCTGCATTTCGGAACTCCAATTCTGCTCTAGTTACACCTGATCAACAATTTTATCAGCCAGGGACAGCAATTTAAGACATGAACAGCTTTGAAAAACACCAGAAAGACATATTTAGTCAATTTATCTATTGTAAAGAACAAAGAGATGCGTTTACTAATAAGCACCATACCTGTTTAATGATTGTTACGGCCGTAGTCCCACTAAAAAAGGAGTCAATCTTGCGATTCTGCTTAAGTTCCTGATCAATGGCTGCGTAAGTCTTTAGGTAGGACTGCTTCCAAATATCGAATTGGTGAAGGTTTCTATCCAAATCCATCTCGAAGTCCATGCCAAGCGATGTCATTGCAAGGTTTTCTTGCCAGTTACACAGCAACAAAGAGGGTACAGATTCTCTAACTTTTTTTGAAACGAAATGGCCCCATGGTCCATGCCCATCAAAAATGCCACAGAAGATCATATCATCTTGACTCCCGAATCCCTACATGACAAGGAACAAGCCGAAAGATGAATCATGATAGAACTAGCTGCATATTGAATTCACTGTGAAGTATTCATAGGGCTTGTCTTACCTCCCACACAACAGAAGAATCCTGATTAATTCCTTTTTGCCCTCTCTTGGAGCAGACCGATGCAAAATTATCTGACTTACTGGACTTAACATTGCCAGAGGAGCTCAACATCAACTCGTTCTTCCTCGCATCCTTTGCCAATGCTTCTGCAGCTTCCTTTCCAGTATCTTTTTGAGAGTTTCTGCCCTTGATTGTCGATATTATTCTGGACAATCCGTCATGAAAAGATGGAAGAAGCACCATCGATTCTACAGCCTAATCACACAAAATCTTTTATCTCTTCATCTAATTTAAGTTGTTTGTAACTAATGTTTTGAATAAACATCCAAGCTGATCTTCACGCACACTTCAAAAAAAAAAAAAAAAAAAAAGATTGTTATATTAATTCCTGGGATTCCAAACTTCAATTATCAAACTTGAAATCTACATTCAATAAACAAAAGGGCTCCTTCTGTTTTCCCATTTTGAAGAAACAAGCATCACAAACAAAACCTCCTCAACGTCCCGAATGGTGAAATGAAAAACTTCCTACGATATATACCTAATAGTTAAAACTTCATTTCTTCAACATTTTCTTGGCAACCAAACAGAACCCATTATATAGTATAGATCGCATTCAAAATAAGATCTATAGTCGAAAAACAAAAAGCCAACAAATAAGAGAAGAAGAAAAGTGAACAAGAAACCTACTGATAATATTATTTCCCTATAGGTTCACGAGAGGAACTTCTAGCTATTAACCTGAAATTAAGCTGGGACTTTAGCCTGATATCTCCTCCGATCACCGGCCGGTACGTATCTGATGTGATCACTCAAGCGATCCAAATTATTAGTTGGATATTGAAGGGCTACTTGTTTTTTATACTCCAATTTCGTGCACTCTTGTCTACTTGATAAACGCGTACGTTGGCAAGCACTGTAGATAGCTTTACAGCAAGTCAGCAACTGTAGGTTGCTCACTGAGGAAATGGCTACAATTTGAATGTTATGTCAGCTAACGGTCGGTTTGGACATCTCACAAGGATTTTTTTGGACACCTACGTACTCTCCTTGAGGTTTTGTGTGGTTTCAGACTTCAGAGAGTTGCATCATGGTCGCCAATTTAGATATTTTTTGAGGAGCTCAATAATTCATTAGATCAACATGAATTTTAACTAGTACAATGCCAGTGCCTTTGCGACGGATAAATTTGTAAATTCTATTTAAATTTTTTAATTAATTTCAAAAATCAAAATGAATTAATATTAAATGTATATTTTTTTTAACCAATATGAATTTTGTAGTATTTTATGTTTGAGTTTGAACAATAAAAAAACGCTCAATTAGTCATTTAAGAAAATGTAATTGGAAGATGCAAATATCAACACTAAAAAGATGCTAAATCAACTTAAAACTACATTTAATCTTAGTTAATAATTACATAAAAATTAGAGAATGAAAGAGATTTGGTGACCAAGCGATCACAAGTTCGAATCTCATCATTTTTATTTATTTGATAAAAATTAAGCACAAGATAATATAAGTCTATGCAAATTTCAAGCTCAAAGAGCTTTCACTTAATGAAGTGTGTTAGATAATAATATAAATTATATTTTGAGACCTCACCTAACAGTTTAATTTATTGGGCTGAGATGATTATTTGACAAATATAACTATTAATTATTGACAAGAAGAGAAAAGATAAAAAAAAGTTGGATAGGATGCACCATGTCTACACATATAAGAAAATCAGACTTGCAAGTTTAAATTGGATGCATGACTCGAGTTTTAAAAAATAAAATAAAAAATAAAAATGATTAATGCTTGTAATTTTTTATGATCTAAGATCAAGGGTGAACCATTTTGGCTCTCTAAACTTAATCTTTATACTATTTTAAATTTAAAATACCTTAAAATCATTTCAAAAAATTAAAAGATAATTTTTAAACATCAAAACAAATGAAAAACCTTGATTCTCTCTCATCTCTTTTCTCTTCTCTTTCTACATTTAAAGACTTCATTTTAACACAAATGAAAAGTTAGGGACCATATTGTACAAATCTTGAACATAAAGGATCAAACCGAATTAAAATAAAAAAACACTTTTTTTTAAGGAATTGCATCATCTTGAATCAAAATATCTCAATACAGTGCTGTTTTGAGAACTATTCATAACTATATTACCTTTTAGTTTTTCGAAATCATTAGTCAATCCCCATTTGTTCATTAGCAAGTTTCTAATTAACAGAAAACATCAATTTAATTATATTATCCTTCTTATCTATTTTTTTCATTAAAGAGATTGGGATATGAGAAAAGACCTTTCCAAGACAATTTCTTATAAATATATCAGCCTAAATATTGTGGTTGGTTTGCTTAAAACTTAAATAAGAGAATTAATTATGGTGTGTGAGAGTTAGGCAGGGGATACCTCAATTCAACTTGGAATAAATTTTGAATATCCTACCATATTATTATGATATTATTAATTTTGCATTCAAAATATTTTTATATTAATCATTTTAATTAAGAATTTTTATTAAAATTATCTAAAAAAACATATAGATCTTTATATAAAACTATGTTTTTTCTTGTTTAAAAATAAATATGGATATAAGACTTTAGTAATGTTTTTAAGCCCAGCATAACAATGTGCATAAAGAACAATTTAGCTAAAGGCTCAATTATGACAATTATTATAGTGCTTAATTTGCTTAGTTTAGAACTATATTTGTTACTCGTGCTCCGAGCAAATTTTTTCTTCGATATATAAAAAAAACATTAGGGTAAAGAAATCTAAACTTCAAGTCATTGGTTTAAGTGATAATCTAAATAATATGAAAAACAATGCAACAACAAAGAAAAAAAGGTAAAAAGAACAAACTTGAGTCTATTCGGATGATCAAATAACCTAATGTCAGTTTAATATAAAAAATCATGATAAATCTATCTATGGTATCAAAAAACCTAAAAAATCATCTAAAAAACCAAAACCAACCCAAAATAAAAAATCTTCTCAAGTTCATATATGTTTTTTCACAAATTTTAAAAGAAAAAAAAACACCTAATATGAATTTTCATCATCAAATGGAGCCATTTGACACAAATTTTGACTATTGTGGCAGTCTAAATTAGTGTGAACGATATTTTTCTCTTTATAGTTGAAATCCAACAACCCCTCTCTCTCCTCTCAAACCATGGACTAAAAAAAAATTTGTATCAAAATTGAATTAAAAAAACCATTGAGGTGCTAAATACATATAATTTTTAAAGTATAAGGACTAAGTTAAACTTTTGTGTGAACTTTGAAACTATCATTTATTTGTGGTGTCTTTTCTACTTTGATTCCTTGTTTTTCAATTTTATCCATAGTCAATAAATTTGATTTAATTACCCTTGAATTTGGCTAAAAAAGCAGCAATCGCACAAAAAAAAGTTTGGTGATCAAATTATAAAAAATATAACTAGTATATTCATAATGAAATGTGAAAGGCGTGAAATATCAACTCAATAATACTCGTACCACATGTTTTAATTTTTTACTTAGAAATAATCACCATGAAGAATTTGGCCTCAAAAGATAGTAATTAGATAAAAAAGTTTGGGTATCAAATTAAAAAAAATAAACAATAAATTTACAGTTTTCTAGTTTTTTTTACTTAATAATAATCAACAAGTACGCACTCTACTTGCCTAATCCACTTCACTAGCTCTTCTGTAGCAGATTCTCTTGCTACCACGAATTCTATTATATTCTTTTCCTTCCATTTCAAGCAAGTTAAGAATATTGAGGTGAAACACTAAAAACTTTACTAGTTTTGCAGTTGTAGATCAATTTAATGATACATGCAATATCAAAGGCAATAAAGATATTTAGGGGGCCTGAAAAAAACCATCTCATACATGTAAAACTCTTGGTCTATAATTCTTTACAATATTTACACGGACAGCAATCACTACAGTCGGTGGCTGAAGCTTTGTTTTTTTTAAAAGTCTTGATCATGTCAGCTTGTTTTGTGATCGTCAGAGGGGCAGCTTTTTGAGGTGGTGAAGGGTGAAAGAAGAGGCAGATGGCTGAGATATCATCCATGGCAACGCCTCTTTTCTTGTTCTTCCAAGCACGAACTGCGCATTCCACTAGCCTTTTAGCTGATTTTTCCCTATCAGGTGTTGAAAAAACAACCCGCACTGCTTCCTGGTTAGAGATCACATCCCATACCTATGAAAAACAAGAGGAAAAACACTTCAAAAATTGTACAGATTCTTATTTGTTCACATAGACACTAGAAATGCCGTAGAATTGCCATGAGAAGGACTACAATTCATTCTGCTATCGTTCTTATCGTCTCTCTTACTCTACACTAACCTGTAGTTTTACCTGCTCGAGATGTCAGCAAAAGATGCAGAAAGAGAAGACTGAGGTGATACTTTTGTGATCATAAGAAAGATTGGAATCAAGAAAACACATACCCCATCAGTGGCTAAAATGACGAACTGGTCTCTGCTTGTGATGTTTCTTTGTGTCACGTCAGGCTCAGAAATGAGCCCAAAATCCTTTACACAGTGGTCGCCAAAGGCTCTGGATAATGCTAGCCCTGGAGTTTTACCATTTGGCATCCAGACCCTAAACACCCCGGGCTCGTCACGCAAACAAAACACTCTGCCATTGGACCGTGTTATTCGTTCAGCCTCCTCTGCAATCAATACAAGCAGGGAAATAAATAATCAATGTTCATATAATTATGCATCTGTGCAGGAATCTATAACTTGCGAGAGGAAAGGCCAGCTGACCTGGTAAATTAGGCTTAAAATCGATGGTAAGCTGAAGGGGCACCAAGTAGCCATCATCATCTGTAGTTGCCAATACAGCCCGCGAATCACCAACATTTGTTATAACTAGATGCTCACCCTGAACACACCGTTGCAACAAAAGTATCAGGGTCCTTTAAAACATGAAAAACTTCTAGAAAAAAGAATGGGTTGGCGAGATTTTAACTCGTGATCAACAAGGTTTTTTGATACCATGTTAAAAAACCAACTTAATATAAAAAGCTTAAAGCTGCCATGTTAGTGCTAGTACTACTGAGCACCATACCTGTTTAATGATTGTTAAAGCTGTAGAACCACTGCAAAAGGAATCAATCTCAGGATGCTGCTTAAGTTCGTGATCAATGGCAGCATAAGTTTTCAAGTAGGACTGCTTCCAAATATCGAACTGATGAAGGTTTCTATCTAAATCCATTTCGAAGTCCTTGCCAAGCGACGTCAATGAAAGAGTTTCTTGCCATTTGCATAGCAATGAAGAGGGTACAGATTCTCTAACCCTTTTAGAAATAAAATGGCCCCATGGACCGTGCCCATCAAAAATCCCACAAAATATCATATCTTCTTGGCATCCAAATTCCTGTTTAAAAAAGAAGATCAAAACCATGTTGAGCGATTAATTTTCAATATTAAGGATCAGCAAGAAACAATCCAAAAGGCTCCTATTTTACTCAAATCTTTTACGATGGTTTATGTTAAAATTAGCTGTGAATGCATACCTCCCACACAACCATGGAATCCTGATTAATTCCTTTCTGCCCTCTCTTGGAGCAGACCGAGGCAAAGTTATTTGACTTGTTAGACTTAACAATGCCCGAGGAACTCAACATCAACTCATTCTTCCTCGCATCCTTTGCCAATGCTTCTGCAGCTACCCTTCCTGCATCTTTTCGAGAGTTTCTTCCTTTCTTGATTGATACTGTTCCAGCCAATCCATCGAGCAGAGATGGAAAAAGCACCATTGCTTCGACAACCTTATCTTGCAACAAATCTCTTTAATTAACTTCACTGTAACTAAATAACTTCTAAAAGCACCTAATGATATGTTCTTATGCACGTTCTTTAGATACAAACTATCTTAAGAAAGGTGAGTTAGAAGAAGATCAAATTCTCTATGATCATCCAAAAGTAAATATAAAAGAGAAGAAGAGAAGTAAGAGGAAATTAAACCTCGTAAAATATGGCCTTTAATTTGGTTCACAAAAGGAATGATCAGCTACTAGCCTGAAAGCTAAGACTTTAGCCTGACATCTCCTATCATCATCCAGTATCTGACGTCACTCCGGCAACCCGAACCTGTATTGTTTGAATAATCAAAGGCTACTTGATGCTTATACTCCATTTAAATTTGTATATTCTTTGAACTTGCTAGTTCATACGTATGTGATTTTATAGCCTTACAGCAACTGTGAGCTGCTTAGGAAATGGCCACCATGCCATTGCTCCATTGCTCCATGTAAAGGTCAAGTAATGGGCACCTAGGACATTTCATGGATGATTTTTCTTGGGACACCTCTTTGAGGTGAAGACTTGCGTCATGGCCAGTTTGGACATCCTTTTAGTTCATGTATGTCTATTGCTGATTAGATCAACAACATTAACATGCAATATCTAGAATCAATTTTTTTCCTTCCTTTATTTTGTTTTTCTTTTATTCGACAAATGACTTGTGATGGGTCATGGTTTCTCAAATCAATCTCATTTAAGAGATAATGCACGAAAACCATAACCCAAAATTGGGCTATGTCTTTGGCGTGAACGCGTACATGCCCCATCTCACAACTGGACCCAAGCGTGACCATGCCCAGTCCTACAACTGGGCTCGGGGGAGACCATGCCTAGCTCTACGTTGGGCGAGGAGGCGTCCACGCTCAGTCCCGCGCTGGGTCCGGAGGCGACCACGCTCAACTCTATATTGGGCCTGGATGTGTCCACACCCAACTATCTCCCGAGCTCGGGGGTGTGAATTAAGCCCAACATCCCTTAGATTGGGTGTGAAGTTGAAGAGTCACGCTAAACTAAGGCCCCTATGTCCTGAACCTGAATTGATAATCATGATGCCCGTCATAATACAATTAAATGCGAACAAGCGCCCATGCTTCTATTAGTTAGATGTGATGGCATGAGCAATAGAATAATATTATTTTACTACTACAAGATTACTTCTCTATCCCTCCTATGTTGCATAAAGCAAGTCAAGTCAGGTAATATAGAAGGAAGCATGAATAGATAGGAAAAGTAGGGGGAGAAAAACCTTATACTCTAGGACAAAACACATTCATGGCTTCTTTTTCCTGAATTTTCCATCTTCTTCCTTCTTTTTTTCTCTATCTTTATAATAGCTCATTAATACTTCCATTAATGTCTTTTGTTACATAAAAATACTTGGTACTGACTTTATCTTCAAAGGGTCCTCCATGAACACCCCTAAGGGACTTTGTACCGGTATTTATTCCAGAAAGAGCTGATATTCCCCTAGAGAAAGATTTGCCCAAGGAAAAGTCTGTGTAGTCTTGAAATGGAGGTCATCAAATACACTATAGAGGATGTGGGGTGATTCAAGGAATAATTCATCCTAGAATATTCCCTATGATTTTTATAACCCCATTAGTTGGTGCCGTCTGTGAGAATCTTACAAAAAGCTAATTACTTCTCCAGTAAGAAACTAAGCTTTGACGTGCGGTTCTATCTATTACACCACTATGGCAGATCCATATACACCAGGGCATGTCAAGGACGCCCATATTGCTGCTGGTATGTCCGTCTAACCCTAGATTGAGAAGATGATTGAGCAAATACATCTATTGTTAGAGAAGGTCATAAGGTTAAGAGGGCAGTTCACGATCCATCGTCAACCTCTTCATGATGTCCCAACATATGATTTACCACCTTAGCCACAAAAAACCTCTATAGCCTAGAGATACCTCAGCTAAGCTGGGGGGACATGGACAAAATGAAGGGGAACCACTCAGGTGTCGTTCCCATAGTCTAACTCGAGAACATTCATACCGCCCCGCAGTTCTATTAAGAAGTGATCATTCCTGCAGAAATCAAACTAACCACCGTGAGAGAGAGAAAGATACCCCTTCCACCATTCCATACCAGATTCATCCAGTTCATCTGGTCCACACTAGGAACGACATAGAAAAAGGCTAAGAAGGTCTCAAAGCATCACCGACTTGCCCATCAGTATCAAATGGAAGGCTTTCCACTGTCTAATAGAGTTTAGGAAGCCAAAGTACCTAAGGAGTACTTGTCCACAAAGATGAGCTTAGACACATACGATGGACTCACAGACCCTTGGGAGCATATCTAGAATGTGAGGGGTAGCCTTGAGCTAGTCATCCACGGTAATGATGTCATGTGTAAGATATTGCCTACCACCTTCAGAGGGAACAGACGAAGGTGGTACAATAACCTAAAGTCAGGGTCAATCTTAGGCTTCCAAGACCTATGTGCCAAGCTGGTGGCAAGTTTTAACATTAGCATCCCAACGAAGAAAAGCTCCACTGAATTATTTTGGATTTTCTAAGGCGAGAAGGAGCCCACCCGGCCTATCAGAGGAGATTCAATGAAGAAATGCTTCAGGTGGAAGACTTACTAGAGCCCATAGCCTGTGAGGCTTTGATCAAAGGAGTCGGAATGAAGAGTTGTAGAAGCAACTCCACCCACTACGGAATAGAACTCTCATGAGGGTGAATCGGATGATTGAGAGTCACATAAGATTAGAGGAAGCCTTGACTACTCGTAGAAGCTCCACTCAGGTCCATAGAGGAGGCATCAGTGATGAACCCTATAACATGAACCATTCCCCAGTTAGACGATAAGAGGTTAGGAGGAAAGGACCCCTCGGGGAACATCCCAATAAACCCAAAAGGGTCTATGCCCCTGTAAATACCAGTTACCTTGACATTTATACAGCTCTAAGAGGCCAAAACTTGCTTTAATATCCTCTTCCTTTAAAGCCCAATCCCAATCTCAAGTTCTCCAAGAAGTACTGCTAGTTTCATAGGGAGAGGGTACATGACACCGAGGATTATAATGCGAAAATAAAAGAAGTGGAGAGGCCACTGGCTCAAGGATACCTCAGACAGTTCTTAAAAAAAAATCATCTCAAGATGAGGAGGGAGACGAAGTAAGACAACAGGGACCAACACTCCCTGAGATCCTAATCATACTAGGGGGCTCAACAACCAATATGGGTGCTACCAAAAATAATAGGACAAGGGTGGGGGTCAAGTCTTAGTAGTAGCGAGCTAAGAAAGGTTTTGACATGAATCCATCACCTTCACCCCTATTGATGGATAGGGGATTGAATACCCTCATGAAGATGCCTTGGTGATTTCTATTCTAATAGAAAAACACAGGGTTTACAAGATACTACTGAATAATGGCAGCTTAGTGAACATCGTGTCAGCTGAGGCCATGATGAAGATGGGAATAGACGCCTCTAGAATAACTCTAGTGCCCACACCCCTCATCAGGATAGAAGGGACAGTAGTGCCCGTGATGGGAGCAGTGGGGTCAACCATTATTACAGGGTTTGCACCTTGTTATGTAACTCTCCAATAGACCTTTATGGTTATTGATACCCATCTCCTATACAATGCCACCATCAGGAGGCCACTGCTCCATCAGTTTAACGCAGTAGTCAACACTAAATATTTGACCCTAAAATTCCCAACCATTAAAGGAATAGCAGCGGTGAAGGGAAATCAAAAAGTCTCAAGAAATGCGCTAACACATGCTTGAAGCGCAATAAGGCCTTGTTGATTGATTGTTCTGAAACCTTCTGTTGTAACCCATTTCTGGGTCCCCACATAAAAAATAATAAAATTCAAAAAAATATATTATCAAAAAATAGAACAGTGAAAAAATGCCAAAGCGCCCTAAAAATGCTTAAAAATTACGTGCGACACCTATGAGGGGAAGCCCGAGGTCAGAAAAATGGTAGCTGAAGAGCTGGTTGAAGTTTGTTTGGGGCCCAAAGAGAAGGAGGCCACAAAAGTAGGTTGCACCCTAAACAACTAATAGAAATAAGACCTCATGGAGCTGCTAGTTTCACACAAAGGTAACTTTGCCTTCCGTCCAGAGGACATTCCCGGGATTAGCTCTGAAATAGCTTCACATTAGCTGAGTGTAAATCCCAGTTTTCCTCCTATACGTCAGAAAAAGAGAAGTGTGAGGGGGGGGACAGGCAGAAGGCCATTGCTGAAGAAGTGGACAAGCTCATGTCAGCAGGATTCATACGGGAGGCGACCTACTCTGAGTGGCTTACCAATGTTATGATTGTAAAGAAGGCCAACAACAAATGGTGAATGTGTGTGGATTTCACATACTTGAATAAAGGATGCCCAAAGGATAGCTATCCACTCCCCAAAATAGATAGACTGATGGATTGAATAGCAGGGTATGAGTTTCTTAGCTCCTTGGATGTATACTCCGGGTATCATCAAATCCCCATGCATCCAACTGATAAAGAAAAGACATCCTTTATAACCAAATAAGGGACCTATTACTACATTTTCATGCCTTTCAGTTTGAAGAATGTAGGGGCCACATACTGGAGGATGGTCGACAAAATGTTTAAGCATTAGTTGGGTAGGATCATGGAGGGTCTGCGGGACATCTGAACAACACCTGCAGGACCTCAAGGAAGTCTTCCAAGTATTGGAGGACCACAGTATGAAGCTGAACCCCTCCAAGTATGTGCTCGCCATCTGATGATGGAAATTCTTGGGCTTTCTGGTCAACCACAGGGGGATTGAGCCTAATCTAGATAAGATACAAGTACTACTAGGCATGAATCCCTCTAAGATAGTGAAGGAAGTACAACGTCTCATAAGGAGGTTAGCCGCTCTGAGTAGGTTCATAGCTAAACTAGGGGAACGAAGTTTGCTATTTTTTAAAGTCCTAAGGAACGCACCTAACTTCCAATGGACAACTGAATGTCATAAATCTTTTGAAGAACTAAAGATTTACCCCTCCTCCCTAAATGTTCTCTCTCAATCTAAAGAAGAAGAGACCTTGTTCTTATACTTGGGGGTGGAAAACCGGGTTGTTAGCGTGGTACTAGTCAAGGAGGAAGGAGTACAACAACTGGTCTACTATACTGGGAAAGCACTACTAGATGCATAAACTCATTACCTGAGAGTAGAAAAAATGGCCTTGGCACTGGTGATAGCTTCCTGAAAGCTGAGGGCCTACTTCCAGGCATACTAGGTGTTGGTATTGACAGACCAACCTCTAAGATAGATTATTCACAAACCAAACATGTCAAGATGACTGGTAAAATGGGTAGTGGAACTAGGAGAATATAAATTGCAGTATGAGTTAAGACCTGCAATCAAAAGGCAAACTTTGGCTGACTTCATAGCTGAATGCAGATTTGAAGAGGTCGCCATAAAGGATCTTTCTCCTAATCCAAAGCTAGTAGACCTTGGGTCACCTAGGCGAATCTTCTCTCAAGATTAGTGACTTTGTGGATGACAGCTCCACACAAAAAGGAAGCGGAGTAGAGATCCTTCTTATCGGTCCAAAAAGGTAGGTTTACTAATATGAGCTCAAGTTTGGATTCCCAGCTACTAATAATGTGGTCGAGTACAAGGTTGTGATAACAGGTTTGGGTCTGGCAGAAGCCTTAAAGGTGTATCATTTACAAGTGCACAATGATTCCCAATTGATTATGGGGCAATGCTATGGAATCTATGAAGTTAGAGATCCGACCATGATATTGTATTCAGAAAAGGTCAAAGCCATGCTAGATTAGAAGGGCGGGGTAGTCAAGATCGTCAGAGTGCCTAGGGAGGAAAATACACAAGCTGACTTTCTTTCCAGGCTAGCCAGCACTAACTCAACAGACCTTCCCATTGGTGTATGGATTGAAGTCCTGGATTGTCCCCGCATGGAAGAGAGCAATACTATAACCTTTCAAATCATGACAGCTAATGATTAGAGAACACCAATCAAGGAATACCTACTCACAAAATTGTGCCTCCAGATAGATTAGAAGCCATTAAACTAACCAAGAGAGCATCGGGTTACTGCATGATTGATGGGGTCTTGTATAGGAGATCCACATCAACACCGCTCCTCAAGTGCTTATCTTTAGAGGAATGCATCTATGTTTTAAGAGAGATTTATGAGGGAGTCTATGGATTGCATGCAAGCTTTAGAGCCTTGGCTGTCTAAGTTACAAGAGCATGCTTTTATTGGCCCACCATATTACAAGATTCCAGAGACTTGGTGAAGAAGTGTGACGAGTGTCAAATATTTGCTTCAATGTCAAGGCAACCTTCAGCTGAGATGATAACAATCCCTTCCTATTAGGCCTTCTACTAATGAGGAATGGATATTCTAGGACCCTTTCCCAAAGCAACTAAGAGAAGACAGTTTGTCCTAGTGGCTGTGGACTACTTTACTAAGTTGGTGGAAACTAGAGCATTGGCGAACATCACAGCTAACAAAGTGATCTCTTTCTTAAGAAAGAATGTGATTTGCCGACTCAGAGTACTTAGGATACTGATCACTGATAATGGAACCCAGTTCGACAACCAAAAGATGAGGGAACAATGTGAAAGGTTGCATATTAACCTCAAGTTCTTTTCAGTATCACACCCCTAGATGCAAGCTCTTGATTTGAACAACCAAGCCCCCAAATGCATGGCAAATGCCTCCTTTTATGGGCCAAAATTTGGAACTATTGATTTGATGACTAATTGTTGAGTGGATGACCAACTATTGACTTGGTTAAAATCCTTATCTTCTTATCTGAATAAAACGTCATTGTTAGAATCAAAACTGGATCCACCTATACTTATGAAAGTTATAGGAAATTGTCTTAGCTTTCCAAAAAAAAATTGAGGTCATTTGGACTTCTAGAACTCGAGATATAGGCTGAACATTGAACAGTGTCTGGGCTGCAGAACAGATTCAGACTTCTCTATTGTTGCTATAATTTGGACTTGAAAACGGCCTTCTTAGATCTTGGCCTCCACATGAAAGTTGTAGGTATATGTCTTACCTAATCTGTGTAAAACTTTGAGGTCATTTAGACATCTAGAACTCAAGATATGACCCAATTACTGAATAGTATTCCAGTTTGGACTACACCAACATCTCTTTTCTAAGTTTGGCCCTCTCTTTGTCCTTTCAATTTCAATACTTAAACTCATCAATCAATTCTTTCATTTATGTGATAGGCCTGCATTTAAGATGAACATTTACCATAAATTAAAGGTATCTTATATTATTAGGTATGTTATTATAAAACATGCTTTAGTTAAGGAGTTATTGATACTTCAAGTGCAAAATGATGATATAAAACCTTGATAAAATGCACTTTTAAGTACTAATCAACATCTAAGACCTATTACTCGAAGGCAGTAATAGGGAATCAATGCTTCATTCCTTAGATCGGTTGTCAGCACCCCCTCCCTTCCTTTTATCTAGCCCTTTTAGTTAGAATCAAGAGTGCTGGAGCGGCCTTATCAGGCTCACACCGTCTATCTAACTCGGGTTACATACCCTGTGTGCAGTCACTCACACCTCTCCTAGATAGCATAGGTAGCAACCTCTACAACATCAAGAGTGTTAGGGCGGCCTTATTAGGTTTACAACATCTATCCAACTTGAGTTGCACACCTTATATGCAATTCGGGACCCACACCTCTCCTAGATAGCACTGGTACCAGCCTCTACAACATCAAGAGTGCTAGGGCGGCCTTATCAGGCTCACATCGTCTATCCAACTCGAGTTACACACCTTGTGTGCGGTACACCTCTCTGAAATAGCATAGGTACCAACATCTACAACATCAAGAAAATCCTAAAACCAGCCCTCTTACAACAACAACACCTCTTATTATTCCAAACTAGGCTACACACCCTGGTGGTATCTAGGGCCCACTTCTCCAGGACTGTAATGAGTGTCCAATATTCCTATAAGGAAGAACTAGGAACAAATCTTGAAGATTCAAACAATGAACTCTTTAGGAACACCATCCCTACTAGTAAGGCCCTAACAAAAGAAGTTTAAAAGACACACTCTATGTTGGGCGAGGACACGTCCATGCCTAGTCCCACGTTGGGTCCAGGGGCAACCACACCCAGCTATCTCCTGGGCTTGGGGCGTGAATTAAGCCCAACATCCTTTAGATTGGGTGTGAAGGTAAAGAGTCACTCTACACTAAGCCCTCCATGTTCGAGCCTGAATTGATAATCATGATGCTCGTCATAATACCATTAAATACGAACAAGAAACCCATGTTTATATTAATTAGATGTGATGGACCGAGTAGTAGAATAATAAATAATATTATTTTACTACTACAAGATTACATCTATATCCCTCCTACGTTGTATAAAGCAAGTCAAGTTAGGTAATACAGAAGGAAGCATGAATAGAAAGGAAAAGTGGGGGGAGAAAAACATTATACTCTGGGACAAAACACATTCAAGGCTTCTTCTTCTTGAATTCTCCATCTTCTTCCTTATTTTCTTTTTTATCTTTGTAATTGCTCATTAATACTTTTATTAATGTCTTTTGTTATATAAAAAATACATGGTACTGACTTGATCTTCGGCGGGTCGCCCATGAACACCCCCAAAGGACTTTGTGCAGGAATTTATTCCAGAAAGAGTTGATATTCCCCTAGAGAAAGATTTGTCCAAGGAAAAGCTTGTGTGGTCTTGAAGTAGAGGTCATTGATTACACCATAGAGGATGTGAGGTCATTCCAAGAAATAATTCACCCTAAAAGATTCCCTTTGATTTTTATAACCCTATCAAGTTGATATTTTTAATCAATTTGTGTATCCACATACTAAAAAGTACTCTCTTACTTTGGTTAAAAGTATTTCCATGTGGAATCAAAGAGATTTAAAAAGATTATATATGTGAGTTTATTAATAGAAAACAGTTCTCCATTTTCATTTTTTTTTCTAGTTTTTACTTTTCAATAGAAAATCAAGAAACATGTTTATTTGTGAAAATGAAGATAAATTTTTACACTGAAAAATTAGGAAATATATCAATATTTTCATAAAAAACCATAATTTATATTGCAAAATATTAATTTTATTTCATTCAAATTAAAAACTATCATGAAATAATTATATTTTCAACTAAAATATTAGACTTGTAATAAAAAATAAATTTAAGATATTGACTAAAATGTAAGAACATAAAAAATAATAATTCACTACCACATTTAACATTTTTATCGACATAATTTTATGTCGGTATTTACACTACCATTCCGTTGGCAAAATTTTTACTGACAGATTCATGTATAAAAATCATCCGTTGCTAAAACAAAAACACTGATGGTCTTACAGATGAAAAATGCGTGCAAAAAAAAATTACTCACTTTAATATACTTATGGAATCATTCTGTCAGTGATTGGTAGTGGCATCTATTGTAATTTTATTCCAACCATTTGTAAAATACCGATGGAATTATTTTGTCAGTGATGTAACAATGTTGTAGTGGCATATAAAGTAAATTGTTTCAAACTCTAAGGAAAATACTGGCGGATTGTGTTTGTCGGTATATCCTTCTGTAATAATTAAAAAATATATAGAACAAATTTATATGTTCAAATAAAAATAAACTAGAACAATGGCGACGCTGGAGGAGAAGGAGGAGGCTGGTCGTTCCCGGTACCAAATGGCCAAAAAAAAGGCGCATACATACCACCCATCTATGATCTCATGTCCATGACCATGCGACGAAGTTCTTCATAATCCGTCGAGAGTCATTCATATTTTTTGGTGAGATAGCTCATATGTTCTTGCAAGGCCGCAAACTCCTGAGACTGGGTACCTGATATCGATTCCGAGCTCCCAATAGTTGAGACACTACGAGCCATCCACAAGCTCTCTGCTGTAATATTGGAGAGTCCATACACCCGATTTCTATCGGGTTCACCATACAATCCTACCCTCATCCATAAATCCATATTAAAATCCAAGTGGGTTAAAGGATCATTCTCGTGTCACTTCCTCAATCGACTGTTATATGTCTCCTAGATATAAAAACTAAAATTATCAAATTCAATTTAAGAAAATAATAACTTATGAAAGAAAATGGTGGATGAACAAACCATAAAATGTTGAGTGCAGTTGTCGATGAAATGTTGCACCCCCTTTTGGCGGTCTTTACTTTGCATATATGTCTCCACAAAAGCTTTATTAAGCTCAGCTCATGTCTAAGAGCTATAGCCTGTAAGAAAAAAATATTACAAGTTAAATATATTTATAAATAACATCAAATTAATTAAAGATAGATGTGATTAAAATTAATCTTACCATTCATTTTGCATGCGAAACGAAAGGAACGGAACTGTCGGTGTGTGTGGTAACCAAGCCATGAATTTGCCTGCTCTAGTTCCCCGGACTGGACTGCAAACGTCATTTGAAATGCTTGGATGTCACATGCTGAATATATTCTACCTATATATCCTCTAAGATGTATGGCAGCTTAAAATCCTTATAAACTGTCATGTCATTCCAACTTGGTAGAGCGTTTTCTCTGGCATATTTTTTAGCTTTTTTTTACGTCTCATACCAAAAATTACGCAACCTACATGATACAAATGTCTTCTATATGAGTCAATGACAACTGAAATTTTAATATTTAAAATAAAAAATAATTATCATATTATTTTCGTTGTTATCTAGTTGCAGCGTGATTCACCCAAACCTTCTTCACAACATTGTCATTTTCTCCATCCCACCCAAATTTACCCTTGCAATAACAATTTATAAAAAAATAAATCAATAATCTAAATAAATTAAATGAATTTACATAAAAAATAATTAAAATTTAAGTTAACATTGACCTTAAATCTTGTAAACCATGCATCGACATGAGGTTTCCAATCAGAATATTTGAAAACCTGACTCCATTGAAACAATAAAATCTCCATTAATGATTTATTAGTTGTTCATAAATTGTTAAACACAAACTAGCTCAAAGTAAAACAAACTTTTATTGAAAGGTCGTTCTTCCAATGCGCCTCGTACTTATGGGTGAATGGATCCCGCTATGAAGGGACATCGCCTCTATGTTGTGGAACAACACTCGAAGAGGCCACGTCATGAGTCGACGCAGGTGCCTTTTCTTAGTCGGCATCTAATGACATGTTATTGTCATCATCGTTGCTATAAGAACTAGCTGTGATCATGTGCTCACGACATACAATTGATTTTTCTCTATGCATCTACACAAAGTTGATGAATATTTACATAATTAATTTTGATTTTTTAAAAAAACATTTCATCAGCACCTCCTTTATACTATAAATTACCCAGATTTTTCAATCCTGCAAATACACAAAATATATGTCACAAACCAGTTGATTTTATTTTATTTTTACCAACAATTTTGGATTATTCAATTTTATCTCATTTTCAATGTGATAATATTTTTAATCCTAAATTACAAGAATTTTTTGTAATTGAATTTAATCCTATATATTCAATTAACATTTATACTACAAATTTGACAATAACAATTAAAATTCAACAAAACAATAAAACAATATTGCAATGTAAACAATAAAATAGAAAAAAAAATTAATCATATATATTCAATTAACATTTATACTACAAATTTAACAATAACAATTAAAATTCAACAAACACAATAAAACATTACTGCAATGTAGACAATAAAATAGAAAAAAAAAATTAATCCTATATATTCAATTAACATTTATACTACAAATTTAACAATAAAAATTAGAATTCAACATACACAATAAAATATTATTGCAATGTAAACAATAAAATAGACAAAAAAACAAAAACAAATATAAGCCTTAGGAATGAAAAATGCTTACCTTAATGGCGTACTTAGTTTCAGAGTTTATATAAGTGTGATACAAAAAAAAAATACATTGTTAATAAACCAAAGAAAAGAAGAAAAATAAGAAGAAAAAAAACACATCAAAAGACTTACCATATATGCTTGTTGATTGTGTTGAGAGGAAAAACCTTACATTCTACTTGAAGATGTTGAGAGAGGAGAGGATTGAGTTAGTGAGAGTAGAGAGAATAGAGTGAGAATTGAGAGAATTTTGAGACAATGAGAGTTTGTGAGAGAATGAGAGAATTGAGAAAATGAAGTTCTGGTGTCCTTACTAGGTTTTTATACCTCGTTTTTACTGACAGGATCATCTATGGTATATAAAATAATTTTATTTTTAATTGATCAATTGGTGATTCCTTCGGTAAATTTAACTTAAAATTTTCAAAAAAAATCATTCAAATTTTTAGCAGTCCGTCCATAATTGTTTTAGTAAGAAAGTAAATAGTACACATTCAGAGATGCATTAATTAACAAGGCATTGGAATTCACAGTCTATCGGTAATTCCCTTAGAAACTTGACACTTACTTAGTGAACTTTAATCTCCATCATCGACATAAGAAGGGGAATAGTTTCCTTCACCTCTAGAATACACCGACGGACAAGATCCATCGATGTACTGCATAGTGAACATGGTCAGGGAGAGAGGAACAATTCCCTTCGCCTCTAGAATACACTGACAGACACAAACCTACAAACACAAGGCATTGGAATTCACAGTCTATCAGTAATTCCCTTAGGAACTTGACATTAACTTAGTGAACTTTAATTGCTATCAGTAACATGAGAAGGGGAACAATTTTCTTCACCTCTAGAATACACCGATGAAAAAGATCCTTCGATGTTTTGGACAATATTTCTCTTTGTGTTATTGACTATGAACAGTGCTAGAGGGAGGGGAACAGTTCTCTTCACCTTTGGAATACATCGACAGACACAAACCATCGGTGTTTGCATCGATATGTTGCACAGTGAACAATGCCAGGGGGAGGGGAACATTTTCCTTCGCCTTTGGAATACACCAACAAACACAAACCATCGGTGTACGACATAATGAATAGTGCCAGGAAAAGGGAAACAATTCCCTTCGCCTCTGGAATACACCAACGGTTTGTGCCCCGTTAGTGTTTCCATCGGTGTACTGCATATTGAACAGTGTTATAGAGAAGGAACAATTCCCTTCACCTCTAGAATACACCGACAGACATAAATCGTCGGTGTTTCCATTAGTGACTGCATAATGAATGATGTTAAATAGTTTATGTATTCCCTATCTATCCATCATGCAAATACTGAAATTGAAAGTTGATCGCACAACACAATAACAGAAGTTCACATAACAATAATAAAATAAATACTTCTTTGTTGAGAATTTCGTCAATAAGTTCTCTTTTAGCCTACTCCCTTTAAGTAAAATGCTTCTCTTTCATTCAACAATTCTGTCATAACCGGCCTCACTAAAACCATAATCCAACTTGATGGTAAACACATGTGCAACGAACAATAATTTATTATGATTTGTGCAGCCATCCCATAATGGTTCATCAGAATCTTTCAGAAGATCAAAAAACCTAGCAGTGTCTGCATTAGGTTTTTCATTTATGATTAGACATTGACCAGCATGATCCTGATTCATTCTCATTACATCAATAATCATAGTCCTATAAAGATTATTGTTGTCAGTTTCAACTCCATGCACGTTGTAGCACTAAAAGTTGACTCAACCATCTTTTCTACCATGGTCTCGTGAGAAACAAATGGTTATCTGTGTGCATACCAACATAGGTATTCCTCCATGAACCCTTTGTGTAGAAGATGCATCGTTACAATATCTAGATTGAAAAACAATTTATTCTTACATCTCTTACATAGACACCTAAACTGCTTTCACTAATATTTTTCAGAATAGATGTTGTGTAATTAATAAAACTCTGAATCCCATTACAACAATACATCATCCGTAATTTTTAGGGTGAATCTCGATATATCTATGAACGATTATCCATGACTTCTATCGAACCTATATATATATATATATATATATATATATATATATATATCAAATAATGATGACAACAATATGTATTAATTAACTACATTAAGTAAATAATCAACCTAGTTTCATACTTCTTTTAATTCATTATCAATTATCTATGTACATACAAATTTGTGCACATTAATTTGCAGAAATTACAACTCGGCAATATAATTGACAAAATATAAAACAGGCCAATAAGCCATTATTTATATCATCACATCACATCTAAGTCGGTAATTCAATATAAGTTTCAACAATTTACAAGCAAATATAATTTTATAAAATCTAAAACAAACCGCAACATGTACAAAATCATATATCCATACAATAAGTTTGTTTGAGAAAAAACAATAAAACAAGTAAACACCCAAACAAAATACATATACTAAAAAATATGCAATAAAGAAATTGACATTTCAAAATTGTGTTCAAATTTTATAAAAAAAATTAGATTTACTTACTTAAAATGAAAAATCCACAATAAAAGTGCTACTGTGACTAGAAAGGTCGAGGAATGATGAGTTGTGTTGAGATTGGAAAATGGGGAGGGGGATCTGGTTGTTAGTTGTAGATTGGGGAGGGGGGTTTGTTTAGTTGCAGAGGAGAAGAAGGAGAAATAAAGGAAGGGAGGGACGACGATCAGGTCATACATTAACTATTACTGATGAAATTACTGACGAAATATTTATGTTTGTCAATCTATTGGCAATTCTATCAGTATAAGTGACACATCACTGTACAATTTTCCCTATTTGAATCCAACTGTAATTCCATCGATAAAAGCATCCACAAAAAATTACATGTCATCATACTTTGTTATTTTTTAAAATTTCTTTTATTATAACTAGGATTCCATCGGTATTTATCGATAGAAATATTTCATTGGTAAATACTGATAGAGTTAATAATGGAATCAATTTGATCGGTAAATATTATTTCAAGATATGGACAGATTTTTTTTGTTCATGATTTCATTTGTATTCGTGGATTTATGGTGTCAAACTATACAAGTATTGCTATAAAGCGTTTGCTATATTTCTGAAAGACCTCCTACTCTTATACAAGTTGAATCCAAAACAATAAAGTGAAAAGGATACTCATTTATCAATTAACTACACATGTCAAACTTTAATATTGTTTTTCTTTTTATTAATTTAACTCACAATCAATCACATCTTCAAATCAACTTACACGTCAACAAAGCTAAATTTTGTTGAACGGTCTAGCTATTTTTCTAAACAATAGAAACAAATTTAACCTAACCCCGATGATATATATATATAATTTAACGAGGGTATGTTCTCCATCGTAAATTAAAATAAGATTTAGTTTGATGTCATGACTGATCGTGATTTGTTGGTTATATAAACTAAGTACTTAATTTACGAGTAGATTTTGCATGAAGTCGGTCAAAAAAATATATAAAGTAATGAGCGATGAGCTCAGTGCAATTAAAGTAAGATTAACATATGGGTAGGAGAGCAAGGGGATTAAGATTGTATTATCTTCAAGAGGTGCTCATAATTAAGTAGAATATATAGCACCGATTACACACAAAAAAGCAAATTTTTTATCACAAAGTTTCTTTGAAGATGAAAAGAAGAAAAATTAAGAAGTTGGTGCTAACCTAAGTTTTATCACATTGGTGATAAAATATTGTGAGTGCTCCTGCATATGATGATGCCAAACACATGGCTGGTGTTTAACGCAGCCGATGTGGTGACCCCTACGATTGTCGATTGTGATGTGTAGTGGACTTGGCAGGCAGGGACCATAACCCATCAACTAGTTTGGTTCTTGTTCCAGAATTGTGAAAAGGGCTGATATTTAGAAGGTATTTGGAACTTGTTTGAAATCATGTTTTTTTAAATTATTAATTTTTATTTAAGATGAATTTTTTTAATGTTTTTTAAGTTATTTTAATATATTTCTAAATAAAAAATATTTTAAATTTTATTACTACCACAATTCCAAACAAAACAGGATTGAAGTGAACAAAGATTTCAGAGAAGGAGAGCATGAGATATTGAGATAGTTGTCGCATGCACCTAATTGCTTCTATAGTTTGCATTCCAAGCACCATGATTCTATGTGATTTTTGCACGAGATTCTTTCATGGAAGAAGGAATATTGGCCGGGCTGGGCTCTACAAGTTGCTTGTCTACTCATAATCTCAATTTATATGCATTGCAAGCATTTTTATAGATTAGATAGAGTCTAAGAAAGGTTACCGAAGAAGCTCAGACGAATCTAATACGAAGTCTGATGATGAGAACGTTGATAATAATATAAGATTTAATCATTCAATCAAGTTTAAATTTGTTCAGATGATTTTACAAGCTAAGTTCTTACTAGAGATCTGCTTTATTGATCATTGGAATCTTCTAAAATTAGATCTAGATTTTTAATTGTTTTTCCAGTTAATTTTAAATTTTAATTATTATTATTTTTATCTAGCTTGTGTTTCTTGTTTAAATATGTTTTATACTTTATTTAGGGTGTTTATTTCTTAAAAAATAGCTTTCAGGAAATCATTTTCCAAACTTTTTTGTGTTTATTTGCTATTAAAAAAGTTGATCAACGGAAAATACTTTCTAATCAAATAAAAATTTGGCTTTATTTTCAGGAAAATGTTTTTCTTTTATTTTGGACGGAAAACACTTTTTAAAAGTTGTGAAAATTTTAGAAATGTCATATTATTTACTGATTACATCAAATTTAATCATCAAATTTTTTATTGCTATATATATTTTGTTTTGAATATTTATTTTTCAATTTCATCTCTTAGAATTTAATTTTTATATTAACTTTGATCCTTCTATTTATAATTATTATTTTACTTTTTTATATTATTTTCTTATTGAAATTTTTTATCAATCAAATTTGATCCACATTCTTTTGATTGTTACTTATTTTATTTGAAATAATTTATGAAATATTAATTATTATTATTATTTTAATTTCTTCATCTTTCAATTTTTTTTATTTTTTAGATTTGATCTCTATTATTTTGATTATTATTTATTTTATTTGAGATAATTTATGAAATTATATATTTTTTTCAATTTCATTCTCATTTAAATTTTTTAATTTGTAAAATTTATTCTTCATTATTTTAATAAACTTGAAAAAATAAAATATTAATAAATTATTTTCCAGCTCATTTTTCATAACATAACAAAATATTGAAAAGTATTTTTCAATTTATTTTTTATTATACTATCAAACATTAAAAAATAATTTATTTTTTTAGAATTTACTGTCTTAAAATTTATTTTTAAAAAAAAACTATTTTTCAATAAATAAATAGACTTTAAACAGTTATAGTGCTCTTTTAAGGAACTCTCTCTATTCCTCATTAGCATTTTGTGAGTGTTGTAACTTTAAAACTTAAGAAGCTAGTAAATCTCTACGTTCTCTATCTTCTTTATTCTTAAGAAGAGCGCTTCTCTTCTATTAAGGTATTATAGGGCTTTTTTCCATCTTTACAGCCCATATATAATCTTTAAACACGACTTTTTCAAAAAATAAAAAACAGAAACTAATTTTTGTAATGCCAACATAAATGACTTACTGTTTATTAAACTAAAACTAATTTTTGGCCGGCTTAATAGAGAGAAAAACAAAACTGTGTTATTTTAATATTTAAGTTAATTTACTAAATACTTTTCTAATATTAAAAGAATTTTCCCTTGTCTGGAAGCCTCAACACGATAGAGAAATAAAGTTTTTATTTAAATAATTTATTATCATCCATCGTATTCTGTGGGCAGAATCTAATAGCGCCACTCAAATTAAAGTAATAATGGGTATAATTGTACGATTTTAAACTCCGCGAGACTTGGCTTGAAATAAAATCTTAATAGTTAGAGGACTGAACTGAAAAATCTAATCGGTTTCTCTTAAAGTGCCCGCCGGTTTAGTTATGCAACTTTGAGGATGAGGGGAGATGGCACAATGGCCATCAAAACAAAGGATCTGAAAAGAAGAAGTCAGATTTGTGGATGACATTTGAAAGGGTCCCACATAGAAATGAAAGTGCTAAAATAAATAAATAAAGAGGTATAGTCTCATCGGGAAGGATTGCAACATATCAGAATTCTAATGTGAATTGTCAGTGCAGTCAAAATTAAAACAAAATATTAATATTTTATTTTTATTTTAAGTTATATATTTGGTTTTTTTTATGCCTTTCTGGATTTTTTTTTTGTTTTTTTCTTTTAACAAAATTTTTTTGTTTAATTTAGTTTGTTAATGTTAAATATTTTTTAGTTATCAAATTTTCATGACTTTTTCGAGTTTAACAGGTTAACCTGATTTGACAAGTTAATCCATAATTTTTTTTTGCTTTTTTTTTTCTAATTAATATTTTTTTTAGTTTAGTTTAGTTTGTTAATGTTAAATTTCTTTATATTTAGTTATCATACTTTCATGACACATATTCTAGGTTTCACGGGTGAACCCAGTTAATTCTGGGTTGACCTATCATTTTTTTTTCATCATTTTTTTTTGTTTAATTTAGTTTGATAATGTTAATTTTTTTTTATTTAGTTATCAGACTTTCATTATATAGATCTTGGGTTTAACGGGTTAACATAGTTTGACGAGTGAACTTGGATTTTTTTTTCTTTTTAATTAATTTTTTTCATTTAGTTCAGTTTGTTAACGTTCACTTTTTTTTATTTAGTTACCAGACATTCATGACATGTATCTCGGGTTTAATGGGTTAACCTGGTTTGACGAGTTAACCTGGAGTTTTTTTTTTGCTTTTTTTTTTCTTTTTAATTATTGTTTTCGTTTAGTTTAGTTTGTTAATGTCAAATTTCTTTCTATTTAGTTACCAAACTTTCATGACATGGATTCCGAATTTGACGGGTTAACCTGGTTTGACGAGTTAGCCTAGTTAATTCTGGGTTAACCCATTAATTTGTTTTTTCCTGTTTAGTTATCAAACTTTCACAACGTGAATCCAAGGTTTGACGAATTAACCTGGTTTAAAGGGTTAACTCAGTTAATTCATTTTTTTTCTTTTTCTTCGTTAGTTTTTTTTTTTTCTGTTGGTTTTTTTTCTTTGTTTTTTTCTTTTTAATTAATCTATTTAATTATCATACTTTTATGACACGACCTTGCAACCAGACTCATATCCAATGTTATTGGGTCTGGTATTACAGCCAAACCCACTTAAATTTGGGTTATGCAAGTTTAATGTTATTATTAATATTATAAATATTACTCTTGGGTCAGGCGTTACAACCAAACCTAAAACTTTTGGATATAACTTTGCAGAAAAACCTAATACTTTTAGATCTTAGCTTTTTTTTAAATGCAAAAAATAGTTGACCCGCAGCATCGTGCGAGTTATGTAACTAGTACCTACTAAAACTGATTAATTTTTGTAGCAGTTGTAGATATTGAATTTTATTTAGAATTTTATTTTTTAACAGTCAAAGGAGTTTCAAACATGAAATTTCATTAATATTTTTTTAATTAATTTCAATTAAAAGAATTTCAAACATGATGTAAAATTCATATAAAAATAAATCAAAGGTTAAAATTTACAATTGTCAAGAGAAAAAAATTAATGTTAAAATTAAAATTTCCAAAATACTTATCTACACATTTTTTTTCTTTTTTCTTTTTTCTTTTGAGTTATTTAAAGAAATAAAATGAATGTGATGAGGGTAATACAGGAAAAAAAAAAGAATTGAATTTCATCATCCAAACATGTGAATTCAATTTATTTATGAATTGAATACTATAATTAAATTCAGTTATAATATATAATTGGTTTCAAGTAAGTTATGAAGGTATGAAAGTAAAAAAAAGATATCAAATCCTAATTTAATATACTAAATAGGAGAAATTAGTGTTAAAACTAATTTCTTCATTTACCCATCACTTTTTTTTAGAAATATTTGAAGTGTAATTCAATTTATTTATCAATTAAATTTAAATTAAACATTATAATTGAATTTAATTATAGTAGATAACTAGTTTCAAATTAACTATTAGGTTTCAATCTTTAAATTTTATTTTCATCATGTTTTACTCTCTAGGTTATGAGATAGAAGAGATAAAGTTGCAAGAAAAGCAAAACAAAGAGAGAAATATACAAGCGGACCATAAAAAATAAAAAAAAAATAAAAAACTCGGTATCTATAAATTCATTTTAAAAAGGAGAGTTCACTAGATGCAATTTTTTTATTTAACTATACTAAAAAAAACATTCAGGGCTAATAAAGGGTTTCTTAATTGAATTTGATTTTTACATTGTTTTAGTGATTAAAACATAATTTTAGTTGAAAATGAGATTTATAAGGTTACTAGAATGTTTTTTGGTGTATTAGGTGAAAAAAAAATGAAAAAATAAATTTGGAAAGGTCAAAAACAAAACATAAGTTTTTTTTATTGGACTAGGCACGGGCTTGTTATTCTAGTGCTAGGCCCTTTTTTTAGATGACCCTTCATTTTTTTTTCTTTTCAATTTTACAATAAATTCTCTTTCAATAAAAAATTTAAATAATTTTTGAAAAGTATTAGAAATGTCATTTTCAAATAAAATTAAAACTTTTTTTTTTCTAATGATGTTAATATTTATGAATAATTATATATGAAACTCAAATAATATATTAACTTATTTTTTCATATAGTCGTATAAAAGTAATTGAAATATTTTTTTTTTTATCCTTGGTTGAAAATTGCTTTACATATCTAGGTTTTATATGAAGAAACACACTTTTGATAAAAAAAGAAAAGGCATTGTTTGGCAAAGTAAAAGGAATATATGAATAACGAAAATGGAGTTGTCTAAAGAATTAAGTAGGGTTATACTCTCTTTTGATTAGTATGATCTTACCTTGCCGGTAGTCGCAGGCTTGCAAAAATATTTGTTCTGACTCCTCAACATAAAATTATTTAAAAAAAAATTTAAATTGAAACGATTCTTTAAAAACTCTACCGTCAGACCCAACCCAAGTTCAATTTATAGGATTAACTTGAAAAAAATAAAAGAAAAAAAACATAAAAAAAACATAAAAAAAACAGAGAATAGATAATCACGTCTGACCAGACCAACCCAAGTTGATAACATTGACATATTGAAATGTGGTATTTGTTATCAATTACATAATCGACAAGAGAAAGAAAATAGAACCCGAGAACAGATGATTTAATAAACTTTTAATGAAAAAAAAATGCTGGAGGAGCAATGCTGCTTAAGTACGTATATATTTTGTATTTGGTTAGTACAACAAATAGTACTCTCCTTATCCCCATCTCTATCTCATATTTATATGCAACCTACCAGAGCGAAAAAGGAAGAAAAAAAACAGGGGATTTTTTAATGAAATGATTTGAATGCTATAAAACAATGGCCAGCAACATTACCAGGAATCGTCGCCCACCGTGTAACCCAGCAGAGAAAAACACTGGGGCTGGTGACTACCCTCTACCCTTAAAACCTAATAAAAAACTTGGGATGCATAATACTCGCTCTCATTGAACACAGGTCTCAAGTCTTCCTTGCACATGAAGTCCAGAGGGAAAGAAACAAGATGCCCCCGCACCGACTGTAATCTCTCCAGTGGATCGGTGTTTTTCATGTCTCCATTTTGGTAAGACTCAAGCTTTTGAGGGGCTATCCCTAAATCGATGGTGGTATGGCCAAGCCTATCCTTCCAGAACGCTGTACTTTGTCTGAGTGCGGCTCTGCATGTGATTACGGGCGGAAAGCAATTGGTTAAGATCATCAGGCAGGGCAAGATAAGTGAAGAAGTATCATACCTGGTGTGTATGAGATCACTTGGCACACAAGAAAAGACATCCTGATAGATCATGGTATTTGTCTGTCAAATGAGTATCACCGATACATGATGTTAGTTTGTAGACCAAATTCGAGGAAAATGCAAAAGCCCATTGGGAAAAACCTCAGGCAAAAGATGCATTGTTTATGCCGTTTAGCATATACGAAATATAGAATATTTATACCACTTGTATTTGGTTGATAAAAAAAATCAGGCAGATTATTTTGGAGCAAATTAAAGTTTTTATGCAGTAGAATATGCGCTATAACTTCATAACTATGCTCTTTTCTTTGCCTGGAACCTTTCAGGATGACACCCATGCCAAAAACATACCACTCTTCCACCGAAGTTTAAAAATCGACCAAGAAAAGAGAGGGCCAGGGTAAGAGGTTCGACAGAGGTCATAGCTTGGTAAAAATTGTAATATATTGGAAACACCATGTCTAACAACAATTCCAATGAGTATATAATAAGATTAAGGGAACAAACACGAGAAGCAAACAGTGACAGTAATTTAGCCATTCAAAGCGCTCCATCTATATCAGCAGATGTAGGAAGCACTTTTTAATGTGAACACAGCCTCTTGACATGTTGATATGTCAGCTGCAAAGAAAATCTATGTAGAAAAAGAATTTTCCTTATTAGCTTTTGTTTAAGAAATTAGAAACTTCATATGACAATGCCTAGTAACTCACACCCTATTAATGCAAGCTTTTGAACTATGCCATCAACGCCTATGGGAAGTCCTCCAGATTCAGCATTTAACATACACAAACAATACACATTGGATATTTGAATGCAAGCAAATTGGTCCACATTGAATCGAAGTTCAGAAAAAGAAAAAGTGCTGTATGAAGTAGTCTTCTAAAATAAAATCATTTCTGTTCTCACCTTTGCAGTTGACATCCATCTGTCTTTGTAAGTCGACTCAATTACTGGGTCAATCACTTTATGGATCTGAAATTAAAAGAAAAGGAATGTGCTGTGTCAGATGGAAAGCAACAGTAATCTATCAGTGATGTGACTTCATAATTGTGGAACAGTCAATATTTTCACTAACCTCTTTGGCATGAAGACCAAGGTGTTCAGACCACAATGAAAGGCGGAGACTAAGAGCAAATTTTCCAGCCTTCCAGGGCTTCCCTCCCATTAATGAATCCACAAATTCCTTGTCTTCGATAAGTACCCCAATCTATTACAAAATTGTACCAAAGAAACAATGTAATAACATTCTTTAATCGTTGAAAGTTTTACAAGCCATATGCTATTCTCATTCCCTTTAACCTGTAATCACTACTCATCATAGATCCAATTTTATCTTTGCAATTTTCCATGTCACAAACAACTGTATAAAGGCCTGGTTAGTTTACTTTGACAGATCATCATTCTTAATTGTATTAGGCACGCATTATCTTTGAGAATCAAAGTTTCAAACAGAAAACCATATAGGAAAACCTGGAATAGACCGATACCTCAGAATCTCGTGACCCAAGCAAACTCCTGTCATTAATATTAGCTGATCCAATCAAGGTTGCACGGTCATCAACTATCATTATTTTACTGTGGACATACACCTGCAGACACAACAAGGATAGATAAGCATTTTGTTCAATACAAAGAAACTCAGTACATAAAATCAATAGAGATTGAGGTGATGGGCTATAAACAGCATTTGTCAAAGGCTGGGGAGAGAACTAATAGACGAAGTAATAAACAGCATGAGATCTATGCATACCTGACTGGTGACCACAGGACCACCATTAAAAAGTTGGCCATAAGATCTAAGGCCATAGAAAGAAATATAATCATGAGTTTTCGGACCAAGAAGATCATATAAGTTGTGCAATACTGAATTTTGTCCTCTGCAAATAGTTCGATATTGCCAATGCATTATGGCTCTGACAGATGCTGCACCACCATCATCTACACCACCCTGTGAGACTAAAACTTGAGCCAACAAAGAGGAGAAAAAAAAAGGGAACATCCAAGTTTCAAATTTCAAGTAATGAACAAAGAATTAGAACCTGGAATCCTGGAAGCAGAGGTATGACAATAATAACCCTGAAACACTTCTTATCATTAAATGCTCGCATAATACGCTGATACAATGCTTCTAACACACGATTCTGTATAATGTCATCTCCTGAAAGACCTGATATGAAAAATTGATTCTGGGAAACCCAGCAATGCAGAAAAAGCCAGGCAAAACAAATAGCTTCAGACTTTTACAATCAGCCTTAACATCAAAATATGAAACTTCCATGCTGATTAGAAAGAAAGCAAAAATAAAGAGCATCTACAGTTGATGAAATAAAATTTTTTACTCATTCACAAAACCATCTTTTAACCAAATTATTAAAAGCTTGAAGTAAACCATTCTTAATGCCTTAGACAAAATTAAAAACTCTTTACAATCATTCAAAAACCACTTCCTTGATTGCCCCTCCAAGCTATTCTTCTGTACAAAGATTCTTTCGTTTTCTCCCTAAGCAGCAATCACTTCATAGCTTCCAAAAATCAATAAACTTCCCCTCAGTCAACCTCTAAAACTGACTGAATTCACTTCCTAAAAACCACTCATTATGCCACAGTATACAGTCTCTACTTTTCCTTTTCTTAGCCTTCCCAGGGCCCAGGCTGATATTAGTGATATCTTTCAGGATGCAGTCTTAGTAAATGTGAATGAGCAAGTTCATAGAGTAAGATAAGAGTATCTAAAATCAATTCCTGACTCTGACATAAACAAATAAAACTGGAATAGAGTGCCTTGGCCATAGCTTAGATGGTGAAGGGTGATACACACAGATGGGTAGTTCAATGATGGGATAGTCCCTGTGCAACCACCAACCCTCCACACTACCGGATAAAGCCTGAACACTTATATTTAGGTCTGATAAAAGTTTCTTATTGCAATTTTTCCCTCTCTAAAAACCATTTCTTTAAATACTTGCTGCACCATTAGCATCGTGTAAAGCCTTGTCATTTCATGCCTTGAACCAAATTCATGCTGCTCTTCCTTGCCAGTGATGCGAGGGAGACAGAGACTGAGCCAATATGACTTAAAAAACTCACTAGGAGTCAATACAATCGTGAGTGGAAAAAAACTGCAGAAAAGCTCAAATTGAGTGTTTCAAAATATATTCCCACCGAGGAAACTATTTTAATTGAGGTGGATATGCTTGTCCTTAAGTTACTTGTTCAAAAGACAGTTGGTTCCATTCACAGAAGGATACAATAAATAATGGGTAACGGTTTATACCTCGATGTAGACAAAGTTCTCCGCTTTCTCGATAAGAGAACAATAAGCACAGTGAATGCTCTCTTCAATTTGGCTTGTTCCAGCAGACCACTGACTCACACTCCTTATGACCTGGAAAACAAAAGAAATCATTGATGACAGAGGATACAGATTAAGTTTTATAGATGATTTATAAACATAACAAGTACTGAATAATCATAGCAACGTTAATGGAAAAAAAAAATCAATTGTGCTGCCTTGAAGAATGTGAAATTGTCACAAATAGAAACATGAAACAAGGCTGACACCATTTCAGATTTTCACGGTTCTTCCCTTTTTTTTTCAATAAATGGACAGACCCTTCAGTTCCTCTAAAATTGCTTTGAATTAAGTAAATTAAAAATTTGAACAAAACACTCTCTAGAGCTAACCAAAAGACGTGCAATGCTCAATCTTCACATAGATCATGAAAAGGTAAGAAATCCAGGCAAACCATGTTAAATATGATCTCCTGTTGGCATGGAGGACTGAGATAATCGGAAGACTCAAGGTGGGTTTCTTACACTTGATTACAAATATAAGAATTGCATAATATATCATGAGCAGTAACCCACCTGACAATGACAAGAGACACGAGAACCAACTTGCCCACTTTCATCCACAGAACCAATCTGATCAACCCTTTCTTGTGATTCCCACCATTCCAAGTCATCAGACGTTTTGGTGCCAGGCTCCGCTGCTAAATCTGGAGACACTTTCACATTAAGATTCAAGGAATCGTGGTCATCAACAAAGCTTGTCATTGGCATGTCTGGAACAACTGGTTCAATTTTGGATTTCCGGAAACCATGTGAGTGGCTTCTGCCAGGGGTAGACTCCAGCCCATTTCGTTTTGGGCCTACACCAGAGCCATCAGACCCATCAGCTTCCTGAGGCAAAAGAAGAGGGATGTCTTGTAAAGATGAACTAGAGGAAAACGAGTCCTGCCTTTTAATGCCTTTTACATTATCTTCAATATCTTTTCTTTCAACTTCCTTCTCTTTGTTTTGCCCCATATAGTGTGGGATAACCATGTGCTGCTGGGGCATAAGTAGAGGAATTGCTTCCTCATATGGAGCTTTATTTCTCTGGAAAAAAGAAAAAGGCGTATTCATGTTAAAATTAAAAGCTTTCCCCAGCCTGCATCACAATCACCATACTAATTGGTGCTAAACTTTTGACCTTGGCATAGTTCCAACGCTGGACAAAGTGCCTAGCTACATCACGACAAGGTGGTCCCCAAAGAGCACAATGGACATCATGCCAAGGCATTCGAGGATATTTGCCACGATCCAATTCATCTTTCATCGCATCTTCCCATGAATTTGGTTCAGATTCCCTGGAAGATGAAGTAAAAATTCATTTCATAAATCCAGCAAATGCAAATTCTGCTTCAAAACAGGTTATTGCAGATTGTTGTAAGATTCCCTCTACTTCAAGAACATAGCATGAACACATTAAGTGGTTATCTATGATTGAGCATTTGTTTGTTTATTAAATTCCAGTAATTATATTTGACTGAGCATTGCGTTTGTGTATGTTAAATTCCAGTGACTTCATTGTGTCAACTTGAAAAATCTTGTAACTACATTTTACAGGATATAATCAGTTAATCAAGCAGCAGAAACCACTGAAACAGCGACACCAGATACAAGATGAGATAAAGAAAATGACCAAAGTAATGAATCATTTATGTAATTATCAATCTCTCAGAATATGTTCATTTAACATTCTAAGAAATCACATTAGAGTAGAGAAAAACAAATTATTTACCTTGGGTTATAATAATCCTTTCCTGGCCATTCTTGAGGAGGGCAGTCGCCCACTCTATGTTCACATGTGTCATAGCGGCCAAAGCACAGGTCCAGTCCTCCAATAAAGCAAACCTGGTGATCCACAATGACAAGCTTTTCATGGTGGGACCTAAACATAACCAAAATATATATCAGAAATTGAAAGGCCCATCCTGATGAAGATAACTCAAAATTTACTTCTGCCCAACACTCTTAAAGCTTGTCCAATAATGCATACCAAAGGTAAACACCTGTTGAAAAGTGGTCAGGAGACCGCAGTACCCTCACATTCTCATGAATACTAAGAAGCTTTCTCTTGCTATACACACTATTTATTTTCAGAGCAAGAGCCACCTCTTTATAGAGAAGAATATATATCTGCAGTGAAAAATTTAGATTACACCACCAGTCATGCATATAAAACCAAAGCAGGTTGAAAGATATCCTGCAAAGAAATCTTGATAAAACTCCATGTCACATACCATTTAAGGGCTTTCCCTAGATTTTTATAACTTTATTTTGACTTGTAAATATACCTCAAGGTTCCTCGGTGCCTAAATTATATTGGGCAATTGCACCATTTAACCTGAAAAAACATATGCCTGTGGGAAAGAAATGTAGTGGAATGCAATGCTTGCAGAAGCTTTCTATATATACTACAAAAGTTCATGCCCCTATTTCCATATAAGATAAGGCATCTAGAGAACATTTGTGCCCATAAAAAAGACTCATGGCCTATCCTCAATTTATCACCTTTAGTCATGCTTTAGAAAAAAAAAAAAACAGCTTCAAAAGTTTAGTGCATATTATATTATAATTATTAATAAAACTAAATATCAAATCAAATAAGTAAGAAAGCATCAAAGCTGGAAAGAACAATAAACAAGCAATTTGCACCTGAATCCCTTGTTTAGCTTTGATTTCCAGCAAAGAATCAAGTCTAGAAGAGGCATGATCACGAAAAGGACGCCTTAGATAAAGTTCTGGGCACAGCCACCACCCACAAATAAATATCTGCAGAGAATTTACATCAATCCAAAAGATACTGTATAAATTAAATCTCAGAATAAATAACAATGAGGAGAGCTGATTCAATGCACTGGAGCTGACCTCAGATTTAGCATCCTCAATTGATGAAGCAATCGCATCAAAAGCTGCCCTACCATCTATAAACCATTGAGCCTGACTACCATCATCAGACAAACCCCTAGGAGGAGCAAAAGAGCCAAAGCGATGAGGATGACACCAACCCTCAGGAGGCCGAAGTCCAGCATCATTAATTGCAGCAACCCAATCTTTAACTCTGGCACCACTTTTAGATCTCAAGTCTATGCTTCTGTTTCCACATGTGACCTTTGAAGTTTCCAATCATCTGTTAGTGAGTGCAATTATCTGATACAATTTCCTCATCACTAGATCATTAATAAACTTACAGTAATGAAGAGGAAAACCCATCACAAATTGAATATATACCACCTAATAACCTGTTGTATCTAAAGGCATCTAGCATGAATTCCCTCTATATTTCTTTGTTTGGTTGTTTACTACACATTTCCTAAAAATACAACCAACGTAATCAGTCAGACTCTGACATGCAGGGAAGGATCATATCACTTTTGAAAATGTAATGGCTATCATCTAGTTTGCCTTGCCATCAACAACCAGCAATATGCTCATAGCTTCTCAGATTACAATGTGCTTGTGTGTGTTTGCATGTGTAACTGATCCTTAATCAAGAAAAGCAGCTGACACCAAATCCAGGATATACCATCATCAGCAAAGTATTGGGATAGGGCTAGTACAAACTAACATCATCAAATTTTAAGATGACTCAAGGTCAAATTGATTGCTTGTACAAAAGCACAATAATGAAAATCCCACAGAAGAAATAAACTGCACACTGCTCACCTTAAAACTGTGCCGCAAGGGATTCCTCTCCTTTATTTCTGCTGCTAATGACACTCGGCCTTCACCACTTCCATCTGAAGTAGGTAATACATCAAAAACAATTATATCCAAAGGTTTGGTAGCAAAAGGATCCGCCAGAAGTGCCAAGAATCCTGGTTTCAAAACAGCCCACACCTGCAGAAAATCATAAAACATGGACAATGTTGTGTGATTCCTCTTGTTGTGGAACCTACAGAAAGTTAGAGCAGTCTATTGTTGGTGTACTATCAAGAAGACCCCAACTAAACCACAAAAGTTGGCATGCATCACCAGGCTAAATCATTGCTGAACTAATCTTTTCTCTTGCCACTACTAGTAATTTCCCTCTTGCAGCTTTATTACGACAAATCATATGCTCTATCTAAATTTTTCCAACAATTATCAAAGTTGAACTACAGCAGCAAGATCCAATAAATGAATTGTAATTTTGTGAATGCTGAATCTTAAAGGAATAGGATTCATAAAGTATAATACATGAGAGACGTAATGCATCATGTTCAGTGCGGACAAAATGAATTAAGGTTATCAAGTTATCTATCAAGCTTTTAGATAACTCAGCAGAATGAAGTAGAAGGATCAGTCGTTTCACCCTGTCTTGTTCAGCAAAGTATTAGGACATGATCATAATTTTTTTATTAGTCATTTCTGCATATATTAACTGGCAAATGTGGCACCCATATTACATTGGAGCTCCATGATGCATGCCCATGCATATAGAAAGTGTGCTTTTATACCAGCCTTCATATTTACCCAACAAACTTGACTTTCTTTTTTAAGAATTTCCTAATCAGGATATAGACCAAAAGTAATTCCAAACTGTACAAGACAAGAAAGGAGAAAACAAGGAAGTAATTACACAAATGCATATGCTTGTGCAAACATTCATTTGCTGTGATAGGTCTCATTTATATGTTCTCAGAAGAAGATTCAGTGTTAAATACTCAAAATATCATTCAACAATGTCAATAAAACCAAATACAATGATGAACCGTACACAGAAACCCTTCATTGTTGCACAACGGTGCACATACACAAAAATGACAAACGCATCTTCAAATCAAAGCCAGGTACAGACCTAGTCTAGGGACAAGATTGCATTACCTTCTGCCAGTTGTCATTACAGCAACTAAAGCAACAGCAAGCACATTTCCTGGAATCATCATTCTTCACTATTTGTGGTAGATGCTTCACCATAACATATTCTTCTTTCAGCTTAGGGCCATATTCTGGTAAAAAGGACAATTTCGAGACCTCCAAAAACTTGCAAACCTACAACAGAAATTGTCTATTGTAAAATGCATCCCAATTAGCCATCAAGAAGCAGTAAAAATTAAAAGAGAGAGAGTATTTAAAATTTCAAAACATTAGGTGTTAAAAACCCAAGACTTTGGAATTATGGGTTGAACTGGAAGCACCAGTAGTTCAAATTCTCTATTATAGGTTCACACGGTTCATCATCACACCACACAAACAGAGCAAGTTCCTGACTGCATAGATATCAATTGATTTGAGTGTAATGGTGTTTCTAAAGGTTGTACAGATGAATGGCAGCCTGACAATTCAAATGATGCGTCACATAGAAATGAACTATAGGCTTGCTGATTAGGGCATACATTGAGCAAGTATGAAAATTGATGCTTCGATGAGATGCCTGGTGCATTGTGTTAGGCTCAAACTACTTGTAACCAATTTAAAAACAGTTTGGAGCTTAATTGATCATTGTCAGATGATAGAATAATAAAAAAGTCCTCAAGTGACATCCAAGAGGAAAAAAGAAAGTTGCCTTCAATGTTTTTTCAGAAGTTTCCACATCTGATATATGTACACACACACACATGCATATATGTATCTAAGCACGAGAGACAAAGAAGAGGGCATGTAGGCACTAAGGTGAATATGCCGAGCAGGCCCTTGCTTTGGAGTTCGAAGTAATGGTAGCTAGTAGAGATGCTGGATTTATCTATCTAAAATTTACATTTTTCTGCAGTCATCACCATATGAAAATTAATCCATGTTATTCACTTTGTTAATTTGAAATAAAGTTTTCACTGACCGCAAACAAATCATGGATATGTATTCCGAATAACACCAGCAACAAAATAAGACAGGTGCCACAAGCTTTTTTAAAAATATTAGAGTCCAAACATACCTCTCGGGAGTTAACAATATCCATGTTCCCTAAAAAGTGATTTAAATATTGTTGCATTGCAACCTTTGCTTCGTCTGACATTGAATGCTGCTTTCCCAATGCTGGACGAATAACTGGTAAAGCAGCACTTGATGGAACATCTCTGAACAGAAAAATCACCTGTAAGAACTATGAGAATTACTGTAGACAAGGACATAATTCATGTTTAATAATTATAAAAAGGTGTAGGTTGTAACCTGTTTTTGGCAATTTCATCATGATGCAATGGAACAGTCTCATCATCAGCATCATCATCATCTTGCACCATGGGCGTATGTTCTCCTATTCCTAGATTTTGAAGCCATTCTTTAACCTTTAATATAATTTTTCAATGAAAACCACATCAAAACCACACCTTCGCATATAAAGTCATATTAACAACATAACAATCTCAAAGCATTCAGTTATACAAAAACTAAACCAATGTGATCCACCACACACAGAGACACACCTGTTCTTGCTTCTCCTGAATTTCCTCGATAAACAATCGTTTCTTCAATGCAAAATGTAAATAAAACACTTGAGCTGCTTTCTTCAATAGTGTCCACTTGAACTAAACTCACCAAAATAAAATTACACGTTAAGAATCTTACATTTATACGCCCCTACTAATTCCAGAAAAAAAAAAAAAAAAAAACTCGTACTTGAATAATTCTCCACAAATTAGAGGAACCAATAATAATTAAATATTCTCCGCAAATTAGAGGATTCAATAATATATTTAAATATGTAATATATCTTAGGTTAATAGAATCTAAGCTTCAAATTTTACTTTTCAACTAGCTTTTATGATCATCCAAACACGGCCTAACATTCAATTTCAAATTCAAATTGAATATTCAAAATTCAGAAACCTAAAAAACAAAATCGAGTCAAAATTTAGTTAACCGATCGCGTATCTGTACCTGTTTGTATTGAACTTCGATAGTGTAAGATAATTGAACAGGACTAATATCGCTGAGGTCGGGTCTAGAAACGGAAACGATTGTGCCTTTCGGTAATTCATCAAAAATCCGACAGGATTCCGGTGTCGAACCTTGACGGAAAGAGAAGAAGGACGATATTATTGATGATGATTGTGGTTGTAACGGCGTTGATGGCTCTGATTGCATTTTTACGTATCGGGGACCACCACCACCACCTCCGACACTTCCACCTCCCATTAATTGCTCTGATGATGCCATTGATTTTGACTTAATTTAAATTAGTAATTTTTCTCATATAAAAAAATGAGAACTGGCGACTTTTCTTTTTTTGGTTTAGATCTGAGTTAAATTTTCTTGTTGAGAGAAAGGGAGAGGCGGTAGAAAGCTTGGAATGGTTGGTTTGGGGTTTAAATAAGTGAGAGAGGGCCATCGAGATTCGCGAACCCACGTGGTCAGATCTGGAGGCGTTCAAAAGGTGGGTTTTTTTGGGAAATGTGGGTTAACGGATTGTCCGAACAAGAACAGATGGCTCTTCTTGCACTTTATGAAGAAGCATGTAAATGCTATTGGTTGTGATTTTTATACGTGTTGAAACTTGGAAGCTGGGAGAAAAATTCGCTGGCAAATCGGTACCGACATGGCATGTTAGAATATTTTTGGTAATGCGGTGTGACAAGATTTAAAAATAAAAAATAAAAAAAATTATTTTAAATTATTTTAATATTCTGAAATTAAAAATAAATCTTAAAAATAAAAAAATTATTTTAATATATTTTCAGATGAAAAAAAAAACTACTATAATAATAATAAACACTATTTTAACTATTGGTGAAAATAAACTAGTACATTAGGAATTTAAGTTAAGTTTTAAGAAATATGATTGTGTTATGAATATGTTTTTATATATAAATTTTTAAAAGGGAAATTATATCTAGTCTTGCTCTTTTTTTTTTAATTTATCTTTATGATTTGAAAAATAACATCTTTATATCTTTGATTAACTCAAGAATTAAAATAATAAAAATAAATAAATTTATTCTTCAGTAGTTTGTGGAAAAGGGCTATTGTATATTGTAAAAAAGGATCAGGAGCTCGCAACAATGCAAACTGCCAATGGAGGAGAAATTTCTGCAGGAAAACACGATATGCAGTGGCGTAAATGAGAATAAGTACAACATTACCACCTGCAAATATATCTAAGAAGATATATTCTGCTTCCCCAACTGGAACACGGCTGAATCCTCGCCTGCAAGTGGCGGAGGGGCAGAGGTACCACCCAATTCCTGGCCAGGCAACTCATGGCCTGTACAAATTCTAAACGCAGGAACCCTAGCCAACAATTCCTTGACTGTTACAGCAGCACAGGGAACGGCATAAGGATCTCCAGGTCCATTGCTGAAAAGAATTCCGTCTGGTTTCATCTTTAGAGTTTCTGATGGTGGCCGATTTGAAGGCACCACAGTGATTTTACAGCCATATGATGCTACGCGTCTGATTAAATCACTGGCTTTGATACCGCGTGATGCTGCGGGTAATTTTTTTTATAAAAAAAATTAAAAAAATAAAAATTTAAAAATTTTTGGTTTTTCTGCAAAGTTATACCAAAAAATCTTGAGTTTGACTGCAACGTTTGACCTAAGAGTAATATTAATAATAAAATTAAACTTACATGACCCAAGTTTAAGTAATCTTGGATGTGGGTCTGGCTATAAAGTCGTGTCATAAAAGTGTGATAATTAAATAGATTAATTAAAAAAAACAAAAAAAATCAACAAAAAGAAAAAACTAATGAAGAAAAAAAAAAGAAATTGAATTAATTGGGTTAACTCTTTAAACCAGGTTATCCCGTAAAACCTGGGATTTGCGTCATGAAAATTTGATAACTAAATAGAAAAATAAATGACAGGTTTACCCCGAATTAACCAGGTTAACCTATCAAACCAAGTTAACCCGTCAAGCCCATGATACGTGTCATGAAAGTTTGATAATTAAATAGAAAGAAAATTAACTTTAACAAACTAAACTAAATGAAAAAAATAACTCGTCAAATCAGGTTAACCTATCAAACTCGAGATTCGTATCATGAAAATATGATAACTAAATAAAAAAAATTAACATTAACAAACTAAATCAAACAAAAAAAATTCATTAAAAAAATTAAAAAGAAAAAACAAAAGAAAAAAACAGTCATATAATATAATACAATATAATAATAATTATAATGAAAAAACATGGGGAAAGCTAAAGCTAAAGCTAAATTCTCAACCAACTCAATATTAAAAAAATAAATTTAACAAAGATAATTTAAAAAATAAACATGTGGGGGAAACACTGCAGCCAAACAAAAATCATGTAAGGGAAACACTTTAGTAATCCATAGTGTTTTTTTTAAAAAAAAAAGAAGCTACAAAGCTAACCAGCTTAATATATATATAAAAAAACCGAGATCCGTGTAATGAAAGTATGATAACTAAATTAAATTTTTTTCACATTAACAAACTAAATTAAACAAAAAAAAATCATTAAAAAAAACACAAAGAAAAAAGCAAAAAAAAAAAACAAAAACGAAAAAAAAAAAAAACAAAAACGAAAAAAAAAAGTCAAGTGTTTCACTATGTGCGCAGTGATACATTATATGTAAAAAACAGAAGAAACAAAAGCGAGGAAAAAAAAACAAAGCTGTTAAAGTGGAAAAACCCACGCGTTAAAAAAAACATGTAAAAAAACACAAAAACAAAAAAAACAAAAAAAACAAAAGAAGGAAAAACTACTACAAAAAAAAAACCAAAAAAAAAAAAAAAAACAGACTATGGACTATATTGTGCAGTCCACAATAAAAGGCTTAAAAAGGAAAAGGAAAAATAAGAAAACAAAACAAAGGCATACGCCACGGGTTATTTTTTTTTCTTACATAAAAAATATCAAAAAATACTAAGATCTAAGAGTATTATGTCTTTTTGCAAAGATATACTCAAGAGCCTTTGGTCTAGCTGCAACGCTTGACCCAAGATTAATATTTATAATAATATTAAACTTATATGACTCAAGTTTAAGTGAGTTTGGTTGTAACACCAGACCCAAGAGCCTTGAATGTGGGTCTGGTTGCAAGGTCATGTCATAAAAGTGTGATAATTAAAAAGAAAAAAAAATCACATGAAGAAAAAAACTAATGAAGAAAAAGAAAAAAAAATTAAATTAACTAGGTTAACCTTTCAAACCAGGATAACCCGTCAAACATTAGATTCGCGTCATGAAAGTTTAATAACTAAATAGAAAAAAAAAATTGACGGGAGAACCCGTAATTAACTGGGTTAACATGTCAAGCTTGGAATACATGTCATGAAAGTCTAATAATTAAATAGAAAGAAATTTAACATTAACAAACTAAACTAAATAAAAAAAATTAATTAAAAAGAAAAAAAGCAAAAAAATAAAAATATCTAGTTAACTCGTCAAACCAGGTTAACACGTCAAACTTGAGATCAATTAACAAACTAAATTAAACGAAAAAAATTAAAAGGAAAAAAAAACTAAGAAAGAAGCAAAAAAAACCCATAAAGGCATAAAAAACCAAAACAAATACAAAAAAAAAAACGAAAAATAATAATAATTATTATTATATATAATTATAATTAAAAGGCGTGGAGAAGCTATAGTGCTTTCCCCACGCCTTTTAGAGTTCTTTAATGTTTGATCCCAAAATCATATGCAATTCAATCCATTGGTAAGAATTAAAAACAAAAGGACCAATATATAAACGAAGATTTTCATTTTCATTTTCATTTTCATTTTTATTTTCATTTTATGCCTTCTCATTTGTTCCATCTAACTAATTCTAAAGATTTCCTTTTTATAAATACAAATATAATTATGAGGGCTAGCTTAACTGGTCAGATTTTAATTTATTTTTTTTAATTATCATATATTTGAGTCTCTTCAGGGCCATTAAAAACTTGTATGATCATTAATTTTAGTACCCGTAGAATTAATTGAGATACACGCAAGCTGATCCGAACACACACACACACACACACACACATATATATATATATATATATATATATATATATATATAATGCTTTAATGAAATTAATGTAATTTGTTTAATTTGTTTATATAAACAAATTACATTAATTTCATTAAAGTATTGTAAAATTAAAAAAAAAACATGTAAAAAATTAATTATTATTTAAAAATAAAACTAAACCAAATAATAGTTCAAGAAACTAGTAACAAATAGAAACTGACTATATACAGCTCAGTCGTGTCATTGTTCGAGCCCGTTTGGCTAAGCGTTTGCGGCAGCGTTTTTATTTAACAGTACCAACATATTGTTTGGTTACAAAATAAGTTGCAATTTTCATGCATGGACCCCACTTTTATTTGCGTTCAAAACTCAATTTTGCTGAAGCAAAAATTAGATGCTTTTCGTTTCCTATTCATGCAACTGTGTTTATAAACACAGTATAAAATTGATCCCATCTTCCTTCCTTGACCAGTGCTTCGGGTATGGGTGGATTTTGTCCAGATGAGAAAACCATGAGGGCTATTCTTACCTGGGCGTGCCGCTGCTGGAGGCGTAGAGGGAGACAGCTGGGCTGGCCTGCTGAAACCATTTTCCTTCTGTACAATCACGATGGCTGTTCTTAACAGTTTTCCTTTTGTTCTTCCCCTAGTCTTCATAATTGTTGCTGCACTTGAAGATGATGATGACGGTGATGGAGGGTTGGCCTACTGAAACCATTTTCTTTTCTTCTGTTTTTCCTTTGTTCTTCCCCTAGTCTTTTAGGTGCTCTCCTTGTCTGCGTGGAGAGTGAATTAATTCACTCTCTACAAAAATTCACTCTCCACTGTTATGAACAGTGGAGAGTGAATTATTTAATATTTAATTGTGTTTTATTAAAAAAAAAATTAGTGTTTAATATTATTTAATAACACTACACAAATTAGAAGAAGATTACATGATAGCGTGATATTTGCAGAATTTGATCGTAATTTTAATTTTGTTTCTAATGATATTTTACCTGATTTTGTTGCACGCTCAAAAAACCATGGAAACGGTAGGTCTTGTCCGATAAATTTCGTACGTAGTGAAATTATAAATAATTTAATGAAACAATAAAAAATATTTTATATAAAGTATTATTTATTTTATGACATAATAGTAATAGTTAAATCGATAATATTTAAATTAAAAACCATCAATATTAATATATATATTTTTAAATTATTTTATAACCTCAATTTCAAAAGTACTATTAACCAAACATATTAAACTACTTTTTATTCAACCTCAATTTCAAACACAGTTTTAACCAAACACCAATTTTTTCAAACCAACCTCAACTAAAAATACTTTTTATAAAACAACTTTTTTCAAATCACAACCATAACAACTACCGCAATACCAAACACACTTTTTATTACCTATTTTTCGTAACGCGTCGCATGGCTATGCTCATTGCTTTGAATCTAACCAAGACAACATGATGTAAATCCCTACTACAATATTGTCAGGAGATGTAATTATTGTAACCATGTTTGTTGGCTGGGAAACCATTAATGATATATGTGAACGTGAGAATAGTTCAAGACGATCGTTACCTTCATCTTTCGAACCAGGAATACATGGATGTATATAAATAAATAAATAAAAACTGTCAGGCAAATTAAGAATGTCTCTGGACATATATCATTTTCCAGTATAATTCCTATTTTACTCTGAAAAACAACTAATGGTTTTGTTATTAAGAGTAATTTGATTTTTTTACATGATTTATTAATCATTATCAAATTAAGTAGAGATATATTTTTTTTTCACTTTTTCTAAATACACTAGAATGACTAAATTATCATTAAAATAAAATAAAAATCAAAACTAGTGACTTTTCACTTTTAAAAGTACAGTAAAATAATTATATGACCTTGAAAAACATTTTTTTTTAACTGGGGTATAAAAATTATTTTCGTGTTTTCATTATAGTTTTTTGTTATAACAAAGTTGAGTGAAAGTAATTTAGATCATTTTTGTTTGTTAGAAAATAGCTTTTATAGAAAGTGAAGGAAAGTATTTTATTATGTTTGATAGTGTCATAAAAAAAGAGTTAGAAATATTTTTTAATATTTAACTATGAAGTGAAAATATGGTGACACATTATACTCACCCAAGTTAACTTGTGAAATTTATAGTCTAGACAATGGACTTGACCACAATGAGTTAACCCAGTTAAAACAATATGTGTCTTTTTTTTTTTCTTTCTATTATCCTATTCTCGATTGGCCTTGACTGATTTTTAATTGACCTCTGGTTATATTAAATATGGATAAATTGAAGAGTTGTAAAAAAATTAGAGATAAAATTTAAGAAATAAATAAATATTGAATGATAAACTTGAAACAACATAAGCAAAAAGAAAAGAAAAAAAATAAGAAAATCCGGATGAATCTCTTAAACCTGAGTTAGTTTTTTAAACCTGTAACCCGTAAAATTCTAGACTCAGATTCAACCAAAAAGCTTAATTCACAATAAATTTAATGTTGAAAAATAAAATAAAAAAATATTTAAATCTAAAATTTTTACCAAATTAAAATAAATAGCAATAAAAAAAATAACAATTAAATTTGATATAAGAATGAAATGAAATCAAATCTCGAGAAATAAAATTAAAAAATAAATTCTATCAAGAAAAAGTCAAAGCAAAACAAATAAAAATCAGAAGAACATTGACCAAATCTGATGACAAAAACAAATTTGAGGGTTTCTTTAAAAGTTTGAAGGTTTAAGCATGAAAATAAAAGGAAAGAGAGAGAAGGGGGGGGGGACACATAGCGCCACATCGGAGGTCTGTACACCACACGCACTACCAATGGATGGTAAGGCCGCCAAGCACCTCGAAAGCTATCGTTTGGTCGCCAAACATCTCCTCACTTGCTGCTCGAATAGCGTGGAGGCATTGCATGTGCATGTGCCAACCAAATTTGTAAAAAAACTAATATTTTATATTTATTAAAAAGCACCCACATTTATTTTATAAAAAGTGGTTTCCTAACAATCATTTTTCAAATTTTTTTATGTTTGTACCATCAAAAAAGTTGGTTAACATTAAGCACTTTCCAACCAAAAGAAAAATTAGTTTTGTTTTCGGGTAAATATTTTATTTTAGGTGGAATGTACTTTATTTCAAAAAAATTCAAAAATATCTTGTTATTTATTGATTATATCAAATTTGATCATAAAAATTTTTATTGTTGTATATTTTGTTTTGAATCTTTTTTTTTTCCATCCCTTAGAATTTGACATAATTTTATTTTTATATCAATTTTAGTCCTTATTTTTTTATTGTTATTTGTTTTTTCTTATATTTTTTTTATTGAAATTTTTTTATCAATCATATTCAATTCTTATTTTTTTTTATTATTTATTTTATTTGAAATAATTTATGAAATTGGAACTTCTTTTCAATTTAATCTTTTTTTTCAACTTTTTTACCCGTTAGACTGATATCTATTATTGTGATTGCTATTTATATTTATTTAAAATGATTTATGAGATTGATTTTTTTTTTTCAATTCAATCTTCCTTCAACTTTTTCATATATTAGATTAGTTTTCATTCTTTTAATAAATTTTTAAAAAAATTAAAAGTTACTTTCTATCTTATTTTTCATGGCTTTAATTTTTTTTATTTTTATGATCTGATCCTTCGATAGTCTGATGTATTACATTTAAGTTAAGGCTAGGTAAAGGTTAAAAATATACATTTTGATTTTTTTAAAACAAAATCACCTACTTGTACGCTCTTAAATCATTAAGTCAAGCCACATTGATTTTTTTTTTTGTATTTATTAATACATATAGTAGTTGATTAATTTAATTTGATCACTAATTAAGTTTTTTATTCTCATTTTAAATATTTTATCATATACAAGAAAAATAACAATGCTTAGACTTTTTTATACAATAATTGTGTTTTAATTGGATCCACATCAAATGCTTTATTTGGGAATATAGTTGAAATAACGTTTCCTCAAATTAAATTTTTTAAATATTTTTTTGATGTGTTGATCTCAAAAATAATTTTTAAAACATATAAAAAAAATATCATTTTAATATATTTCTAAATAAAAAGCACTTTAAACTATAATCGCTAAGAATCCTAAATAAAACCAAATTACAAGCACGAGGCCTAGTTATAGACTAGTTACATGACCCGCACGATGCTGCGGGTTAATGTTTTTTGCATAAAAAATATCAAAAAAAGCTAAGATTTAAAAATATTAGGTTTTTCTGTAAAGCTATACCTAAGAGTCTTGAGTTTGGCTGCAACACTTAACCTAAGAGTAATATTTATAATATTAATAATAATATTAAACTTGCATGACTCAAGTTGAAGTGGGTCTGGCTGCAATACGAGACCCAACAGCCTTGGATGTAGGTTTGGGTGTAAGGCCGTGTCATAAAAGTGTGATAATTAAATTGATTAATTAAAAAGAAAAAAACAAAGAAAAAAACCAACATAAAGAAAAAAACTAATGAAGAAAAAGAAAAAGAAATCTGAATTAATTGGGTTAACCCTTCAAACCTTGGATTCGTGTCATGAAAATTTGATAACTAAATAGAAAAAAAAAATTGACCTATTACCTAGAATTAATTGGGCTAACCCGTCAAACGAGGTTAACCTGTCACATCTGGAATCCGTATCATGAAAGTTTAATAATTAAATAGAAAACAAAAATTGAACATTAGCAAACTAAATTAAATGAAAAAAATTAATTAAAATGAAAAAAACCAAGACAAACAAAAAGCATCAGACTTTTCACTGTGGATTGTACTGTGTAATGCACAGTCAAAGGCATAAAAACGGCAAAAAAACAAAAAGAAAAAAAATTCTCTAATTAGCCAAACCTAAGATAACTAAATAGAAAAAAAGCATCAACCAATAACTAAATAGAAAAAAAATTCATATTAATGAACTAAATTAAATTAATTAAATATTAATTCAAAAGAAAAAATAATAGAATAAAAACTTATAAGAATAAAAAAACTAATGAAGAAAAAGAAAAAAAAATCTAAATTAACTGGGTTAACCCATCAAACCTAAGATCCGTGTCATGAAAGTTTGATAACTAAATAAAAAAATATTTAATATCCACAAACTAAAAAAATAATTAAAAAAGAAGAAGAAGGTATCAGCCTTTTCGCTATGGACTGCATTGTGCAGTCCACAGTGAAATGCATAAAAAAAAGCAAAATAAAATAAAATAAAAGCATTAGTCTTTTTACTGTGGATTGCATACAATATTAAAAGATGAAATTGGAAGAAAAAAACTAATAAGAAAAAGGAAAAGAAATCCGAATCAACTAGGTTAACTCACCAAATCAGGTTAACTCGTCAAATTTGGGATTCATGTCATGAAAGTGTGATAACTAAATAGAAAAAAAACATTTAATATTAATGAAATAAATTTAAAGAAAAAGATTAATTAAAAAGGAAAAGGCAAAAAGAAAAAAAAACCTATACGAAGAAAATAACTAATAAAGAAAAAGAAAAAAAATCTGAATCAATTGGGTTAAACCATCAAACCTGTGATCTATGTCATGAAAGCCTGATAATTAAACAGAAAAAAATTTAATATTAAGAAACTATAGACAAAAAAAAATAAACTAAAGGCATAAGCTTTTTCACTGTGGATTGCACCGTGCAGTTCACGGTAAAAGGCTTAAAAAGAAAAAGAAAAGAGAGAGAAAAAAAAAGGCATACGCCACGACTTAATTTTTTTTTTCTTGCATAAAAAATATATAAAAAAACTAAGATCTAAGAGTGTTAAGTTTTTCTGCAAAGATATACCCAAAAGCTTTGGATCTAGCTGCAACGCTTGACCTAAGAATAATATTTATAATAATATTAAACTTACATAACTTAAGTTTAAGTGAGTCTGGTTGCAACACTGGACCCAAGAACATTGGATATGGGTCTAGCTGTAAGGTCGTGTCATAAAAGTGTGATAATTAAATAGATTAATTAAAAAAAAAAAACAAAGAAAAAAACCAATAGAAAGAAAAAAATTAATGAAGAAAAATATATCTGAATACTGGGTTAACCTATCAAACCCGGGATTTGCGTCATGAAAGTTTAACAACTAAATAGAAAAAAACAATTGACAGGTTTACCAAGAATTAACTAGGTTAATCTGTCAAACCCAGGATACGTATCATGAAAGTCTGATAATTAAATAGAAAGAAATTTAACATTAACAAATTAAATTAAACAAAAAAACTTAATTAAAAAAAAATCCGGGTTAACTCATCAAATCAGGTTAACCCATCAAACCGGGAATCTGTGTTATGAAAGTCTGATAACTAAATAAAAAAAAAATAACATTAACAAACTGAATCAAATAAAAACAATTCTTTAAAAGAGAAAAAACAAATTTTTTTTTTTTCAAAAAAGACAGTTTGGTGCTTCATTTATTTTTTTAGTATATGTTATAATATAATATAATATAATAATTATAATAATTATAATTATAATTATAATTATAATTATAATTATATAATATATTAATAATGGGGAAAGTGTAAATTTAGTATATGTTATAATATAATATAATATAATAATTATAATAATATAATATATTAATAATAAGGAAAGTATAAAAAACATGGGAAAGTAAGTGTAAAAGGTGTGGAAAAGCTAAGTACTTATATGTCGTCTTCCAACTAACTATTTTCTCCATAAAAATCAAAATTCCCCCAGGAGTGGACAAGACCAGAGGAAAAGGGGGATGCCGTGTCGAAGAAGACAAGGATGAAAAGAGCGAGGGACCGGATCTAGCGTCGATGAGGATGGACGACTGATGTTGATGCTTATTTCGTAGGCAGATATGAGACGCACCGAGACCAGTGTGAGAAAAATCGTGAGAGAAGACCTCAATCTCCCAAAGTCGAAGAAGTCGTTTCGCCACAAGTTCTCTCCTTTCCCTCTAATTTTTTCCCTAATTTGTTCGAATCAGTGATTTTTCTTTCGTTCTGTAAGGAATCTGCCTTTAAAAAAAAAAAAATCATTTATGTATCATTGTTGAAGGAAATATAAATTCTATGGTTGACTGTGGGACTGATTTTGAATGCCATGTAGATGTAGCTGTGGTTTTTACCGTCAAGAACTCTCATTTAATGGGGTTCCAGTAATTGTTTGCTCATCATGTTTATGAAGCTTTGAGCTTGAAATTCATGTTAATGGGGACAATACTTTTTGTTGCTTTTTGACATCCAGGTTTGCTTAGGGAAGTGACTGGTCTTTCTATTGGCTAATTTGATTTGGCTTTGGATTGTCAATTGCTGGTTTGACTACGTACGTTGTAGCTAGTTCTTTCTTGCTGGTGTTTCTTTTCCTGTTGTCCACACGATTTTCCCTTGTTAAGCTGTGAGCTGTCCATATTACTGGTATGACTACGAACTTTGTAGTTAGTTCTTTCTTGCTGGTGTTTCTTTTCCTGTTGTCCACACGATTTTCCCTTTTTAAGCTGTGAGCTTTCCATATTGCTGGTATGACTACGAACTTTGTAGTTAGTTCTTTCTTGCTGGTGTTTCTTTTCCTATTTTCCACACGATTTCCCCCTTTTTAAGCTGTGGCATGGTCATATTGCTGGTATGACGACGAACTTTGTAGTTAGTTCTTTCTTGCTGGTGTTTCTTTTCCTGTTTTCCACACGATTTTCCCTTCTGAAGCTGTGGCATGGCCATATTGCTGGTATGACTACGAACTTTGTAGTTAGTTCTTTCTTGCTGGTGTTTCTTTTCCTGTTTTCCATACGATTTTCCCGTTTTAAGCTGTTGCTTGTTGGCATGGCCATGTTGCTGCTGCTATGGTGTTCTTGCTGTGGCTGCTTTTTTTCCAAATGATTTGCTTGAGCAGCAAATGCATAACTTGGAAGAGTGAAGGTGGAACTTGAGCAGAAAAATAATAGGGGCTTGCAAATACAAAGGAAAAGCTTAGCATGGTCGTGACCAAGGGAGAGAAATTGGTTCAGCGACAGGATTCACCAAGGCACGCTCTAGCTGAGAAAAAACAAGCGGGCTTGAGAAACGTGTGGATGAATTGCAATAGCATGATTATCCATATTGTGTTAGTCAGTGTTTAGGAATGTACAGTGAGCGTCTTTCTAAAAATTTTAATTTTTTTTATTTAAAATAATTATATATATATATATATATATATATATATATATATATATATATTCATATTATTTTACTGAACTAATCTTAAAAATAATTTTTTTAAAATAAAAAAATTATTTTGATGTATTTCTAAACAAAAAATACTTTAAACTGCTACCGTTACCGCTATCATAATTTTAAATAAACCTTAATATATGAATGTAACGGTTACTGTTTAAGCGTGTGATATAGATTGTATTTTAAAGTAATTTTTTTATTAAAAATATATTAAAATAATATATATTTTTTTATTTTTAAAATTATTGTTGATATTAATATATTAAAATGATAAAAAAATATATTTAAAAATTCATTAAAAGAAATTCAAAATTTTTTAGAAACAATTCAGCTTTTAAGATTTTGTGTATGGAATAAGTTCAAGCTGAATAAAAGCTATAAATTTATCTAAAGGACTTTAGTTTAATACATCTTTAGTTTAATAAGTATATTTTTTTAAAAAAATATAAAATAGTTTTTGTAGAATTTTTTATATTAGCACAAAATAATGAAAAAAAAATTAATTTAATATTATTTTAAACCAAATATACTTTTAAATATATACAAATATAATTTTAAATACAAAAATAAATTATTCTTGAACATAAACCTCAACCAAAAAACCTATAGGTTCTTATAAAGTGTTTTGTTTAACCTAAATTTATTTATTAACATATTCAGTCCTTTAACAAGTTAAACTCTCGTGAATTTATTAAAAGTTGAAATTTCCATCAATATCATAAATTGATATTAAATTTTAACAAAAAAATATCACCCTGACAAAAAATTAATATTATTTTTTTTTGCTTTTTAAAAACGTTTTTGAAAAAATTTAATATAATTTTTATTTTTTTATTTGCTTCAAATTAATATTTTTTGATGTTTTTATATCATTTTGATGTGCTGATATCAAAAATATTTTTTTTAAAAAATAATATATATATATATTTTTTTGACACATTACTGAGTGAAAAACATTTTAAAAAACAACCGCAACTATATTTCCAAACAGGCTCATATGTATATTCATATACATTAATTATTCAGTTTGTATTTGATTATTCATGTAACAATAATTTGTGTGATTTAAACTTTGTAGTATTATACATATTATGAAATATCAAAAATTTAGTTTTGGTACACAAAAACTGGTCCACGGACGGAGGATATTTTTATTGTTAAAACCTTTGCAAAAACTAAAAACTTTAATACTATCTTAGACTATATATAATTGAATCTTATCACTAGTTTGTTTGTATAATTCCTAACTTTAATATTTTTTTTTTCTTGGATGTGATATAATCTAATTTAATAATTGTATGATTAAAGAGGATTTTAAGCTTTCATTTTATAAGATGGAGCAATAAAAGAAAAACAAATAATAATATATTTTTCAACTTGAGAGATTTTTTATATGTTTTATACTGCAAATATATATAATTAATATGATATAGACTTATCATATAAAATCTATTGAATAGAATTGGAATAGATATTAAAATATTGTTTATCATTAAATTGCCACTAAGTATTTTACAAAGGAAATGAAAGGAAAATAAAATGAGTATATCCATAATTGTAAATAAAGCATGGAAGTCAAAACGTTTTATTTGATCAAAATATTTTTAAGTTTTAATAGTGGACGAGTCCTGAAATCCAAGATACTTAAGATTAATATTCTTAGCCAAGGTATCTGGTAACTTGATATGGAAAGCCAAAGTGGTGCTTGGTAAACCAAAGTAGTTGGTGTCTAGTAGCTGATAACTGTAAAAAGTTTCTTTTAATGAATATAAGGATTCTTTGATGCTAAGTTAGTAATTTTATAAAGAGAGAAAATATAATGATATTTTTAAAGAGATAGGTTTAGGTAAGGTGTCTGGGCCCATTAGAGATGAAAAATAGACTCAGGAGCATTGCCTAAACCCAAGCATGTTGGGCTTGGGCGTGGTAGCTTAAACCCACAGGGGTGCACGCCTAGGAATGGTTGTGCGTCCAAATGGTGGGCTCAAGCTTCCATGTATGAGCTCAGGCATACGTCTAACATGGGCTCGAGCTACCATGCTAGAGCTTATGCACCTCGATAGAAGTTGGTATCAAGCGTGGTAGCCCGAGCCCATATGGATTTTTAGGGTTTTATTTTAGGGGGGAGGGGTTGGGCCAGTTAAACTTTGATCCATTAGTAGCCCCCAAGTCTTTGTCGTAGTAATAATAAAAAGTAGTAAAAATACCCAATTTCCATGGCGATTTCATCATACTTTCTTCATATAAGAAGAGGAGTGAAACCCCAGGTACTATACTGAAGAGCCCGTGTGTAGAAGCATGCACCATGGTTGAAAAAAATCTCTAAGTATGTAGAGAGGAATTATGAAAAAACATATACTTAGAAAAAATCCCAAATGGTTAGGGGGACAAACCCATATCGACACCTATACTTAGAAAAATTATGGAGGGGATAGAACCATAAAGGGTAGTGCTATTGCATCAGGGAAATCAAGTCCATCCCTTGTGTCGTGACGTGCACGACTTCGAATGGTGGATCTGCCTCTTGAATTGAATAAGGGTTTTGAGTTTAATCATAAAATTATGATTTGAAAGGTTCTAAAGTCTCTATCTAGTATTATGGTCACTAGGAAACCTAATGGTTTGCGAGAGTCTTTGTAAGTGAACTAGTTGTGCATTGGGAAGACGCATTACCCCCACTACACCTTACCTATGGTAAGTTGTATTATTAATTGATTGCTTTTTTTTTTCCAAGTCTTGTTTCTATTCGTTGGTCCATCTAATGTTTAAGAGAGGTCATTCTTAGCATTGAAGTCTCTATCTTATCAAGTTAAACCCTAACCATGACACCTTTGTAGTGGAGGCCAGTTTAATCAGCCTATAAATTTTACAATAATCTAACCTGAAGAAAGGGTGGAAGGACAGGCTCAGGATCTCCGTGTGTAACACAACCTTTGTGTAGTCTATAATGCATGCATTGGCCCCAGAAACCACTAGTGGTTTTTTTAGCGAATCCTAGAAAACACAGTCTTATAAAGACATTGACTATGACAAGATAGCAGCGCTGGAAGCAAGAGTGAAGGCTATCAAGGGAGTATACTTGTATGACCTTGTACAAGCTGCAAAAATATATCTAGTCCCAAACCCGAATGTGATTGTACCAAAGGATTTCCATGTACCTGAGTTCATAAAGTACACTGAAACTTAGTGCCCTACCACTCACCTTAAGTCTTATTACAACAAGATGATAGAAGTTGTGCATGATGAAAAATTATTAATGCAATTCTTTTAGGATAACCTAAGTAGGGTAGCACTAAACGGGTACATGAGGCTAAATAATACCAAGATCTGAAGATGGAAAGACCTCATAGATTCCTTCATCAAAGAGTACAAAAACAACATGAACATGGCTCCAAACTGATCAGTCTATTAGCGTTGGAGAAAGGAAGTCATGAATCGAAGCAGAAATATCCTTAATGGTGGGGAGAGAAGGCTGCTCAAGTTGATCCACCATTGCTTGAGAAAGAAATAGTCAATCTATTCTCTAATACTTTTAAAGACCTTTATTTTGATCATCTGATTGGTGCCCCAATCAAACACTTCACTAACAAAGTGGTAGTGGCTAAGAGAATCGAGCAAGCCATAAGAGCAAGTACAATTGCTATTAGAAAAAAAAGAAAAGAAAAGAAAGACAATGAGATCAATAGCTAAAGTTCAACCAAAATTAACCAAGGAAGCAATGGAACAATAAGAGGACGTCAGAGTAGCCACATAAACATCCATAACAAAATAAGATGGCATTACCACCTTTTTCCTTATCTTTGAGAGAGATGTTTGAGAAACTGGTCAATATGAGACAAATCACTGTGATTTCACACAAACCATTATGCCCACCATACCCAAAATGGTTTAAGTCTAAACAAACATGTGAGTATCATGATGGAGCAACGGGGCATAACATTAAAAACAATTATTCTTTCAAGTATAAACTTCTTCAGTTTATTGAGGTCAGACGGATTACACTTGAGGGCTAGAAAACCTCTAAAGGCAATGATGATGGACAAATCAATCAACTGTCAAAGATTCAAATGTTGAAGAAAAGAAAAGAAAAGAAACTATATTGTTGTAATCAACATGCTTTGTCATTTTAGCTTTGTAAACAAGGTCTTCAAGACCATGTTTTATTCTTAGATGCTTTGCAAAACTCAATCATATCTTTTAATGGATTATGCCTTTTCATAGTCTAATTTTTGTATTGAAATCAAGAAATATTTCTCTATTATAATGGTTTTTTGCGTATGATCGAACCCCAATATGTGTCTTATATAATGCTAGGTGGCAAACCTTTTAAGGCTTATAAAACTAACTCTCATGATTGAATCCATGGCTCCATTCAAAACTTTTTGGCCATATTAATTTTATAAAAACCCTTTTGTCAAATTAATTCTGCAAAAAATTTAATTTGCTTTTTGGTTTTAGAAATAATTCAATGTTTGCTTTAAACAATGTTTAGACATCCTTTTTATAAGGTGAAAAACGAATCATTCAAGCAATTCTCATTTTGAGGTGACCAACTAATTTTGAATTAAGACATGAAAAATGCACAACATGATGTACCTTATATATCTTGGGCTATATTTTAACTGTGTGTATAATCACATGTTGTTTAATTTGTTGGTCATCGATTCATAAAAACATAAGTCTTTATGCAAAAAGTTCCAAACAATTACACCAAATAAGGACAAACTTTATCGGTACTAACCGCTTGTGCTTGAAATAATGAAAGACCATCTTTACTATCCTTTTCACATTCTAAATTGTATCGTTTGAGATTCCTATTTGAGTTTGAATAAGTTTTTCTTTGTAAAGACCCTGACTAGGATCACACTCCATACTGGGGGCAAATAGGAATTTCAAAGTTAAAGGTTGATCCTAACTGGGATCCATCCCATATTGAGGGGGGGGGGTAAACAAAACTTTAAAGATTAAAGATCGAGGAGATGTTGTGAAAAAATTAAAAGAGCCTGAGAAATTCAAATGCTAGGGGGTATACCCAAATGAAAGACAAAAATAACCAAGTCAAAGTCAAAACAAAATAAGAATGCCCTGTAAAAGCAAATCAAAATGGCAAATCAAAGAAACATGATAAAAGAAAAGAAAGACACAATGACAGTGATCCTAAGTCCTTAAAATCTTAAAACTCTTCGAGTCTACAAATCCTTTTTCTTTTATAGCCGAAAGCCATAACCTTGTTATGTGCTTTTAAAAGTCCTTTCTAATCAAACAAGCAAGAAACTAAACCAAAAAATGATGTTCTTAAAATGTGATATAATTTCTTACAAGAATTATGACATCGCAAACAAAGCTACTCGTTATTATTCATGGTAATAAAATAAGTGTTAAAAAATAAGAAAACTTTTTCTCAACAAAACCTTTATTTTTTACTTAAACCTCTTGTTTTGAAACAAAAATAATAATAATAAAAGGTCACTTTATCATGTACCTTCACCAGATCAAATCATCTTTTTCCTAAAAAAGGATTAAAACCCCTAAGAGCTGTAAGAATTCAAAGCAAAATTGTTTTAAGCTTACATTGAGTAAATTTATGTTTTCAAAATGCAAAAAAAAAAGCAAGATTCATTTGAGCCATAGATAACCCAACTTTGAGCTAACACTTCTTTCTCAACCATTACCCTATCAATTCTTAACCAAAAATGCATAAAATATGCATCTTAGTAATTAATGACTTGTGTTGGTATTACAATTAAAGAAACACTTTCAAAATGACACCTGATAATTTCTTTGCAACGATTATACTTTAGTGAGCTTAATCCTTGAAATTTACGAGTTGATTCCAAAACAAGAAAGTAATTTTCAAACAAGAGAAGTCATTGACCAAGTTTACAAAGACCTTGACAGAGATGACATTGACACTTCTTATGAGTCATCCTTAAATAATTGAGCAGCCAAAAGGTAATGCAGCGGACCTTAAGAGGAATAACAAACAATATCCATATCAGCTGGGGGGGCGGAGAAGAAGCACATAATTAAAATCCATAAAAGTTATGAATAACATTTGACAATGACAAATGCCTTTTTATAATAGACAAAAGAATGAGCATAACTAGATCAACTGAGGACAATATTGCTAAAGACAATCTATGATTTGATGAGTTCCATCAGTGGTTAAGAGTAATGCTACACTTTGGGGGCATCTTTCATGACTAAAAAGTCTGTTTTACCCTTTCTAAAGATGGTCATGACACTTGAAAGATGTTATGACATGAACGCACCCTTATAAATGTTGAAGGCTTGCATATAACCTAATGTAGTTGGGGATAATTTGCAAATCTCATTGACAAAATAATTATTGAGTGGACAATGATGCAAGACTGCCATGATTGGGGGCACCATCCAACAGAGAGGCAACATTATTACTAAAGCAAAGCTTTATTTATCGCCTAAAGATCCAGGCTATGCAATAAAGCACAATTAATCACGCGAGTAAAGCTCGAGTGGGTTGATGCAACAAATAGGCAATAAAAAACATGGGTAAAACCTAATGGGTTGAAGATTTAAGCTTAGTAACCAAGAGGCTAGATTGGTAGCAGAAAACCTTTCCACCAATTAAAGGATGATTTCTAAGAAAAAAGGCCCTATATATCCAACCAAGTAAGGATACATGCATGTCATTTAATCCTAAATCATTGCATAATGTTTTTGCAGGAATTCCACAAGAAATAATCCTCATTGAAGTCTAGCAAGACTCCAACAAACAAGAACCTAGCAAAGTTCTAACTCGAGCAAGGATCAAGTTGGTTTTCAAATCCCAACAAAGGTTAAACAAAAAAATAATCCAATAAAGTTTGCAAGCCCAACAAAGGTTAAACCAAAAAAGAATCCAATAAAGTTTCCAAGCCCAACAAGGCTAGAGATAATCCTAAACTCAGCAAGGTTTAACAAGAAAAAGTTCAACAAGACTCTAGTAAAAAGAACCGAGTAAGGTTCTGAGATTGGGAACCTTGAGCTTTAAGAATTTATTTTATGAAGAGGAGCTAAAAGTGTAATTTTATCCTTATGATATTTTGAGTTGTATTCTACTCAAAACAATACGTATTAGATTAATATAAAATACTGAGGGATCCATGTGGGGTATTGGAAAAAATTCCCAAGAGTGCGTTGGGCTTGGGTGTCATGGTGTGCACAACATGAATTTTCCTCCTTGATGGATAAGGTTTTGGACGTGTTGAGATAAAGCATAAAATTATGATTTGAAAGGTTTAGGAGTTGCCACCAAGTATTATGGTCACTAAAAAAACTAATAGTCTGCGAGAGTTTAGGTAAATGAACTAGTTATACATGAAGAAGATGCATCACCCCTAGTGCACTCTACTTGTGGTAAGCTGCATTATTGATTAATTGTTTATTTTTCTAAGTCCTATTTCTATTCGTTAGTCCATATAAGGTTCAAGAAAATTCCACCGCAATAAAAAAATCTCTATTTTATTATGCTATAACTTAATCATTCTAAAATTCACATTTTAATGATGCATTTATTTGTACTTTGTATCTTTAATACCTGATGATATACTTTACACTATAATTTTATACCCCTAAATGTTAAAGTCTACAATTAATTCCTTATATTTTTTTGTTGTGAATTCATTTAATTTAATACTAGAAATATGCATTACGTTGCAAAATTTATACCCCAAATATTAATTAAACAAATTAGTTTTTGTGATGTTTTTGAAAATTTGGTTAAATCTTAATAGATAATTATAAAATGGCTATGATACTCATTGATTGATTTTTATTTTATTTTTCAAAGTATAATAAAAATGCCATTTTTTTAAAATAAAATAAGCATGAATTTATTTTTTAGAATTTGGTTGTACAAACACAAATAAAAAAAATGTTTTTGTGTTTTTTAAATATAAATTTTTTTATTTTTATGAAATTTTGAATAAAAAATTGTATATTTAATATTGAATTCATTTTTTATATTGTAAGTCTACAACTCAAATACTAAATGAATGGTAAAAATATATGAGGGACCAATAATTAATATTAAAATGATTCTGGAATTTTTTTCAGAGTTTTTTAAAATTATTTGGGGTTTGTTTAGTAAAATATAAAAAAAAACAAAAAAAAAACAAGATTTGAAAGTTTGTTGGGCGTATTTGTTCAACAAGAACCAAAAAAATGCATTTTTTTTTGATAAATTTTTTGTCAAGTCCAAAAATATTTCAAAGACTTAGTCGAGCCATACGCGGGCTGTACTCTCTAGCTGAAACCAAAACAAACACAAACCTGGTTCAAAACTTATGTTAAGATCTAAGTCCAAACAAAACATTCACAAGCCCATAACATATCTATTTACGCCCATGGAAACAAGTGGGCTTCAGCAAAATTAAAACCCATGAAAATTATAAAGCTAGGGCCCAAGATTAAACTTATCTACACCAACCCATTACTACAGCAAAAATGAAACATTTGTTGGACATAACTCTTCAATGTGAAGGCTGGAAGAGAAACTTACCTGTTCCTGGGTTGTCGAAATGGCTGGGGATGGATTGAAGGCTGCTTCTCACGGTCTTGTGGAGGAAAGGTTGCTGGCGTGGAGAGGCTGGAACGCTGCCCGAAGAAACTACACTGTAGTTGATGGATGTCACCGTTGACAGGTTGTGCTCACTGTACTGGTGCAGGGGAGAGGAAGTGCAGCTGTTGTTAGCCGATTTGATATCTATATTATTTGATAGTTCACCTATATTTAACTAATGTTTTGTTTATGTTTTATATATAAAATATCTTGATATTTTTTATTTTATGTTTTGAAGGAACTTTTAGATGAAAAAAGTAAAAAAAATAAATTGGAGTTAATTGATAAATTTGACTTTCAGAAATGAAGTGATTCTAGTAGCATTAAAAAGCTACCATCCATACATTTTTGTAAATTTAAGGCAAGAAAATTAAATAAGGAAGAACATGGAAATCACAGCCTTCAAAATTAAATCTCGCAATCTGTCAATATTGACCTTCAGCCATTCCGACTTGACTATCTTGAGCTACAGAAGTCCACTTGATGCAAACTTAATTTTTTTTGGATTCCTGACTCAAAGATCTATTCACGTACCAAAATTTAGACAAAAAATATCTTATATGAGGGAGATATGATTTTTCTAAGATGGCAAATGAATTCTGTCAGCGAACAAGTTTTATGAAAAAACGAGTCCAAATTACATCTTGAAACATTTAAACCGATATCCAAGTTTTTATTTCAGCAATTTAGATCATCTAAGTCAAAGCTTGAAAATTTCATGCAAGGCTATTTTTTTTTTTTAATAGTTATTAAAGTACTTAAATGTAAACTGTCTAGTTAAGGGAGGACTATGTTGTAAAATAAAGACTAGGGTTTCATAGGATATAAAAAGAATGAGAGAAGAGAAGGGAGAGGAGCAGCTGGCCAGAAAAGAGAAAACACACTCCTTCTCCTCCACAAACTTGAAATCATGTTTTCTTCTTTCTTTTTTATTAGTTATTCAATAAACATGTAAGGCTAAACTCTTTTTCTTGATCGCAAAGATACATAAATATTCGGATTTCAAAAATTATAAGATTTATTTTACCTTTTCTTTTCAGTTTATATGATGAATGAATATGTTTGTTCTCCTATGCTTATTTCCTATGATTGTTTATTTTAATTGCTAGAGCGGATTCTAAGTTATTATTGTAAACAATCTATTGCTAAGTTTGCTATCAAAACTGGAGTTATGGTATATAAATTTGTAAAGCAACTGAGATTAATAATTGTGGCGGATCCAAATTAGTAATCTTAGGGAGAGCATTCAATTGATCCAATCAAACATGGATTGCGGACAATTATGTTGTTTAGATTAATCAACTCATCTAGTTCTTAAGGCTGCCATTAAATTAAATTACTAGTGCGGACACTGTAGTTATTTGATGGTTATAATTAGTTATATTGTGGATTTGTTAACTAATCAACATAAGAGTGTGCTTGGCTTGGAGGTGTTGTGGTTTTATTTCAAAAGTACAACACCTTTTAAGCACAAACAACACCTCTAAAAGCTAAAAAAAAACATGTTTTTTACTTTAAAAAAAAAAAAGCACAAGCTACATCCCATCCAAACACACACTAAGAAAAGATAAATATTCAGAGTATAAATTGACATTTTGTTTTTATGATGTTTACTTGCGACCAAGATTTATTCTCTTCATAATTTTCTAATTTTATTTAATTTCGCTTGATAGTTTTCTGTTTTCTTTTGCTTTAACCTAGATCGCATCCAAACCCCTCTAAATTGCATATCATCTAGCATAAAAATCTAACTTGAACCTTCTTCGTGGGATCAACCCCTTGCTTGCTCTATTATCTTGAGTGTTGTGTTTTAAGCTAGGGTAATTAATTTGTATGACCGCGACATCATAACACTACTGTTGAAGCATGATGTTGAGCTGAAGACTTGTTGCTCACAGTGCTAATACAGAGCTGATTCCATAAGATGTCATTGCTAGAAGTGTACTTGGAGGCTCACGGCTGCACTACTGAGGAGGAATGGCTAGAGCGTTGGAGCTGTCACTGGAGAAGAAAAAACCTCACTATTCCTAGGTTTCTAGATTTTCGTTGATGTTAGAGTTATACTTTTCTGTTTCACTACCATATAAATTATAATGAGTTATGCCCTTTTCTCCGTACAGGAGACATGTCAGTCTTAACTCCCTATCATGTACGAACCATCCTGCAACATGTTTTTCAAATCACATTAATATTCTAATCCTTGAAATTTCAACCATAAACTCTAATACCAAATCTATAACCCTTTCCACCTTCCTCAACCAATGCTTGACAACTTCAACATCTTTCTCCTCTGAATAAGTCGTACAACCCATCTCCAACTTTCCTTTCACCCACTGGACTAGGGTGACCACTCTCTCCGGTCGAGGAGCGGGATTGGATATACTCGTTGTCATCCCTACTACCACTGCCTTAACTAAATGTTCAATGAATGCAGGATCTTAATACAAATTAGGTGCAATTATCGGTACTATCGATGGGGGCCTACCATTAGGTCCTTGACCACCAGTTGCCCTGGACAATGATACTTATACTTGACAGGATGCAGAGTCATCTTGTTGTCCTGTTGATTCCCCCTTTTTAGAATGGGTTGATGTTGCAGGTAGGTGAGAGGCAATATCTGTTAGTGGATCCCTTTCTGTTTCACTACCATACAACGAGTTATACCCTCTTCTTTATACAGGAGACGGATCAATCCTAGCTTCTTATCGTGTACGAACCATCTTTTTAACATGCTTTCCAAATCACATTAATATTTCAATACCTAAAATTTCAACCAGAGCTTTGATGATACCAAATTGTAACAATCTTATTTCCAGGATCAACACACCAATCATGAAAAGAAAAAAAACATGGTATTTTTTTTTTCATTTTACCAAATTCATGCCTAGATCATCAAAATTTTGACCAAAATTTCGGCAGAGTCCCTCCTATACCGGGAAGTCTCAAGTTATCGACAATAACATGTATACTACTAATACTCATAGTTCAATCACATCCCAACCATTCAAGATATCCACATCATTATATTAAAAAATGCAACCACAATATCACAAGTATACACATCTTAACATAGAACATTATTTAATACTTAGGTATAAAAACAACATACATAAAGATCACATAAATATCATACTACAATTTACGTCCAAATATTTAAATTACAGGATGTCTTTACAATTCAAGTTCTATAGTTCTTAAATACAAAATACATCAATATCCATTTAATTTTAAATAACACAAAATACAAAATCTAAGATACTACTCTTGTTGTGGATATGAAGGACCTGCAACAACATACTATTTGAAAAATAATTATATTAAAGCAACAATATTGTAAGAGGAGAAAGATCAAATGACATATATAAATAGTTATGCAAGGTTACGTACTATCATAAGTCTTTACAATTCCTGTCTAATGCTTCTAAATAATTCCCTCACATTTTATTCCATAATTTCCAATCAATATTCGTCTCTTTAAGGCCAAAGGGATAATCCCTTCAAGATGTTGATTTATTAGTACTTAAAAATACATTTTTATCAAGGTTTTATATCATCATTTTGTACTTCAAGTATCAAAACTCCTTAACTAAATCATGTTTTTTAATAATATATCTAATAATATAAGATATCTTTAATTTATAGTAAATGTTCCTTTTAAATGCAGGCCTATCACATAAATGAAAGGATTGATTGATAAGTTTAAGTATTGAAATTGAAAGGACAAAAAGAGGGCCAAACTTAGAAAAGAGATGTTGGTGCAATCCAAACTGGAACACTGTTCGGTAATTGGTTCATATCTGGAGTTGTAGATCTCAGATTTAGGTCTGCTTTATATGGATAGAAAGGTAAGACATATGTCTACAACTTTCATGTGGAGTCCAAGATTTAAAAATTGTCATTTTCAAGTCCAAATTATTACAATAATGAAGAAGTCCGAATCTGTCTTGTAGCCCAGACACTGTTCAGTATTCAACTTATATCTCAAGTTCTAGAAGTCCAAATGACCTCAATTTTATTTCCTGGAAAGATACGAAAATTTCCTATAACTTTCATGAGTACAGTTGGTTCCAGTTTGGATGTTAGCAATGATGTTTTGTTTAGACAAGAAGATAAAGATTTTCACCAACTCAAGAGTTGGCCACCCACTCAACAATCAGTCATCAAATCAATAGTTTCAAATTTTGGCCTATAAAAGGAGGCATTTGCCATGCATTTAAGAGCTTGGTTGTTCAGATCAAGAACTTGTTCTTGCTCTCTCTCTTTATATATTTTTTGTAATTCTTAAGTTTTGCTTTCATTAATATCTTGTTTATGCTTTTCATTTCCTTTCCTTTACTTAGTTAACTTGTATCTTATTTATGTTCTTATTTTGTTTATTTATGTTTTTTTTCATTATGTTTAGCTGAGTTTATTATGTCAAGGTAAAAAGGTTACACTAATGATGTAAGAATAAGTATAGTGTAAACTCAACATGGACCTTAATGTTTAATATTAACATGTCTTATTTTTTTATCTTACTAATTCTTAATACCTTGCTTGTTAAATGGTTAATCTAGATTTGTGTTGTATAATACTTGGTACAACAAATGCTTAACACTTTCATAGCCAACCGTATAGTATAACTTACACTAGTGCTATGAAAGGAACTTGATTTGTTGTTAACATAAGTTAGCATCATGAATTCCTGACAATATTTAAAAATTTGGTGTTACTTAAATAAGATAATTAATATGATCATGTTAACAATTTATAATGAGCTATTAATGATAAATCATCCAATTAGAACCTCTTTTGTGTGTGGTTTCCAGTTAAATAATAAAAGTTTATACTATACTTGTTTAAAATACCATTAATGGATCCTCTAACCTTGATATTTGTTTTTATCATTGTTTAATCCTTACATTGATCTTTCATCTCAAAGTCCTCATCAACTTATTCTTCTTTATTATTGTTGTTGTTGTTGTTGTTGTTGTTGTTGTATTATTGTTGTCTATAATTTATACAATTAACCTCCTTGTGGTTAGACATTGATCTTGCCGGGTTATTTATTACTTCGACACTCTTACACTTAGGAGAATACATCAATCTTTTGGTTATGTCAAGTTTTTGGCGTCGTTGCTAGGGAGGTAAACTCTTGTACAAATTATAATATTTATTTTATTTTCTCTTTTCACTTTTCTTGTATCTAACTTTGTTTTTTTTTTTTTTTTATTATTATTATTTTCTTCTTCCTTTTATTCTTTTTTTATATGTGCATAAGTGTTTTGTTATGTACATTAAGTGGTAGACTCTGTAGAGTATTCTCATCTTTCTATAAAAAATTATTTTAATTTTTGTTTAATTAAAAAAAAATTATATTTTAAAAATTACTCCATAGCTACGCACTAATATATATTAAAGATTTTTAATTATTGTCTCGTGTAACCTTTACTTTCTTTAAATGAAAGAATTTCTAACTTTTTACAAACTCTATTAAAAATAATTCCTTCGTCAAGAGTCAAGAGTCTAAAGATAACAATTTTTTTTATTCTTACTTGTATTTTTAACATTTTCTTTACATACAATAAAAACAAACGATTTAAATAGAAGTAATTGTAAAAAAATATAACCAAGTTAAAAGTTAATAGAGTTTTGAATAAAATTTATATTCATATCATTCCTTATTATTTATCTTGTATAAAATCTTTATTTGAATAAAAGAGTTTTTTTAAAAAATAATTTTTTAAAAATCTTTATGATTAAATTATTTTAGAGATTCAATTATTTATCTCTTGAAACATGATAAAATTAGATTATTTTTAAAATTATTTTGGATATTAATTTTATTAAACTCGAGTAATTTAATAGATTAACTCGTGATTGTATTGATTTAATCTAATCGGATTAATTTTTTTTAAAATATATTTGTTAATTTTTATTCAAAACAAAAAATTAAAATTAAGATTTATCTACAAATTAATAATGCAAGCCCTTAAACGGGTTAAATAACTCATTTGAATTGGGCCTAACCCATTATAGCTAAAGTATGCAAAGGATATTAAATTCCAACAACTGTACAAATAATAAGATGATTTTAGATTTTGATTTACTATATTTTTACTTTTATATTTTATTATATTTTTTTATCATATAAACAAACTAACTTTATTTTTAAATAAAAATAACAAAGATAAATTTTTTAAAACGAAGTTATAATTGTTGCAAGACAAAAAAGAAGCTCTCTCTCTCTCTTTTAAAAAAAAAAGTATGAAACTTTCATTTAAAAAAATATGTTTTTTTTAACTATGCTAGTAAATAAACTATACAGAATTATTAAAGTTATTTTTTTTTAGAATTTCTTATAATATTCAACTATAATTACTGAATCAATTAATGAAAAGGTGGTAAAAAATATTGAATAATATGCAAGTGAATACGTGTCAAGAAAGCTAAGTTTACATAAAAGAGAGCATGTTAAATTTGGCAACCACACATGCCAGTCCGCTTCGATGTGGATTCCGTTTTTTACCCAAAACCCGCCAAGCCAAGACACAACAACAGTCAACACGTCACGCAATCCACGCATTAATTCTGTCCGTTTCAGTTTCAACATTCCATTTTCCTTCTCATTTTCCCGGAAAATCTAATTCCCAAACCTTGACCAGCCAACCAAATTCGAAATTCTTAATTCTTTCAATTTTCAATAACAACAACAACAATAAAGGAATCCCGATGGACGTCTCTCTAATCGCCGATACATTGACAATAGCTACACAACAAACCCTAGGGTCTGCAAACTCGCTTCTTCTCTACCGCCAAAATTGCATCAACCTCGCAGATCAATCCTCTCAAATCTGCGCCGTCGTCGTTGATGCCTTGGCTCCGCCGCCTGTCAAATCCAAAACCTCACGCCGCACTCTCCTCCGAAAGCGGCGGCGGACCAGGCGGAGATCGCAAACTGACGGAGACTCCGGTGGTTTCGGAGAGGATTATGGGTTTTTTTGCGGCGGTGATGGTCTTTTTGGTGGGGGCGGGGGCGGGGATGGAGGAGGTTTTGGTGGTGGGGGGAGAGGGTGGAATTTTGATAAATTCGGAGGGCACGATTGGGATGAACCTTCATGGTGGTTTTCTTCCCGGTCTTCGGGTTTCGCTTTTGGGTTTGTTTATGAGGTGATATATTGGATTGCACTGTCGAATTGCGTGCATTTTGCGTTTAAGAAGGTTGTTAGGATCGTGGCTGGTGGAATTGGTGATACCGAGAGAGGGAAAGCGGTGCCTATGAGATTGGCTACCGTGTGCTAATTCGGTAACTGATATTTCTGAATCCATGAATTGAAGGGTATTATAGAACTTGGTGGCTTATGTTCTCTTCTACAATGCAATGTACATATATTGTATATAATTGTTCTCATTGTTTATATGAATCAGTACATGATTTGGTTGTATGCGTATGACCTGCCTTTGATGATTTGATAATGAGTGATAACATGCTGCATTATTTATTTGAAGAATGTTATGGAGTATTAGTTAGAGAACTGGGAGTTCTTGATTGTGGAGTGGGTATTTAGAGAATTCGCTATGGTTATATTCTTCACATCTTCTGGTTTTCGATAGCCTTTGTGGCTATTTTCTTTTCCACAGTGCAATGTACATGTATTGTATATAATTGTTCTCTTTGTTTATATGAATCGGTATATGATTTGGTTGTATGTGTCTGACCTGCCTTTGATGATTTGAAAATTAGTGATAACATGCTGCATGATTTATTTCAGGAATGTTATGGAGTATTGTTTAGAGAACTGGGAGTTCATGATTGTGTAGTGGGTATTTAGAGAATTCTCTATGGTTATATTCTTCACATCATCTGGTTTTCGATAGCCTTAGTTGCTATTTTCTTTTCTACAGTGCAATGCACATGTATTGTATATAATTGTTCTCATTGTTTATATGAATTAGTTTATGATTTGGTTCTATGTGTATGACATGCCTTTGATGATTTGATAATGAGTGATAACATGCTGCATTATTTATTTGAGGAATGTTATGGAATATTAGTTAGAGAACTGGGAGTTCATGATTGTGTAGTGGGTATTTAGAGCGTTCTCTATGGTTATATTTTTCACATCTTCTGGTTTTCGATAGCCTTTGTGGCTATTTTCTTTTCCACAGTGTAATGTACATGTATTCTATATATTTGTTCTTTGTTTATGTTTTGATAATTGTTGTCATTGTTTATATGAATTGGTGTATGATGTGGTTCTATGATTATGACCTGCCTTTGATTATTTGATAATGAGTGATAACTTGCTGCATGATTTATTTGAGTAAAGTAATGGAGTGCTAGTTAGTGATTAGAGAAAATTGGAAGTTTGTGATTGTGCGCACGTAAAAGTGGGTGTTGGAGAATTCTTCATGGTTATATTTTTCATATCCTCTGGTTATTGATAGCCTTTTGGATGACATAGTGATGGGTATAATGTAGTCACATATTTTATGTTTATTTGTTGCATCATCCTTGGCTAGTGGTACTTCTATCCTATCTGCAATTACGGTTTGTTCCTTGGAGGCAAGGGCAGGATCACTTTTTTATTATTATTATTTGAGACTAGCTGTTTGATGTTGGCTGCGGTGAAGGGTAGGAACCGAAATGCATATGGGCATGGATTATGCTTGATATTGGTTATCCCTTTTTGTTTCACAGTGACATTTTTCTTGAGTAGATATTCAAGGAGTATGTGGCACCCTACTATATACCATGAAAAGTTAGACAGTGGCATTCAAAGGTTTTCTGAAAACTTTTGCCCCGCTGATGCAAATTAATCTCAAATCTAATTTTATAGGCTACAGAATTAGCATTTCCATCAGGATCTTACTGTTTGATGCTACTGGAGGTTTCTTGCTGCAGATAGTCGATGCAAGACTAGTGAAAATTATATTCAGAGGTAGAATGGATAATATTGTAATGTTGTGTGCCATGACATAAGGTAAACAATCCTCATGTTCAGGTTCAGAGGATGATATGGTCTCAAATAATTACTTGTTTGAACTCTGCATGGAAGAAAGAAATTATAATTAGGAACATAAGGTGAACAGCTGTCTCGCAAATCAAATGGGATCTCTAAGAAAGGTATATCGTTTCAAGCGATGATAAAAGAAAGGAAACAAGTAGATTGTAAAGGAAAGTCTGTAAATAAAATAGTAAAATAAAAAAAACAATTGTAAATAAGATAATTTTAATTGAATATGTGAAATCTTCGTATTGTGGTGGATTGCTTTCTATATTCCCTGGTTGATCTGGACTTTTATTAGTTTGGTTGATCTTATTATTCATGTGAAAAATTATTGTTCTTATTTAATATTTTAATCTTTATTTCTCAGTGTGGTAGTGAAAAACTATGGTTCTTGTTTAATCCACGCATGGATGTTTGTTTTTTTGGTATAAACAATAAATGACGTGGCGAGAAAGCGAGGTTACAAAAATCCATCGACCTTTAACATGTTAGCTAATTAACTTATTTAAAAAATCAAGCGTGTTCTGACTTTTAGGTGTATCGCATAAATTTCCATAACCCGCAATGTTTAGAGTGTGTTTGGTATTGCGGTAGCTGTTGTGGTTGTGGTTTGAAAAAAATTGTTTTATAAAAAGTTCTTTTAGTTGAGGTTGATTTGAAAAAATGAGTGTTTGGTTAAAACTGTGGTTGAAATTGAGGTTGAAGAAAAAGTAGTTTAATGTGTTTGGTTTAAAAAATGCTTTTCAAATTGAGGTTATAAAATAATTTTAAAAAATATATATTAATATTGATGGTTTTAAATTTAAATATTATAAAATTAATTATTCCTATTATATCATGAAAAAAATAATACTTTATATAAAATATTTTTTATTATTCTATTAAACTATTTATAATTTCATTACGTACAAAATTCATTCGATAAAAACTACAAAATTGATATTACTGTGCGAGTGAATTTAATTCACTCTATACTAGTTTTTCGAGAAAAAAAATATTGTTCACGTCGCGAACAAATTTAATTCTGCAAACTAGTTTTTTTTTTTTTTTTAAATATAATAGAATGAACACATTAAAAAAAAAAAAAAAAAAAAACCCTGCGGACAGTGCAAGTGAATTGCACTGTTCACGTGAACAGTGCAAGTGAATTGCACTGTTCACGTGAACAGTGCAATGAATTGCACTGTTCCTTTTTTTTTTTATTAGCCGCAGAGAACGAAAAGCATGTTTTTGTTGCTTTTCTGTTTCAGCGTTTCAAACGCAAAATTCATGTGGATCCCATGCACAGTAAATCACTTTTTTTCATTACCAAACGGCTGCAGACTGCGTTTTAAATAAAACGCAGCCGCAGCCGCGTAGATAAACAGACTCTTAATCCATAACAAGGCATCCGCAGCGATTTAATATAATTTTTTTTATAAATGTACAAAAGTATTAAAAATATAAAGAATATTTTAAATTATTTTAGTTTAGCAATCTTGTTAGATCCAAGCGAATCATGTGAGGTCTAAGTGAATTCAATTTGACAATTATATCAAACCCAAGATTCAAGTCTGCTTGGTGTGGCATGGCCGTTAGACCCAAGATACTTGGGTCTGTCGGCAATGCTAGACCCATGTCTATTGTGTTTGGTGACCATGCAAGACCCAAGCTACTTGGATCTAGTAAATGGTCGTCATATCTAAGCAAACAACAAACAAAATGAGAATAATCGAACATTTTAATTGTTAGGAGAGAAAAAAGAAAGAAAAAAACATAAACAATTAATCATTAATGGCAATCCAATCATAATACATTTACACGTGCTGCACCATGTGAAAGAGGGTATGATTGTACATCTATCTAAATTGTGAGTGGCCATATTTGGCCATAGGGAGGCATTTTCATGCGTCTCTTTAACGGCGCGGGCGTCATCCACTCGCTAGGACGTGTGGAACACACATCAATAGTTTTTTCCACACACATCAATAACTTTTTGAATAAAAAATAGAAAAAATAATATGACAATACTAAAACACCTTTCATAATCATTTTAATTACACACCATACCTAAAAAAAAATTTGTTGTTGCAATTTTCAGTGATCTATATTTAGAACTACAATTAAAACCCCATGCTATTTAGAAAATTTTACTATCATAATTTATAATAATCTATATGTAGAGCTATAGATAAAACTCTCCACGCTACAGTTAGAGCTCCACGCCATTTAACTTTCTTTGTAATTTCACTAATCCTATGAGTAGTCACTAGCTCATTCATCTCTTTTATAAAACCTTCAGCAAAACCATAGATTCTTAAACGAAATAAACTACGAACCTTGAGCTCCCTTTCTCCTTTCAACTCCAGTGATGGCATCTTCCCTTTCCACTCCACAAAATCCTACCATCGTGACTTGTTTCCAAAATTGCTTTGATTGATTGAAAAAAATGCAATAACACTTCGGTGGAGAATAGCAATGCTAGAAGATTTTTGACGAGATCCAACTGCTTGGAATCCCACAGGAATTGTTGGCTGCATTTTTGTTTTGTTTATTTTGTTTTGTTTCATGTTCATGTTTTAGGACTTACATTTTGCTAGTTTTTCTTCAACAAAGAAGTAAAGAATATCACAAACATTTGAACATCCTGGAAAGTCTGCATATTCACCCATGTGAAGATCTTTCTTCACTTGGGATTTCACAGCTGCCTTGATCTTATTATCTTTAGATAACAATGAAACAACAAATGAAGGAACTTGTCATGTACTGTTAGAGAATAATATAAATCATATCTTGGGGTTTTATCTAACAGCTTAAGCTATTGGATTGAGATGATTCTTTGATATGGTATCAGAGTTTTAATGGTCAAGCGGTTACGAGTTCGAATGTCACCATCCCCATTTATTTGATAAAATTAAGCACAAGGTAATGTGTGTCTGTGCAAGTTTCAAGCCTAAAAGGCTTTCACTTGAGGGGGTGTGTTATAGAATAATATAAATCATATCTTAGGGCCTCACCTAACAGCTTAAGCTATTGGGTTGAGATGGTTCTTTGATATAGACTATCGAAGCTGTAACGCTTACAAACCAGATGGGGATAAAAGCTTGACAAAAAGACTTGGGATTAGTTTTAGAAAGAATTTTTCCCTAGGCTTCTTTGCTATTGTAATGAACAATCTTTATTGTTTTATACCTTTCACAATTCCATGAACGCAATCTGCATCTCTTGATTTTGTGTTTGAAATCCAACCTATTTCATTCTTAGTTTTTGATCCATTGAACTATAACTGCCATGTAACAGGTTCAATCATTACTATATATATATTAGAAATATAAATAATTTAGATGACTGAGCTCTTTAACTAATTCTATAAATTTTAAAATTAATAATTATATAAACTTTAGAAATTAAATACTAAGTTAATAAACAAAAATTAACTACCAAGTTAATAAACCGCATATCTCCAGCTTCATTTTCCTATACCAATATTTAACCAAGTGATCCTTGTGCAGCGTAAATGTACAACCTCAAAGGCTTTATTGGTTTCGGTGAAACCATCTCTAGAGGTGACCGATGAAGAGACAATCGGGCCACAAGTCATCCACCTCAGTAGAAAACTTATCAGTTGTTATTAAAATAAAAAAGAAAAAAGAAAAATGAAATAGATCGGCCACTCCTTAAAAAAGAACAATAAATAAATGACAAGCTTTTTTTCCTAAAACACCATCATTATTTTTCTTAAAAACAATTTACATCTTGCTTTTATTATCATATATTTTTACTATTATATAATTCAATAAAAACTTATACATAAAAATAATATTATTATGCCAATCATATTTATTACTTGAATTTTAAATTTGATACATTAATCTAGATTAACTCAGATTAATTGAATATATGTCATTTTAGTACTAAAAAAAATTACTTTCTATGCATTAAATTTTAATTTCATAATCAAATTTCTTTTTTTTAAAAGAAAATATATTAGCAATGTCTATATATATTTTTTACATTATAAAAACTATGTTGTAAAACAATTGACTCAACAGATCATATGGTGTTCTAGTTCAGATACAGCAACAACTAAATAGGCTAAAACAAAACAGGAAAGAGAATAAACTAGTAAAGCCCGGGCTAGTTAACTAGTAAACAACTAAATATATAAACTATTCATGTCATATAAGGAGATTACATGATGAATAATAATACACACTAAATTCTAACTTTTTCTATAAATATTAGCTTATTCCATGGAGGACTCCTACTCTAATTAGGACCGCATCTTTTAATTGATCATGTGAACTCTTATTGTTTTGGTCAATTGCTTCCCATCTTCTATGGTTGATCTGGAATCATAAGAAAAACATAGCAGAGGATGGTGGTGAATTAATTCTCTTTTATAGGAAAGAAGAAAGAAAACGCGAGCACAAGGATTATAGTAGGCAGGGGTATCCTTAAATACAATCAACAATTGTGTTTAACTAGGAAAAGTTTATTTCCCATAAACCCAAGAATCCTTTCCTTCTTTGAGAGATTTGATCAAGCACCACCGCTTCTGCTGAGTTTCCATCTTGATTGCTCAACATTACTGTTGCAAATTGCATGAGTTTCCATCTTGATCGCAGAGCATTACTGTTGCAAATTGCATGAGTTTCCATCTTGATTGCAGAGCATTACAGTTGGAGCAAGGTTTCTATCTTGGTTTCAGGACACTACCGTTGCAGATTCATGGTTGTAGCTCCCTCTTCTGCTGAGTTTCCATCTTGATTGCAGAGCATTACCGTTGGAGCAAGGTCATGGTTAAGTGTCTTTATGGAAAAGATTAGCGTTGTGATGATTCCTGAAACCCTGCTGTGTGAAGACATTGGCATGGCTGCTGTCCTTAACAGGTGGATGGCTATTATTATGCGCCCACAAACTTTGCCGGGGCTGGAGGCAAAGTTTGGATTGAAACCGAAGCATAGACGCTTTGGAGAATGGCTTACTGAAGAGGTCAGCAACTTGACCAGTAGAGGAGATGTGTTGAGTTATGAGATGGCTAAAAGCAACTCGTTCACGTATAAATTGATAGTCTAATTCAATATGCTTACCGCGAGTATAATGTTAAAAAATCATTTTAATTCAATAATTTAAACTGTTAGATAAAATTTTAAAATATAATTTATATTATTTTTTAACGCATAAAATACCGGATTAATAGTCACGTGAAGAGCACTATAGGGATGTGAAGGTCTCCAAGGATAAAGGTTAGCTAGCCAAGTAAGTTCAGCTGCAGTATTCGCCATGGGACGATACTCGAGTTCAGTGCTGTGAGATAGTTGATTGCTTTTTTCCACACCAGGAAATAAAATTCTGATAAAGGAAAATGCAATACCCAGTTGTAGATTGTTGGGTAGGAGGACAGCTGACCCAATAAGCATCTGAAAAGACATACATTCAATGTAGTATTAGAAGTAAAATATAGACCACTATTAATGATGCTTCTGAGATCTCATAAAATACGACAAACCAATTTCAAATGTGCAATAGCAGGAGCATGCATAAATTAAAAAACATAATTAACACTAGAAGAAATATCTTGACGTGTAAGTATGAGATATTATAGGAACCAACAATCTCTTGGAAGAAGCTAGGATCTTTCAAAGGAACGACATGGGAGGAAGATTTAGTCTTTGCTTCAAGAGGTGTACTTATAAGTTTACAGTCAACCATGGCACCCCATTCAAGATTGGGACAAATGAAGACCACTGCTAGTTTGAGGAATTTCAATTCCAAGAAAGCGATGATCAAGCCCTAAATCTTCCTTTGTAAATCCACGGCTCAGTAATTGACTAAAGCTTGTGACAAGAGTAGTAGTGGATCTTGTTAGAAGAATGTCATCTACATAGAAGAGAAGTATTAGTGTGCCATAGATCTGCAAGACTATAGTGAAAGCCATATTTTAGAAGAAAAATGCTAAACTGATCAAACCAAGCACGGGGTGCCTGTTTCAATCCTTAAAGGGCACAATTGAGTTTGCAGACATGGTGTGGTAGTTTGGGGTCTGTCATGCCTGGTGGTTGCTCCATATAAATGTCCTCTGAAGGCAAACCATGCAAGAATGCATTCTTTATGTCAAGTTCCTGAATAGTCCAATGCTTAACAAGCGCTATGGTAATGATCATGCGAATGGTGCCTGGTTTGACAACGAGAGAAAAGGTTTCAGTGTAATCTACACCATTGATGGAATCCTTTTGCAACAATCGGAGCTTTAAGCCGATCAAGAGAGCCATCAGGTTTGAGTTTAGTTTTAAAAACCCATTTTGAACCAATGCCATTCATGAGAGGATTGCAAGGGACAAGTGACCAGGTCTGATTTTGATGTAAAGATGCAAGTTCTTCCTCCATAGCAGCCTTCTATCCTCGGTGAGCCAAGGCAGAGCAAACAGTGCGGGGCTCACGAGGAACATTAGTAGAGGCAATAGATATTAATGCATACTTGGGGTTGGGCTTGAGAATTCCATGTTGAGATCGCGTCATCATTGGATGAGAAGCATGTGCAGGAAAATGAGGTGGTGTCGGAGGAGTGACAGGGCAGCCTTAATGATAAATATAAAGAGTAGAGGGAGCTATTTGACAGTCAGCTTCAGCTTGGGAAGGTAATCGAACTGTCTCAATTTTAGAAAGTAAGAGTGTTTGCGGTTTGTGAGTTGCATATGAAGTAGGAGGGGTAGTTTCCATTGTATGTGTAGGCACAACATCATGAAAAGGCAGTAATGGTGTTATGAGTGGAACATCAAAAGATTGGGAAGACCACTGCTGAAGCATGGCTATAGGCAGACACACAGATGAAGGTTTTAGCAAAGACATTTCTGCAGAACTGTCAGTAGCAGGAGGTATCCAAGAGTTGAAAATACTTATTACATGAGATGAAGGCAAGGTGGTGCCAGTGGAATGAGTTTTTTTGTATGGAAAAATTAATTCATCAAAGACAACATGGTAGGAGATGATAAATTGTTTACTTGTAGGATGAAAGCATATATATTCTTTATATTTATCATTATAACCTATAAAAATGCAAAGCACAGTTTTAGGATCAAACTTATAATGTCTTGTATTCCAAGTGTAAAGAAAGCATTTAAAGTCAAAGGCACGAAGTAAATCAATGCATTGTTGGGGAATTCTAACTAGTGATGCTCTAAATATTATCCATTAGAGGATTAACATATCGATATAATATTTAACGTAGTTCAGCAAATTATCTATATTCATAGGAGAAGTTTATATTATTAGAAATAGATAAAAAAAACAATACAAATATATAAAGAAAAAGGATTTCATCCACTCTAATTCAACTCCAAGCTCTCATTCACTACTTCACATGACAGCAGGGCTATTACCATTGTTAGCCCTTTACTTTCTCTCTTGATCTCTTACATTCTGCACTCTCACACTCTCCCTTTGCTCTCAAATGATGTTTTTATTTGTAGATATTAATAGTAAGCTTCTTTAGCACATTTGTCAATATAAAAGGGACAAGAAAACCATAAAATATGGCATCAATTATGCTATAATTTATGCTTTTTCTTTGTACCAAGTGGGTGATGAGTTGTCCCACTTGTACAAAGTGGAAGTGGTATATTTACCATAACAATGACAATATCCTAACATGCATACCATGCAGTTTAAAATATGGTGTTTCAGAATTGAAGGTAGATGACAGCAATCGATTTTTTAAATAGCTGAAAATTGTGGGTGTCCAAGACGTTGGTGTCAAATCTCTGTTGTGCCATAATTAAACCGATGAGAGAAATACAGTTCTAGCAAATTATGGAGTAAATAGAGGTCACCCTTGTATCTCCCCATGATTACTGGATGTCCTGTTTTTCGTTCCTTGACACAAAAACCAACATTAGAAAACTCACAGTTGATAGGAAGTTGTTTAGTTAATTGACTTGCAAATAATAATTTTTTTGTCGGATCAGGAACATACAAAGCATCCTTAAGAGGTAGTTCAACATATTTTTTGTTTTATAGCAGAGTCTCCAATAACAATAATTGGTGGTGCAGTGAACCACGAAGAAGAAGAAGAAGAAGACGAGGAGTCCAAGGGCTTCTCCAGAGAGTGTTCCAATGATCCAACCATGAAGATGACGATCTGATTTTTGCCAGGGAACAAAGGCTTCTGTTAGCCCAAGCTCTGAGTGTTCAATAAATGAAATATTGATGGTATTTGGTGTTGGTGAAATGTACTGTGTAGGGGCAGGTTCTTCATTGTTAAAATGACCTACCAAATCTTGGCTTTCTGCAAGGGCTAAGGCTAGTTCGCGCCACAGAGATTAGTTGGTTGGAGTGAGTTTTAGGGTAACAAATTTTTCAACATTCAAAGATAGTGTGTTCATTGTTGACAGCGGAAGATTTGTGCTGAAGCTCACTCCAGCTCTGATAGCATAAGAAAAATATAGCAGAGGATGGTGGTGGATTAATTCTCTTTTATTGGAATGAAGAAAGAAAACGAGAGCACAAGGATTGCAGTAGTTTATTTTAATAATTGTGTTTAACTAGGAAAAGTTTATTTTCCATAAACACTAGAATCATTTCCTTCTTTGAGAGATTTGATCAAGCATCCACCACTTCCGTTGAGTTTCCATCTTGATTGCTCAATATTACCGTTGCAGATTGCATGGTTGTAGCTCCCTCTTCTGCTAAGTTTCCATCTTGATTGCAGAAGATTACCGTTGGAGCAAGGTTTCCATCTTGATTGCAGGACATTACCGTTGCAGATTGCATGGTTGTAGCTTCCTCTTCTGCGGCGTTTCCATCTTGATTACAGATCATTGCTGTTGGAGAAAGGTCATGGTAAGTGTCTTTTTGGTAAAGATAAGCATTGTGATTCCTGAAATCCTGCTGTGTGAAGACAGTGGCATGGCTGCTGTTATTGTTCTTAACCTGGTCGAACTTGCTATTCATATTGTTTTAGCTTTCATTTTCTTTTCTTGTTCGGTAGTTCTTATATAGTTAATACTAGTTATGTAACTGCGATTTGTGTAGATATTTTTAATTTTTATAAAAATATATATATGCAATTTTTTTCAATGTGTTTAAAATATTTAAGTTTTAATTTTTTTTATGAATATCGTATGTATACCCAAATAATTACCGACGTCTTTCCCATCAAAAAATTAAAATTTTAATTTTAGTTCTGTTGTCGTTGTCTTTTTCTATAAAGTCAATTGAAAATTTTTAAAAACTCGTTAAATATCATCGATGTCTTTCCCGTTAAAAAAAATTAAAAATGAAAAAATTAATATTTTAATTTTTTAATCGGTGTCTCCTTCTATAAACTCTAATTAAAATTTTCAATTTAATAAAAAATTTCAGAAACACACCAAGTATTATCGACATTTTTATCGTTGGAAAATTTAAAATTAATTTTTTAATTTTTTTTCGTTTGTGTTTTCATCTATAATGTCTAATTGAAAATTTTAATTTAATCTAAATTTTTTAGAAACTTGTCAACTATCACAAAACTACTTTTTAGTATGTCAATGATTTTTTCTGCAAAAAACAATAATAAATATTGTGAGAGAGAAGCGAACAATATTTTAGATTTTGGGGAAACATCGACAAACATTAACCATCGATGATCGTGTATATATTAAAGAGTAATAAATAATGCAAGCGAGAAGTGAAATAGTACCTTATCTCTTGGGAAAATACCAATGAAATTTAAATGTCGGTAATCCTGTATGTATTGAACAGTAATAAACAATACAAGTGAGAAGTGAATGGTACTTTAGCTCTCAAGAAAATATTGATGGATATTAATTGTTTATGATCCCGTATGTATTGAGTACTTTAGCTCTCAAGAAAATATTGAGTACTTTAGCTAGGAGGAAAGGAACGTACCAATGGTCTCTAGAATATACTGGCGAACTTAATCTATTAGTGTATCTTTTGGTATTTTATAGTTTGTCAGTATTTCCAGCGGTGTAAAACAGTTTATATTGTCAAAATGTATTTGTTTTTCTTATGTATCTATCCATCATGCAAATACTTAAAATCTCAACAGCACACACAACACAATAACACTAGTTCTGTGTATAATAATAAAATCACATAAAATAAATGTTTCATGGTCATTTAATAATTAAATAAACATTATTGTCATTATATTAAAGTTAATTTTATCCAGAAATATTACGTTATAGATTATGACATTACACTTTCATGTTGTGAAAATTAATCATAATTTTTTCTTTTTTAATTTCATCATCGTTATATCTATCACAATCTTCTATGTTGATTTCATCATTAATAGCATCTTCATCGACTTGTGTATGTCCGCTAGTTTTCAATACATCATTTAACTGTTCAATGTCAACATCAATAAAAATATTATTGACAATGTGAAAATTTGAATTTTCTTTTAAGTTATTAGATGGAACAACTCAATATGAATTAACTAACTCATCAAGTGGATTTAATGAAAATCAAGTAAACAATGCACAATTGTCCGCTCTTCTACCGAGGTTGAGTATAAAGCCTTAGCAGATGACACTGCCGAGGTTATTTGGCTTCAATATTTATTGACAGATCTGTAAATCCCTTATGCTTTTGCTCCTACCACTTGGTGTGAAATCTTGATGCTACTTATTGATCTGCAAATCCTATATTTCATGCTCGTATTAAATATGTTGTGGTTGATTATCATTTTGTACGAGACAAGGTTACGAAGAAAGAGATTCAGCTTCATTTTATCTCTTCTCATGATCAACTTGCAGATGTTTTTACTAAATCGTTTTCTACTGTTTTTTTTACTGCTTTTCGATTCAAGTTTCGGGTCGATTCTCTATTTTCGTCTTGAGAGGGCGTATTATAAAATGTATATTTATAGGAAATACTATAGAACTACTCTAGCATTGTAGTTTCTACACTTACTATTGTATATTACCCTACATACACACACACACACACACAAAAGATTTCCTAACTGATAAGTTAAGGTTTATATTATTCTCAACTTTAACTATCGTGAACTGTGTTTCAGATTTGATTAAAGATGTGTTTCACGTTTGATCCTCGTGTAGTATTGCACGCGCACCCACATGCAGATGCACTTGTTGGCTTTCATTTGCCCTTTCGTGCCGACCACATAGTTTGTTGGATTTTATTTAATTTGCTGGATAATACAGTTTCGTAAGTTCAGAAATCCTGCATAGAAATGAGCACAGATGCGGTATGATTGATCTGATTGGGACGACTAGGAAATACTTGGTAGTGATTGGTTCTGCTTGCTATCCAGAATAAGTGACTTCAGGAATTCCGAGCCTCAATTCTCCATAGTTTTGATGGAAGGAGTATGCATCAATTCGTGCCTTTAATCCATGAAATGGGTTTTCAATTTTAATTTAGAGGTATAATTTTTTTGGTAAGAGAAAAAATTTAAATTTTTTTAATTTTTTTGTTATTCATAATTTTAAATAATATTTTCGATAAGAATATGAAGCCAGAAAAACATAGTTAAATTAAATCACATAATAAATCAAAATAATGGCATATATAGAAAACACCAAGCAAAATCAATATAATATAAGATAATTTAGTCATTATTTAACTCGATAATGAGTGACAATGCCATCCATTGATTTCCACAATAATTACAGCTATTGACGTGGGGATATTTAATTGGTAGGTTCATTGAATTTAATCAGTAAATAATTCAGGATTAATATAAAAAAAACTTAGATCTTAAAATCAAGAACTCTAGAGGATTTTGTGTTTTTAATTCAATGGTAGGAATGATTAATCAGCTAACGAATCATGAATCTCCAACATGTTAAGCTATAATCAAGGCGGCTGTATTTTATACATTTATAAATTAAAAAGTTTTTTAAATTTCTTTCTTGGTATTGATCTTAAAATCTAAATATAAAAAGAAATAAACTTTTTTAATTATTAGAAGAATTGTTTAACAATGATTTTATAATTAAGCCGGCTAACCTGATAGCAATAATTTAAATATTACAGGGCATGTTTATAAATGTAGTTATTGTTATTTTTTAAAGTATTTTTTATTTATAAATATATCAAAATAATTTATTTTTAAAAAATAATTTTAAAATCAGTACATAAAAATAATATAAAAATACTAAAAATATTAAATTTAAAATAAAAAAATAATTTTTTTAAAAAATACTTTTAAAATATAAAAATAAATAAATTTATACACATTAAATTAGCCTAATAATTATCAATCAAAAGAAATATAAAAAACAAAAAAGGTTGGGTAGATATTCCTTTTTCAGAAAATGTCATTTGTACGCTTGAAGGTCCCACTAGAAATCTAGAGCGATTGCAATCGATTCGGTTCATGCACCTTTCCCTTCATGAGGACAAAATTTCAATTACTTGTCCCTCATCCTCACAGATCAACTTTAAAAAACTCGGGGATTATTTTGACATGTGTTGCTAGGTAGTTGGCGGCAAGGGTCACAAACTCTTTGATAATATTATTAAATTTGATTAAATTTATTAATTCAATTAATGATATAATTTTTAATAACTAGCTAATATAATATGGAAGAACAAAATTATGTAAAAAACGATGACATGTATAAAAAATACTTCAAAGGACAAAAAAGAAAGAGAGAATATTACTATAATTTCTATTGTTTTTTGTTCACAATCTATATTAAAAGAAGAAAAAAACTGATTCCTCTTTGTTTTTTTTTTTTTAACAGATAACGATTTGTTTAATTTTTTTTATTAACGAGGGTGTCCGGGTTAGTTTACGCGCATCTTAACTAATTCTATAGGCTTTAAAGTTAACAACCATGTAAGTTTTCAGTGGCCGTAAGATTTGTAAAACTCGAACTAATAATTTTAAAAAAGTAAATTTAAAATCTGATCAGTTAAGTTGTACCATTCGAGATTACAATTCGTTTAATTTTGAAGTAATTGATATTGTATCTGAAGGCTGCAATTATTTTTTGTGATTAGCCTTGTGGCTTGTGTGGTGCACAATCTTTCTGGATTGGCCTAAAATGTTTGATATAATAGAGCAGGACTGTTCTTTTTTTGTCATGATCTCAAGCTTTGTGGATAGATGCCATGAACATAGGTGGTGAAAATCCATGACAATGATGATGCTTTTTATCGTGAGACACTCTGAAGTCAAAGATCATTAGCGTTTCCAAATTGGCTAGCCACCCGCGTTTGCCAAGGCACTCCCATTTTCCTTCTTTTCAACAGAGAGCTAGAAAGGAGATGGAGATGCATTTTCTCGATCGGTGGACCATCTTGGGACCTATCGACCATTAACGAGCTAGCTACGGTGAATTTGGTAAGAATTAGGTTATGAAGAAATGGGAAGCAAATTATAAGTCTCCCGTGAGAGAGAGAGGGAGAGGGAGGCGTCACTGCTGAGGGAAACTTGTTTGATTTCCTTGACGCATGCACTCGGACGCTGGTTGTCGGAGACCTCACCGTACTCGTTGAAATTTATAGATACAAATTAGCCTTTGGCTAAGACTTTCTTGTTGCCAAAAAGGATTCAAACCGTTTTCTGTGATCGATCTTTCAGCTACGTTGTTGGCCGTCTCTTGAATGACAAACTAATATTTTTCATGTGTTTTGTAACATGGTACTTGCTAAAAAATATAATTGTGATTACTTTTTAAAAAACATTCCGTACTGAAATACATTAAAATGATATTTTTTTTATTTTTTAAAAATTATTTTTTGATATTAATACATTAAAATGATTTGAAAATACTAAAAATATATTAATTTAAAATAAATAAATAAATAAAATAAAATTTAATTTTTTTAAAAAACACTTTTAAAATATAAAAACAAACAAATAAATAAACAGCTGAACTCCCACCACGACAAGATGCCAAACGTTTACTTAGCTATTTTATTTCCATTGATCATGAAGTGGAATATACCAGTCCTTGCTGATGATAATTAGAATCCCAGGACAGAAAAAAGTTTCATCTAGCTAGATTTCGCCCCCACTAGGCATTGCGTTTTGAATGGGTAAATTATAAATATATATTTTTTTAAATTATGGTTTTTTGTTTTAAAATTATTTTTATAAAAATACTTTAAAAAACAATGTAAAACATTCCTAAATACCTCCGTTCCGTACTGTCCAACGTCAGAGTTTTGACTTGTGTCGTTAATGGAAGTTAGAATTCAAGATTTACACGATATTATGGTTCCACTCTCAGGTCAGCAGCACGGGTCAAGAACTGGGCATTCAAGCCATGCATGTGCACCTATCAAAGCCATGCATGTGCACCTATCAAAGCCATGCACGTGTACCTGTAATTTCTTATCGTTCAGGAGCAAAGGGTTCTGGTGAGGTGCTCTTCTCAAAGCCATGTTATTGCCAAATATGTGCCTATCAAAGCCATGCACGTGTGCCTGTAATTTCTGTACATCCCAATGGCATTAAAACAGGGGACGGTTTCGTTTGCTTCAATCAAGTATTTATAAAATATTTTATTTATTTATTTCTTCGAAAAACTATCACAATATCTTGTAACATGGTTTTAAATCTTGTTAATCAGTCAATTACTAGGCCGGCTGCATGATTATTATAATGTTTATTTTACATTATTACCGTGAAAATATATTTATTTATACATATATAATTTTTTAATAATATGCATATCCAGTCTAATTTATACGCATTTTAATAAATCTATGAGTTCTAAAGTTAAAAATCATGTAAACTTGCAGTAACCATCAAATTAACGATTATAGAACTTGAACTTGAAATTATAAAGAGGTTAAATATTTTAATTTCAAACTTTTACCACTAAATCATTTATTAAATGGTTGTCATGTACATATATTAATTAGCTAGCAACTTAACATTCATATTATTTCAAGGTTATTTTACATATTAATTATATCATTATTTTATAAAAAGGTGAAAAGATTCATATTTCAAGATTATATTAAATAATTAAGGGGATTTTATGAAAAGAAATTGAGTTGAGGATAATTATTAAAATGGGCTTGGAGGGTGAAATCTAACCCCCATTTTTTAAAATGCTATGCATAAATAATTTATTATTTTTAGTCATTACTAATATATACTTTAATTATATCATGTATCTTTCCACTAATAATAACCTAACGTTCAAGCCATTAACACACCAAACATTCTTAAACCAAACTTCACCTAATTGTTATTCATTAAAATTGGTAATGTAAACAAATTTAATGATGTCCAAGAATTCCATTAATTAGCTTGTTATGTTGGTGAACAAAATCCACCTAATTATTTTTATTATTTTTTTAAAAAAGAAACCTTCTTTTGGATCTTTCAATGACGAGTCGAGTATCAATGCAAAAGGGCATTTTGAATATAAAATCCTCGGTATTGTAGGAAGGGCGAATTAACATCAAAGAAGAGTTAATTAACCAGCACTTATTTCAAACAAATATTAAAAAATAATACCCAAGTACGATATATCATAAATCATACTCTCCTTTCTCCTGAAAAACATAAAATCTACTATAAAAATCATACATAAATTCCACCACACACATATTCACACATATTTTTTTAAAAAAATTACTAGGTTTTAAAAAAAATTAATTTAATTAAGATTCAGCAAAAAATAAAAATAATTTAATTTACCAAATAATTTTTTTTTCTCTCTATTGATTAAACTAAAAATAAAAACTAGTACAGTACAAAACAGTTTTTTTTTAATTATTAAAACTGTAAAAGAAAAGTTTCCACAAAGTCAAAAATACACCAAGTAGATTGTTCTTCAATACAAATCCATGGACCGACAACAGGGCACACGCACACTCCTTATTGTCATAGTCTATTACACACAAGTATGTTCGGCAACCAAACACCAATTACTTAATTAAAGCATTAAACATCAAGCACCAACATTAATAAAACAGGGTCTTAATACATTAAGCAGTGAACATGCATGCATCACTAGCCAGATTAGGAGTTAATTAATTATATTACTAATAATTAAGCTGACGTTGATAAGATCATCAAGCATCCAAGGGTCCACAGGATCACAATTATAATCACCACTTCCACCTCTGTCACAACTCAGCTGGGCCGCCGTCTGATTCGGTTCCAGGCCATGAAACGGCTCCGAGTTCAAGATTTGCTCAAAACTAGTCATAGCAGCCGTTTCAGGACCCAAGATGCAACGCTTCTTGGCAGGTGGTGGCGCCGCCTCCGAGGTTGGTGGTGGCGCCGCCTCGGACGTTGGTGGTGGCTGAGGGGGGAAGTTGAGCTTGGCTTTATCACCACGGATGCGCTTGGCAGCTTCATCATAAGCTTTAGCGGCTTCATCAGCTGTGTTGTAAGTGCCCAGCCAAACTCTAACACCTTTGTGTGGGTCTCTTATTTCAGCTGCCCATTTACCCCATGGCCTTTGCCTTATTCCTCTGTACACATTCTTTCTGGTTCTCTGAACCTTCTTTTTACCGGCTTCTTGCTCTGTTGCTTGGCTTGGCTTCTCAACTCTCTCTGTTATCACTATATATAAAATAACATAAGAAAATTAAAACCTCTTCCTTTCAAGAACAAAAAATTAGTACACGCCAAGAATTCAAGTTAAAAACTAGCCCATCCAAACAAATTTGCTAAAACCATGTACAAGAACTGAAGTAAATGTCATACAAACAAAAACCCTCATACAACCATTGACAAAATCATCCTGACGGCAAAATCTATTGATATTGCACCAAAGACATAAATCAAAATATTGTATTAATTTTTATTAATAATTGATAATGTCAGGCCAAGGTTCTAAAATCAAAAACAGCAAAACCAAGAATAAAATTAATTAAAAGTATAAACTTTCATGCAAAAAGGAAAAGGACATGCTTTTTCTTTCAACCTTTTTAAGTCTCTCTACACAATAAATTAAATATATCCAAGATTATAATTTAAAAAAAAAAAACAAAAAAAAAAAACACAACCCAGAAAAACTAGCTCGCTGGTATTAAGAAAAACCCAGAAAAAAAAAAAAGATATTGTTGATTACCTTGGTTGGGCTGGCGTGGCTTTTGAGCGAGCTTGAGATTTGATAGGTTTTCTTTTTTGCTACCATTATTAATATTGTTCATAGAACGATGATCAAGTCCAAGAAAATCAGATAAGGAGTCAAGTTCAGACCAGAGATCCTCAGTGGTCGGTTTCCGGCCACGTTTAACGGGTACGAAATCGGAAATGATGGCACCTCCACACATGTTTTTGTCTGTCCAGCTCTTTAGAGAAAGAGAAGGAAGAAATGGTGTAATAAATTAGGAGGACGAGGCCTAGTTTTTATAGAGTTACGGTTACAATCTATCTACTAGCAAACAGACAGAGAAAATCTCCCTTTTGTGGTGGGTCACTTTTGTTTAAATGATGATGATGATCAAACGGCTGAGAAAGAAACAGGTAAAATCTGGAAAGTTGTGATTACAGTATATAGAGCATGGATTATGGGTGGGGTGCTTAGGTGACAAGTAGGTCATGAAAGTGTGTGACGTGGAGGGTTCTGATTGGAATATAGTGAACTGAGTGAGTTTTTTTTAATGTAACTCGAGGATAATTTTTAAACCGGCTATGGTGGCTGACTTGATTCCAAGCTTGAATCACGAGTTTTTTTTGGGTTATTGGATTTTAATAAAGTCATTTAAATTAATTTTAATTTTTTTATATAAATTAAAATAATAATATTTTGATTTAAAAATAAATAATTAATGAATTACAATTAGATTTTTTATTAGATTTTATTAGGTTATCTAAGTTATCAAACCAACCTATAAGATTTATTCAGATTTTTAATTTTTTTTATTTTTTTAAACTCAACCTGCTGATTCGAGTACTGAGTTACTTCAATCTCCAGCCGATAAATCAGTTCAGATGGGATTTTAAAAGTAAGAACTTGAGTGAGTGTAACGCGCATGTGAATAAAGTAGTTCAAAAAAGAAAAAGTTAAAACTGCCATGCAGAGCGATTTTCGAGTGATATTCACATTAATTTAACTTTGGGTTATATTAAATTACATTCTTGCCATTTTCATTTTACTTTATGTTTTCAAAACTAAAATGTATTTTCACAATCGATACGTGCATCAAAATTGATTTTCCATTTGGACGAGTTCTTAACGGAGTTCTAAAAGACGGTCTGGTTCATTATTCAATTTGAGGCTTGGATTATGGAATAGATAAATCAATTTTCATTAATTTAAAATAATATTATTTTATTTTTTTAAGATTAAAATGACATCATTTATGATATATTTTTTTAATAAATTAATATAAATTTTAACAAGATCAGTTATTGATTAACTAGATTTATAATCTAGGTTAACTTACAACCCAACTCGACAATATAATCTAGTTTGAAATAACTTCTAAGTTGATGGATCACTGAGTTAACTCATTGAATTGGGCTAAAACTGGTTTATACCCTATTTGTTTCCTGAAAAATAATTTGCTTTTGAAAGTGATTTTCATATAAAATAAATTCTTAAAAAATAGATTAGTTTTTGATATTTTGATATTGTTATTAAAAATAAGTTGAAAAATAGTTTCCAGTATTTAGTTATACAATAAAAAATAAACTAAAAATAACATTGGTTATAACTATTTGACCATTATAATAAAATAAAAAGAAAGATGAGATATAAAAAGTATAATCATGAAAAAAAACATAAAAATATAAATATACATATAATATAAATATTTTAAATGTAATATCATAGACATATAATCTTGTTAAATATTTTTTAAGTAAATTTTATTTTTAGAACCTCAAAATATTTTTAAAAAAATTAATAAAAAAAGTTAAATTAGTTAATAGTATTACTTGAGAGTTGGATATTTGGGTAGTTTCTGTATGAAGACCGGGAAAGTGAGATTTGTATAAGGTGTTATTTCTGTAAAACAAATAAAGTGTTATCCAGAATTAAAAAAAAAAAAAAAATACTTTCCTTGTGGGAAAGGGTTATTTTTGCTTTTGTTGGAAACTATTTTCATGGAAAGTAATTTTTTAGAGCTCACCAAACATTAAAAAAACTTGGAAATTAGTAGTTTTCTTGAAACAAAAAGTCCTTAATCACTTTTTACATGTTAACAAAAAACATGTAAAAAAATCATTAATTTCAAAAAAAAAATTTCAAAAAAAATTAGGTATTATTAGGTCCAACAAGTCCGTCTAATTTATTTCATTAGGGCTAACACACAATCATATCCTGGTAAGCCCATGCAACTAGGCTTTATTTGTTTTTGTTGCAAATATATCTTCTATCACAATTTTTTTTTAAAGAAAAATTCACGCAACATATCATGTGATTTTGTCTAGATTTCAGTCATTGTTGTGATTAAAAAAACAGGGTTTAAGGTTATTTTAATCCAAAAACTTGTTTTTAAATTAATTCTTGACCCAAAACATCTATAAAAAAACATTTGTCATCCACAATGTTATTAAACCCAAAACATCAATAGATATTTTTTAATATATAAATAATAACATCATGTTTAAAACTATAAATATTTTTAAAAAATAAAAAATCATATATGTTTTTATTTTATTATTTTAAAATACCTGTCATATAAAAATACAAATAACTAATTGGAAAATATCAAAGTAAAGTATTTTAAGTTCTCTGAACTCATAAAACTTACAAAGAGAATTCACAATTAAAAATCATGCACCCTAACCACATCTCCGCATATTTTACCGTCTTTAAATATATTGAAAATTAAATTACTTTTTAATATTTATTTTCTAAAATCCCACATATCCGATATGCATCAAGTCATGATCTTAGGATCTTTGAAAATATTCATGTTCCTAATCCTAGCTTGCAAAATATGGAGCAGGGTAAAAGATCATGCTGTTTATAAAAAGGCAATTTAGATTTTATACCCTAACCAAATGCTCTTTTTCTTTCTTTTTTTCTTCAATTTTTTCTTTATTTTTTTAAAAATTATTTGAGTTATTTTTAAATCAATCAAGTCGACTGGATCACGTTAGAAAAACTCTTATACAATTTAATTTTAAATCCAAGATAAGTAAGAAATTAGGTCAAAAGATTTTTTTTATCAATTCTTTTTCTCAATTTGATTTTTAAACTGTTTTTATGAATTAGTCAAGTTTTGTTTTGTTTTTTTTTTAATTTTCCAAGTTAATTAGTAATGCCAAAAAAATTCTATATTGTTTGATTTTAATTACGAGTTAAGTAAAAAGTTGAACTAGAAAATTTCAAAATTTATCAACCGAATGAAATTTCTTTTTTTAATTAACATGGGTGTTCATACCAACTTATGTGCATCTTAATACTAATTTCACGAGTCTTGAAGTTGATGATTATATAATCCTCTAATAGCTATGAAATGACTCAAACTTGTGACCATTGAGAAGTAAACCTAAAGATTGATCAATTGAGTTGCCTCTCAAGATTTTGAATGAAACTTAATAACATTAATTGTATATAACCATTACGTTACATTAAAAAAAATAATAGGCATTTCACTCAAATTTAGGCTCTTGTTAGCTAGGTGATGATACATTAAGTGTTTGAAAATATAGTAATAGTTGTTTTTCAAAATATTTTTTATTTAGAAACGTATTAAAAAATATTTTTTTCTAGTAATTTAAATATATAAATAATTTAATTGTATATATATATATATATAAATAATTATAAATAAATTTAAATTTTTATAAAATACTGTTTGAAACATAATTATGTTAGAAAATGAAAACAATTGTTTTATTATTATTATTATTATTGTGAAGGGTTTACTTAAAAACAATAAATAAATAAATATCTTATCTCAACTCTTCCAGTTTTCCGACCTTCTCGTAGTCATAACTTTTTTTTTTTTTCAATAGCCTAAAGTTTTCAATTTAGAATTTGAAAAAATAATTGTTTTTAATAATAATAAAGTGTTCGCTTGTACATCATCTAATAGGAGTAACAGGAGTAATGATTATTAAACTCTTTAATGGTTTTTAATTAATCAAATCAATTATATCACATTAATTTTTTTATGTAATTTAATTTTAAATTAAAGTTAAGTAAGGAGTTGAGTCAAAATATTTTATTTTTATCAATTTGATTCTTAAACTTTTTTTTACCAATTAATTAAGTCAACCACATCATACCAAAACAAATATTATATAGTTTGATTTTGAACTCAAATAAAAAAAACATTGAATTAGAAAGTTTCAAAATTTACCTACAGAATTAAACTTAATAACAATAATTACCTATAACCTTTAAGTTATATTAAAATAGAATTCATATTTTGTTTAATAGGCATGTTACTCAAATTTAGACTCTTGTATGAGATAAATTATGATTAAAGGAGTGATCGAGAATATAGCAATGATTATTTTTTAAAGTATTTTTTATTTAGAAATATATTAAAATAATATATTTTTATATTTTTTAAAAAATTATTTTTGATATTAGCACATCAAAATAATTAAAAAAATAATTTTAAATAAATTTGTTTTAATAATAATGAAGTACTGCCTTGTATATTATGTAAATATATAATTTATATTTAATTTTTTTAATTTAAAAAAGAATGATATTCAAATTGGGGAGTGTTTAACTATTAAAATTCTAATATTAAATTAAAAAATTTTCTCAACTCAAAAATTTATATTTTTAAGTAAAATTTTAAATATAATTTATATTACGAGAGCAAACTTGGACAATATTTTTCCTGCAGCAACTCTGGGAACTTGCCCATGGATGAGTACTAGGTTTAATTAAAAACTAACATGAGAAGGGAGCATATACAGGCAGAAACAACCCGCAATGAGGCGCCACGCTGCTTGGAGAAAATGAATTAATTACTGAATTCATAGAGGATAACAGCTAATAACACCTTTTGTTAATTTCTACTTCCCAACTTCTCACATATATGATTGCTTTCCTGTAGACAAACCAACTTGCCTCACGTACACCTGAGCGCTCTTCAATTTTGTGTCAACTTGGCTGTGCCATTGTCATCAATTATCCTTGTCGTTTCCAGAGCTGCTATTCCAGTTCATAGCTGGGCCACAGCTGAATTAATTAGGTCAAAGATCATACACCAGACGATAAAACTCATAAGAGATGAACATTGCTGCTATCTCATCAACTCTCACCCTTCTTGAAGTGATCGAGTATATTTTAGATTTTATCTGTATCTTGAAGTGATCATACAATAGCCAATAGGGTTTCTTGGATATAGGGTTTCTCATCCAAGAAACCCTATCCCTCCCTCCCTCCAAGCCGCAATCCCAGCTCATCAGTACTGCCAATCCAACCAAGGCCATCACTGTTGCTGTCTCGAGGTTTGTGACCACAAAGCAGACGTCAGATTTCCCCCCAAATGGAAGAAAAACCCCATTGTTGACCACTAGTAGTGGAAGTATCACGCGGAACTTGTACTTGAAAAGTGCAAGCAATGCACTCTCTTGATCAACGATGTTCCTCAATTTGTCAGATTTTCTCTACTATTATATCACCACCACAGAAAGTTTTCTTACCTACAAATATGTTCATCTCAATATTTCTTCCACGGAGTTAATGCTTGCACCCGTCTCTCTCCTTTTTATTGCGTGTTTAAAATGTCCCAATGGTATTTATTTTTTGTACTAACATGTAGGTCATGCTACTGTGGATGAATATAAGTGTTAGATCATACTGTGTTTAAAACTAATTACTTGGTTTTAAACAAGTTAACGTTCCATGTTTAAATATTTTTGTGTTAAAATAATTTTTGTTTTAAAATAATTTTTAACAAATTCCCAACTCTAAAAGTGAGTGGAGTTCTTTTTTAAGTTTACCTCAAATATATTAATTAACACATTTTTTTTAAAATGAATTTCTAACAACACTCGATATGAATGGAAATTATCTGAGTAACATATAAATACTCAAATATTCATAGAGAGAATGATTTAATAGATCATGATAGGTAGCTTTTGGCTTTGAATCTTTTCTTAATAAAGTACTATCAAATTTACTTGGTCAATTAGTGAACATAATATCTTAAACTATTCAACCTTTTATGTAAATCGAAGCCAAAAGTACTAACATAGTTCTTTGCCTAGAGTTTTTCTTTGATTCTCATAGTTGTGTTTATTTTGTCTCGTAATAACTCTTGATTTTATGATTGCTTTAAATAATTCAACCTTTTATAATTCTCAAATAATTTTCTCGGTGATAACTCATTATAATTCTTATGTTGTACTCCACTTGGTAAACCAATATATGAAAATCACTATGAGTAAGACTCATCTTTATCAAGCTTCAACTAACACCTTTTTCCTTATAGAAATAAAAAGGAAATAATTATTTTTACGTGCTACTTAAAATGTTGTATGATTTTTTTTTTCTTTAAACTTGGATCTTAGGATCTCCAGATAACTAGTTAGGGTTACCATTATGATACTCTTTCAATTTTAAATCCTTTAAGCTCATTTATTTTTATGAAGTATACAGAAGTTTTCTCATTAAACTTTAAGTGAGTAGATCTCCAATGTTTACTTTTAATTTTACATAGTCAATGAAAATATCATATTTCAAAGAAAGTGTTTGACAATATTATTTCTATGAAGTATATGCATGGACTTGATGTTGTATATGTTATTTTATGCTATTTTAATTGCTGACTAACTATTGCAATATACAAATATATATTGCTAGCACAAGCTTAGGCCAACATGAAATGTCATTTAAAAAATTTCAAATCCATTCAACTTCCTCTTTTACTTTATCAAAAGCAATAAACTTTGATTTTATCATGTATCTTGCGATACATATTTATTTAGATAATTTCTAAGATATAGTTACTCCAAAGAGTGTGAAGACATATCCAATAGTGAATTTCAAATCCTAAATATTGGATATCCAATTTGCATCTCTATACTCTTTTAGTACCATTGGATAACTAGTACAATGTAACCTATTATTTAAGGTGTATCTCAAATATTTATTGCTTTCCAATGGCCCATGTTTGTATTACTGGTAAATATATTTAGTTTGCTAACTGAGCATGTAAGATCTGGTTTTGTGCAATTTATAATATATATTAAGCTTATAATTATTCATGCGTATTCAGATTGTTATATTCATTCAACTTTATTTTTAATAGATGTACACTTATTTTCATTGGTATTTGATAATGTTATTGCTATTTTTTAAAAAAATTATTGAGAATTTTTTTAACATAATAAGATTGAGATAATATCAATCCATCAATCATCATTGTATTTTTATTCATAGTATTACATATACAATACCCAACTCATTCATGTCAAACATATTAGGTAAAATTTTCTTGATATATTTGATCAAATAATTATTATAACTCATTTCACATCATCTATATAGTGACATATAATTATATAATTTTTATATGCATTTCTAACATAAACACATTTATCAACTTATTTTAAACTCATTTGATAATATAACATTGTCAAAATTTTCATGTCATTGTTTAAGAGTTTATTTCAAAGCATATAATGACTTAACAAGCTTACAAACTTTCTTTCCTTGCCCTTTAATAACAAATCCATCAAGTTGTTCCATATAAACCTTTTCGTCAAAATCACCATTTAAAAAAAGTTATTCTTACATCCTTGTGATTTATATTAAACTTATTAATACTATGATAGCTATTACTGTTTGTATGAAAGTTATTATTGATATAGGTGAATATGTGTCAAAATAATTTATACATTTTTATTATTTAAATCCTTTAACAAGAAGTTGTATTTTATATTTTTAAATAGTTTCATCAACTTTCATCTTTATCTTTAAGAATTACTAATGACCTAATGATTTACTTATGGGTGGAAAATTCACTATTTCTTATATATGATTATGCATAATGGATTCAACTTTCATCTTTTTAGGATTTTTTGTATTTGTGCCACTCTTTATTGGAGGTGGATACCATACAATTTTCTTTTCCTAAATGACATCAAATACCTCAACACATCTAGTGGTGAGAGGTGTGGTTAGAAGCTCATAAAATGTAAGGTGATCATAATTGGGTCCCTAATGCTTCTCTCGGATAATGCATTAGTAGGAAATTGATAGATTTATGGAGATTTTCTCTTTGAAAATGTGTCCTTGTGTGGTGACACTTGATTTTTTTTACTCGAATATGGTTCTCTGTTACTTGTTTTACTTTGACGAGAGTCATGTTAGAGAAAGTATACAAATGTTTCCATAATAATTAGTCATAGACTTCACTGATTAGGGCCTTAGTGACAATTGGTTGTAGTATATTTTTCTCATCGAATCTTTAAAGATAAACTTTAGTGATTTTATCTTCTTGTTAGGTGATGATAGAGAGCTTAGTCACTCTTTTTTTTTTTGGCTAAATATTGGTATTAAAACGAGATATAAGCTGAAAATAAAGATCTTGAAGGCTAATGATGGAGCCAGATTCAAGGATGTTATACCACACCTTAGAAGATGCATGAAACGTTATTGGAAGAACCTTGTACATGGCGTAACTCTTTTATGTCACAAGCTCTAGGATGCTTCTAATATTTTGGTTGTGCTTTTTAGGATTTGTAAGACCATCACAGTTTTCCAAGTTAACCTTTGTAAAGACATATTTTTTAAAGAGATGGGAGTATAACACTTAATGGCAAAGTAAAGAGTCTCTCACCTGGTTGGAATGATATTCATTCTTAAAAGGTCATATAGTCACTAAACTCATCTCATCTTTTTTTTTTCATCATGGAGCATGTGAACAAGAGCAAAAAAAAAAAAAGAAAGATTGATGGATCATATAGTCATGACTATAGCTAGGATATGTGAAGGAGTGCTCTTTATAGCAAGAACAACTCCTTCATGATTTTAGAGTATCATACATAGGTATGTCATTTTGTCATTCTTTTTCATAAAACTAGAATTATCTTTATGCCTCTAGTCACGTAGTGGGCTATATGTTGTATTTTTTCAGTTGATGAAATGAAAAATATGAAGAGCTAGAGAAGGATTAACGGACATAACTACGACTATTGCTAGGATATGTAAATGAGTGCTCTTCATAGAGAGAGCAACTCCTTTATAATTTTGGAATGTCATGTTTACTTTATATCTCATTTTTTCTTGCCCTCTCATGGAACTAAAGTTATATTTATGCCTCTAGTGCATGTAATGGAGCTGCATGTTATATTTTTCTTGTTTATGGAGTGAAAAAGTGTGAAGTTGTTCTTGTATGGCTAGAACAACATTGCTAAACACTTACAATTAATGGGAGATGAATTAAAGAGCTGAAGGAGCTAAAGTTTTTATGGTAGGGAGATCAATTACTTTTTTCTATTCTAGAGTTGTATCAGCCATGAAAAAGTACGATTTGTGAGAGGGCATGAATTATTTTTTGTTTAGTTTTTCACAGATAGTGCAATTGATGAGACTGTGAAAAACATTTAGACATAATATAAGCTTTCCATGGTTGTGTCATAGACTAGTGAAGTGATTGTTTGAATGTATACCTTTTCCTGGCCAAGGTTATTCCTGAAAAACCAGTTGGGAATAGGTAACACTTCGATGCTAAAGTCAGTAAATGTATGAGAATAAAATAATATATAGGAAGAGAAAAATAAAATAGAGTTGTAGGAAGTGCATATCTAGGTGTAACACGTGCATGTTTTGGCTAGAAATTGTATAGTTTAATCTGATTTTAGTTGTGAATGCTTTGGCTTTTATATAGCTACAACTTGTGTGGCATGGTCTGACACCTTTGTATAACCAATGTTTTAGCTTATGACTTGACTTTCTAGATTTTTATGGCTATCTTTGTATGGCCAAAGATATGGTTTGGATTTTTCTTGGTGACTAGGTGTATTTATACACTAAGATCTTGCACTTTTTTAAAGGAAAATAAGATGTATCCTTGGTGGAGAAATTGATGTTCTACCATTGGCTAGCCATTATGGCTTACATTTGTTGTTGTATCATGCCTTTGTTGTTGTGTTATATATGTTATTGGTGAAAATATTGATGGTAAATAATGTTAATATAAAAAAAAATAGTGTCCGCTCTACGTAAAAAAAATTGTGTGTGCATAGAAAAAAATTATACATGTCTCTCGGATACTAGAAAAAATGCACACAAGTGTGCTAGGGCAGGGTTGGACAAACCAGAGTTGGTGTTGGAGTTAAGTTTAAATTCTCACCATTTGGACCAGTTCTAAACAGCTAGAATTTTTTTTTTTTTTTTTAATTTTTGTATTATCAATATCCAAATTTACCAAGTCATATTCACCCCAAAAATTAGGCAACATTTGGAGCCCTCTAGTTGATGGATTCCACGAAGCCACGCCAGACTTGATACTAAACAAAGCAAGCAGGCCATTGGAACAACCATCTACATCACCATAATATTTTCTAGGCGAAATGGTCAAGCGACTACCATTTTTGCACAGTGATCAAAGCTGCTTGCATAAGACAAAGGGACGATTGAGTTCCTCTGGGAACTTATCTAATGAGTCCAGCTCTAGCGCATACATTAAACCGCATGGCTTAACATCATCAATGATTGGTGCTGGTTTCGATGGAGTGATTGAGATGAAGCTTGATGAAATCTGGGCTGTCAATTAGAAAACAACATGGTTTCGACATGCATTTGAAGTATTGCAGGAGACTCTTGAGGTTAGGAAGCAGAGTATCTTTGTCAGTACATCGAATGGGAACTTCCGACAGATTTTTGGTTGACAGATGCCAAAACAGTCAAGGATTTAGGTTAAGGTTACTGGTCTAAGAAATGAGAGATTAGAAATGGGCACAGATTGACCTTGCTACAATCATCAAAGCCTGCCAAACACATGATGTTACAGGTAAACAATCTGATGTTAAAGTAACGTATTACTTCATCAAAGGCTGCAAGAACGTAAATGATTTGTACATTGCTAACCTTAGACAAGCAGCTTCTTGAGCTAAGGTTTTAATTAATTTATTTCTCGGGGAAGGTAGCCTAAAGCCTTAAGCCTTCTGATTGTTTTTGTAGTGCAGCCGCAGTTTAAAACGTTGTTAACCGTGTAGATAAAAGAATCCTAAATACAAATACACGATTCAATTTGGTGAAGCGGTAATATTTTTTTAAAAAAAATATTTTGTACTGAAAATAAATTAAAATAATTTTTTTTTTATTTTTTTAGAAATATTTTCAATATTAATATATCACAATAATATGATATCAATACTAAAAGATTAAAAGATTAACTTAAAACAAAAAAAAATATTTTTTTTCAATGCAAAATTATGCGTGCTCTAATATAGACAAATGTGAGGCATTACACATTTCTAATCCAAACCCAAGAGCTTTGTTAAGTTATCAATAACGTTTGTTTTCTTATCTAATTGACGTGAAATATACTATCTTCAGACACTCTAAAGAGAGGGTTTAATTTTATAGTCCAGAGAAATTGTCTTGAAGATGTTCATTACCATATAAGCATTTTTGGCAGCACCCAACGGTAGGAGCCTGGAAGAACAAAACGTGTAGAGGCTTCTTGTTATTTGTCTGATACCACCGGCATCCTTTTCGGACAAGCAAGTAGAGGAAGATCCATTTTCTGGATCTTGATAACCCAGGTTGCTACAAATAATTGAACAGGTTCAATTATACAAATAATTTGAACAGGTTCAATTATGATTAGCTTGCCCTGTAACTATGTAACAAGTATAGAGTGACAAAGCCTACGTCAGATTTTCCGGCAACTGAATCTGTTACTGCAGTCACAAGATTGCAGTGACTATTAGTGCTGGGAAGTAGGATGCAGCACTGGCAAGATTGCAAGCACACCACCATCCAATTTGCCGAACGAGTCACGCGTCCAACAGTGGCATTCAATCTGCAAGTTACTAATCCCAGAAAAATGAAAATGTGTAGAGGCTTATTGTTATGTCTGGTACCACCGGAATCCGTTTCGGACAAGCAAGTAGAGGAAGATCCATTTTCTGGATCTTGATAAACCAGGCTGCTACAAATAATTGAGCAGGTTCAATTCTGATTAGCTTGCTTGCCCTGTAACTATGTAACAAGTATAGAGTGACAAAAACTAGGTCAAATTTTCCGGCAACTGAATCTGTTACTGCAGTCACAAGATTGCAGTGACGACTGGTGCTGGGAAGTAGGATGCCGCACTTGCAAGATTGCGAGCACACCACCATCCAATTTGCCGCACGAGTCATGCGTCCAACATTGACATTCAATCTGCAAGTTACTAATCCCAGAAAAATGATACTAGAAAAATAGCCTAATCCCAGATGATTTTTAATCAATGAAATTCCAAGAAACCACCATAACAGGACTTTAAACACAAAATTATCTTATGCTAACACCATCAGTGACAAATCAATATGAAGAACGCCAATTTTCTTATATTCCAAACAAAGGACAAGTTAAATTGTAAAAGTTCATCCTGTAAATTGTTAGTAATTATTTTTTAAAATGTTTTTTGTTTGAAAATGTATTAAAATAATATTTTTTTATTTTTAAAAAACTAATTTTGAAATTATCATATTAAATCAATCCAAAAAAACATATAAAAAATAATTAAGTAAAAATTTATTTTTAAAATTTAGTGAAATGCTATTTGGAATGCAGTTCCAAACCTAAATCATGAAATTACAGTATGAGATCAGGAGGAACATTTTAAATTTAAATGGTCAATTCTTGAGGGATTATGAAATTTAGTCATGGTAGTCAAATGTGGAAAAGTGTAACACCTTGCCACCACGCAACGGCTTGACCTTCTTATCTCTTGACTAATTAGCACCGATTCCAATGCTTGCTAAACACACAGTGAACATGATATTATCATATGGAGAATCATCAACCACGAATATGTAACTGAATATAAGGAATTACAGTGGTGTATATCTCGAACCAACATTTAAATCAGATGACAACAAAATCTTGGAATTTAAAAAGATACACGGGATAAAAATGAGGCGCTACATGTCTTTCCCAAAAAGTTGCAAAATACAAAACCTTTTTGAAGTATCAAGTAAGGATATCCCAGTCACAAAAAAAAGAAAAAGAAAAAAGAATTCCATACATCATAAACGCAAGCAACAATTATCAACTGAAATATGTATTCAAGCAAAATGCCATCATTCCCCACAAATTTAGCAATGGGGAAAGGTAACCTATATGAAGAAGGCAAAATACAAAGTGAAATTTTCAGAACCTCTCTAGTCTGCCATTTTGGTCAAACGGTGAACAGTACTCCTTGCAACCCTGTTGGCAGGATCAATCTTCAGAACAACCCGCAGATCTTCTGCTCCGAGCCTGTACTTTTCCATACTCTCATACAGGAGTGCACGCTGTACAAGAACAGATACATTCGCATCATCATGTTCAAGCACCTGCACAGCAGAGAGAAAACTATGAAGTACCTAACCTTGTAATTTTAGTAGATCAAGAAGAAAAATCAATGTGACTATCATAGGAAGCCAGGAAAAGCACCCTCAAGCACAGAAGAGGAAAAAGAAATACATTGTCTACATTTTGTGGAATGCAAGATCTACTTGCATCACTGGGCAAGTTGCTAGTCTTCAAATATGCAATGGCTAAGTTGCTTGTAGGACATATTTATTTATATACTTCTAATAATTTACATGGTACTTGGTTTTAGTTATCCAGAGCACTAAGCAAATGCTGTCGAGTCTAAAACAAGAAGGGCTCCAAGTCAGGCAATTAACTCATCAGAGGTGCCACCCCAGGGACCAAAAGCTCAGTGTATCAAGGCTCCACTTTTCTAACATTGATTCTCTCTTGGGGATCTAACCATACAACACAGTCATGTAGCTGATTCTTTAGTTCCCAAGTTAGTCTCATAGCCATGTCATCCTATGCTCAGAAGCCCACGCCATATGAAGTGCTATCTTGGGGATCTAACTCAATATTTTTCAATAATAATGCAGATAGTTTACAATAAAGAAACACACAGCTCTCATAAAACGATCACCAGAAGGAATGCACAAAAAGGCCACAACTTAAATCAATGAGCAAAATAAAGAAATGATTATACCTTTGAACAATCAGCCACTGCCTTCTTATACTCTCCAACTTCTTTATAACATGAAGCTCTGGTTGATAAAACCTCCATGGTGGAAGCCTTATCACCTGTTTTCTCAAGAAGTACCACAGCCCAAGACAGCCACTTGATGGCATCTGCATATTGCCCCTGTTTTTGATTTTCAATGCCCTTGTTCTTTGCTGCAGAAGCTGTTACCCCAGCAGGAGGAGCTGGAAGTCCTTCAAGCTCAGTGGTGGCACCATGAGAATCATTCACGCCTCCCCCTCCAAGCCCAGAATCCAATCCCCAATCATCAACTTCCGACAATGGCTGCCCTCCCAATCCTCCAGATACTGTTGTAGCATTTCCCGAGGAAGGTGTGAAGAACATGTCAAGCGGATCACCAACTGAAGGTTGAACCGGTGCCTGCTGCTTCTGAGTAGGAAAGCTATTGTTGAACGTTCCAAAGTCATCAATATTGGACTTGGAACTCGTATTTGATCCCATGAAACCATTATTGCTAGCACCAACACCACCTGATGGAACCGATTTTGCACTTGAAGCATTTTGAAATGCACCGAATGCATCACCAGTAGCATTGCCAGACGACTTATTATCTTTACTAGCCGAATTAATATTACCTTGTTTCTGATTCATTCCAAAATCAACCAAAGAACTAAAAGGGTCCTTACTTCCACTCATTCCACCACCACTCATACTCTTCATCGACGCCCCCCCAAGATTCGAACTTTTATTAACACCAACACTAACATTAGCATTACCACTATTTCTATTATATCCACTGGAATAACCACCCAAATTATCATTACCAACCCAACCTCCACCACTCTTGGCGGTGGATCCACTCGTTTTCGGCAAAGAGTCAGCCAAATTCCCCATCGAATATGAGCTTTTATTAACATTTTTCAGAGGAACATTACTATTACTGCTACCCTTGGTATTTCCAATAGCAGAAGTAACAAGATCACAAAACAAATTAGGGTTCTTTTCAACAATCCCAATACCAGAACCCGAACCGATACCCGAATTCCAACTCTTCCCAGTTATATCACCCACCATAGAAGCGGGTCCATTCAAACCACCGGGTCGGACCATTGACTGGGCTGGTGCCGGTTGGTGCGTCCATGATGGCTTATTGGGTTGCCACGTAGGCTTAGATTGTGTTGTAGAAGATGAATACGGAGATGGGTTTGGGTTCCTTTGATCGTTTAAAGATTTGGGCCGGTTTGATCCGATTCCGAAATCGAAATTGAAGTTGCTCATATTCGATCAAATTACGAAAAAGAAAAAGAAAAAACAAGATTCAAAATGAGATCTTGGAAGTACCTTGTTATATCTTTTAAGCTGTAGCTGTATTGTGTAAATTTCAGAGATCGGAAAAGGAGAGGGATGGCGAAGGTTGTGCTCACGGCCGCCTTGTCTTGCTGTAAATTGGAGGAAATGAGATGAGGTGTCTGATCTGATCTGATCTGATCTGAAACGTTGGGTTAATGTGAGAGGAAGGGGGGGTGAGGGAGGCTTTAGAATGGAGAATGACTGGTTATTTCCTGATGAGGATCGAACGAATAATTATTTTAACTTATAAAAAATAATATTTAAATTGCAAAGAATTGTTTTTAGTATTGCCATTAGTTAACAATATAAAATTTTATGGGGTTTAAGATATTTTTTTTGTTAACAATATATTAAAATAAATTACATATATCTACCTCAGTTAATCTTTTATATTACTGTGTTTAATAAAAGTTTTTAATTTTTTTATATATTATTCCTAAACAATTTTAAAAACTAAAAAAAAAAAAAAAAGCGAAAAAGAGAGGTAAATATGGACCGCAGGATTTGAACGTGTGGGGGAAGAAGAAATTTATGTCCATCACTTTAACCAGTTGGACACGGCATCTTTTATTTAAACAATATTTTTCTTTTCAAAAACAAAAGAAGAGACATTATTATTATTAGTATTATTATTATAAAAGCTAAAAGGTTGGGAAAATACTTTTTAGTTTTTCCCCGCACTCCTTATCATTATGCACTAGATACATGACTCGCGCGATTCTGCGGGTCATATTTTTAAATAAAAAATATTAAAAAAATAAAAATTTAAAAATATTGAGTTTTTCTAGAAGGAAAAAACTAATGAAGAAAAGGAAAATTTGAATTAATTGGGTTAACTTTTTAAACCAGGTTATCCCGTAAAACTTAGGATTCACGTCATGAAAGTTTGATAACTAAATAGAAAAAAAAATAACAGGTTTACCCAGAATTAACTGGGTTAATCAATCAAACCAAGTTAATCCGTCAAGTCCAGGACACGTGTTATGAAAGTATAAAAGTCTGATAATTAAATAGAAAGAGAATTAAAGGCGTGACATGCCCGCGCAATGCCGCAGGCTTATGGCATGCTTGTGCATTATCGTGGATTTGTGAAAAAAATCATATAAAAAAACTTTTACCATCCAAAATATTTTAAAGAAAAAAACTATAAAGCTATATTCTCAACCAGCTCAATATTTAAAAAAACAAAATCGACAAAAACAATTATGAAAAAAAACACAAAAAAATGAAAAAAAGAAGATGACAATTTTGGAAGAAAAAAAAAGCAATAACAAAATAGAAAAAAAAACATATAGGGAAAGTTAAAGCTAAATTTTCAACCAGATCAATATTAAAATCATTTAAAAAAACACTGTAGCAATCTATATTGTTTTGTGAGAAAATCTATAATTGTAATTCTTAACCAGTTCAATATAAAAAACAATAAAAACGACAAAGACAATTTAAAAAAAAAAAACAAAAACAAAAACCATGTAAGGGAAACACTGTAGTAATCCACAATTTTTTTTTTTTTTTGAAAAAAACTATAAAGCTAAGTTCTCAGCTTAATATATAAAAAAAACCAACAAAGACTATTCTAAAAAAAATAAAGTCAATTTTGGGTAAAAGAAATAAAAAAAAATGTAAAAAAAAGTGAAAAAAAAACACATGGGAAAGGTACAGTGTTTTAAAGAAAAAAATAAAAAAACTAAATTTTTAACCAGCTCAATAGTAAAAAAATAAAATCAACAAAAATAATTCTGAAAAAAACAAAAAAAATGTAAAAAATGACAATTATGGAAAAAATAAAAAAAAAACATGTGGGGAAAGCTAAAGTTAGATTATCAACCAGCTCAATATTGAAAAAATAAATTCGATAAATATAATTTTTAAAAAAAATATGTGGGGAAACACTGCAGCAAAACAAAGACGATGTAGGGGAAATACTGTAGAATCCATATTGTTTTTTTTTTAAAAAAAAAACTACAAAACTAAATTCTCAACCAACTTAATATAAAAAAAATAAAATCTACAAAGATCATTTTGAAAAAAAAAGAATAAATAAATCATAAAAAGAAAAAAAACAATGGATGAGAATATTACAGCAATCAACAATGTTTTAAAGAAAAAAACTACATAGTTAAATTTTCAACTAGCTCAATATTTAAAAAAATTAGCAAAGATAATTTTGAAAAAAAAAATAAAAAAAAAAAGAAAAAAAGAAGAAGAAGAAGTCAATTTTGGGTAAAACAAAAGGAAAAAAAGAAGAAGAAACAAAAGCAAAAAAAAGAAACAACTACCGGAAAAAAAAACAAAAGCAAAAAAAAATTATAATTATAATTTAATAATTATAATAATATAATATATTAATAATAGAATAAGTAAAAGGCGTGGGGAAGCTATAGTAGTTTCCCCACTCCTTTTAGTATATTACTTAATTATAGTAGTATCTACAATGTTGTTTTTTTTTAGTACTTTGACTTTTTTTAGTTGTTAATTCTTTTTATTTAATCCTTATATAATATATTTATTATAACTAAAACTAAAAAATATGAGAAAAATATTGTTTTTCAACACTCATTGACATTGTTAATTACAATAGCAATCTATAGTGTTGTTGTTATTGTTATGTTTATGGGGTTTGGAGGTAATACTTTATTTTAATTTATCTTTTATATGGTTATTGTAGTATAAAAAAAACATCTTAGCATCACAATATGATGTATTTTCTAAAAGTTTAGTTAAATAAAAAATAATTAAAAAAAATCTAGGTAATAAACTTTGTGTGGTTAAAACCCGGTTTTCGAGTTTGGTGAAGTAATTCTTATTGCTCTGGTTTACGAGTTTAGCGGGGTGCTCTTTTTTTTTTTTTTTTTTTACTAATTGAACTTAATTATGTGATTGTCTATTTTTATTTTTATCATATAGTTAAAACATATTAATTATCTTATTTTTATCATCGAGTTTCATAATTTGTTTCATTTTACTTTCTATGAGGTTATCATAGTCTTGAAAAAAAGTTTCATTATTGGTTTAATGCTCGATTTTACAATTGTCTATTTTTCTTATCATATTATTAATATTTTCTTTAAAGTTTAGAAAAAGAATAATCTAACCCGCATCGTAGTGAGTGCAAATATGCTAGTTTTTAGTATAAATGGATTTATCTTCATAATGTCAGTATCTCTATATCAACCAAAAAAGCGAGGCCTTTTTTTTTTTTAGGTATTAAAATTAGGGCATTTAAACATATTTAATTGTATATAGCATGTAAGACATCGAAGAGATTTAAAATGCTTCCAAATGAATCAATAATTAATATGTTTACTAGAATGAAAACTATCACTAATAATGTCGCACCCCCAAAAAAAAACAACAAATAAAATTTGGTTTATTTTAAAATTTGTTTTGCGACATTCGACTGACGATTTTCGTTTTGTTTTGTTTTGTTGATTTGGTTCTTTGGGAGTCGCCACCTAGTATTTTGGTCACTAGGAACCCTAACTGGTCTTTCAGAGATTCTAAGGCAAGGGACTGATTGCGTAAAGGGAAGGTATTAGCACCCCTAGTACGCCCTACCTAAGGTAAGCTGCTTGGTGTTTGGTTTGCTCTATAACTGCTATGGTGTAGGTATTTTCTAGCCTCGTCAATTGATTTTGGATAGAAATCTAAGGAGATTCCATGTGCTTTGAAAGCTCATTTTTCCCTTAGTATTTCAAAAGTTTGTGACTCATAAATCGTGGAGAAAAAAAATTAAATTAATTTTGAAATGTCCTTGATTATAATCAAGGCTTCTTTCAAGAATTGTGTGCGGATTTATTATTCCCGATAATATTTTGGATATTCATCATTTTAAGGATTTCTTTATCCAAACATTAGCGGTAAATAATAAATAAATTCCTTTTCCCAAAATAAGATTTTTATAGTTTTTTTGAATATTGGCCAATACCCTTTGGAATTTTACAAACACGTTGTAAAATCCAGAAATGCAAGAAAATAATTTGTGTTTAAGAAATCTATGCGAAAACACACTTTCGAAGCTTCCAATATATTTGTTTTATAAAAAATAATATTCAAAACATGTTAGAGTATTGGCCGTATGCAACACGCAAGAATTGTTTTTTTTTTTTAAACAATATTTTTTTTTTGACGAAATCAGGTATTTTTAATACTGAATTTGTATCTCCACAAAATAAAAATACAAACTAATATTAAGTCATAAAAACAAAATATGCGGAAAAATCCATAATATTTTTTTAGGAATTTTAGAAATTTTTGAAAGCAAAAAAAAAAAATTATCTTTGGAAAATTTCGGGTGCTACGACGAAAATCAGATATTTTAAATACTGAATTTATACCTCCACAGTATATAAAAAAAAATACAAACCCCCTTAAAAATATATATACATGAAAGGAAATTAACAATATATTTTTTAGATATTTTTTAGATTTTTTATAAATATTTTATATATATATAACATATACACATATATATATATATAATATAATAATATAATATAATTATATATTAATTATTAAGGGGGCTGGGCCGGCCCAACTAACTGGGCCGGGCTCAGCCCCACAAATGACTGGGCCGACCTCGGCCCAGGAAAGGTTACTGGGCCGACCTCGGCCCAGAAACACAACTTGGTCTGGGCCGGACCCGGCCCAGACCGCTGGGTTGGGCCAGAACCCTTCTGGCCCATATACATGCTTCTGGGCCAGAACCGGTCTGGCCCAGAATATAAAATATAACGGGGGGAATTAATTTTCCCCCCGTCTCCTGCATGCAGCACAAATCTGCATGCAGGAGATGAGAATTAGCAGAAGACGAGAGAAGAAAAAAAAAATGCAGGGGAGGGAACGTACCTGGCGAGGCTGGAGACGGTGGTTGGCTGACGGGGCTACGGTGGCGCGGCTCGTGGATGGCGGTTTCGGGCGGCGTTGCTGCTGTTTCAGTGGCAAAAAATTCTTCTTCCTCCCTTCTCCTTCGTTTTTTTTTCGTTCTCAGTGGCTGTCGGTTCTCGGTTTGGTTTTGGTTTTTTGGCTTCGGTTTCCTTCTTCTCGGTTTGTTTCTGCTCTTCTCTCTCTCTTCGGGTCGTTCTCTCTCCTTCTCTCTTCGGGTCTCTCCTCCTTCTTTTCTTCGGTTTTTCTTCTTTATTTATAGGGGCAGCACGGGTGGGGGACCATGGTTAGTGCGCCTTCAATCACGCATGGCTGGTCGGTTCTTTCGGTGGTGGTGGTGGGGGCGAGGAGAGAGAGAGACGCGGGAGTTTTTTTTTCAAAATTTTTGTCTTCTGTTCTGCTAAAACGGGGGGGGGGGGCAGGAGATGATGAACAGTGTCGTTCAAAACGACACCGTTCTGCTTTCCTTTTTTTTTTTTTGTATATGAAACGGCGTCGTTTTGAATAAAACGCGCCGTTTCATTTAAATGGCCAAACTTCAAATCAGTCCTCCAAATTCGATCCCCGCCCTTCTTGTTGGCCGCCTTTTTCACTTTGGTCCTTGGCCTCTGATTTATGCAATTGAGCCCCTAATTGATCAATAAACTTCCAATTTCTTCAATTAAGCCCCTGAAACAATTCCAAACAGCCCCCTCTATCTTTGCGCCTTCTCCAAATTGGTCCCTGGTTTCGGATTTTCACAATTAAGTCCCTAATTGGCCCTTAAACTTCAATATTTATGCAATTGAGCCCCTGATTTGACCCAATAAATTCCTAAAAAATATATTTTGGCCCCAGAACTTAAATTTCTCCAAATTAAAGCCCAAATTGACTTAAAAATCAATTTTTCTTGCAATCAAATCTTCTATAAATGCAAATAAAAATCCAATTAAGTCCATAAAAATCCAAATTTGAGCTTTTCTCCTCAAAATTCAAATTTTCCTTCTCAATAGGGCTTTCATCCTCCAAGAATATACTGTCAAAAATTCAATCCTTGTATTTTTAAATTCCTTGACCAATTTTCTGACTATTTTCCGAGCGTTTCTGCCTCCTGTTATTTTTCTAACCTCTTTTGGCTATTTATTTTATTTTTCATGGGGACCCAAAAATGGGTTACAACAGATGCCCCCTCTTTATAATACTTACGGAGCATGGGTTTTGCGCAGTAAGTGTTATAAAGACAAACCCAAAACGGAACTCCCGAAACTGCTCTGGTCGAAGCTTGATTGATCTGAAACTTTGTCTTTTATAACAATCCTCCTTAGCCCCAAAAACCATGATCTAAACTTAGTCATCTCGAGATCCTTATCCAGCGATCCTCTGAATTCTTATTTTAGTTTGATCAACATGGAAATCCATCCGAGATTCTATCTGGTGCTCTCCTTTAACCTGGAATCCCATCTGGCGATTCCTTTACTCATAATCAATATAAAAATGTGTATGTGGTCTCATTATGATGGGTGACCTGCCCGAGTGGAAAAGAGAAAGAGTGGTCTCATTCTTTGGGTGACCTACCCAGGGGAAAGAATGGCCTCATTATTATGGGTGACCTATCCAGGTAAAAAAAAATGGAGAATGGTCTCATTCTTATGGGTGACCTACCCAGAAAATATGGTCTCATTGTGATGGGTGACCTACCCAGAAAAAGGAAGAGTGGTCTCATTCTTTGGGTGACCTACCCAGGGGAAGGAATGGCCTCATTCTTATGGGTGACCTACCCAGATAAACAAAAAAATGGAGAATGGTCTCATTCTTATGGGTGACCTACCCAGAAAAGTATGGTCTCATTGTGATGGGGGACCTGCCCGAGGAAAAAGGAAGAGTGGTCTCATTCTTTGGGTGACCTACCCAGGGGAAGGAATGGCCTCATTCTTATGGGTGACCTACCCAGATAAACAAAAAATGGAGAATGGTCTCATTCTTATGGGTGACCTACCCAGAAAAGTATGGTCTCATTGTGATGGGTGACCTGCCCAAGGAAAAAATATGAAGTGCGGTCTCATTGTAATGGGTGACCTACCCAGATAAAAATATGGAGAAAATGGTTGCGTTGTAATGGGTGACCTACCCAGAAAAAATGTTGGTGAGGGCTCAAAGGCGCACTCGAAAAGAGGTAGGGTTTAGAAAACGTACTACCCGAGAAGTGGTGATGAAATCCCGATCTGACAAATGTTGAAAGCAATATATTATGGTTAATATGCATGTATGTTTTTGTTACCTATCTTGGAAACATAGGTCCCCCTTTCGTCGTAAACCTCTTTGCTCTTGTTTCAAGCTTTTCTCATGAACCGAAATATCCTTCATGTCCTTTTAGTGAAGAGATCTTTGGTTCCTTATGGGGCCCTTTCTTGCTCCATTGAGTTTTGCGCTAAAGGAAAAAAATGGTTTTGTTCATGAAAACTGAAACTTTTAATACAATTAGCAGATTTTATAAAAGATGCTTTTTTAGAAATTTTTATTATGATATCCCTTTTGGGCTTGGGTTTACTCTGGACCCTTATGTGCATATCGTGCACCTTTTTCCCCCTAGTGTGATGTGCAACTATATGTCAAGTAGATTTGATTTGGTTCACCAATTGATGGAGTCATCTTCTTAGTCATGCAAAAAAGTTCTTTTAAACGAAAGATTTCAAATGTTATGAGATCATATGTTATATATATATATATATATAAAAGGACTCTTTACAAAGAGAATTCATGGCCGAAATTTATTTTATTGAACGGGAAATTACGAAATACATCAAGCGTAGTATTTCTTTACAGAGTCGGAATTCACAGGCCTAGCTAGATCTTCTCCATCCATTCTAGACAGTAACAAAGCTCCTCCTGAGAATGCTTTCCTCACCACGTACGGCCCCTCGTAGTTAGGTGCCCATTTACTCTGATCTTCTCCAAGTAAAGGTAATATTTTCTTTAGTACAAGATCTCCTTCGTGGAATCCTCGAGGTCGAACCTTCTTGTCATAGGATTTAGCCATCCTTCTTTGGTAGAGTTGATGATGACAGATCGCGGCTATCCTCTTTTCACTGATCAGATTCAACTGTTCATATCTAACCTTTGCCCATTCTACCTCTTCTAGCTCAGAGTCTAACAACACTCTCAATGATGGGATTTCCATTTCTAAAGGCATCACCGCCTCCATTCCATATACCAACATGTATGGGGTGGCTCCTGTTGAGGTTCGAACTGCGGTGCGATATGCATGAAGGGCAAATGGCAACATCTCATGCCAATCCTTATAGGTGACTACCATCTTCTGAATAATCTTTTTGACATTCTTGTTAGCAGCTTCTACCACACCATTCATCTTTGGTCTATATGGTGAAGAATTGGAATGCTTGATTTTCCATTTATTGCAGAGCTCTATTATCATCTTGCCGTTGAAATTCTGGGTGTTATCAGTTATAATCTTTTCTGGTGGGCCATACCGACATATCAAATCTCTCTCAATAAATTTCTTCACCACTTTTTGCGTCACATGAGCAAATGACCCAGCTTCTACCCATTTTGTGAAGTAGTCGATAGCCACTAGAATAAACCTATGACCATTGCTGGCTTTTGGGTTTACCGGTCCAATTACATCAATTCCCCACATCGCGAAAGGCCATGGAGATGTTAAATTAAACAGAGGAGCCGGAGGAGCATTGATTTTGTCACTGTATACTTGGCACTTATGACATTTCCGGACATAATCGATACAATCCTTCTCTAACGTCATCCAGAAGTACCCGACTCTTTGTATCTTCCTGGCCATCACATGTCCATTAGCATGAGTTGAGCAAATCCCTTCATGGACCTCCCGTACCGTGCTTTTTGCCTCAAATTCATCCAAACATCTCAACAAAGTCCCGTCAGATGATTTCTTATACAAAATCTCCCCATCAAGATAAAAATCCATTGCCAACCTTCTCAAGGTCTTCTTGTCGATTTTGGATGCCCCCATGGGATATGCCTGGTTTTGGATGAAATTCTTGATATCATAGTACCACGGGTTTCCATCCACTTCTCTTTCGACTGAGCAACAATGAGCAGGGTTATTTCTGATATTGATGTGTACTAGCTGTACCTTGTGCCCAAAGTCTATCTTGGCCATAGATGCTAGTGTGGCCAAAGCATCTGCAAACTGGTTCCCTTCCCTTCCCAGATTGGTGAACTCTATTTCCTCAAATTCTTTAGCTAGCTGAGACAGGTATTCTTGGTAAGGCCTTAACTTCTCTTCTTTGGTTTGCCATTCTCCTTTTACTTGGCAAATGATCAACATTGAGTCTCCATACACATCTATCTTTTTGATGTTCATCTCTAATGCAACCTCTAAACCAAGAATGCAAGCTTCATACTCAGCCGTGTTGTTGGTGCACCCGAACTGCAGCTTAACTGAAACCGGATACTGCTTCTTATCAGGAGAGATTATCACTGCCCCCGCTCCGTTACCACATACATTTACAGCACCATCAAAGTACATAACCCACCAATCTGATTTCTCTTCCTCGATTGCAAACACATCTTCATCGGGAAAGTCAAAGTTTAACGGCTCATAATCTTCCATAGCATGGTCAGCCAGGTGATCGGCAATAACACTCCCTTTCACGGCTTTCCTCGTCATATATACTATGTCATACTCAGCCAAAAGAACTTGCCATCTTGCAATTCGGCTAGATAGATAAGGCTTTTCACAAATGTACCTTAACGAGTCTAACTTGGAAATTAACCATGTAGTGTGATACAACATATACTGACGTAATCTCTTTGTAGCCCATGCTAGTGCGCAGCACAGCTTCTCAATCACAGTATACCTAGACTCATATTCCGTGAACTTCTTGCTTAGGTAATAAATGGCCCTTTCCTTCCTTCCGGTTTCATCATGTTGCCCAAGCACACATCCCATTGCTGTTTCGGTTACTGCTAGGTATAAAATCAATGGCCTTTCTGGTACGGGAGGAACAAGCAGAGGTGGATTTAGCAAGTACTGCTTGATTTTCTCAAAAGCTTTATCACACTCTTCATTCCATACTCCAGGGTTCTTCTTCCTTAACAAACGAAAGATCGGGTCACAAGTCGCGGTTAAATGGGATATAAACCGAGCGATGTAATTCAACCTTCCTAAGAAACCTCTCACCTCCTTCTCAGTCTTGGGGGGTGGCATAGATTGAATAGCTTTTACTTTTTCAGGATCCACTTCTCCCTTTGTTACTCACCACAAACCCCAACAGCTTACCGGATTTCACCCCGAATGAGCACTTTGCTGGGTTAAGCCTCAACTTATATTTCCTTAATCTTTCAAATAATTTCTTCAATATTTGGACATGATTCTCTCCCTCTTTAGATTTAGCAACCATGTCATCCACGTATACTTCAATCTCTTTGTGCATCATGTCGTGAAACAAAGTCACCATAGCCCTTTGGTAAGTGGCCCCAGCATTCTTTAAACCAAATGGCATGACTTTGTAGCAAAAGGTTCCCCATGGTGTTACAAAGGTTGTCTTCTCCCTATCCTCTGGCGCCATTCTTATCTGATTGTAGCCTGAAAACCCATCTATGAAGGAATATGTGGAGCTGCGTGCTGCATTATCAACTAACATATCTATGTGTGGTAAAGGGAAATTATCTTTAGGGCTAGCCCGGTTTAAATCCCTAAAGTCCACGCAAACTCTGATTTTACCTTCCTTTTTGGGTACCACCACTATGTTTGACACCCATTGTGGATACTTCACTACTTCCAAAAAACCAGCGTCCCATTGTTTTTCAATTTCCGCCTTTACTTTGATTAAGACCTCCGGATGAGTTCTCCTTAACTTCTGCTTAATCGGCTTGCATCCTTCCATCAGTGGTATTCTATGCACTACAATGTCTGTATCCAGACCAGGCATATCCTCGTGGGACCAGGCAAAGACATCCACATAATCCTTGGGCAATGCAATCAACTCTTCCTTTGCTTCAGGGGTGATCAAAGTCCCTATCTTCAGCTCTCGCTTGATTTCTTCATTGCCTACATTTATGGTTTCAAGTTCCTCTTTAGCGGGCCTCCAAGCCTGTTCGTGTTGTTCTATTAATTTTGTGAATTCCCATATGTTTTCCTCTTCCCATTCCTCATCTTCTACAGCCACTATGTATTCTTTAAATTTTGGTCATTCATTCTCAATGTAAAGTGCAGGTGTTGTTGTGGAGGATCCGCTTTCAGAGTTCCTGAAAGCGGAAAGTGATGTGTAAATGCATAGTAAGACATTAAGATGAATTTTGAAAAATGTATGATCTCATTAAAAATAAAAGATTGGCTCACAACAAAATAAAATCCCATTGACATCTTGAGCCTTGATTGTCAATGAATAAAAAAACAAAACAGAGAAAAGGTAAACAATATAGATAAAAATATAATCCAACCATCATTGTTGATTACATTTTAAAAACCAATGGAGCTTCTTGGGTCTCCCAATTCTGGAACTTCTCCCCTTCGGCTAGCTTCCGGACAAAAGTCTTGACGGTGACTTCTTCCAAAGTGTGGATGGTCAATTGTGGTAGCTCTTCAATCCTCTTTTCGAACTCGATTTTCTCAGCGATGTCCTTGACTTGATTTTCCTCCAGAGTGTTTATGTTCATTGAAGAAAACTTTTGAAAGAGGTCTCCATGTCCCCCATCAGGTTGTATCACATATGCGGCCTTTGGAAATGAAATCCTGATTGGAGGGATGACTAAGTTTTCTTCTACAGGCTTCCTTCCTTCCATCCTAGCCATTCTCTTCTCCCTTCTTGCACCAGCAGCTCGTTTGTAATCCTCTTTCTTGGGCTTATATCCAAGCCCAAACCTTTGTTCTGCAGCTTTCAATTTGATTATACCCCTCCATTCAGGCCTTCTTTGCTCCATATCGTATGGGAAAGGAATCTTGTTTTTCAAAAAGATTTTAGCGGCCATTTTAGAGGCTTCAGAGATTTCTGGCTTCCTCAACACAGTGTTCTCGGGCACCCACTCGGTATTCACAATCTCAAATGCATGAAGGTTTCCGTCCCTACAATCTTCTGCTTCAATGAATTGAACCGCCACATTTCTCACCATCGATATAGTCTCCTCAGCCTTAATAGTAACCAGGACACCGTTGACAATGTACTTTAAACATTGATGTAGCGAAGAGGTGACAGCTCCCGCAGAATGTATCCATGGCCTCCCTAACAGCATGCTATAAGAAGGGTGGATATCCATCACTTGAAGGGTTACTAGAAAGACTTGTGGACCCACAGCTAGTTCAACATCGATTGACCCTACAACTAGCCTTGAAGAGCCATCATATGCCCTTGCCGTTATCACACTGGGTTGCATATGCGAGGGATCTATTGGCATTTCATCCAGCACATGCCTTGGTAACACATTCAGGGCCGAACCGTTATCAATGAGAACCTTGCCGATGAGGCAATCCTTGCATCGGACCGTGACATACAAGGGCTTGTTATGTCCAGTTCCTTTAGCATCGAGTTCATCTTCCGTGAAATACAAGTAATTGGCAGCATGGATCCTCCCTACTAGATGCTCCATAGTCTTTTGCTCAATATCTTGGGGCACATAGGCCTCATTCAATACTTTTTGCAAAGCATTACGATGCGGCTCCGAGTTGAGTATTAAAGACATGATGGAGATCTTAGCAGGGGTTTTCTTTAACTGATCCACTATACTGTACTCACTATGCTTCATCAGTTTCAAGAACTCATTTGTTTCTTTCTCAGTCACAAGTTTATTCACCTCAAACTCTTTATCGAGGTCCAGCACCTCCTTGCCTTTAGCCTTTCTTTGTCTTTCTAGCTCTTCAGGTGTGTAACAACGACCACTCCGAGTTAGCCCACTTATCTCCGCTCGAAACAGCAGCAAAGGAGCTTCAATATTCAAGGTATAACCATAATCTCCAGGCATCGCTCCATAGTTTACTTTGCTTGCATAGGAGGGCCTAGTTAATACCAGTTTTGAGCGACCATTAGCTGTTGTTTGGATTCTACATTTCTCTATCATCTCTACCTTTTCATTGTCACTTATGTCCTCTATCCTCAACTCTCCTAGAGTTAGCATTTTTGCAACTTTTTGATGAAATTCCATGCATTCATCAATGTGATGCCCTTCCTTTTTATGGAAAGGGCAAAAGTTACTTTCCCCTGTGTAGTACTCAGTCGTTTCTTTCAAATGTCCAGACTGTACCAACATCAAGTATAGCTTGGCCATGGTCGCTTTCAACACCCTCTTTTTGCTACCAATCTCCATGGTATTCACTCCTCCCCTACCATCGACATGTTTAGGTAAAGGGTTTGAATTCTGATTAGGTGAATCCTCAAAAGTGACCCAGCCCACTTTGATCAGTTGTAATACCTTTCTTTTAAAAGCAAAGCAAGCCTCAATGCTATGGCCTGCGTGACCAGCATGGTATTCACAAGTTACCTCGGGGTTGTACCAGGCAGGGAAAGGTGGCTGCATAGGTGGTATGGGTAGGGGAGCTATCTGCCCAATACTCAACAGCTTGGCATACAACTCTTTCAAGGTTATTGGTAAAGGAGGTAGTTGTTCTTCTGATGGTTGCTTATCCTTTCTTTGGTAATTGTGGTGGTTATTTGCTGGGAATTTTACTGGATTGGGCTGGTTTGGAGTGGGGGGTTTGGAAAAGTTAATACTAGTGACTCGAGGGGTAGGTATTTGATAGTTTTTGCTTCTCCTTTCGAGGTTGTTCACCTCAATTTCTTTCTTCCTTCCAATGAAACCTCTCTTCTCTAGAGGTTCTGCAATTCTTCCACTTCGGATCCCTTGTTCAATCCTCTCGGCGATCCGCACGACATCATAGAAATGTTGTGCTGAACTACCCATAAGGTGTTCATAATATGGAGCCCTGAAAGTATTGGCAAACAAAGTCACCATTTCTGTCTCTATCAGCGGAGGTTGTACGTTGATAGCTTGGTCTCGCCACCTTTGAGCATAAGCCCTCACGGACTCTTGACTCCCTTTCTCCATGCTAATCAGACTGGTCCTATCAGGAGCAATCTCTAGGTTAAACTTGTATTGCTTCAAGAAAGCGTCCGCCAAGTCTGTCCACTTCCTGATCCTAATATTGTCTAACCTCATATACCAACTGAGGGCTGATCCGGTCAGGCTATCCTGGAAGAAGTAAATTAACATTTTGTCTTCGTGGATAACCTCTGCCATTTTGTTATAGTAGGAGCGGAGATGGGTCTTCGGGCATTCCATCCCAGTATACTTAACAAACTCCGGCACTCTGAACTTCTTTGGAATGACAATATTAGGTACTAAACATACCTCAGCGGCCCTAATTGGGTCAAACAAATCATTTCCTTCAATTGCCCTTAGCCTCTCTTCTAGGGCAGTCCACTTATCATCTCCTTCATGATTAGAGAATTTAAAGTCATGTGGATCTTCGTTTGTTAAATCCATTGTAATAGGGATTTGGATGGGCCGAGCAGGACTCTGCTTAGTTGGTGTATTTGCCCCTATGTTTATAGGTGCGACAGGGATTTGAGCTGCTGCTGGTGCTTCATTAGGTTGAGTAGATGTTCCTTCTCCATCTCTGGCTCTTAATAATTGCTCTAACATACTTGTTAAGTGCGCCACATCATTCCGAACTCCTTCGAGTTCTCTTTGGTACTGAGATTCTGGTTGTGACCTTCCTTCGTTTTCCATTCTTGCTCTTTGTCGAGTGTTGTGGATTCTAGGAGGGGGACCTATGTTTCTTAATCTGCAGATGCATGCATAGATGCATGAGAAAATGTATGATTGTGATGGATGCATGATCGAAAAATGCATGCTTTATTGGGTATGGATGCATCCTTTTTGTGAACGAATAACAACCATCACATTATAAGCCTTCTCTTGTCACATTACTTTGATAGGAGTTCTGTCTTTCGAGTCGTTTGCTTGAATCATGTTCACCAAGAGATAGATTTTTGCATAAGAAGATGGGTCAACGCCCTTTTCATTAATGCTTGGATAAAAATACATAATAGAAATAAAAGAAATACAACATGCTAATCCCTTTCCTCCCTAAACTCTTTGGCCAAAGGTAAGAAAGCAAAACCACGGTTCTCAATCTTCCCTAGAAAGGCATCGGTTTCAGCTAGGCTTCGGCGATAGCGAATGATGTCTCCTCCCACATTCCGCGAATTGATTCTGACCATTCGAGCATGTGCAGCAGCTTCGTCCATTTGCTCATCTGTTTTGGTCATTGTTTCTATGAGCAACATGTTGGTTCTGTTTAAAGCAGTGTTGTTGGCGTCAATTTGATCTTTGTGCTTCTCCGTTGCTACTAGCTTTTCGTCTAAATACTTCGACTTTTCCCGTTCTTTGTCAAGCTTTATCCTCATGACTTTTATCTCATTCTTCTTGACTGCTAACTCTGCTTTAACATCCTCGAATCCTCCCTTTTCGCTTTCCAACTCCATATATTTCTTATTCAAATCCTCATACTTCCTAATCCTATCCATAAGCTCGAATTGCACTTGCGTAAATTTTTCTTGGTAATATTCTGCACTTTCTTGGCAATCGCTAAAGTCTATCTCCATTGCTTGTAGTTCAGAGCAACTTTGCATCCAATCCAAACTCATCCCTTTAAGCTCCTTCTCACTTCCTTCCTTAGCAATCTTCTCCTCAATCAACTTTAACTCCAGCTTTGTTATTTTCTCATCTCTAGACTGTATTTGCTCATCTAGAAATGTTCTCATTTTATCCTGTTCTAACATCATTTCTTCCAACATTGCTTTGTCTTTTCTGCTCTTGCTCAATTCTATTCGTAGTTTCTCCACTTGCCTTCTCAAGTCTTCTTCATTACTAACTCTCTTTCTCTTGATAGGCTCCTCTATAGTTGAAGAAGATTTGACTTCTACACAAGGCATGGCTGAAGCAACTGAATCATCTTCAATGTTCACCCTTTTTCTCTTAATAGGCTCCGCTATATCTTGAGGAGATTTAGCTTCTACGCGAGGGGTGGCTGAAGTGGCTGAGTCTCTCCATTTTACATATCCTTCGCTCACACTTGGATCCCTTAGCCCTTCCATCTCCACCAACACTAGATGCTTCCAATCTTGCTTGATGATCTCCAAAACCTCTTCTGCCATGGAATCTTTGAACAAACCAAAGAATTGAGCAATTCCCATAGTCCTGGGAACGAACTGCATGCCCCCAAGTTGTCTTACCACTAAGGCAGGAGCATAACTCACATAACCCGTGATCCCCACCAATGGTACCCAACGCCTTTGTCCACAACTCATTAGGACCTTCACTGACGTTACCCATGGGGCCCTCCACTTAAACTCGCTATTAGGTAAACCTTCTAATTTATCAACCCAACCCTGGTTGTCTAGATCTCCCCATTCTTCTTCTTCTACTAACTTGAGGGGTTTTTGGGTGAACCACCAAAAATTATTGAAGACAGGTTTCTTTGTCTCGATATGGCTAACCATCCAAATATACAACAGTTGCGTGCAGCATCTCATTGCTCCTTTTCCGGCCCTCCTACAATGGTTAAGTGTCAAAATTGTTTCGGCTAAGATAGCAACCACTGGATTGATTCGTGTATTCTCATACTCCACATAAGCAGCAGCGGCCTCCAAGCTCACTAAACCAATCTGACTTGGGAACAACACAAGGCCAAATATACCTAGGGCAATCAATCTCTCTTTTTCTACTCCTGACTTCTTTTCCAATTCTAACATCCTCCATTTCAAACCGGTACCATTCTTCTCTTGAAACTTTTCCAAGTTGGAGATTCTGAGCAGCTTTGACAGTTCAGGGATGATCTTGTCGGATCTTAAAGGAGAATAAATCCGATACAGGTCGTTGGGAAACTCGGTCAACAATCCATATTCCTTAACCATGAGGCACAAGTCTATGCTTCCAAAGGAAAAACATCGGTAGTCTGGATCCCAAAAATGAACTAAAGCTCGCACAGCTGGGCTTAAAACTTCTACCTTTGCAATTTCCATCAAACGTCCGTATTTCCTAAAAAATGCATCTTTATCCACATTCTGAAAATGAGTCGTTAACTTGCTCACCTCATTCAATACGCAATTCAGGTTCTTGATTGGTGACATCTTTTTAGCATCGCTTCTAAGGCAGTCTCCTTCAGTCAATTGTGACAGTTCATAATTTTTTCCATATTCTAAGATGGAAGATTTAGTGATGATGGTCATTTCGTTCACAAGTCCTGCAATTCAAAATGCATTGGGGTTAAGACTTTGTTTGGATGCAAAAGATATGTTGGAACATACACCCTAAGGATAGGTTCTAATTTCTCTACGTGAGACATAGGGTAGGTTTACTATTGGGTCTCTAAAAGAGGGCCTCTTGCTGTTCCAGTGATCAGCCTTCGTAAAGGCGATATGGAGGTCTAGCAGATAGTGGGATGGTACGTGTACCAATCACAATCAGTCTAAACACTCAGCAAAGAGTTGGGGTTTACACAAACTTAAACCTTGACTCAAGTCATAAGGCAAGCTGCTAGTCCCCCACTTAAACTTAAAGTTACATGTGTGTGCACTCCAAAACATAATAACAATAATAAAGTGATGCATGACTATGCCATGTATGATAGAATGTAAAGAATTATGCTAAAACTTTTAAACAAAGCATCATAATAAATAAAAAAAACAAATAACACATAACATAAACAAACAAACAAATCAAGCTTAGTCCAAGGGTCCCCAGTGGAGTCGCCATCCTGTCGCACCCCCAAAAAAAAACAACAAATAAAATTTGGTTTAATTTAAAATTTGTTTTGCGACATTCGACTGGCGATTTTCGTTTTGTTTTGTTTTGTTGATTTGGTTCTTTGGGAGTCGCCACCTAGTATTTTGGTCACTAGGAACCCTAACTGGTCTTTCAGAGATTCTAAGGTAAGGGACTGGTTGCGTAAAGGGAAGGTATTAGCACCCCTAGTACGCCCTACCTAAGGTAAGCTGCTTGGTGTTTGGTTTGCTCTATAACTGCTATGGTGTAGGTATTTTCTAGGCTCGTCAATTGATTTTGGATAGAAATCTAAGGAGATTCCATGTGCTTTGAAAGCTCATTTTTCCCTTAGTATTTCAAAAGTTTGTGACTCATAAATCGTGGAGAAAAAAAATTAAATTAATTTTGAAATGTCCTTGATTATAATCAAGGCTTCTTTCAAGAATTGTGTGCGGATTTATTATTCCCGATAATATTTTGGATATTCATCCTTTTAAGGATTTCTTTATCCAAACATTAGCGGTAAATAATAAATAAATTCCTTTTCCCAAAATAAGATTTTTATAGTTTTTTTGAATATTGGCCAATACCCTTTGGAATTTTACAAACACGTTGTAAAATCCAGAAATGCAAGAAAATAATTTGTGTTTAAGAAATCTATGCGAAAACACACTTTCGAAGCTTCCAATATATTTGTTTTATAAAAAAGAATATTCAAAACATGTTAGAGTATTGGCCGTATGCAACACGCAAGAAAAATATATATTTTTTTTAAACAATATTTGTTTTTTGACGAAATCAGGTATTTTTAATACTGAATTTGTATCTCCACAAAATAAAAATACAAACTAATATTAACTCATAAAAACAAAATATGCGGAAAAATCCACAATATTTTTTTAGGAATTTTAGAAATTTTTGAAAGCAAAAAAAAAATTATCTTTGGAAAATTTCGGGTGCTACGACGAAAATCAGATATTTTAAATACTGAATTTATACCTCCACAGTATATAAAAAAAAATACATTTATACCTCCACAGTATATAAAAAAAAATACAAACCCCCTTAAAAATATATATACATGAAAGGAAAATAACAATATATTTTTTAGATTTTTTATAAATATTTTATATATATATAACATATACACATATATATATAATATAATAATATAATATAATTATATATTAATTATTAAGGGGGCTGGGCCGGCCCAACTAACTGGGCCGAGCTCAGCCCCACAAATGACTGGGCCGACCTCGGCCCAGGAAAGGTGACTGGGCCGACCTCGGCCCAGGAAAGGTTACTGGGCCGACCTCGGCCCAGAAACACAACTTGGTCTGGGCCGGACCCGGCCCAGACCGCTGGGTTGGGCCAGAACCCTTCTGGCCCATATACATGCTTCTGGGCCAGAACCGGTCTGGCCTAGAATATAAAATATAACGGGGGGAATTAATTTCCCCCCCGTCTCCTGCATGCAGCACAAATCTGCATGCAGGAGATGAGAATTAGTAGAAGACGAGAGAAGAAAAAAAAAATGCAGGGGAGGGAACGTACCTGGCGAGGCTGGAGACGGTGGTTGGCTGACGGGGCTACGGTGGCGCGGCTCGTGGATGGCGGTTTCGGGCGGCGTTGCTGCTGTTTCAGTGGCGAAAAATTCTTCTTCCTCCCTTCTCCTTCGTTTTTTTTTCGTTCTCAGTGGCTGTCGGTTCTCGGTTTGGTTTTGGTTTTTTGGCTTCGGTTTCCTTCTTCTCGGTTTGTTTCTGCTCTTCTCTCTCTCTTCGGGCGAGGAGAGAGAGAGACGCGGGAGTTTTTTTTTCAAAATTTTTGTCTTCTGTTCTGCTAAAACGGGGGGGGGGGGGAGGAGATGATGAACAGTGTCGTTCAAAACGACACCGTTCTGCTTTCCTTTTTTTTTTTGTATATGAAACGGCGTCGTTTTGAATAAAACGCGTCGTTTCATTTAAATGGCCAAACTTCAAATCAGTCCTCCAAATTCGATCCCCGCCCTTCTTGTTGACCGCCCTTTTCACTTTGGTCCTTGGCCTCTGATTTATGCAATTGAGCCCCTAATTGATCAATAAACTTCCAATTTCTTCAATTAAGCCCCTGAAACAATTCCAAACAGCCCCCTCTATCTTTGCGCCTTCTCCAAATTGGTCCCTGGTTTCGGATTTTCACAATTAAGTCCCTAATTGGCCCTTAAACTTCAATATTTATGCAATTGAGCCCCTGATTTGACCCAATAAATTCCTAAAAAAATATATTTTTGCCCCAGAACTTAAATTTCTCCAAATTAAAGCCCAAATTGACTTAAAAATCAATTTTTCTTGCAATCAAATCTTCTATAAATGCAAATAAAAATCCAATTAAGTCCATAAAAATCCAAATTTGGGCTTTTCTCCTCAAAATTCAAATTTTCCTTCTCAATAGGGCTTTCATCCTCCAAGAATATACTGTCAAAAATTCAATCCTTGTATTTTTAAATTCCTTGACCAATTTTCTGACTATTTTCCGAGCGTTTCTGCCTCCTGTTATTTTTCTAACCTCTTTTGGCTATTTATTTTATTTTTCATGGGGACCCAAAAATGGGTTACAACAAATAATATGGATGTGGATGCTCTTGGTAGGAGTTATATTGATGTCGATACCGTTATCGAAATTCTTAGGTCCTTACCAAAGACTTGGAAAACAAAGGTGATGGCAATATGATAAGCTAATGACCTCATTAAATTTAAATTGGAAGAACTCATCGGATCACTTATGACTCATGAAATCACCATGGAAAAGCAAGAACTATAGAGAAACCAAAGAAAAATTTAGCATTCAAAACTGAATTTAGTTTCCGAGTATACCTTATTGAAAAAGAACCATGTATATTTACTTGTTAAGAAAGATGCTTCAAAACAGAAAACATGTATTGTAATTGATGATTACGATCAGATGAGCCAACTTAAAGAGAGAAAAAAGGCTTTAAAGGAAAAAGGGTGATAAGTTGAACACTACACTAGCTAAATTCACTCAAGATTCTAAGATCTTAGAAACCATACTTACAAGTTAAAACATATGTTTTCAACAAAAAAGGCTTAAGCTATCAACCTAAGAACAAGATTTTTTTAAAAAAATTACTTTGTTAAAACCAAACAATCATATGACCTAAACCAAATATGTAATTATTGTAAAAGCATTGGTCACTTGATTTATACATGTCCTGTGAAGAAGGAAAAGGTTAGTAAAATATGTAAAACCCAATAAAAAATTTAGCCATTGGCTAACCCATGTTAAGAAAAACAATTGTGTTAGATCGCTTGTTCTAAGGAAAAAGTGAGAAAGGGACCGACCTATCCTAGATGAGGATTGTAAAGGATATAACCAACGTTAAGATAACTCAGTAAGGGATTAGGAACCTAAAACAACCAGTACCCAAATACCTCCTCTTATTTTAAAGGGGATATAAATGCAAGAGAAAAGAGATGGTGATCCTTTCTCTTTCAAAAAACTAGCCAACTACATGCAGCAGACCTTCTCTCTCTTTTCTAAAGAGAAAAACCCTTAAACCCAGCTATATGCACCCCTCTTGAATATTAGAAAGGAATGAAGAGTTAAAGAAAATTGTAAATGACTGAAACCTTAATAGGAAAAGGAGTGTAGAGGTTGGTTGGTGTAGCTGGTGAAGGAAGGAAGAAAATCGAAACTAGAGAGGAAGAAAATCGAAACTAGAGAGGAAGAAAAAGAAAAAATCGAGATTTAAAGGGAAGAAAAAACTGTTGAATCCCTTTCTAAAGCTATTAAAAATCATAAGGTATGAACTAGACCTCTTTCCCCACCTGTTCTTGAGACTTTGGGACTAAAAAGAAGAAGAAAACTCGAAGTAGATGACCTAGGATCCTTACACTAGTTGCTAAGGAAAACTAGACTAAAGAATGCATGAAAAATAAGGATGAATAGGAGGGCTAATTCCAAAACATTTAACAAAGAAAATGGATTATTTTAAACACACAAACTGAAGAGGAGGGCTGACCATTGAGAGGGTTGGACTGAATGCAAATGTAATGTGATGGAATGCATGGATTGTGACTTTGTTAGAACCTTAAACCATGCTAGAATCAAAACAGAAAGTGTATTGGTGCTAATGGCGTGAATTCTGCTTGTGTTTTATATAATTGTGTGATAATATGTTAGAATGATGTTATGTGCAAGATTGTATGGTTTTTTAACCTTAAAAAAACATGATAGAGTTGAAAACATAAATCATATTATATTGATGCCCAAATTCTATTGTGTAATCGATGCAATTGCAAGGTTATGAACCAAATTAATGAAGGTGTATTGTAGCTTCTTGTTGTGATTATGTTTGTGTTAAAAATGACAAATTTCATGTGTAAATTAGAGGGGCCAATGGACAACAATGTCCGACCAAGGGGAAGAGGGGAAAACAATGAAGGGACCATGCATGATCCTTTGAGGGACAAGACATAGGACGAAAATGATATCCTTATGTGATGTGCATTGATTAGTAGTGGATGAATTTAGCATGATGAAACTGAAAACATCAAAGGTATGGTTATGTGTGTTGCTGATTTCTATGTCAACCATAAACCACATGCACCGACAATTTTAGCATTAGTTATGAAACTGTGTTACATTAACAATTTCTAAGTTGGCATCGACTCAATTTTTATCAACAATACATGTGTCAACTGTAAACCATATGCACTAATGACTTCAACGTCAACTATAAAACAATGTTATGTTGATAATTTCTGAGTCGGCAACGACTCAATTTTCATCAATGATTTCTGCATTAGTTGTAAACCATATGCGCTGACAGTTTCAGAGTTAGTTGTGAAACTGTGTTGCATTTACAATTTCCGAGTCAGCAACGACTTAGTTTTTGTCAATGATTTCTGCGTCAGCCATAAACCATATGCTCTGATGACTTCAGCATCAACTATGAAACTGTGTTACGTTGATGATTTCTGAGTCGATAGCAACTTAGTTTTCATTAACGATTTATGCGTCAGTCGTAAACTTTATGCACCGATTATTTCAGAAACCGTGTTGCGTTGACAATTTCTGAGTCGGCAGCGACTCAGTTTTTGTCAATGATTTTTGTGTTAGTTGTAAACCATATGTGTTGATGATTTCAGCGTCAGCTGTGAAACTATGTCGCGTGACGATTCATGAGTTGGCAGCAACTTAGTTTTCATCAACAATTTCTAAGTCAGTAGTAGCCTTTGTATGTTGGTGATTTCTGTCGAATGTTGTGTCAACAACTAATTAGTTTTAGCTGTCGAATTCTGTGCCACCAGCGATCCATCTTTTGCTGCTATATTCTGTGACAAACCTTCATAACATAATTGACTTAAATACTTGTAACGATTTCATGGTATGATTGTATAATATATGGAACACTTGAATGTGAAAATGATTCTAGCTTTTCCTTGTCTCTCTCGTGTCTTTTTTAACTGCTCTCACTAAGCAGATGCATTGTCCTTTAATTTGATTGCAATCAACTTAACTCGTGTTTGTTTAGGCACTTGCTTATACTAAGTAAATCCTTTCAATCTCGTTCAACCAATATATGAATTCTTTTGTCTGTAAGTTCTTGAAAACTCAGGAATTTTGACAAAAAAGCCAGAATCCTTAGATTTGTTCTCTTCTCGCTTAAGGTATTGTCTCCTCTAAATTCACCTTTAATTTTCAGTATTGGTCGGGACCTTGGTCATTCTTCTAGTTCTAGTCATGCTACTCCTGATCTTATAGGTCCCTTTCCTTTAGCCTGCGAGTTAATTCTATAATCTACCTTCACATGTCTTCGATGACAAGCTCATAAATGTTCCTCTCTCGAATGAGGGCTCCTCATCCCCTTATTGGCCACACCCTGTTCCATGATCTTTTCCCACCATGGTTTGTTAGTGCATATAGTAGCAAACAAATTCTCTTCCACGGGATTACAACACACATCACACAATATATTTGGAATCGTTGGACTCTGATACCAACTAATATAGGTAGAAATTAAAGACAAGAGTTAAACACAAAACATAAAATATTTTAATGGGAAAAAGGAGTTGCAGATATGAGCTCTAAATTTACAAGTTTATTTTCTCTAAATAATGATAATGAAATCTACCTCCTTAGGAAGTTTACAAGGCCTTAAATAGGTTAGAAACCATATCTCAACTAGAAAAACAAAAAAACCCAAAATCATAAAGAAAGGAAGCATAAAATCCAAAATAAAGCAAGGAATCTAAAAATAAAAAGAAAAATAAAATAAAAAACTGTCAAAACCAAAGGACTCGAAGAGATTTTTTATAACTAAAAATTTCACGGTCTGTGTAGCAATGTAGTGGCTGTTATAAGAAAAACAGCCTCCAGAAACTCCTATAAAAATCTGAGCATAATCTAACGGTCAGATCAAAAATTATAACCCTTTTAAATTGTTATTATAGTCTGGCATAACTAAACCTTTTCTTGGACTTTGATTTGTCCTGCTAGTCTATAAATGCATATGCTAAGGTCATCCATGTAATATATCTATGATAGATTTTCATCTATTTATGAAAGACCCACACCTAACTACTTAAAATTACCAATCATCACAAACCCGACTACATCAATTCTTCTGTAAAGTATGCTGGTTAGAAATAACTAAAATCATGCTTCAATTTTTTTTTTTAATTTTTTTTATCAATTGTTGCTTCTCCCACATTTTATCATGGCTTGCATCGTGGTTTCCTATACGTTTACCTTCCGGTGCTTTTACCTCTATATTTGGTTGTTGCTTTGTTAATCTTAGTGGTTTCCTATCGTTGTCTTAATCACGATGTTATTGATTCTCAACTGTTTAGTTTAGTTTTGACCTAATCATTTTCTATCTTGTTTCATCACTGTCCTCTATGGCTTTCTACTACTGTTAACATCAAAGGATAATTGTTGATGTCTTCTCCTTTGTTTTTCTGATTTGCCATGTATCTGTATTGAGCTTCATGAGCGTTCTCTCATTCTTCTAGAAAGGACAATGGATGATTTTTTTGTCATGTTGAATTGCAAGCACGCAGACATACTTGCTGTTTTAGCAAAATTGTTCACCTGTTATTGATTGAAATAAATTAATGTATTGGTTCAAGATTCTCATGCAGAATTCATCACTTGAAAGTCTTTAGCAGAGTAATGAAGCAATTCCTAAATATATATGGCACAAAACATCTAAAAATTATTGACTGTATCTTACCTTCTTTCTATGACTTTTTAGAGAAACTCAAGAGCAATATCTTCTCCATCGCTGTCTCAGGTTGGTCGTTGTGAACAAACTATTATAGCATAACAATTGCATATTACTTGAGTCTTAGACTGAAGAAGATGCAGCCAGCTATTTGGAATGATTGTTCGAACAGATAGGACCAGATCCTATGTTTTTGGTCCTTGATGATGTCTGACCCAGATCATAATATCTTCTTCACAGGCTCAAGTTTTGAATAGAAGATTACAAGGTTTTAGTGACATTAAAGGTATGAATTTTCAAGTTTTGGATCCACTTGTAGATTGAAAACATTGATTTTTTCATATGTCATGACATTTTTTTCACAAGTTGGCATTACCACCTAATGAGCAGTCATATACCCCAAGATCAACATATTTTAGAGGAGACGAACATGCTTATTTGATCAATTTGTATCTGGTATTTCATCATCAGCACAAGGCATGCATGCATACAAATTAGTGGACAAATAATTTCTTTGTTCACGAGCAGACTCCTTTTTTGCTTGATTATCAAGGATATATATATATATATGTGTGTGTGGGTGTCCAGGCCAGTTTGCGTGTACCTTGATTAATCCCAGAAGTCCTGAAGTTAATGACCATGTAAGTTTCCAGTGACCCTGAGATTTTTGAGATTCAAACTGGTAATCTCTAGAAAGCAAATCTAGAACCCTGACTAGTTAAGCTATTATACGAAGGTGATATTTTTCCTTGGAAAAGTGGTGGACAAATTGTAAGTGTTCTTATTCGCACTTTTGTTCCAACTGAATGATGAGATGCAGATGGTTATGAATTTCAATTTGATAGAGAAAAAATCCTTGCAGTAGACAGTTACCACCTTTATTATGCGTCATCTGCATTTATGCAATTTATCCCTATTTTGTCATGATTCCTGATATTAGTTATGTCTACATGCGGCGAAGCGTGGAGAACCTATCTAATTTTAGACCTAGAACTAGAATTCTAATATATCATTTTATGTCAATGTGTTGAGGAATGTAGTCTCAATTAATATATAAATACACAAACCATAATTAATATATCATTTTTTTGGTTTGTGTTAAAAATAAACAAAGTTTTAATTGAGACATGCGCAAAAATCATTATCTTAACCACCTGACCTTCCAAAGTTAGAGGCCTGATAGGTGATTTTGTATAACGTGTCCAGAATTTGTTTCACAATTGCCTCAATGAGAATTGTTTATTGTGTCTATTTAATCTTGAATATTTTCGTAAAAATTTTACCATTATACAAAAATTTTGTTTCATACGGTAAATTTTTCCACGAGGTTTGAATTCTCTCTCTCTCTCTCTCTATATATATATATATATATTAAACAAACATGCCCCTCACCACCAATGAATTTGAATAATATAGCAAAAAATAACCTCCTAGATTCGCCCAAAAATCAATACTAACACTGTTCAGGGATGGCTTTGCATCCTTGACACCAGTAATGGAATTATACTCATTGAAGTCTATCCTTTCAACTTTCAGCACATTCACGCTACTTGAGCACCACAGACCTGTTTTTTTTAACACAATGCCGAGACGCCATAAGGAGGCCGGTACTTGAACACCGTAAATACTCGTACAAATACCCTGAAAATGTTACAAATTAACACTACAAAGATCCAAACCAATTATATCACTGGCAAGATCACATATAATCGTGTTAAGCAATTCAGTGAACTTCTGTTTTAGATCCGGCCTAGAAAAGTTAGAGATTACACCATGGAATCTAGGTGAGCGACATTCAAAATTTGAAGAGTATATTCAATTGCATTTTGGATGAACACTCACCAATGAATAACATGATTAACATCCTAATTCTATAACACCAATGCTGTGTTTGATTAGTGTCCTGTCCAAAACTGAAGATACATAAGCAACAAAAACATGTTTAGTTGGACGGACAAAAACCGAGATAAAATAAATGTCTCAAATAGTTTTGGATTGAATTTCTGTCACCGTCTGTCTTTTCAGTCTCAACACATTAATCAAGCGCCACTCAAATTACCAATGACAACTCTGAATAGGTTAAAAGAAAGTACAAGTGACAAGAACAGAGCCATGTCTCTTATTGCAACACTCTACTCCAACACCAGCAAACACATGCATTCTTCTCAGATTGCAGAACTTTACTTCAACACCAGCAAACTTAAATGCAAAGATTAACGATGGCAATAGGGAAGAAGACAGAAGAAAAGGTAAGTTCAAAGAGAAGACAGATATGACCAAGAAAACATGAGTCTGAACCATCTCACAGTCTAGATATTTTAAATGTTCACAAGGAAGCACCCATGAAACGTACACTCATTTCCTTTCTCCAAATAGAAAAGATTCTAGACAAAGCATAAATTTATCAATTATAGATAGTGCAAGACCCATGTCATTCCACACCAAATACAAAAAAGGGACATCAACCTTGCGTAAAATCCTAAGTTTCACAGTGAATTCTTGAGCTATGAACATTCTAAATTCTTACTACGTGCTCTGGTTAAACTGCCCTTGATTCATAGAGAACTCTCCTCCACCACCCTGGGTGGAATTCTGGACATTATCCGATGCAGGTTGCTTTACAGGTGGTCTCGGATCTTGGCTCCAATTCTGTCTTTGCACTGTTTCTCTCCTCTCAACCTGCATTGTTTCACGGCGCCTATCATACCGAGGTCGAGGCCTGTTCCTAGTCTGCTGCTGCCTTTCATTGTACCTATACTGGGGCCTATGGATGACCTTCCCATCCTCGTACAAATCCCCTAATAACACAACACCAACAAGATCAACAAATAAAAAACATCATAATTCACAAAAACCATAAAAAAGGAGAAAAACTTAACTTCCCATCATTATTAAAAAAACCCACCTCCATAATCTTTGTTAGGAACATCAAGATACGAGTCTGGCAAAACCCAAAGCACTCCAGGCAACGCTATTCAACCAGAAAAACAAAATTACCACAAGGCAAATTAAAGCCAAATCCTTCAAAAACCCATAGCTAAACTTTTATTTTTCTAAAAAAAAAAAAAAAAAAACCCTTAAACCCTATTAATCAAAAACCCATTTTCATTTAAAAGAAAAACCTTAAACCCTATGAATCAAAAACCCAAATTCATAAAAGAAAAACAATACCTTTAACTTTATAAGAAAGCTCTTCAGATATCAAAGCACCAAACCCAGTATACGTCGTCGTAGAAACGGAATAAATACTCTTCTTTGCTTCCTCCTCACTATCAAAAAACACCCATAAACAAAAGAAAAAAGGTTTCCTTTACAAGAAGAAGAAGAAGAAGAAGAAGAAGCATTACCTTCCCAAAACAGAAGAAAGGGTTTTGACATAAGCGTTAATCATTTCTTCTTCTGTGGGTTTGGGGTCATTTGGAAACTCCATAACAATAAGCCAATGATTATAATCACAGCCATCGAGAAGAATCGTTTCTTTTGGCGGCCGATTTGTCCAGTTTGGTGACGGGTCGTTTAATGGAGAGTAGCCCGACCCGGTTGTTTTGGCTCGGGTCAGGGTTTTGACTGAGTCCGGGATAAGTGGGGTTTGGATTTTGTTGAAAAGAGCAGGAGAGAAGCGAGTGCGTGAAGAAGAAGAAGAAGAGAGAGCTCGGGTTAGGAGCGTTGCTAAGTTACGCCTGGCGATGATATACGCCATTGCTGCTTGACAACTCTGTTTTGAAGATGGTTTCGATCGATTTTGGGGCTTTATTGGCATCGCCAAAATTGCAACCGATTTTTATTTAAACTTTTAGGTGACAAAAGCTATATGTAATTACCAAAACCACCCTTATATAACAAAAAAATTATTGTGATCAAAACAGTAAACACTTCAAAGCTGAGGTAGGTTTACCTTCGTATTATTCTTTTAAAAATCTCTAAAATAAAATAATGTATAGATAAGTATTTTATAAAAACTAGTTTTAATATTAGTTTTTTTAGTGTAACAAATCAAATGAATTAGTCTTCGATTTATTTTTATATTATTTTTAGATATTAAACTTCATTTAAAATTTTATCCTTGATACTTCAAATATTTTCAAACATAAGATTTCATTAAAAATTTTAAATTGAATTTAATTTAAGTGGTTTTAAATATGTTACTCAAAATTGATGTAGGCAAATATATATGATATAATAGTTTTAAAGATTCAAATATGAATTTACCACTATTAAATCATATAAAAAGTTTAGCATATTTATTTATGAATCAGTGTAACAAAACTAAATTCAAGTAGAATTGATTTTGCAAAACAAACAATCTAACAAAAATAAAAATTAATCTGAAGATATTTTATTTAATCATTGGATCAAACTAACATTTTATTAAATGATTCGATAGATTTCGGGAGGATACTTTTTTGTAACTAGCTAGTTATACTCTAGAAGATCCTCAAATTAGGCTTATAAGATGATATTTGAGTTAATTTCATTATTTTACTTATATTTTTGTAGATCTTTAGCTTAATTAAAAAATTTTCTTTCAACTTTCTTATTTCTTTTAGGATTATGGTTTTTGTTCCTTGTATAGGTCAATTTCTAACATATTTAAAAAATTATAAATCTCTTAAAAGAGGTAAACTATATTAGATAAAAAAATTATATTCAATAATATTGTGTGAAATCAACCATTTATTATTGATGTTTTCTTAAGTTGTTTTAGTATGCATCAAAACTATTTTCGTATCTATCTAGTTTCAAAGCAAAATTTATTTTGTAAAAAATAATTATAAATACTTAACTCCCACTTAATATTTTTAATCTATTTAGGTTTTATGAATCTTTCTCTTTCTCTCTTTCTCACACACATATATATACACACGCGTGTGTAAAGCAAATAAAAATAATAATTGTTTTATATATGAATTGGAAAAGAAAAAGTAAAATCAATCATAAATAACAAAATTAATCAAGTTCATAGAATATTGATCTACTAAAGACAAGAGGAAGTAGAAAGCAAATGACTATACGTCTAGAAGTTATGATTGCTCAAATAAGAGCAATCTATCACATGAGTTTAAATTCACACGACTATGTAGAAAGTACAATTTTATTCATAGTGAAAGCTCTCAATGAGATAAAACTAATCATAGTTACATATTAGTGTTTGATTCGTGTGGAGATCTATAAAAAAGAAGTTTCGTCTATAGTACTTGTATTCAATATGATCTTTCTTTCTTTCTTCTTTTTTTTTTTTTTTTTTTTTTATCTAATGTATATAACCCGTGTAGGAATAGAATTATATGTTTGGGATTCAAAATACTATACCAATATAAATATAGATTATCTTATAGCTAGAAATTATGGCTGCCCCTTATATGTAATCTTATCCTTTCAATTTATTCAAGTTTTTTTTTTTATTTACACCTTTCATATTTTTCTTGATTTATTTACTATTTTTTGTTTTAAATTCATATTTTTTATGCACTTATTTTTGTATGGTCGTGTGAGTTACCTGGAATAAATATTTTTTAACAAAGTTTTAAATTTAGAAACATTCTCATTAATTTTATTTTTACAAGGTTCTACTTAATTATCTCTATCTAGGATTTAGTTCCTAATTATATTTTTTATTTAAAAAAAATTATAATTTAATTAATAAAAAATTGAGGATTCATGTGTGGAAAGGACGATAATATTGATAGTAATGATGGTGTATAATTATTGGTAATAAAAAGAGTGCAATGCTGGTTAAGGGTATATTTGAGAATGTGATGTAAATTATGTTTTCAAAAAGTTTTAATTTGTTTTTATTTAAAATGCAATTTATTTATGTTTTCAGATGATTTTGATGTGTTGATATCAAAAATAATTTTTTTAAAATAAAAAAAATATTTTGATATATTTCTAAACAAAAAATATTTTAAACCGGTACCATTATCACAATTTTGAAAAAATCCTAAATACACGGGTAATAAGATGGCACTGTTTATGATAGTGATAATTATGATATTTCCGTAACTTTGAAATCAGTTTGCATGTCATGTTCTAGCTCTATTGTAATTAAAGAAATAGAGATTTTTATTTTTTGTTTTTATTTGTATTATCTTTTCCATAATAACTTTTATTATCAGTTATTTAGTTACTAAATAACTAACAACTATTTTTCTATAAAACTATCAATGATTATATATATAAAAATGTTCTACCTGTACTAAACCAACTGTAGAATACACGATGTGGATAATTGGTAAAGTCATCGTTAATTAATGTTTGTTCAAGTCCGAAGAAGATGCTATAATTTTCAATACTTGCATAGATGATTGAGAAGATTATGCAATTCGTAGTCCTTCGAGAGGACATTGATTTGGATCTATGTAATATGAATATATAGCTGCTATAACATATGTTTGTCATTTCATATAACTAAAAAAATTATTAAAAGAATTGTGAATATCACAAAAAAAACCTAAAAAAATTTATTTGGATAACTCATTAGTTATTGCTTTAGTAAAAAATCACGTGTTTTATGACAGAAATAAGCATATTAATATAAAATTTTATTAGATATGAGATTGCATTACAAACGAGAAATTTAAAGTTAAAGAATGTAAAAATTCAAAATCAAGTCATATATTTTTACTAAGCCACTCAAGCATGATATTTTTACTAAGATGAGAGATATGCTAGGAGTTATAAGAATCAAGTTTAAGGGTGAATATTGAAAAAACTAGATTTCCAGATTTTTTTAAAATAGGAGCCGATCAATATGTAGAATTAAAAAATAAAATTTTCTTTACTTAGTATAATTTCTTGACTAGAACTTTAAACTTATAAATAAGCTTCTAATCAGAAACAAGATGCATAAATGTAATAGAAAGAAAAATTATATAAAAGAGAAAACATTTAATGAAATATTCCTTTCTCTCAAATTTTCTTCTTATTCTTTAACTTTGCTATTTTGAATTACTCTCCATAAGCTTTTCCTACATTGATTTTTCAACAAACAAGGCACCAGAAAATGTGAGGTTGTAATATATCATCGACGGAACGGTGATATTTGCAGCGTGCGTGCGTAATCAATAAATGACAAGCAAATTAAAGTAGCATGATATGTGAAATAAATTTCTTCAAATCCCAAAAAGAACCATCTCCTTCTATAAAAGAAATTAAGAACGAAATTTCCAACTACAATTAACTCCTATCGACAAGGTGGTGGGAATTGGTTGCCAACATAGTTGACTTTTGCATTCGTACACGTAGAAGTGAAAGGTAGCTTCTTTGGCCCGTAGTACTTCAAATTGATGTTTGAAAAGTAAAGTTTTTCACAAGGAACAGCCTCGCTACACTTAAGATCGACTCCAACGTCTGACGCGGAGGTTCCTCTGATGTTTATGTATCGAACATCGCTGATCTTTACCTTTGATGGCTGCCAAAAATAAAAAACCAATATGAAACTATTCATCGATCTCCAATTTGCCGTGAAGGATGAAAGAAGCCTTGTTAAAATAATTGAGTCACAGAAAACGAACCGAGTTGCTTTTTGATCCATAGGTTTGATCGATAATAATGGGGCGTTTAACGTTGTCCATGATAATATCCTGGAAAAGAATGTTTGAAGCCTGGCTGGGTTGTGATCCTCCCCATGTTTTGATTCTAACTCCATTTTCAGCGTTCCTTAGTGTGCAGTTTGTCACGACGACTCCTCTCACGTCCTTTTCATCAGGGTACTTGCCAAGGCTACCAACACTGTTATACATATATAAATGTAAGTTATAAACAAGGAAAGGTTCTTAGGAGCATATGTAGCAAAATTGCTTCCTCCAAGTATATTCATAAAATAAATAAAGAGCGATCGTGTTTCCTGAAACTTTCAACAGAGACTTACCTGAAGCCATGGCCAGGCCCACAAGTAACCTTTTTAATGCTGACATCGGTGCTTCCTTGAATTATAGCAACGCAATCATCACCGGTGCTGATAACACTTCTGGATACTTTCACTATACTGGATTGGCTTATATGGATTCCATCGGTATTGGGGCTCGTCGCAGGAGCTGTTATATGAAGATGTTTTGCCCTGATGTTCTGGGACAGAACGATGGATATGTGGAAACCCATGGGATTAACAGAGGTGATCTGTCTTATAATCCCATTGGCTACATGATTGAATTTTATAGACTGCGCAACAAATAATTAAAAAAAAAGGAAAGAAGAATCATTATGAAATTGAAATCAATCCCATATTCTCTAATTACTAATTATTAGCAAGTGCATGCATGTCAAGATAATTTTGTTGCTTACACTCGGAAACCTGGAACCACCGTCGTTGTATTTCCAGACAGCATTGCCTTGGCCATCAACAGTGCCTGTACCAGTAACCAGCAAGCCGTTGATGTTTTCAAACAAGATCCAGAAATCTTCTTCGTACATGCTAGGGTCTGCTACAGCTTTCAGTGTTCCTGCAATTTGAACCTTAATGGGTACTGGACCTAGGCATGGCCCCTGGAAGATAGTTGCCCCTATCAAGAAGGTTCCCATGGGGATGAGTAGCCTTGCCGTTCCCCTATAATTGCATGCAGCCCTCCATGCTCGGATGAAAGACTGCAAAGGCCAAACCCACTTTGTAATCAATTTCATCAAAATGAAAATCAAGGGAAAGTTCAGATATTTTTGCCAATTATAATACTCTAAACCCCCCATCAAATGTGATTTTCTTTTAACAGATGATTGCAACCATTGTAATGCTTCACTTTCAATGTTACATAGTATATTATGAACATACATAGTATCCAAAATATCAACTCCTTACCAACGCACTATCCTGTTTTCCTCCAGGTTTTGCTCCGTACTGTAACACGTTGAAGACCTTTTCATTTGGATCTGTTCTACCAGCAGTCCGGAGAGGCGATATTGCGGCAGGAGCGCTGCCTCCCAGACCATTTGCCTCACAAGAGGCGGCTAATAAGCACAAGATAAGTAGGGCATTTGCCAAAGATTTCATTGTAGTAGCCATTGTACGTTTCTCCTTCTCCACAAATTAAAAAGCCTCGCTAGGAGGCTCGTCCGATGTAATTGTGGCAAACTATCTTTCCATTCTTCTTTCTTTATACCATGTTTGTAGCAAAACAGACAGGTAGAGGCACAAACTATTTATAGGTTGTCTAATTACCAGATAATTTTGGTTAGCCGTGAGGTAGGCATTCATTTTTAGTGTTGTCTTTCCCTAGATTTAGGAGCAGTGGTATTTTCCCTTATAGTTGGCTTATTCTCCTCCTCTGTTTACAAGCTCTTTAATGATCTAGCTACATTCATCACCAGCATTGCACCCAAGCAATTACAAGACCTTAATTCTTTCTGGTTTAGAGGAGGATATTCGGGCTAAATCCCGGAAGAAATGACAAAATATCAAGAGCATGTGCTAGATATATTCGGTCTATGAGAGTAAAACCTTTCTATTTCTGATTATCTAAAGCTAACTAACGTTTATTATATAACCGTCAATTTGCTGTAACTTAATTAATATATTCGAACCTTTGTTTAAATATTTTTATTTAGGATATGTAGCCACCAGCAGATTTTCGAACAAGGATACTCCCTACCCAGTCAACATTAGTAAAACCATGCAGTGATAAAGTGGAGCCTCGAGTAAGGTGTAGGTGAAAAGAAAATGTACCTTTCAAGTACCATAAAATATATTTGACAGCAGCTCAATGGATTTCATTAAAAACATGCATAAACTAACAGATTTTATTGATAGCATAGCAGATGTCTGGTCTAGTAAATATGAGACACTGAAGAGCACATGTAATTTACCGATAACGAGTGGGATCTGAGTATAAACCACTAGGCTGTAGATTATTATGGAATGTGTTACAGTTTAGGAAAGATTGTATTTTTCTTGTATAAAGTAATTATATTACACAGTGCACTACTACACAGTAATTATTGTATTCTGCCCTATTCATATAAATAAAAAGAGATGGTTACCACATTACGCAAGCCTCCTAAATTAATCATAAACCTTGTTTTAACTTGGTATCAGAGCTTGAAACAACTAGAACAAATTCAAGGCTTCTTCCCCTCTGCAAAACAGATTTTTCCCTGTATTTTCTCTCTTGGCCGACTTTGTGTTACTGCAGGTTTTTGGTGCTCTTCTTCCTCGTAATATTCTCTTCCTCAGGTAGCATCTTTTGCTGGTAAAGCAATCCCTCGCTATAGTATTCCAGCCTCCTGCACTCAGCAGGCTCTGCTGCCGTTTATTACTCTAGCAACAATTTTTCGATTTATCTTGTCTCTGCAACCAATGCATCCATGATTGCTGCAACAGTTTTTGCTAAAAATACAATCTTTCTAAACTACAACACATTCCATAATATCCTCAAATTTTAAAAATTTCAGAATCCCACTTTTTAAAACTTATACCAATTTTCTCCCCTCATTTACAATCTAGCTATTTATACCCCTCTATCTCTTTTACTAACATATTTTCTCATTCTGCTCCTCTCTTACACTCATCCTCTCTCATTTTCTCACCTTTTGTTTTATTAACCATCTACCTCTCCCACTCTATTCCAATCACTTTCCAACTTTAAATTATTCTCTTTCTCTCCATATCTTACACTTTATTTTTATTCTTTCCTCCACTTTCATTTCAACATATTACCTTTCTTTCTTTCTTTCTTTCTTTTTTCCCATCACATTCTATCTCTCATTAATTAACTTTCTCACGAAAATGGATTAACTAAAAATTAATTTAAAATATTTACTTCATTGTTTAAATTAAAGATGATAATGGTGTTAATCCTTAATAAAAAAAAAGTTGTTGATGACAACTAATATTAATAGCAATTAATTGTCTACTTATTCTTATTTTTGTTCTTTTATCTTGATCTATTTTCCTACATGTTAGCTTAATTGGTTAATTTTATAAAATTAGCTCCACAACACAGATGAGCTTGAGCACAAGGAATAGCCCTTCACCATCCCAGGTGAACAATTTGTATGCAAAGTGCAAAACCATATGCAGAGCAATATCATCGAAGCCCATAATCCTTCATATATTTCTTGTTCTTGGAGATGGCTATTGAAAGCTTTTCTTTTGGCTGCGTCCTTTTCTCTTTTCTGTTCTCATTTTTTATTTTCGCATGTTGTTTTGTTTTGTTTTATTCTTTACTTCCTAGGTTTCCTAGGCTCTGGCCTATGAGTTTGTTCATTTTCCTTGCCTTAGCTGTTGTTCTTAAAATTAAAACGTTATTTTGTGGCCATTAACTATTAAATAATAAAATTTTCACATTAAATAATTTTTTCCTAAAACGTTATGTACGATAGGTTGTATATTTTGAGACTTGTTATTTAACTGTCCATACAGATATATAATGACTCCTCTTTTAATGGGAAAGAAGTCTTCAGATGATAATATGCAATAATATATACAAAATTATTTTCACATAAGAAAAAAGGTCTCTGGTCTAACAGAAAGTCTGTGATCTCTTCATCAAGCACATGGATTAATTAAACTTTTATCTATTTTTCTTTTACATCTCGGTATTTTTGCTTTTTTGCAATTAAAATCTGATTGCAATGGCTAAAGATATGTGTTCTTGGGCTTCCGCTTTTAATTTACTAAAACTTCATGATGATATTGCTAACACACAACCCGCACATACAAAGAGAGAGACACAGAAAGATCTTACATTATAGATAAGTGAACTGCGTGACAACAGAAGCCCTAAAGACAGAATTTACAAGGTTCTTTAGCAGATCAAGAAGCTTCACTTATGAGCAAGAAACTGGGAGATTTAAAACCAAGTGACTCAGATTACTCATACATGATAATAAGTATGTTCAGTAACTGCACGAAACCCATATTAAGTTGCCTCATCGCTAGTGATAAAACGCTCTTTCACCACACCACCTTAATATCGAGGCACCTCATTTCTAGCAATAATAGGTTCCTCCGCCATGGTTCCATAGTATTGAACTACCTCGTTGCTAGTGATCACTGGCATCCTCACCGTGGTAATTTGAGGTCCCTTATAAATCAATGTTTGCTGATGTTGGTATTGATGATGATGATGAGGAGGACAATAGTGATGTACCTGAGTTGAGGGGAGTCTTCCAGATCTTCGCGGCCAGCCATGGCTATCCTCAATCAGAGTAAAGCCTTCCATTCCAGTCCTTGTGAGACGAAGTAAAAATAACACAGAACAATCCACACTTTATGGTTTGCCTCGGTAACAAATAGGTTATACATGCATTCTTATATAAATGCCGAAAGCATGTAGCATGTAAATTTCTTTCTACTTTTTTTACACGAATATACTGTTGTTAGTTTGAGTTTTGACGCAGAACTAGAATAAATTCTGTACTTGAAATATCAAGAGAAACTTCTGTATGTTCAAGTGCAAAAAAAAAAAAAAAAAAAAAAACTATTAGAAAATAACCAGTGAAGATGTGGCCTACTCAATAATGCAAAATATTAATCAGTGAGGTGCTAAAGGCACTTTATTCTAGCTTTCCTTAGTTGCTTAAGGATGTGCTAGATTCTGTAGTAATGGACAATCAATTGAGATCTTATGGATATGGACATATGGTTATCCATAGAAGGCTTTCTGGACACTTAACTCTCAATCCCAATACCATAGTCCAGACAGTTAGCTGTGGCTTTTCCTTAGGTTAATAACAATAGAAAAAAAGGTTCTGATCCCACCTCAGGTGCTCACTTGTAAAGATTAAAATTTATCATATTATATGCCTCAGATTCCTCAGGGCTTTCACTGAGAGACCATTTTCTTGGAGGGGTATCCTGAAGAGGACTTGAGGATTTCTTTCAGTTCCATGTGATAATAGAAATCATATGTACTGATTATCCAAAAAAAATTAAAAATAAATCATATGATATCAACTAAAAATTTAATTTTTTAAATTAAAATAATTTTTTAATATTATATCTGAAGAATATTATTAATTAAAGGATTACGAGTTTAAATATAATTATTTTTATTAATTTTATTTAATAAAATTAAATACAAAATAGTGGTGAGTATATATAATTTTTAAATTTAAAAAATATTTATTTAATGAAATATATTAAAAGATAATATAAATTATATTTTAAAATTTTATGTAAAAATTTAAATTTTAAAATGAAGGTATATCTTTTACAATAACGAAGCAGAAAAAAGAAAACTCTTTCGGATAGGACCCATTTGGTGGCAGTTTCATGTCATCAAAAGGTCACCAAAAGCCGATGCTTGCAATCGCTATTTTTCAGAAGCATTAATGTTCTTGTTTATCTTTCTATGCTAAGATATTAAATATGGCAAGTAGGGGAAAAGAATCCTCATCTTGTTTGAAGCGTCCTATTTATAATTAATTAATGAGGGATTGGAGAAGAAATATAGTCAGACCATTTTCCCCTTCCCTTCTTTCAGTAAAGAAATGTAAAAAGCTTCAATGGAGGGGCTCATCCCATTCTCATTGGAGACGAGATATTTTTACTAGATACCTTTGCTCACATAACTATCGCCTAATGCTAATTTTAACTAGAGATAATTAATAAATGGCATGACTGGATATTTCAGTCAAATTGAGAAGTTTTCTTATTTTTACTCTAATGTCTGAAATTTATAAATTTTAAAGGTTAATTCCAGTCATTTGTTTTCATTTAATTGAAATTGAAATACCATGATTTCGTATATTACCTTTATTTTATTTCTCTTATTCAACTCAATAATAAATTTTGAACAATATCCGATGATGTTTCTTTAAGAACACGAGAGGATCTAACCAGTTCTTACAATAAATACTCGGAATTATTAGTTGTAAATAAGAAGATAAATTTGATGACCAGTTCCGTCGTTTCCTCACAGCCCTTCTCCTTTACAGATTTCCTCCAAGATAGTAGGAAGCACCTTACATCTTCCTATAACATTTACTTCTAATTTTACCATAAACCATGTACATTTTTTATAGACAAGGAATTCTTACAGGCAAGGGGGACGCGTAGTTATAGCTTGGGGGTCATGGTCCCTCTAAAATTTCTGAAAATTGATCTACTATATTTATAATTTTTCTTACTCTAAAAATAATAAAACTAGATACTAGCTTGAAATTAACAAACAATTCAAATTATGATGGACCAGCTACCTAAACTTCAAAGCGAATCAATACGTTGGATTAAGGTCACTAACTCACAACATGTGAAGAAGGATGATCCATAATTCAAGGCGATAAAGTATAACAATCCAAAAGCTAATGGACAAGGAATTTGAACTTGCGTAAATTTGATGAATTCTCTTACCAATTTTGATGGGTTTGTCTTAAATTGCGAGTCCAAGTGACAAAAGAAATACACTTGTACTTAGTCCATATAAAATTCTAAAATTGTCATGTATTAAGGTAATGCTTATTTGTGACTTCTTTCATTCTCTAAATTTTAGTGGCTAGAGAGAGAGGATAAAATAAATGAGTTTTAGATTACTTTGGGATTTTGGGTTTGTCGCACGTGTGCGGCGGCGCGGCGATCGTCCACCCTCAAGGAAAAAAAGAAAGGGAATATTTATTCCTTGAAAATAAAATAGGGAGAGACAAGGAATTCTTGTCTCTACAAGTGAAAATATGGACTGGGAGTCGCCACCTAGTATTCTGGTTACTAGGAACCTTAACTGGTCTTTAGAGATCGGGTACGGAGACTGGTTGCGTAAAGGGAAGGTATTAGCACCCCAACTACGCCCTACCTAAGGTAGGCTGCATTGTTTTAATGTCTGATAAAATCTAAAATCGTGTTGTGGTTTTTTTGAATTGTTGGTTCGTTTACGGTTTAAGAAAAGTCCTCCTCTGTAAGGATTATAGTTGTCTTGTAAAGAAAGGGCTTTAAGGTTTGGGAATGCACTCAGTGATTGCAGTATAAAAACACTGGTGACATCATCTAAATAGAGAATGCTTAAGTTGCTAAAACCTGTATTTTCTCTAGATTTAGAAAAATTATGGATTTTATTTCCGCTTAGGCTGAGAACCTCCAACTCGCTCAGAGAATCAATTTCTGTGGTGGTTGTCGTCGATGGCGGAGTTGCTGGTGGCGACAGGAAGCGGCGCTGACAGTGGGGTGGCCGGGGTTGCTCTGCGTTTTCCTTCTCTCTCTCCTCTGTGTTTTTTGTTCTCTCCTCTGCTGCTCCTTCTTCTTCTTCTTCTTCTTCTGTGTTCTCCCTTTTCTCTCTTTTCCCCTCTCTTTGCTCTCCCTTCTCTTCTCTTCCCCCTCTCTCGGGTCTCTTCTTTTTTTCTTCTTTTTTTTTTCTCTCTCGGCCCTCCCCTGTATTTATAGGAAAACAGGGGAGGGCAACGTGCTGGGGCGGCCACTATTGGCCGCCCCCTCCACTACCTTTCAACAGATAAAAAGCCAGGCAAGTGGGTGAATTGTGGGCGTCTTATTGCGCCAAAGCCGGGAAAGAAAGTAGGCGAAAAGAGAAGAAAAAAAACGATTCTTCTCCCCTGTTCTCTGCGCGTCCAGGGGAAGAAGATGATGGTACCGTTCAAAACGGCACTGTTTTGGGTTCTTTTTTTTTTTTTTTTTTTAAACAGTGCATGAAACGGCGTCGTTTCATTTGAATGGATTTGGTGCCAAAACGTGTCAGATTCAAATTTCGGCCCTCTATTTGCGCGCGTTTTACAATTTAGTCCTTGGTCTCGGATTTCTTCAATTCAGTCCCTAATTGGCCATTACCCTCAATATTTATGCAATTGAGCCCCTGATTTGACCAAATTAACTTCCAAAAATTATAATTTGACCCCAGAAAATTAATTTCTCCTAATTAAAGCCCAAATTAACTCAAAAATCAATTTTTCTTGCCATTAAAATCTTCATAAATGCAATTAAACCTTTAATAAAATTTCATTGAGTCCATAAACTTCTGATTTTGCATTTTTCTTCCACAAATTGAATTTTCTTTATCATCGGGGCTCTCATCAGTCAATGATATACTATCAAAAATTAATTTTTGATTTTTGAACATCCTCAATCAATTTTTGAGCATTTTTAGGGCGCTCTGACATTTTTTCACTGTTATATTTTTTGATAATATATTTTTTTGAATTTTTTTGTATTTTATTATTTTTTATGTGGGGACCCAAAAATGGGTTACAACAGGGTAAAAGAAATTTTATGTGACACCTTGTAATCTCATATTTTTTTATACTAAATTTATCTGATCATCTCTCTTGTAGAGTAGACTTAAGTTATTAAACCACGTAAATGTCATCTATTCTCTTGTGTGATTGATTGTGCTTGTCTTTTATATTTCTCTACTTGTCAATTTATTTGAGATTTTAGGGTTGTTTCCATTACAAATTGATATCAGAGCTCGTATGGTTATCAGGTGTCTTTTATCAAAGAACCAATTCAACCCAAAAGCTTAACCTATTAGGTGAAGTTCTAAGATATAATTTATATTTTTTTCTAACACATCCCTTCAAGTGAAAGTCCTTTGAACTTGAAGCTTGCACATACCCACACTACCTTGTACTTAATTTTTATCAAATAAATAGGGATGGTGAGATTTGAATTCGTGATCGTTTGGTCATCAAGACTCTGATACCATGTTAAAGAACCAATTCAACTCAAAAGCTTAAGCTATAAAGTGAGGTCCTAAGATATGATTTATATTATTCTCTAATAGCTTTCATGATGGCAATAAGAGTAATATCAATGATTAAGTTTGATGTAGAGAAATTTAGGTAGGGACAACTTCAATCTATGACTTATTAAGATGCACACCTTGTTAGTTCAACAAGGTTTATCAAAGGCATCAAGCGGTATATACAATTTTCTTGAAAGGATGGATGATGAATAGAAAAAAGATTTTATGGAATAGGCACGTAGTGATATTCAACTTTTTTTTTGTCTAAAACATTTACTTTATACTCTCTGGATGAAAAAAAGTATGTCCATTAAAGATCATCTTAATGAATTCAATAGAGTAATTTTAGATTTGTAAAATATTGATGTTAAGGTTGAAGATGAAGACTTTGTTATGATTTTATTGTGTTCTTTACCTCAATCTTATGATTATATTATTTAAATATTTGAATGTTCTATAAACAAAACCATCGATGACAAAACCATCATTTAAATATTTGAATGTTCATCAGTACTGATAGATTTTGTATTTATATTTATTGAAGAGAGAAAATTTAATGGTTTTTTTTATCTTCCGATCACCATCGATGACAAAACCATCATCAAATGAGAATTTTTCATCACCAAGAGTTCCTTCACAGCATAGAATTAGTAAATTTTCAATATGAAAAGAAAAATAAGGGACACACGAATACTGCTCATTAACAATTGTTGTCAGCCTAACACTACAGCCACTTTTATGAATTTGTATTCGGCATAAATGAGAATATCTGATCATGTGATTAAAGAAAATCAATTCTTCCCTGCTTTTGGTGATTCCTTGATGGTGAACCCAATAAAGTAGAGAGGAGTGTTGCTGTAATTCATGCCATCCATTCGGTTGAAGTGGCAAGATTAACGCTTTTTAACTGGTCAGGAATCAAGTGAGGTCCATAAGCCACTTAATGTTGAAAAAACACTGAACTTTCTCAGATGCCAACTATGAAAAAAGATCCGGGGTATTTTATCTCGGTTTCCTTATGTTCTCTACTTTTTTCCTCTACAAATGATATTGATATTGATAATATCTAAAAAATTCCAAGTAGCAGGGACTTGGTTTATGTCTTGAATAATCAGTTAATCTCTTAATTCTAGTGATATAATTTATTTTTTCTATCCAAGGTGGTTGATGACTAGTGCCTAATAATTGCAAAATATCCCTTTTTGGTGAGTTTGAGGATTCTCTTATGTTTAAGTAAGTATCATTTTGAAAGTAAAGATAATCATATTTTTGAGAGACTCGAAAATTAAATATGCATTAGAAGATAAAGATTCCAAACCTCTTGTTTGAAGGATTTGTGGCGTCGCGGATATCACCCTACTGGACTGAGATTTTGTGGTGATGGGTGGAAAGAATAAGGGATTGTTGTTCTTATCAGTAATATAAATAATAGAATTGTCACATAATATTTTGGTTACTACAAGCCACAATTAGTCTTAGAGTCTGAATAAGGGGACTTGTTGTGTTTAGAGAGGACATATCACCCTTTACACACCTTACCTAAAGAAAACTCTATTGTTTACTTGTCTGATACAAATTAAGGTATTGTTATATATGTTTTCTAACCATTGTTTCTGTTTAATGGTCAAAGTCGATCCCTTCAAGTATAGTGGACCATAGCTTTAGGGGTCAAGCCTAGCCATTCTAGTATCACATCATAAAATAAAAGAAATTGTCTTTTATTAAATATCGAGAATACATCTTATGTATAAGTTTTTAATCCTATATATTAAAAGAAACAAAAATCTTTTTTGGTGTTTTTGAAATGTAGGTGAAGTTCTCATAGCTTTAATAAACTAATTATTAAATTCAAAAATGCATGCAAAGATATCAACAAAACTATTTTTCTTGAGTTTTGGTATTTAAAGATGCTAAATAACACCATGTATTTTTTTATTATTATTTATGCAAATATAATTTTTTATTTTTGAGAGACTGGACAATATGCAAATCAAAATATTTAAATGTTTTTTTAGAAAACAATTTAGTTTATTTAATACTAGAAAAACACATAGCATATAAGTCACAATTCCAAATACTAAATATAAAATGGTAAGAAAGTCCCAAATTAATTGCACAATAAATCCTTAAAATTCAAAATAATAATAAAAGGTGAGCATTTGGGAAAACACAAAGAAAACAAAAAAATAAAAATGCCCAAAATAATAAAATTAGGACATGTTTGACAAACAAGATTTGATAATAAAAAAAAGTATTTTCTTCGACTAATTTTGACAAATCCAAACCGAGCTTTAGCCTTAAAAAGGCTAAGACCACTTACCTAAAACCAACACAAGGGGATTCTGTCCAAGGGAGAAGAATTTAAATATCAATGATTAGCTTATCTTTATCATCAAATTTAAATATTATAATACTAATTAATGTTATTAAACTCGCGAGTTGATTCGTAAAATCGTATGTTTTACTAGTCAACTCGTATATAACATATAAAATCGAGTTAAAAACTCGAAAATGAGCAAACTCGGTCAAAATCAGTCAAACTCAGTCCAAGTTTAAGATTTTAACAAAAGTTACAATTTACAAACTATACTGAGTCTCTGAGTCCCCTCCCAAGTCCCCACTCTCCTTTCCCCTTTCTCTTTTGCCGTAGCAACATCACAACTTTCAGTCTTCCACACTCTGTTAATCTCTCTTTTAAGAGCAACACCCAAAAAGTAGTCTTAGCTTTAGATGGTTTTTCCAAGCTTGGCTTTGCTAGGTAGGTTTTCCCCGTTGTACCATTCGCCTTCTGTGAGGAGCCAATTCTTATTATTTAGATTTCAAATGAGAGAGAGAGAGAGAGAGAGAGAGAGAGAGAGAGAGGAAATGAAGAGGAGGATGTTTTGATAAGAAAAATGCTTAAAATAGTGAGGCCATACGTTTTGCTTTCCTTTTATACCAAGGCCACTTGGCCTTCAATTTGTGTGGTTTTATTTTTTTAAAAAATAATTATTAATTATGATGATGTAATTTAATTCTTTAAATATCATCTCAACATTCGGTGTTCTAATTTTTTTTTTCATTTTGGCTAATATATAATTAACTCCAACCTAGTTTAATATAAGATTTGATATAAATTATAATATGGATAAATAAGTTATTGGATTTACCAGTGAAGTCAAGTTGAATTTAAATATAAATAGGTGTTCTCTAAAAAATAAAAGGAGAGATGGATCATCATTAGTTTTTTATAGTAGTAATAGCATTAATGTTCACAATATCGATGCTGATATTAGTAGTAGTAGTAATAATTTTTTTTTATGGTAATAATTTTAATGAATATTTTAGGAATAACGAGAAAAATAAAGGGAATAAGGCTGTGTTTAGTTACATGACACACCAACAGATTATTTATTTTAGGTTTGTTAATTTTTAGTAAATGAAATTCTATGGACATAATTGTATTATATTGTATTGTTAAATTATTTAAATCATGTATGAATTTTTATTTGAATAATGTATTTTAAGATTGAATATTTGTATTGTTTATTTCTCTTTTATTTTAATTGTGTTATATTATTATTTACTACTTGATTGGAATTGTCAATATATAATTAACTAAAATATTTTATTTATGATTTTACAATTCAAGTTTACGATCTGAGTTTATATTATGTATTTCGTGTCGTGTCCAAAAAAAATATTTTTGACAACCTTGACACTAACCATTGCAAAAGAAAAATCAATAGTTTTTCTTCATCTTATCACTACTGACGATAAAACCACTATAAATGAAAAAAACAAATCATCAAAAGTTTGTTAATATCAAATTTAAACACAAAAAAATTTAAAACTGTTAGATTTGGATGTTTTCAATACTTAATATATTTTATACATAAGAAACTTTAACTGGTTTTTTTCTCGTCCGATCACCATCGATGAGAAAGCCATCACCAAGAGTTTATTATTATCGACTTAGTAAATTGAAAAATAAGGGAGGCGCCAAACACTGCTCATTAACAACTGTTTTCAGCCAATCATGAGAGCCACTTTTATGAATTTGTGCTGGGCATAAATGAGAACATCTGATCATGTGATTAAAGAAAACAAAAGCTTCCCTTCTTTTGGACTAATGCTGTTTCTACCGGTCAGGAATCATGTCAGGTCCAAAAGCAGAGGTAGCAAAAACACTAAACCTTCTCGGAAGCCAATTATGAAAGAAGATTCAGGGTATTTTATCTCGGATTCCTTCTGTTCTCTAATCAGAATAATCTCAGTTTAATTAATGTGACGATATTGCAGTTTTTGGGCACTTCATCTCTCTGCCCAAATAGTTTCATCCCCACTTTCTAATTAATGGAAATAAGCACAATCAACAGAGGTTTTCAAGATTTATGGGGTTCTCCACTTGTGGCTGATTCCATATCCACAAGCATACATATAATGCTGTTAGTTTGAATTTTGATGCAATATTACAAGTATTGGTGTGTAGGTTACTTGCACAACCAGAATAAATATTGTCCATGAAATATCAAGAACAGGTTCTGTATTTTCAAGTGCAATTTAACAAAACAATACTATTAGAGAATAAACAGTGAAGATGTGGCTAGAGGTGCTTTATTCTAGCTTTCTTTAGCTTCTCAAGGATGTGCTAGATTCTGTATTAATGAACAATCATATAGTACAGAGACTAGTTGCGGCTTTCCCTTTAGTTAATAAAATTAGGAAAATAGGTTCTGATCCCACCTCATGGCTACACCAGATAAGATTAAGATTTATCATTTTTATGATCTTGGGACGATATATATCTCATATTACATGCCTCAGATTCCTCAGGACTTTCCATGATCGACCATTTTCTTCCGGGGGGGACCCTGAAGAGGACTTAAAGACTTCAGTTGTATATATGCGATAACAGAGCAGAAAAAGAAAACTCTCTCGGAATAGCACCCAATTTGTGGCAGTTTCATGTCATCAAAAGTTCACCGAAAGGCGATGCTTGCAATCGTTTTATGTTTCTGAAGCAATAATATTCTTGTTTATCCTTCTAGGCTAAGATGAAATATGGAGGGAGTTAAAGCACATCTCATGTTTTTGATGGGTCCCATTTATAATGAAGGTTTTTGATGAAATATGGAGGAGGTTAAAGCACATCTCAAAGCATTTCCCCTTTTTCCCTTTTTCTGTAAAAGACATGTGTAAAGCAAACTTTAAAGGGAGGCTTACTAATCTCGTTTTCTTGGGAGATGAGATATTTTTACTAGATACACTTACTCACATAGCTCGGATTGAGAATCATGCTTTTTCTTGACTATCAGCTTAGTTAAACAGCTGTGGAGGAAATTTTGGCTATAGAATTAACAGATGATCAGCTTATTAAGAAGCTTGCCATCACTTGTAGTTTGTGGATCCTGCGATCTATTTAAGCATATGGCAATAACAGAGCAGATCTGCTTGCATACAGTGCAACAATCAGAGGTGAATCAGGTGATAATTAGGAAGTCAGAAAGATAATTATGACAATACATACTTGACAATGCATACTTGACCAGCCAAATAGAAAATTATGATATATAAATCACAGAAATTTTATTTGAACAAGTAAGAAGAAGCTCCTGACTCGATTTCTAGCAACCTCTCCTCGTCTACGTTCAGCAGAGGGAGAATATCGTACAGGACTAAAGGTAACACAAGTACTGGAGGAGGTTATGCATACAAGAAACGTAAGTGATTGATCAATAGGTCTTTAAAACGGAACTGGTTTCCCCTTAGGGTAATCGATATAAACCCTCCCTTTGTAGCGTTGCGCTGCCTCGTTGCTGTCGATTAGTTTTGTTGCAGGAATTTGGTTTGCCTGATGAACGTAGTAATATGCGGGATGCGCATAGGGAACCTTCATAACTGGTGGCCGCCTCTTGGCCCGGCCGAAGTGCTCATCAATGGCTGCAAAACCCTCCAGCCCAATCTTAGCAAGACGGTCTGCCTGACGTGCCATGTTAACTACAATTAATCAACACACTAAGACAAGTAGCTGTGTATAGGTTTTGTTGGTTTCTTGCTATGGCTAATATGTAGGAGGCCAAGCCAACCTTTATATAGATAGATAGGAAATGTTTGGTTCACAACAGTTGTCAAATGAATAATGTTAGACAGTACTCCTTTTTGTAAGTAAAAGCACCCAACATTTGTGTACGATAAAACTAACCATTGCAGAGAGAAAAATCAATAGCTTTTCTTCATCTTATCACTACTGACGATAAAAGCATCATAAAATGAAAAAAATAATTATCATCAAAAGTTTATTAATATCAAGTTTAAACACAAAAAAAATAAAAAAACTGTTAGATTTGGATGTTTTCATTACTTAATAAAGTTTATATATAAGAAACTTTACTGGTTTTTCTGTCTTCCGATCACCATCGATGACAAAACCATCACCAAAGAGTTTATTAGTATTGACTTTGGATTAGAATTGAATGTTCTAAATACTTGGTAAACTGAAAAATAAGGGACGCAAACACTGCTCATTAACAACTGTTGTCAGCCAATCATTAGAGCCACTTTTATGAATTTGTGTTGGGCATAAATGAGAATATCATCATGTGATTAAAGAAAACAAAAGCTTCCCTGCTTTTGGACTAATGCTGTTTCTACCGGTCAGGAATCAAGTCAGGTCCAAAAGCAGAGGCAGCAAAAACACTAAACCTTCTCGAAAGCCAATTATGAAAGAAGATTCCTTCTGTTCTCTAATCAGAATAATCTCAGTTTAATTATGTTATTTTACAGAATATTAACTCACCCCAGTTTTTTCCTCTTCCAAAAAACTATAAAAGAATAGAATTATGTTCTTAATTAGCACAAATGGCAAACAAATGGCCTTCAGTACATTTGAATAACGATTCAGTACTTAGTGGCACGAAGGTTCTCTCTAGTGCCAAGTTCAATTATTGTAAAATTGATTCCTTCGAACTTGTTTCCTACAATCAATGAGACTCAAATTTCTTTGTGAATCTGATTCCTTATAACTAAACTTTTCCTTTCCAATTTATATTCATCATATTTTTTTTTTTTTTTTTTGCTTTAAATGATCTCGATTCTCTCCGAAGCTTATTTCTTACTCTAGTTAACTTCATGACATAATCAATGTGACGCAACCTGACCACCTCATCCTAACAAAAAATCTATTTACATCTCAAATCCGAGTAAACAAGTTGCTTGCATTAAACCCCAATATTGAAGGAATAATAGAGAATGGAATTTTGGTCAAAAAGTTGCCTCAGATTATATTCTTTGACATAGACAAATTGACCATATAATAATCATAAATATAATTGTGTATGAAAATTAATTAATAATAATAATTTTAGGAAGTTTTTTTTCAACCAACAAAACTTAAACAAATTAGATTGATGAGCAAATGCAAAGCATGGGTGTTTCCCTTGGCTCATGTTTTTTATTTTTCTTTCTCTATGTTGGAAGTTTGAAAAACCTCTTGACAATAATACAGTTCACAAATTAGATTGATGTAACTAAGTTAAACTTGAGCAACCTTCAAGCATTAGTTTGAACTGTGCAAGTGAGAAAGAGAAAGAAAAAGCAATCTTCAAGAGTAACAAATGAGTTTTTCTCATTCCATAACAAGAACAATTAGGTTGTCGTATTTCAAATCAGATGGAAAAATGTTAAAGGGCATTAAAGCCAACAAATACATATCAACTGATCAGAAAGAAGCCTTTGGAGTAACTTCAAGCATCTCTCTCTATAAATGATCTTGTGATCCATGATTTATCTTTTAATGTTCTCACCTCCAATCCAACCCTAGGTTGTCCATGTCTTCTACGCCGTTGTCCTGTTCCCTTCCCTACAAACCAACAAAATTCAATACAAAAAACAACTCCGTTTTACTTTTAGTTAAGAAACTTATTTTATAATTAAAAAGGTTATTTTCACATCGTTTTTTTTTTGTTTTAAAATATCAAATTTGAAATAAAATATAAAAACAAAAATCAATATTAAAATTTTTCCAAATCAACTAAAGTGATTTTATAAATTTATGTTAGTCATTGTTGGCTTTTCTTTTTTACACAAGAATATCAAAACATACAAGTTTTCAATTCATGTTTTAAGAAATTTAAAAATATTATCATAAAAAAATAAATCAAACCGTCTCTAAATATTTCTAATTTTAGCTCTTCCTGCTATTCTTTTGCCTTAAAAGACACACGAGTTGCTACCAATAAAAATAATGGTTTAATTAAGTGCGATTCGATGGATTGTTTGATATCAGCTTAAGTGATTCAACTAATGCATTTTGGGGGATTTTTATAGCTAATAATTAATTGATGTTTTTAAAATTAAATAAGAAAAAAAAATCATTAAAGATAATATTTAATTTAATAAATTAAATAGAATTAAATAAAACTAAAGGGAATATTTATTCTTACCAAAAATTATTACTCGGAGAGGTTTTTGTTGCATCAAATAAGCTTTCCACTGCGCAGTTGTAGACGCTCTTATAAGACCATAATTGGGATGATGAGGAAGCAGACGATATGGCCGTGATGCAGGCATCACTCTATCTCTTCCCGCTTCTAACTCTTTGATGACATGAACTTCACATTCTGTCACATTAATGTCTTTTCTCCCCGAATTCAAGTGCAGTTCCAACTCCTCATCTCTTGACTCCATGTTGTTAATCTCCCGATCCCACTCTGAGCCTTGAAATGAATCTGTCTCTTCTACTATCACATGAATCCCAAACTGTACCACTTTGCTTCCATCAATGGACTGGCTCCCCAGATACAGTTCCAATTCCTCATCTCCACAGTATTCTTCCATTGCCATATCACTTATACTTATGTATCTTACCCATTCATGGCATCCTTCTACTTTTAGTTTATCTTCAAACAATGGAACACCGTTGTTTTTATTTTTTATAATAACCGTGTATTTGATGGCGTCATTCCCACTACTACCAACCTCAAATGGAGAAACAACCCAGACAACCAAGCCTTGGAAAACTGGAGGTATATGAAATGATAATGAACATCCTTCTCCACGGTAGCTTAACAAATTTGGCATGTTAACAGGAAAGGAGTCAATAAAATACCCATAATCACCATTGCACGATGCCTGTATATATATATATTGATTTCAAGAAATGCTGAAATTTTAGAAACTAATTGATTAATGTGTATATTTGTGTGCTGGAGAGACAGAGATAGTACCTCAGCAAGACTCTTCAGGAAATTATTGGATGAATCACTGCGGAAATCAACGTCAATAGACCAGTAATTATTACTTGGACCTTCGATGCCCTGAATCTCTTCTAACATATAACATTTCTGGATAACTATAGATGGTGAGTTTTTTGACTGGATTGGAATTCTTACACTTTTCATTGAACTGCAACTAAAGGCATCCAAACAGTGTAAATTTGAGGGAAGATTTGAGATTGATACAAGCTTGATGCATTCCCGAACACTCAAAATCAAAAGCTTGGAAAGGAAGCCGATCCCGGAAGGCAGGCTAGAGAAATTGTTTTGTGATAGATCCAATTCTTCTAGAGAGGACAAACCCCTGAAATCAACACAGTTGGTTGTGCGATCAGACAAACCACTATTAGAAAACCTAAGACATTTCATTGATCTCCATTCGAAAGATGTTGGCAACAAACGTTTGCAATTTAAAACAGTACTTGCTATGATCGAAGATGAAACTGGTAGAGGCCAGGATGTAGACGACGGTGAAAGCCATGATGAAATTTGGGAAACCCAGGATGTAGGTGATGGTGAGTCCCGACAGAAACTGTATCCACACAATGATAACTTTCTGACATACTTTAAATGTACAAATGAAGGTAGAAGTTCATTTTTAATTCCATCTGCTAGCAGCTCAGTTAAGGATTCCATATCACCTATGCATTCTGGCAACTTCTGAAGTTGTGAACATTCAGAAATATTCAAACGTTTAAGAGACTTTACATCACCAATGCTTTCGGGAAGAATCTTTAGGCTCCGACATCTCTTTAGATTCAAGAAAATGAGGCTCTTCAAATTTCCAACAGATCGATGCACCTCAACTAAACTCGAGCAACCTTCCAACCTTAGTTTCTGTAGGCTTGAACTGTGTAAGTTTGGTGTTTTAACTAGGAACTGAGAATGACTGAGATTAAGGATTTTCAGCTTGTTGAGAATCTGTCAAAATAAAGAGAAAAACAATGAAAAGTAATCATATAAAGTCATAACATGTAAATATAAATTATGTACTGGAGAAATTTGGTGGATTGTAGTTTGTTTCGCACCTTTTCCCCTTTCCATAATTCTCTGAGGTTACTGTATTGCATATCAAGAACAACAAGATTGTCCAAAGTAAAATCAAATGGCAAATATTGCAAAGGACATTCAAACCAACAAATCCACATCAACACTTTAGAAAGCAGTTTGAAGGATCCAGTGAGATGTACCCCATTGATCTGTAGTAAATTTAAGCATCTCATTTTTGCAAATGATCCCGTGTTTAATGATTTAGCTTCTGACGCTCTCACATCCAGTGCAAGACCCTCTACAACTTCCATACCCTAGAAAAAAAAACAATACAACTTTCATATCATTATTTTTAATAAGCTTGACAAGAAAATAAGCATCACTATGCTTTCGTGTATGCATTGAGCTCTTACCTTTTGCTGGTCAAGTACATTCCATGCATCCTCTTGATTCCAAATTCTGTTCCTTTCTCCAGGTTGTTTCGGTGACTTTTCACGAATGATCTCCCTTCCCATGTCTCGTAATAGATCATGCATGGTTATCTTTCCAATGGCAGTAACTTTAATCAGAGACCTTTCACGGAGAGTTCCCAAATCAACTTCTGGATCGTAACCACAACGGGCTTCTAGCACTTTTTCAACGTATTCTTTCTTTCTACCAATAAAGAAGCATGCAATATCAAGGAAGGCATTTTGCAGTTCATCATCGTCCAGTCCATCAAAACTTATTCTAAGCTTTCCTTGAATATCGCGGTTTGGAATTCTTCTCAACTTGTCAATTACAGATTTCCATCTGTCTTTGTTTTTCCCGGACAGACAAGCTCCTATAACCTCAAGAGCTAAAGGAAGTCCTCCACAGTAATCAACTGCATCCTTCGAAAGCTCAATATAGTCTTCTGCTGGCTTGGTGTCCTTAAAGGCATGCCAGCTGAAAAGCTGAAGGGACTCGTCTGGTTTCAATTCTTCGATCCGATATGTTTGATCTGCTTTAAGTAGAAAACTTGAATCTCTTGTTGTAATGATTACTCTACTTCCGGGACCAAACCAACTTCGCTCTCCCATCAAAGCATTTAGCTGGTCAAGATGAGACACATCATCAGCAACAACAAGAACTCTTTTGCGACAAAGCCGTTCTTTGATCAGGACCATTCCTCTATCAACATTGCTGATGTTAGCAGCATCTTGTTTTAAAATATCATGAAGAAGTTGCTTTTGTAAAAGAGCGAGACCATTAAATTGTCTTGATGTTTCATTGATATTCGAAAGAAAACAGCTTCCCTCGAATCCATAGCAAAGATGATTAAATACAACTTTTGCTATAGTTGTCTTTCCTATTCCTGGCATCCCATGTATGCCCACAATGCGTACATCATCTGTTGCAGTAGTTAGGAAGTCAAAAATATTGTGAGCAAGCGGATCGATACGTACTAGGAGCTTAGGAATATTTAAGTGCTTGGGATCTAATTTATTCAACACATCCTTGATAATCTCTTGGATAAATTTTGCTTCATGCCTGTTCATAGACAAAGGCAAGTCATTTGATAGCAAGTTAATTAAATATGCTCAAAACAATATTTTATTGTTTAACTTTGAAAAATCAAATGTATAATGGCTCCATAAATGGCAGCAAGTGAATCTTAGAGAGAAAAGGCATACCCATTTTCCATATCATTGAGATTCCATCCAGATAGATTTCCCGCATCCTCGAGAGCTTTTCTCCACTCCTTCACCTTTTCTTTATAACGTTTTTCATGTTTATCAAATGCTTCTGAAAAACTGCCAGACTGCTTTCTCACATCTGAAGGATCAATGTCATAGAATATAGGAAGAGCAATCTGATCGGTTTTCCTATTTTTGCACTCAAGAATCTCTACAAGCTCATTAAGACACCATCTAGAAGAAGCATATCCCTTTGAAAAGACAACTATAGATATCTTTGATTCTTGAATTGCCTTGAGGAGATGATCGGAGATTTCTTCTCCTCTAGGAAGTTCATTATCATCTCGAAAAGTGTGGATTCCTGCTTGGACTGAGGCTGTATATAGATGATCTGTAAATTTCTTGCGAGTATCTTCTCCTCTAAAACTCAAAAAGACATCATAGGCCCCTTCTGTTCTAGATTTAGAAGACTCTGTCTCTGTCATGGCAGCTGCAGAAATTAAGGCACAATTAATTAGCAATGGAGCAATTGCAGAAGGTATCTACTCTCTTGCAAATACTAGCAAGGGGTGCATGTGAAGTGATCATCAAAGATAATACAATAGCTTAAGCTAAATAACGAGAGAGCATAAAAAAATAGCAACTGACAAATAGTTTCATCTATAATTAAGTTTAAGTGATACCGACAATTGAAAGTTATTAATCTTTGGCTAACTAGCAACACATCACAGGCAGAAAGTCTACGAACATGAAAAAGATAATGGAAAGGAACTAACTGTGATGGGATGATTCGACAATAATCTCGTACTAGAAGACATAAACTGATCAATGATCTATCTGAACATAAATCTTTCAAATTATTGCTATCAGTAAATTCATGAAATCAAAACAAGAAAAAAGCAAAGAAGAGTTAGTTATACCTATGAAATTGCAGTTCTCGGAGAGAAAGGTTAGCTGAAGAATCAACTAAGGGATATGCTTTCGTGCAAATTCTTAGCAAGTCAGCCAGTCAACTAATTAAGGAATATTACCCTCAGAACATGAAAATGAAACTAACTGTAAGAAAAAACTCTGTAGCCATTTGTTTTGGAGACAGTGAAGAAGAGAGAAAGTGGTTTGAAAGTTCTTGAATGAAGATGAAATGAAATGAAATTAGAAAGATTGACGGTACAATAAATATAAAGAAAAATCCCACCATGGGAGTGAGAATATAAAATTACTCTGCAGTGATGGGCCCATCTGCTAAAGCAGTTGATCCACTCCTCGAAAGCAACTGGATGGCCAACACCTGCTTCCCCATCAAAATACGTTGACTCAAATGATGACTTATATATACATATATATGTTTTCTTTTAAATCATGTCATTATCAATTTTAACAACTTGCTGCCATAGTTTTGAAACCCGACCCGGTCAAATGATTGGGTCACGGGTTAGATGGGTTGACCCGAGTCAACCCAAAAAAACTATATAAAAAAAAAAACACTCTCTACCTTATCTATTGCCCCGATAGCTTTGGATACTTTTTTTCGCACGGTACGAAGTCCCCCTCTCATCAAAAGCTGTATCATTATCACTCTTTACCTTTTGTGTTGTCCTTTTGTGGTTCGTCCTTTTGTGTTGTTCTCTTGTTCTGTCTGTGTGTTTATTTCTTGGGTTTTCCTCTCTCTCTACTGGTTTTTTTTTTCTTGTTCTCTCCTCTGGGTTTTCTGTCGTCCGTCCTCTGTCCCTGGTCTTTTGTTTTTGTGTTCTAGTCTCTCTGTTTTCGTTTGCCTACTGTGTTTGTGTTATGAAGACGAAGGCGAAGCTGGGGTACGCTGGCCTTTTGTTCTCCTCCCCTGTTTATGTCTCGTTTGGTTCTCCAGTCGTCCCCTCTGTTCTCTGTTTCTTTTTTCTCTTCGTCACTGCCCCGGTTCGTGGCGTTTCTCTGGCTTTTATAAGGCCAGAGAATGACATGTGGTGGTAACGGAATGCATCGTGGGGGGAGGGATAGTAGCCGTGAGAAGTGCCCCATAACTGAAACAATTTAATGCTTTTACTGCTGAAACGTTTCCACTGCCTTTACTGCTGAAACAGTTTCTGTGAAAGAAGTCAATTAATAGTTTTTCTACAACGGCACCGTTTTCCAATTCATATGAGGTTTTGTCTCTGTTTTTTTTTTGGTTTAATCTCCTTTTTCCCAATCGGAAGTCGACCATGGAAACCCCTCCAACCGAAAGAGCAGGCAAACTTCACGATGACAGGGAAAGCAGAAAAAAAATTGATCGGCTCTCACCCGGGTCTTGCCGGGTTAGCCGGGTCCTGGGTCGACCCGCCGGGTCGACCGGGTCTGGCCGGGCCAATTCCCAAGCGGGTTTTGGCCTCCACCCGAACCGGTCCCATGCCCAGGTCGACCCGTCGGGCCGGGCCGGGTTTTAAAACTATGCTTGCTGCATTAAAAAATAGAAAAAAAGAAATGAAGACGTGGCAGTGCACATTTATTATGGAATGGGTTAATATACAAAATATTATATTATTAATATATTGATTTATCGTATATAGTATGCTACACCATAACATATACATTACTGTAATTATACTAGACACATGACCCGCGCGATGCCGCGGGTCTTTTTTTTTATATAAAAATATTATAAAAAATAAAAATTTAAAAATCTTGGGTTTTTTTGCAAAGTCATACCCAAGAATCTTGGGTTTGGCTGCAATGTCTGACCTAAAAATAATATTTATAATATTAATAATAAAATTAAACTTGCATGACTTAAGTTTAAGTGAGCCTGACTGCAACATCGGACTCAAGAATATTGAATGTGGGTCTGACTATAAGGTTGTGTCATAAAAGTGTGATAATTAAATAAACTAATTAAAAAAAACAAAGAAAAAAAAATCAACATGAAGGAAAAAACTAATGAAGAAAAAGAAAAAAAATGAATTAATTGGGTTAACCCTTCAAACCAGGTTATCCCGTAAAACCTGAGATTCGCGTCATGAAAGTTTGATAACTAAATAGAAAAAAAAATGACTGGTTTACCCAGAATTATCTGGGTTAATCCATCAAACCAAGTTAACCCGTCAAGCCCAGGATACGTGTCGTGAAGGTATGAAAGTCTGATAATTAAATAGAAAGAAAATTAAGTTTAACAAACTAAACTAAATCAAAAAAATAACTCAACCCAATTAATTCAATTTCTTTTTCTTTTTTTTCATTAGTTTTTTCCTTTCTGTTGATTTTTTTCTTTTTTTAATTAATCTATTTAATTATCACATTTTTATGATACGACCTTATAGCCAGACCCACATCCAATATTCTTGGGTCCGGTGTTACATTCAAACTTACTTAAACTTGGGTCATGCAAGTTTAATTTTATTATTAATATTATAAATATTACTCTTAGGTCAGGCGTTGCAGCCAAACCCAAGATTCTTGGGTATAACTTTGCAGAAAAACCCAAGATTTTTAAATTTTTATTTTTTTTAATATTTTTTATACAAAAAAAAATAACCCACGGCATCGCACATGTATCAATGAAACCCGAGATCCGTATCATGAAAATCTGATAACTAAATAAAAAAAATTTAATATTAACAAACTAAATCAAATAAAAACAATTCATTAAAAAAAATTAAAAAGAAAAAAACAACTAATATTGTAGTAATCCATATATATTTTGTTTTTGAAAAAAGCTACAAAGCTAAGTTTTCAACCAGATGAATATAAGAAAAAACGACAAAAATTATTATTTTTTTTAAAAAGTCAATATTGGGTAAAATAAATGAAAACAAAATGTAAAAAAAAGGTAACAAAAGCAGAAAAAAAAACACGTAGGGAAAGCTACAATGTTTTAAAGAAATAAACAAATAAACGAAATTTTCAACCAGCTCAATAGTAAAAAAATAAAATCAACAAAAATAATTCTGAAAAAAAAATGTAAAAATTGACAATTTTGGAAAAAAGAAAAAAGAAAAAAAAAACATGCGGGGAAAGCTAAAGTTAGATGATCATTTAGCTCAATATTAAAAAAATAAATTCGATAAATATAATTTTTTTTAAAAATATGTGGGGAAACACTGTAGCAAAACAAAAACTATGTAGGGGAAACACTGTAGCAATCCATATTATTTAAAAAAAAAAACTATAAAGCTAAATTCTCAACCAACTTAATATATATAAAAAAATAAAGTCTACAAAGATCATTTTGAAAAAAAAAGAATAAATAAATCATAAAAAAAACAATGTATGATAATATTATAGCAATCCACAATGTTTTAAAGAAAAAAACTAAATAGTTAAATTTCAACTAGCTCAATATTTAAAAAAATTAGTAAAGATAATTTTGAAAAACAATTAACAAAAAGAAAAAAAACAAAGGCAAAGAAGTCAATTTTCGAAAAAAAAAAAAAAAAAAAGCAAAAAAAAAATTGCTACAGTGAAAAAAAGGAAAAAAAAACATAGCTGCTACAGTGCCGCTGGTAATTTTTTTGTATAAAAAATATATATATAAAAATTAATATTTAAAAGTGTTAGATCTTTCTGCAAAGCTATACCTAAGAATCTTGGGTTTGGCTGGAACACCTGACGTAAGAGTTGTTGCTACCCAATTTTTGACCCATGTTTTTGATATATTTTCAAAAAAAATCCAAAAAATAGAGAAAAACAAAGAAAATCCAAAAAATATGTTTTTTAATATATTTTCGTTATTTTAGCATTTTCAACGTCGTCCAGAAAAGAATTTAATTTTTCAAACGTGTTCGACTTTTCACGCGTCATTTTTAAAATCATTGTTTTTCCTCATTGAGTCGACGTTGATATTGTTCGTTTTCAAAAAATACAAAAAAATAAAAAAAATCAAAATTTACAAAACAAAAGAAAAAGAAGAAAGAAGAAGTTGAGGGACCAAGTTGAAAAACCTAGCAACATTTTGCCTATAAATATTGGTCTTCAACTCACATTCAGGAGGGGGGGGGCAATTTTGACAACATCTGAAAAAATACAAAAAAATCTCTAACCCTAAACCCATCTCTAACAAAAGGAGCCGCCCCCTCACGGCTTTTTTTTTTTTTCTCTCCGGAAACCGCCGCTCATCCCACGATATTTCCTCCTCTCCCGATCACAAAGCCAAGCCTCTTCACTGTCATCTCCCAAAGCCCCCCCCCCCGTCATCACCCAAAAAGCTTTTCTTCCTTTCCCCGCTTGCAGCCGCCGCTCATCCTCTCCTTCCCCTTGGCTTTGATTTTTTCTTCTCCAACCGGCCGACCACAACAACCCCTCTTCTTCTCTCTCGGTCGCTCCTTTCCTAGCCAGAGAACCGGCCACCGTTGATCTCCCTCCCTCATCCCCACGGATCCGGCCATATCCTCCTTTCTCAGCCCTCAACAGCGATGGCCACCGACCACCAGGAGTCGCCCCTGTCACCATCGCCATTCCTTCCAGCCCGCACGCGAAGAAGCTTCGTTCATCGGCGCAGATCGGCCTCCGACAACAGTCCTTCTTCCACAGCCATTGGGCACCAGAGCTGCCTTCCCTCTTCTCCAAAGAACCTAACAGCTCCCCTCACTTCCTCTACAGGAGACCCGTCCATGGCAGAGAAGAGAAAGGAAACAAAGAACTGATCTGCAGAGAAGCAGATCTGAAACGGAAAAAAAAATTAAAATCAACTGCTGTTTGTGTGTGTTTCTCTGTTCTGCAGATAGCGGTGGTTGTCACCGCCGGCGAGGAAGAGAAGATGGGAGGAAGCCATTTCTGGCCCCCTGTTTCTGGTTTGATTTCACGGCGACGCGTGGACCCACACGCCTCAAGCGGCGGTGGTGCGTGAGATCCACGCGCCACCACTATCCTTACTGTTCCAGAGGTCTTCACAACGCTATTCCAGCGACTTAGAGGTTTCCAGCACTGTCCCGGATTGTTTTGGGTCATTTTTTGTAATTTTAGAATTGTTTAATGTAATTTTTGTCTAATGTAATTTTTTTGTTTAGTGTTGAGTTTTTTTGAATTTTTGAATTTTTGTATTTTGTAAGTATGGATGTAAAAGAAAAGAAAAGAAAAGAAAAGAAAAGAAAAAGAAAAGAAACAAAAATAAAATAGTGAAAGTGTATGTGTGTGTTTGTATTTTTGTTTTATTTATTTGTATATAGTTTTTAATGATAAAATTGCAAATATATTAAAGAAGAATTTAATATTTTGATCGGATCACGGTTAAGAATTATTAACTTATACGTAAGTGATATTTCTAATTTCCGATGAAAAGACAATTATTAAAACTTCTTTAACACGTCAAAGCCACGCAGCAGCTTACCTCAGGTAGGGTGCGTTAGGGGTGCTAATACCTTCCCTAACCACAACCAGTCCCTTACCCGCGAATCTCTGACAAGACCAGTACATCCGGTTTCCTAGTAGCCCGAAATCAATTACTAGGTGGCGACTCCAACGAACCAATTCAAACACAACCATACAACGAGACTTAAATCGTCAGCCGATGCCGCGCGCTGATTTTTTTTTTTGGTGCGACAAGAGTAATATTTATAATATTAATAATAACATTAAACTTGGATGACCCAAGTTTAAGTGGGGGTGGCTGGAATACCAGATTCAATAGTGGATGTAGGTCTGGCTGCAAGGTCGTGTCATATAAGTGTGATAATAAAATAGTTTAATTAAAAAGAAAAAAATAAATAAAAAAACCAACAGAAAAAAAAACTAATGAAAAAAAAGAAAAAAAATATGAATTAACTGGATTAACCTGTCAAATCTTGAATTCGCATCATGAAAGTTTGATAACTAAATAAATAAAAAAATTAACGGGTTTACCTAAAGTTAACTGGGTTAACCCATCAAACCAAGTTAACCCGTCAAGCCAGGATACATGTTGTGAAAGTCTGATAATTAAATAGAAAAAAATTTAACATCAACAAACTAAATCAAACAAAAAAAATTCATTAAAAAAAAATGAAAAAAAAAAATAAAACAGTTAAATAATATAATATAATATTATAATAATAATATATTTAAAATGAGTAAAGTGAGGCGTGAAAGGAAAAAAAAAAACAAACTTTCATTCATTGATGCATAGGAGGCGTGGGGAAAGCTAAGTGCTTTCTACACGCGTTTTAGATTTTTTTAATAAATAGAAGAGGTGGCTATCTCATTAGATTAATCCTCTCAATTAGCACAAATATTATTTTAACTTGTATCAAAACCAATTTATCTTTAACAGATATATTTTCAAATGGCAGCCCCTCTATTGTTTCTATTCAACAAAATCTAATTGTGACTCCTTCATCATGTCAGCTGGCACCACTGGCAGTCCTTCTCCCAACACCAATGTCAGCGTTTTTTCTTCCAACATCAATGCAGTCATGCTTCCCTCTGCTGCGACAGCAACTGTTATTCCCTTCTCAAATACACAACAGGTCATCAACCCCAAACTCACCGATTCCAATTATCTATTTTGATGTATGCAGATGAAGCCATATCTCATTGGCTAAGAGGTGTTGATGGCTCGTATTCCTACCCTTCTCCACTTGATCTGTCCACTCACTCTACTACTGCCTTTGCCAACATTAATTATTGTCCTTCTCAAGCGTTTCTCACATGGACACAACAAGATGAACTCATATTCAATGCTTTGCTCTCATCCCTCTCCATTGATGTTCTTCACCTTGTGGTGGACTGCTCAACTTCGGCAAGTGTTTGGAGCACCTTAAAACATGCCCTTGCCTCTCCATCCAACTCTAAGATTATGCAATTACATGGCTCTCTCTAGGATCTTCCTCAAGGTGATGATACTGTCACTTTATACCTGCAGAAAGATAAGGGCTTATTTGACGAACTAGCCATAACAGATAGACCTATCTCCCTCACTAACTTCAATCTCTATGTTTTTCGGGGTCTTCGTGATGAATTTCGAGATTTGGTTACTAGTTTGTCAACCAATATTGAGCCTCTTGCGTATTCTAAGCTCCATAGTCACTTGTCTACACATGAATTTTTATACAGAAGCTCTCTTCAATCCATTCCAGCTACTGCACCGTTGCTGCCCACACCCTCACACCCTCCCTCTGCATATGCTGCACAACTGCCTTTGTTGGATGTAATGGCAATGGCTCCTCTTCTCATCGGGGCAAAGGAAAAAGAGGAGGCTGGAGAGGTAACTCTCGCATCAATTATAACCAGTACCTTTGTAACAGCCCGACCCAACATGCTGAATATTGTCCGCTTTGGGCATTACCGCCCTCACGGTTTTGTTCCTGGTGACGCGAGCCCACTACTGAGCCTGACGTCCCAAAACACGTTCAACATGTTAGAACCAGCACTACTAATAAGGCCAGCAACACAACCCTCATCCGCCGATGTGGGATCTTACAATCCACCCCCCTTAAGGAGCCCGACGACCCCGTCGGCACAACCGGACAGCCAGTGAGGTCGGCTTTGATACCAAATGTAACAGCCCGGCCCAACATGCTGAATATTGTCCGCTTTGGGCCTTACCGCCCTCACGGTTTTGTTCCTGGTGATGCGAGCCCACTACTGAGCCTGACGTCCCAAAACGCGTTCAACATGTTAGAACCAGCACTACTAATAAGGCCAGCAACACAACCCTCACCCGCCGATGTGGGATCTTACAATCCACCCCCCTTAAGGAGCCCGACGATCCCGTCGGCACAACCGGACAACCAGTGAGGTCGGCTCTGATACCAAATGTAACAGCCTCAATATTTGTATTCAAAACAGATAGTAATTACACGATACCTGAATTTAACATTAGACAATATGTATTTTTTTTTATCGGATTGATTGTGGTTGATATATTAGAAATTATTATGTTGTTTACTTGAGAAAATAAGATATGCGATATGATGAACTAATTCCTGATTTAATGGAATTAGTGCCCTGGCAAATGGGCAAGATGAATAATGAATTCCTTGGTTAATGGGATTTGTACCCTGATGAATGGATGAAATGTTGAACTAGTTTTTGGACTGATGACAACAGTGTTTGTCTTTACTATCTGTTTTGAATACAAATATTGAGGCTGTTACAACCTTGGCCAACCTTACCATGGAAATAGAGGGAGCTCCTCCTGACAGAACACCAGGAGCTACGACAACAACAAAAACAAAAAGGGCAACACTAGTGGCCTCGGCAGATTAGATGCCAACTTTGCAGCAACATCAGACACTCTGCACAACAATGCTCTCAACCTGTGCATCATGAGAATCAAGCCTCAACAAACCTCTCCTTTAGTGATGCTTAAGTGGCAAATTCTATCACTTGGTTCCTAGATACATGTGTGAATCAACATGTTACTCCAGACATTGCCGGTATGACACATAAAGACCCTTGTCTTGGTAATGATCAATTGTATGTTGGTGATGGTAAGAGACTTATTATATCTAATACAGCTCATAAAATTTTGCATACTCCGAAACAAACCTTTACTTTGTCTAATATTCTACATGTTCCAAAACTTAAGAAAAGACTCTTATCTGTTCAACAATTTTGTCGTGAAAATTGTATCTTTTTTTAGTTTCACACTTCTTTTTTCTATTTCAAGGATCTCATAACCAAGGCAATTCTTCTTTCCGGTCAAAGTAAAGATGGCCTTTATGTGGGGCCCTACTCTTACATTATCTTCGGATGGTTTTCGCTATTTTGTTATTTTTATGCATACGAAATTTATATGGTTTTATCCTCTTGTCCTCAAATCTGATGTCTTCAATGTGTTTCATCAATTTCAAGTCTTTGTCGAATGACAATTCTCTCAAAAAATTAAATCTGTTCAAACTAAGAGTTGTGGTGAATATCATAAATTAAATTCATTATTCAAAACCATTGGTGTTCATCATCGCCTTATATGCTCACATACGCATGAACATAATGGTATTGTTAAGTGTCGTCATCGTCACATTGTTGAAACTGGTCTTACACTTCTTAATCAGTGTAAGACACCTTTAAAATTTTGGACTTAGGCTTTTGAAACCTCTATTTATCTCATTAATTGTATGCCCACACTGATTTTGCGCAACAAATCTCCTTTTGAATGTCTGTATCGTCAACCACCTAATTATGTTTTTTTACGTACTTTCAAATGTCTCTGTTTTCCCTTCCTTCGACCTTATAATGCTCATAAGTTAGACTATCGCTATTGTCGCACGTGTGCGGCGTTGCGGCAAAAACATCCACCCTCAAAATGTTGTGTTATCTACAAATAGGACAAATGTGGGGAGAAACAAGGAATTCTTGTCTTTTATGAGTGGAAAAATAGAATGGGAGTCGCCACCTAGTATTTGGTCACTAGGAACCCTAACTGGTCTTAGAGATCTGGTATGGGGACTGGTTGCGTAAAGAAAAGGTTTTAGCACCCCAAATACGCCATATCTAAGGTAGGCTGCATTGTTTAATTGTCTGATAAAATTTAAGGTCTTGTTGTGTTTTCTAGTTGTTGGTTCGTCTATGGTTTAAGAAAAGTTCTCTTCGGTAAAGAGATCATTATCTTATCGGGTAAAACCTAACTGTTCTAATGTCAACAAAATAATTTTTTTGAAAATTTTGAAATATCGGCCTAGTTCTCGTGAGTTTAATAAACTGTTTATGAAAGCCAAAATGCATGCTAATATAAAATTTTGAACTTTTCTTGTATAAAAATATGATATGATTTTTTTATATATTTTTTGAAAGACTAGGCCGTATGCATGAAAAAAAAAATTGTTATGTTTTGACGAAAACCGGGTATTTTAATACTGAATTTGTATATTTACGGTATAAAAATACAAACCAATATTGATCAAAATGCAGTAAAATTTTTGCAGAAAATCACAGATTTTTTAAAAGAATTTTTTGAATTTTTTTATTTTTTGGGCTGGCCCAACCCGGCCCATGTGGCTGGTCTGGGCCCAGCTGCTACTTTTCCTGCGTAGCTGGGCTGGGCCTAGCCAGCCCAGCCTGGTCGCTGGCCCACGCCAGTGACCAGCCCTCTTTTGCCCATGCACGCGTAAAATTTTACGCGTGCATGAACAGTGCGAAGGTAATTAAATTACCTTCGCACTGTTCATCTCCTTCTTGTAGTGCGAGAATGAAACAAAAGAAAAAAACAGAGTGTTGCAACTGGTGATTTCATGTATTGGCTCCCTCACGTTTCCTTTTTTTTTTTCTTACATACTAACACACATCATTTCTGTTGCAGGGATTGAGAAAGGAAATGCACATACCTGATTATGGAGAGGTGAAAACAGCGGTGGTGTTGTGTCCTCCCGTGCAGACTATCCTTCGCTCTTCCTTTTGTTCTTCTGTTTTTTTTTTTTTTATGCTCTTCCTCCCTCTGTTTTCTCTTCCTTATACTCCCCTCTCCCTCTGCTTTTGTTCTCCTTTTTTTTTTTTCTTCCTTCTGTCGTTCTCTCTGTTTTTATCACCTTCTCCTCTCCTTTCTTTTCTATCCGTTCTCTTCTCTCCTCTCCTCCTCCTTGGTTTCCTCTCTTTTTTTCTGTTTTATTTTTCTTCTGTCTCCTCTCTCTTTTTTCTCCTCGTTTCAGTCTTCTTCTCCTGCTTTTACAGGCCAGAGACAGCCTTGTGTTGGTAACGGCTGCTTGTAATCTGCATGTAGAGGGATCACAGCCTTAAAACATGCTCCCTAACGGACGCCATGCTGCAGAAAATGCCTCAGCCTTTACTGCTGAAAAACGGCTGCATGGAAGAGATAAGAATGATGTCCACGGAACAGCGCCGTTTCAAAATTCAATTAGAAACTTCTGATTTGGTCATTGAAATTTTTTTTTTCATTTTTGTAATCCCGGAAATATTGTAATTCGATCCCTTCATTTTAGCTCCTTTTTTAGTTTGGTCCTTGGGTTATGATTGTTTCAATTAAATCCCTAATTGGCCACCAAACTTCAATAATTATGCAATTAAACCCCTGATTTGACCAAATCAACTCTTCAAAATTGTAATTGGACCCCATAACTTCAATTACTTCCAATAAAAGCCTAAATTGACTTAAAAAATTAATTTTCTTGTAATTAAACCCTCCATAAATTCAATTAAACCTTGGATAAAATTTAATTGAGTCCATAAACATTCTATTTTGGACTTTTCTTTCTCAACTTGAATTTTGTTTGTCAATAGAGCTCTCATCAGTAGAAAATATATTGTCAAATTTTAACCTTTTGCATTTTTGAACCTCCTAAACCAATTTTGACCTTTCTTCGGCATTCCAGCATCCTTTTCTTGCTTCTATTATTTTTTTGGATTTCTTTCAAATATTTTTTTTGTATTTTCTCATTTTCATTTTTTTTGTTTTGTGGGAACCAAAAAAATGGGTAACAACAGCTATACTCCATGTGTGTTCTTAGGCTATAGTTCATCTCATCTAGGGTATCGTTGTCTTGACTTATCATCTAAGCGTCTCTATATCTCATGTCATGTTCAATTTAATGAACATGTGTTTCTGTTTCTTGAGTCTGCCCATCTCCCTTCACTTACCAGCCATACCCATCTGCTTACCACTGTCACACACCTTCCCTCGCTCACCATCTTTCCGTCCACTACACCATCAGCCCTACCACCCACTTCCTCTAACCCTATTGTTCCCTTATCACCATCTGCCTCCATATTTGTTGATCATTTTGCAATTACAGGGTAACGCTGGCGTTGTCTATGTTCACGTCTCCCAGTTGTTGTCTCTCCAGCAAGGTCATCCAGCTCTTCCTCTCCATCCAAATAATCTATTGTGTCTTCACCAGGTTTGAATCTCTGTGTTAATCTGTCAAGTTATACCCTTCCGCGGCAATTGTCCCCTGTTCAAAGCCCTGCTTCTCCAGGACAACGACAACACCCCATGATGCTGCATCCTAGACATAACAGGATTAGTGGAAAAAGGTGAAAGCTAAAAGTATGAGATTGACTATGATTAGGTTTTTGCTCTTGTTGCTAGATTAGAGACCATTCGATTAATCATTGCCAAAGGTACCCAACATAGATGGAGAATCTATCAAATGGATGGCAAATTAGCCTTTCTTAATGGTTTTCTTATGAAAGAGGTCTACATTAAGCAACCATGAGTTATGAAGTGAAGGAACATAAAGACAAGGTACTAAAGTTGAACAAAGTCTTATATGGATTGAAGCAAACCCTAAGGGCTTGTTATAGTCACATTGATGGTTTTTTTTTAAAAAGAATGGATTTGTTAAATGTCCCTATGAATATGTTATTTATGTAAAGATCAAAGAGAGTAGTGATACTCTTATTATATATTTGTATGTGGATGACTTAATCTTTATAGGAAATAATATAAAGATGTTTAAAGACTTCAAGCAAACAATGATCAATGAGCTTGAAATGATAGACATTGGTCTTATGACATATTACTTAGGGATTGAGATCAAACAAGGAAACGATGGAATCTTTGCAAGCCAAGAGAAATTTACAAAGGAGATTCTCAAGAAGTTCAAGAAGAAGGATTGTGCAAAAAAAAAAAATACTCCAGTTGAGTGTGGAGTGAAGATGATAGAGAATGATGAAGAGGAGAATATAAACTCTACAACATTCAAAAGCCTAGTTGGGAGTTTGAGATAATTGACTCGTTCATATATTCTTTTTGGAGTAGGACTTGGAAGTAGGTTTATAAATACACCAACTATGACACACTTTAAAGCTTTGAAGTGAGTTCTTCGGTATATTAAAGGTACTGTTGATTTTGGCTTGTTTTATTATTCTAATAGCTTTGATCTTGTGGGTTATAATGATAGTGATTGAGCTAGAGATATGGATGATAAAAAGAGCACTATTGTTATGTTTTTTACATGGAAGACACAACATTCACATGGTGTTTAACAAAGCAATCTATAGTCATTTTATCAACATGTGAAGCTGAATATATAACTACTATATCATATGTTTGTCATTTCATATGGCTAATAAGATTATTGAAAGTATTACATATCCCATAAGAGAAGTTTACATAGACTTATGTGAACAACTCATTAGCCATTGCCTTAGCTAAAACTCAAGTTTTTCATGGCAGAAGTAAGCACATTGACACAAGATTTCATTACATAGAAGATTGCATTACAAACAAAGAAGTTGAAGCCAAGTATGTAAAGATACAAGAGCAAGTTGCAGATATTCTCATAAAACCAGTTGAATATGATGTTTTTACCAAAATAAAAGATTTGCAGGGAGTTATGAAGAAATCAAGTTTAAGAGGGGGTTTTAAAAATTGAACTCGATTTCTTGTTTTTATTAAGAACAGAGGAACCAATCCACTAGTTGGGAACTAGTTGACTGGTTTAGTAAGCATAATACAATTTCTGTTCAAATTAGGATTTCCTTGTATTAGTTTAATTCTTTGATTATCTACGACTTTATACCTATAAAAGGCTTGTAATTCAGCATCATTAAGAAGAATAAAAGCAGAGAGAATAACTAAAATAGTTTAGAGAGAAACACTTAATAAAAATATATATTTCTCTCAATCTTCTTTGTTATTGAGTTTTTGACTTTACATTACTATTTTTGATATTATACAACTATCTTTCTTTTAACATAAACTCCTGCCATACTAATTTTCTTCCAATTGTTTTTGGCTACTTTCTTTTTGTTATCATTTTTTTATTTTTTTCTGTTGTTTTTTTTTTAATTCATTTTTTTCCTTCATATTCTATGTTGTTTTGTTCTCTAATTCCTAGCTTTAGCTTTCATTTCGCTTTTCCTTAGCTGCTGTTTTCCAAGGTGTGCCTTGAGAATCATTTCGCTTATCAGAAGTAAGACAGTTCATCACAACCCACACCCAGAAATAGAGAGAGAGAGACATAAAGAGTTACAGTAAAGCTGACATAAGACAACTGCGTGACAGCAGGAGCTCTAAAGATAAAATTTACAAGGTTTTTTAGCAGACCAAGTTGCTTTATCTATGAGTAAGAAACCAGGAGATTTAAGAACCAAGTGACTCAGATTACTCATACATGACATTAAGTATGTTCAGTAAATTCATGAAACCTAATAATCTAAACGATATCGTTTCTTTCTACCATCCTATTGAGCTGCCCCATCGCTAGTGATAACAGGCTCTTTCACCACACCCCCTTGATATTGATATTGAGCTGCCTCATTGCTAGGAATAACAGGCTTCTTCACCATGTTACCATAGTATTGAACTACCTTATTGCTAATGATCACAGGCATCCTCACCGTGGTAATTTGAGTTCCCTGATAAACCAATGTTTGCTGATCTTGGTATTGATGATGATGATGATGATAGTGATGATGATTTTGCTGTACCTGAGTTGAGGGGTGTCTTCCATGTTGAATAAACTCAATCTAGAAGCACCTAGATAGTCAAGGAAGGCAACCACCCACCAGTCGCAGCCGCCAGCCGCCTTCACACCGCCGGTCAACAGCCGCCTTCACACCTGGAACAGTAGATTTTCGTATTCTGTTTTTGTCTATAAATAGAGTGCCCAGCTTGTGTTTATTTGAGTGGAGAGAATAGAGAGAAACACTTGAAAGAGAAAGAGAGAGAGAGAGGGCGTGTATTAAGTTTTTATGTTGTGTTATTTGTAAGCTTCGGATTTTGTAATAAAACCAGTGTGTTTTATCCCCTCTGAGTGTTTCAAAGCCACCACCAGTGGTTCCTCCCACCAACAATTGGTATCAGAGCCCCGTTCGTCGGAAAACAGAAGAGTTTTGGGGTATATCCGAATTTTCAAAGTTTTCCAAAACAAGTTTTGATCATTCCACAGTGTAGAGCTCATCAAGACGAACTCACTGCCGCAAAAATCAGCCTCATCGGAGTCAGGGGTAGCCCACACGCGCCGCCTGAAGATACTGCACTGTTCACCCACGCGCAGCCGACGCGCGCCAGAGGTTGAAGACGACTGACGTGCACGCGCGCCATATTCAAGCCGAGCCTAGCCGTTCACGCCGAGTCCAAGCCGCGCTGCAAGCCGAGTCCAAGCCGAGCCACCAGCCGCGCCGTACTCCGCGCCGAGCCGAGCCGCGTTTCCAGCCGCGCCGAGCGAGAGAATATTCCCAGCATATTCTCCGAATATTCCACAGAATATTCCCGGTTCAACCCAGCGAACCTCTCGCCGTACAGAATTGGTTTTTTGACCGGTTCACCCATTTTCTGACCCGATTTCAACAAAGTCAGACCGGTTCCCGACTATTTGGACCATTCCAGATCGATCTACAGTGTCCGTTTGGTCAAATTCGGCTCCCAGAAGGCGATATAGTCATTAAAAGAGAAAAATGACTACAGAAGGTACACATACACTCATCCCGAAGCTGACCAAAGACAACTATGATAGTTGGTGCATCAGATTGAAGGCATTTCTTGGGTCACAAGAGTGTTTTGATATTGTACAAACTGGTTATGATGAACCAGAGTCCAAAGAAAGAGAAGATGCTTTACAAGAGGCACAGAAGCAAGTCCTTAAAGTCAACAGAAAAAAGGACAACAAAGCAAAGACCATCATCTATCAAGGTCTTGATGAAGATACATTCGAGATAATAGCTTCCGCTGAAACGTCACATGATATATGGGAGGCTCTCCAACAGAAATACAAAGGTGCTGATAGAATCAAGAAGATTCGTCTTCAATCTTTGAGAGGAGAATTCGAATTATTACGAATGAAGTCCTCAGAATCTATTTCTGATTATCATACAAGGATTATGGTGATAGTCAACCAGATGAGAAGAAATGGAGAAGCCCTCATTGACACTCGAATTATTGAGAAAATTTTGAGATCCATAGATCCAAAATTTGATCATGTTGTTGTCGCAATTGAAGAGTCCAAGGAAGTGGACAAGTTGACAGTGGATGAGCTTATGAGTTCTTTGCAAGCTCATGAGCAGAAGATTGTAATGCGAAATGAAGATAAGGCCATTGAGCATGCCTTACAAGCAAAGCTGTCTTTCAAGGACAGATATGAGCAAGGGGAGACTTCAACAGGTGGCTACACCACTCAAGCAGGAAGTCAACAATCCAGAGGAGGATTTCATAAATTCCAAGGAAGAGGAAGAGGATCTTGGAATACAAGCTTCAGAGGAAGAGGTGGCAGAAACACCACTAGAGGAGGCCGAGGCCAACAAGCATTCACTCCTAGAGGAAGAGGAGGCGGTTACAATAACCGTGACAAGAGAAATATCAAATGTTATAGCTGCAATTAATTTGGGCACTATAGCACTGAATGTAGATGGAAAGCTCCGTTGGAGACACGTGAGCAAGCCAACTATGTAGAGAAGCATGATGGAGAAGCATCTGCATTTCTTGTCCAACAAGGACATGGCGAGAAACAAGAGGAGATATGGTATCTAGATACTGGAGCCAGCAATCACATGTGCGGCTACCGAGAGTTATTTGGTGATCTAGATGAGACCAAGCAAGGTCTAGTTACTTTTGGAGATACCACAAAGGTTCCATTCAAAGGTAAAGGCAACATCCCAGTCAAGTTAAAGAATGGCGATTCCAGCTACATCGCCGATGTGTATTATGTCCCAGCCATAAAGCAGAACCTGATCAGCTTAGGCCAACTTTTGGAGAGAGGATATAGTTTTTACTCGAAGAATTGTCATCTGACAATTAGAGACAACAATGGGAGATTAATGGCCTACGTGAAAATGTCCAAGAATAGGATGTTTCCTTTGAACATCCAGTATGATGCAACAAGATGTTTGAGTGCCATCACCAACAGTGAAGAATGGCTTTGGCACCTAAGGCTTGGACATCTGAATTTCACGAGTATGAAGATGCTAGCAAGCAAGAAGATGGTCAAAGGTTTGCCTCACATTGATCATCCAGAAGAAGTCTGTGAGAGTTGTGTCCTCAGCAAACAACACAGATCCAGTTTTGCCAAAGAAGTCAACTGGAGAGCAAAGAGGCCACTGGAGTTAGTACACATAGATGTGTGTGGCCCAATTACGCCTATGTCGACTGGACAAAATAGGTACTTCCTCACTTTTACTGATGATTTTAGTAGAAAGACGTGGATATACTTTCTGAAGAGGAAGTCAGAAGTATTCAATTGTTTTAAAGATTTTAAAGCAATTGTGGAGAAGCAAACTGGTTATACGATCAGAACAGTGAGATCTGATCAAGGTGGAGAATATACAGCCAATGACTTTGAAGCCTATTGTACACAACAAGGCATTAGACATCAGACGACGCCAGCTTATACACCACAGCTGAACGGTGTAGCAGAAAGGAAGAATCGCACGATTCTTGACATGGCCAGAAGTTTGCTCAAAGCAAAGAAGTTGCCCAAGCAATACTGGGCTGAAGCTGTATCATGTGCAGTGTATCTGTTGAATCACTGCCCAACCAGAAGTTTGCAAGGAGTTACTCCAGAAGAAGCATGGAGTGGTCACAAACCAAGTGTTACTCATCTACGAGTCTTTGGTTGTGTGGCATATGCAAAGATCCCAGATGCAAGAAGGAGAAAGCTCGATGATAAAAGCGAGAAATGCATCTTTGTCGGATATGGTGAAAGAAGGATGGGATACAGGCTGTATAATCCCATCACGAATAAGGTGATTACGAGTAGAGATGTTATCTTTGAAGAAGATAAATCTTGGGCATGGAATGGTGATCAAGAAGCAGTCAGATGGATCAACACTGATTTGATCCTTGAAGGTGAAGAAGTACCAACAGTACTTGTCGAAGAACCGATTGTGCCAGCAGCTGAACCACAAAGTCCGGCACACAGTTTCCCTGTATTCAACAGGAGGAACACACCAGGAGCATCATCATCAACATCACCAGCATCCTCATCAGAAGGACCAAGAAGGATGCGGAATCTTGAAGAGTTGTACGATACCACTCAGGTCATGGAAGATACAACTCTGTTTTGTTTCTTTGTAGATAGTGACCCATTAAACTTCAATGAAGCTGTCACAGAAGAGAAATGGATAGAAGCAATGGATGAAGAAATACATGCCATTGAGAAAAATGATACCTGGAAGCTGACTTATCTACCAGAAAACAAGAAAGCAATAGGTGTCAAATGGGTCTACAAGACGAAGAAGAACGCCAAAGGAGAAGTGCAAAGATACAAAGCCAGATTAGTGGCTAAAGGCTACAAACAGAGAGAAGGCATTGACTATGGAGAAGTATTTGCTCCAGTAGCCCGGCTAGAGACAATCAGACTAATGATCTCACTAGCTGCACAACATAGATGGAAGATCTATCAACTCGATGTGAAGTCAGCATTTCTAAATGGCTTTCTAGAAGAAGAAATCTATGTTGAACAACCACTTGGATACATTGATGCTGAAAATGAAGGCAAAGTATACAAGTTGAAGAAGGCTCTCTATGGTTTGAAGCAAGCTCCGCGTGCTTGGAATACCAGAATTGACAGGTATTTTCAAGATAATAGATTTGAAAAATGTCCATATGAACACGCAATGTATGTAAAGAAAGGAGCAGATGGCAACATCTTATTTGTGTGCCTGTATGTTGATGATTTGATATTCACCGGCAACAACCCTACCATGTTTGACGACTTCAAACGAAGCATGGTACAGGAGTTTGAAATGACTGACATTGGTCTAATGTCACATTTTCTTGGCTTAGAAGTAATGCAGAAGGAAGAAGGGATTTTTGTATCCCAAAGCGGTTACGCCAAAGATATTCTTGAAAGGTTCAAGATGGAAAGCTGCAATCCGGTATCAACTCCAGTTGAGAATGGAGTGGAATTGAGGAAGAGTAAGGTTGGAAATGTTGATCCAACTTACTTCAAAAGCTTAGTAGGAAGCTTAAGATACTTGACATGTACCAGACCGGATATACTCTACGGAGTCGGACTCATCAGCAGATACATGGAGACACCAGACCAGTCTCATTTGAATGCAGCCAAGAGAATTCTTCGCTACATCAAAGGCACAATGAATGAAGGTATGTTTTATACCTCAAGTAAAGACTTTAATCTTGTAGGCTACTCGGATAGTGATTGGGGTAGAGATCTGGATGAAAGGAAAAGCACAACAGGGTTTGTCTTTTTCATGGGAGATACATCTTTCACATGGTCATCCAAGAAGCAATCGATTGTCACATTATCAAGCTGTGAAGCTGAGTATGTCGCTGCCAACTCAGCCGTATGCCATTCAATATGGTTAAGGAATATGCTGAAGTTTTTGGGATTTCCTCAAGAAAGTCCTATGGAGATTTATATCGACAATCGATCAGCAATCGCATTAGCAAAGAATCCAGTGTATCATGAGAGGAGCAAACACATTGATACACGTCATCACTTTATCCGGGAACATGTGAAGAATGAAGAAGTCCAACTGATATCTTGCAACACAAATGATCAAGTTGCTGACATCTTCACAAAGCCATTGAAAGGAGAAGTATTCATCCGATTAAAGTTCATGCTTGGCATGACATCCCTCGATTGAGTTTAAAGGGGAGATTTGTTGAATAAACTCAATCTAGAAGCACCTAGATAGTCAAGGAAGGCAACCACCCACCAGCCGCAGCCGCCAGCCACCAGCCGCAGCCGCCAGCCGCCTTCACACCGCCGGTCAACAGCCGCCTTCACACCTGGAACAGTAGATTTTCGTATTCTGTTTTTGTCTATAAATAGAGTGCCCAGCTTGTGTTTATTTGAGTGGAGAGAATAGAGAGAAACACTTGAAAGAGAAAGAGAGAGAGAGAGGGCGTGTATTAAGTTTTTATGTTGTGTTATTTGTAAGCTTCGGATTTTGTAATAAAACCAGTGTGTTTTATCCCCTCTGAGTGTTTCAAAGCCACCACTAGTGGTTCCTCCCACCAACATTCCAGACCTTCCGGGCCAGCCATAACTATTCTCAATCAGAGCAAAGCCTTCCATTCCAATCCAATCCTTGTGAGACGATCTACCTGACGTGCCATATGTGAAATTAACACTGTAACTCAAAGAACAATTAAAACTGTATGGTTTGCCTTGGTACAAAATAGGTCATATATGCAGCTTCATATATGTTTGCAGAAAGCAGGCAGCTTGTAACTTGCTTTCTACTTTTTGGGGTTCTCCACTTGTGGCTCATGATTCCATATCCACAAGCATACACATACTGTTGTTAGTTTGAATTTTGATGCAATATTACAAGTATTGGTGTATATGTTACTTGCACAACTAGAATAGATATTGTCCATGAAATATCAAGAACAGGTTCTGTATTTTCAAGTGCAATTTAACAAAACAAAACTATTAGAAAATAAACAGTGAAGATGTGGCTAGATTCTGTATTAATGGACAATCATATAGTACAGAGACTTAGTTGAGCCCTTAGGGTAATCGACATAAATCCTCCCCTTATAGCGTTGAGCCGCCTCGTTGCTGTCGATAACTTCTGTTGCAGGAACATAGTAATATGTGGGATGCGCGTAGGGAACCTTCATAACTGGTGGCCGCCTCTTGGCCCGGCCGAAGTGCTCATCAATGGCTGCAAAACCCTCCTGCCCAATCTTAACAAGACGATCTGCCTGACGTGCCATGTTAACTACAATTAATCAACACACTAAGACAAGTAGCTGTGTATAGGTTTTGTTGGTTTCTTGCTATGGCTAATATGTAGGAGGCCAAGCCAACCTTTATATAGATAGATAGTAAATGTTTGGTTCACAACAGTTGTCAAATGAATAATGTTAGACAGTACTCCTTTTTGTAAATAAAAGCACCCAACATTTGTGTACGATAAAACTAACCATTGCAGAGAGAAAAATCAATAGCTTTTCTTCATCTTATCACTACTGACGATAAAAACATCATAAAATGAAAAAAATAATTATCATCAAAAGTTTATTAATATCAAGTTTAAACACAAAAAAAATAAAAAAACTGTTAGATTTGGATGTTTTCATTACTTAATAAACTTTATATATAAGAAACTTTACTGGTTTTTCTGTCTTCCGATCACCATCGATGACAAAACCATCACCAAATAGTTTATTAGTATTGACTTTGGATTAGAATTGAATGTTCTAAATACTTGGTAAACTGAAAAATAAGGGACGCAAACACTGCTCATTAACAACTGTTGTCAGCCAATCATTAGAGCCACTTTTATGAATTTGTGTTGGGCATAAATGAGAATATCAGATCATGTGATTAAAGAAAACAAAAGCTTCCCTTCTTTTGGACTAATGCTGTTTCTACTTTCTACCGGTCAGGAATCATGTCAGGTCCAAAAGCAGAGGTAGCAAAAACACTAAACCTTCGCAAAAGCCAATTATGAAAGAAGATTCCTTCTGTTCTCTAATCAGAAAAATCTCAGTTTAATTAATGGCAATAAGCAAGCTATTCCAAGCTTATTTTACAGAATATTAACTCACTCCAGTTTTTTCTTCTTCCAATAAACTATAAAAGAATAGAATTATGTTCTTAATTAGCACAAATGGCAAACAAATGGCCTTCAGTACATTTGAATAACGATTCAGTACTTAGTGGCACGAAGGTTCTCTCTAGCTAGTGCCAAGTTCAATTATTGTAAAATTAATTCCTTCCAACTTGTTTCCTAGAATCGATGAGACTCAAATTTCTTTGTGAATCTGATTCCTTATGACTAAACTTTTCCTTTCCAATTTATATTCATAATTAATATGTTTTTTTTTTTTTTTTGCTTTAACTGATCTTGATTCTCTCCGAAGCTTGATATCTTTATATCTTACTCTAGTTAACTTCATGACATAATCAATGTGACGCAACCTGACCACCTCATCCTAACAAAAAATCTATTTACATCTCAAATCCGAGTAAACAAGTTGCTTGCATTAAACCCCAATATTGAAGGAATAATAGAAAATGGAATTTTGGTCAAAAAGTTGCCTCAGATTCTATTCTTTGACATAGACAAATTGACCATATAATAATCTTAAATATAATTGTGTATGAAAATTAATAATAATAATTTTAGGAAGTTCTTTTTCAACCAACAAAACTTAAACAAATTAGATTGATGCAAAGCATGGGTGTTTCCCTTGGCTCATGTTTTTTATTTTTCTTTCTCTATGTTGGAAGTTTGAAAAACCTCTTGACAATAATACAGTTCACAAATTAGATTGATGCAACTAAGTTAAACTTGAGCAACCTTCAATCATTAGTTTGAACTGTGCAAGTGAGAAAGAGAAAGAAAAAGCAATCTTCAAGAGTAACAAATGAGTTTTTCTCATTCCATAACAAGAACAATTAGATTGTCGAATTTCAAATCAGATGGAAAAATTTTAAAGGGCATTAAAGCCAACAAATACATATCAACTGATCAGAAAGAAGCCTTTGGAGTAACTTCAAGCATCTCTGTCTATAAATAATCTTGTGATCCATGATTTATCTTTAAATGCTATCACCTCCAATCTTCTACGCCGTTGTAGTACTCTTCCCTTCCCTACAAACCAACAAAATTCAATACAAAAAACAACTCCGTTTTACTTTTAGTTAAGAAACACGTCGTTTTTTTCTTTTGTTTTAAAATATCAAATTTAAAATAAAATATAAAAACAAAAATCAATATTAAAAAATTTCCAAATCAACTAAAGTGATTTTATAAATTTATGTTAGTCATTGTTGGCTTTTCTTTTTTACACAAGAATATCAAAACATACAAGTTTTCAATTCATGTTTTAAGAAATTTAAAAATATTATCATAAAAAAATTAAATCAAACCGTCTCTAAATATTTCAAATTTTAGCTCTTCCTGCTATTCTTTTGCCTTAAAAGACACACGAGTTGCTACCAATAAAAATAATGGTTTAATTAAGTGCGATTCGATGGATTGTTTGATATCAGCTTAAGTGATTCAACTAATGCATTTTGGGGGATTTTTATAGCTAATAATTAATTGATGTTTTTAAAATTAAATAAGAAAAAAAAATCATTAAAGATAATATTTAATTTCATAAATTAAATAGAATTAAATAAAACTAAAGGGAATATTTATTCTTACCAAAAATTGTTGCATGGGAGGTTTTTTTTGCATCAAATAAGCTTTCCACTGCGCAGTTGTAGACGCTCTTATAAGACCATAATTGGGATGATGAGGAAGCAGACGATATGGCCGTGATGCAGGCATCACTCTATCTCTTCCCACTTCTAACTCTTTGATCACATGAACTTCACATTCTGTCACATTAATGTCTTTTCTCCCCGAATTCAAGTGCAGTTCCATCTCCTCATCTCTTGACTCCATGTTGTTAATCTCCCGATCCCACTCTGACCCTTCAAATGAATCTGTCTCTTCTACTATCACATGGATCCCACACTGTACCACTTTGCTTCCATCAATGGACTGGCTCGCCAGATACAGTTCCAATTCCTCATCTCCACAGTATTCTTCCATTGCCATATCACTTATACTTATGTATCTTACCCATTCACGGCATCCTACTACTTCTAGTTCATCTTCAAACAATTGAACACCGTTGTTTTTATTTTTTATAATAACCCGGTAACCGATGGTGTAATTCACAGTACTATGAACATCAAATGGAGAAACAACCCAAACAACCAAGCCTTGGAAAACTGGAGGTATATGAAATGATAATGAACATCCTTCTCCACGGTAGCTTAACCAATTTGGCATTGGCATGTTACCAGGAAAGGAGTCAATAAAATACCCATAATCACCATTGCACGATACCTGTATATATATATATTGATTTCAAGAAATGCTGAAATTTTAGAAACTAATTGATTAATGTGTATATTTGTGTGCTGGAGAGACAGAGATAGTACCTCAGCAAGACTCTTCCGGAAATTATTTGATGAATCACTGGGGAAATCAACGTCAATAGACCAGTAATTATTACTTGGACCTTCGATGCCCTGAATCTCTTCTAACATATAACATTTACTGAGATGCAGAAATGGTGAGTTTTTTGACTGGATTGGCATTCTTACTCTTTTCATTGAACTGCAACGAAAGGCATCCAAACTGTGTAAATTTGAGGGAAGATCTGAGATTGATACAAGCTTGATGCATTCCCGAACTCTCAAAATCGAAAGCTTGTGAAGGAAGCCGATCCCAGAAGGCAGGCTAGAGAAATTGTTTTGTGATAGATCCAAGTCTTCTAGAGAGGACAAACCTCTGAAATCAACACAGTTAGTTGCATGATCAGACAAACCACAATTAGAAAACGTAAGACGTTTCATTGATCTCCATTCGAAAGATGTTGGCAGCAAACGTTTCCAATTTAAAACAGTACTTGCTGCGATCGAAGATGAGACTGGTAGAGGCCAGGATGTAGACGACATTGAAAGCCATGATGAAATTTGGGAAACCCAGGATGTAGGTGATGGTGAGTCCCGACAGAAAATGTATCCACACAATGATAACTTTCTAACATACTTTAAATGTACAAATGAAGGTAGGAGTTCATTTTTAATTCCATCTGCTAGCAGCTCAGTTAAGGATTCCATATCACCCATGCATTCTGGCAACTTCTCAAGTTGTGAACATCCAGAAATATTCAAACGTTTAAGAGACTTTACATCACCAATGCTTTCGGGAAGAATCTTTAGGCTCCGACATCTCTTTAGATTCAAGAAAATGAGGCTCTTCAAATTTCCAACAGATTGATGCACCTCAACTAAACTCGAGCAACCTTCCAACCTTAGTTTCTGTAGACTTGAACTATGTAAGTTTGGTGTTTTAACTAGGAACTGAGAATGACTGAGATCAAGGATTTTCAGCTTGTTGAGAATCTGTCAAAATAGAGAGAAAAACAATGAAAAGTAATCATATAAAGTCATAACATGTAAATATAAATTATATACTGGAAAAATTTGGTGGATTGTAGTTTGTTTCGCACCTTTTCCCCTTTCCATAATTCTCTGAGGTTACTGTATCGCATATCAAGAACAACAAGATTGTCCAAAGTAAAATCAAATGGCAAATATTGCAAAGGACATTCAAACCAACAAATCCACATCAACACTTTAGAAAGCAGTTTGAAGGATCCAGTGAGATGTACCCCATTGATCTGTAGTAAATTTAAGCATCTCATTTTTGCAAATGATCCCGTGTTTAATGATTTAGCTTCTGACGCTCTCACATCCAGTGCAAGACCCTCTACAACTTCCATACCCTAGAAAAAAAAACAATACAACTTTCATATCATTATTTTTAATAAGCTTGACAAGAAAATATGCATGACTATGCTTTCGTGTATGCATTGAGCTCTTACCTTTTGCTGGTCAAGAACATTCCATGCATCCTCTTGATTCCAAATTCTGTTCCTTTCTCCAGGTTGTTTCGGTGACTTTTCACGAATGATCTCCCTTCCCATGTCTCGTAATAGATCATGCATGGTTATCTTTCCAATGGCAGTAACTTTAATCAGAGACCTTTCACGGAGAGTTCCCAAATCAACTTCTGGATCGTAACCACAACGGGCTTCTAGCACTTTTTCAACGTATTCTTTCTTTCTACCAATAAAGAAGCATGCAATATCAAGGAAGGCATTTTGCAGTTCATCATCGTCCAGTCCATCAAAACTTATTCTAAGCTTTCCTTGAATATCGCGGTTTGGAATTCTTCTCAACTTGTCAATTACAGATTTCCATCTGTCTTTGTTTTTCCCGGACAGACAAGCTCCTATAACCTCAAGAGCTAAAGGAAGTCCTCCACAGTAATCAACTGCATCCTTCGAAAGCTCAATATAGTCTTCTGCTGGCTTGGTGTCCTTAAAGGCATGCCAGCTGAAAAGCTGAAGGGACTCGTCTGGTTTCAATTCTTCGATCTGATATGTTTGATCTGCTTTAAGTAGAAAACTTGAATCTCTTGTTGTAATGATTACTCTACTTCCGGGACCAAACCAACTTCGCTCTCCCATCAAAGCATTTAGCTGGTCAAGATGAGACACACCATCAGCAACAACAAGAACTCTTTTGCGACAAATCCGTTCTTTGATCAGAACCATTCCTCTATCAACATTGTTGATGTTAGCAGCATCTTGTTTTAAAATATCATGAAGAAGTTGCTTTTGTAAAAGAGCGAGACCATTAAATTGTCTTGATGTTTCATTGATATTCGAAAGAAAACAGCTTCCCTCGAATCCATAGCAAAGATGATTAAATACAACTTTTGCTATAGTTGTCTTTCCTATTCCTGGCATCCCATGTATGCCCACAATGCGTACATCATCTGTTGCAGTAGTTAGGAAGTCAAAAATATTGTGAGCAAGCGGATCGATACGTACTAGGAGCTTAGGAATATTTAAGTGCTTGGGATCTAATTTATTCAACACATCCTTGATAATCTCTTGGATAAATTTTGCTTCATGCCTGTTCATAGACAAAGGCAAGTCATTTGATAGCAAGTTAATTAAATATGCTCAAAACAATATTTTATTGTTTAACTTTGAAAAATCAAATGTATAATGGCTCCATAAATGGCAGCAAGTGAATCTTAGAGAGAAAAGGCATACCCATTTTCCATATCATTGAGATTCCATCCAGATAGATTTCCCGCATCCTCGAGAGCTTTTCTCCACTCCTTCACCTTTTCTTTATAACCTTTTTCATGTTTATCAAATGCTTCTGAAAAACTGCCAGTCTGCTTTCTCACATCTGAAGGATCAATGTCATAGAATATAGGAAGAGCAATCTGATCGGTTTTCCTATTTTTGCACTCAAGAATCTCTACAAGCTCATTAAGACACCATCTAGAAGAAGCATATCCCTTTGAAAAGACAACTATAGATATCTTTGATTCTTGAATTGCCTTGAGGAGATGATCGGAGATTTCTTCTCCTCTAGGAAGTTCATTATCATCTCGAAAAGTGTGGATTCCTGCTTGGACTAAGGCTGTATATAGATGATCTGTAAATTTCTTGCGAGTATCTTCTCCTCTAAAACTCAAAAAGACATCATAGGCCCCTTCTGTTCTAGATTTAGAAGACTCTGTCTCTGTCATGGCAGCTGCAGAAATTAAGGCACAATTAATTAGCAATGGAGCAATTGCAGAAGGTATCTACTCTCTTGCAAATACTAGCAAGGGGTGCATGTGAAGTGATCATCAAAGATAATACAATAGCTTAAGCTAAATAACGAGAGAGCATAAAAAAATAGCAACTGACAAATAGTTTCATCTATAATTAAGTTTAAGTGATACCGACAATTGAAAGTTATTAATCTTTGGCTAACTACCAACACATCACAGGCAGAAAGTCTACGAACATGAAAAAGATAATGGAAAGGAACTAACTGTGATGGGATGATTCGACAATAATCTTGTACTAGAAGACATAACCTGATCAATGATCTATCTGAACATAAAGCTTTCAAATTATTGCTATCAGTAAATTCATGAAATCAAAACAAGAAAAAAGCAAAGAGTTAGTTATACCTATATAGAAGGAAAAGGGTTGGTTGGATTCCACCACCTATGAAATTGCAGTTCTCGGAGAGAAAGGTTAGCTGAAGAATCAACTAAGGGATATGCTTTCGTGCAGATTCTTAGCAAGTCAGCCAGTCAACTAATTAAGGAATATTACCCCCAGAACATGGAAATGAAACTAACTGTAAGAAAAAACTCTGTAGCCATTTTGTTTTGGAGACAGTGAAGAAGAGAGAAAGTGCTTTGAAAGTTCTTGAATGAAGATGAAATGAAATGAAATTGGAAAGATTGACGGTACAAGAAATATAAAGAAAAATCCCACAATGGGAGTGAGAATATAAAATTACTCTGCAGTGATGGGCCCATCTGCTAAAGCAGTTGATCCACTCCTAGAAAGCAACTGGCTGGCCAACACCTGCTTCCCCATCAAAATACGTTGACTCAAATGAAGAGTTATATATATATATATATATATCAATTTTAAATCTTGTCGTTATCAATTTTAACAACTTGCTGCATTAAAAAAAAAAAAAAAGAACGAAGACTTGGCAGTGCACATATGTTATGGAATGGGTTAATATAGAAAATATTATATTATTATGTATTGATTTATCGTGTGTAGTATGCTATACCATAACATATATACTGCTGTCATTATATAAATAAAAGAGATGGCTATCTCATTAGATTAAGCCTCTCAATTAGTACAAATATTATTTTAACTTGTATCAAAACCAATTTATCTTAACAGATTTATTCTTCAAATGGCAGCCCCTCTATTGTTTCTATTCAACAAAATCTAATTGCGACTCCTTCATCAGCTAATTATTCTTCAAATGGCAGCCCCTCTAATTAGCTAATTACTTGCTTCATTGTGCTACTGTTAATTAGCCTCACGATCTGCAACGTTGATTCTGCTTCTTCTGTTGATTTCTGATTGATAATGCTTCTCTCCTTCAGCCATCAACGTGTTATTGTTGGGTTGGTTGTCATTGCATGTGCAGCAAATGGACGACACCAACCATTGCATCCTTGGCAGCCACCATTGTCAAAGAAGGAGGCTACAATGGTGGCTTGTTGGTGGCAGCCACCAATGAGAGGAGCTGTCATTGATGCTTATAAAAGAGGCATGATTTTAGAGAGCAAAATGAGAGAGTTGTGAGACATGTAGAGAGACCAAGAGAGAAAGTGAAGGGTTGCAATGGCAGCAGCCTAGCTGCCATTGCAGGAGCTGCAAGTGCAGCAATGTAAGCTGGGAGTAGAGTAGAGTGAAGTGATCCTTCTCCTCCATGTATTTCTTTTGTAATCCTTTTTTTATCTCTAAATAAAATGAACCTCTCCCGTGGATGTAAGTGATTTGCCGAACCACGTTAAATATTGTGTGTCAGTGTGCTTCCCCTCCTATGAGCAATTATCAGTACATCACCGGTTGAAATTCCTAACAATTATCAGAGCATATGGTTTGAAGTGGTGTTTGATTTTTTGCTCAAAAATGAAAGTTGTCAAAATAATGTTTTGACCATACCACTGTCTAGAGGAGGAAGAGACGAAGCCACTAGTTAAAACGGCGTCAAAATCGGACGTCAGACATGGCCACACTCTCCATTACTCTCCGGCAAGGCAGGGCCCATGTGCGCAAACGCGCCCCACGTGTGCCACGCGTCTTCTTCACCCGGATGGGTTGACCCGACCCGAATACCAGTTGACCCGACCCATGTGACTGACTCGGATAAGGATGACATCAGTATGACATAAAAGTGACATCATCATGAACAGTAGACATGAGCATGCAAAAGGGTGACGTCAGCCTGATGTAACGATGACATCAGCATGCAATTGACCAGTCAACATACATGTCAGTATAGTGGGACCCCACCTGCCACGTCATCAGCCGCGAGCCGAGCCGAGTTGAGTATAGCCGAATTGGAGCCGAGCCGAGGGATAGGATTCTGTGCAGGAGAGTCTACGTGCAACCGGATCTGAGATTGAATCTGAGCCGTTGATCAGGCCATAATTGTTTTCATCAAATCATAGCCGTCTGAAATGCGATTTGGATGATTTCAGACTTCTTTCCAGCTAATTTGATCATTCCGGATGCAATGGTACGGTCCGATCATTGAGATTTGAGACTGAAAATGGCGGTGGTGAATTATTAAAGAGAGATTGCCCGATCAGGAGGCATCTTAAGGTCTGGATTGAGGTCGATGGAGATGAAGAAGAAGAAGGTGCACATGTTTACCCAATTACATGTACATGTGTTGAACTGTTAAATGGGGAAATTTAATGCCTTGAAGGAAGGCAAAATTGGGACACTCTGGACACCCGGTCATGTGGACGATTTGAGGTGAAGAGTGGAAATTGATGAAGACCAATCTTGACGAATCTAAGCACTAGTAGTCTCGCTAGATGTTGAGAAATCATGTCTTAAACCTGTATATTCCAGATCACTTCTAAAGGAAAGCCACAACAAAGCTAGCAAATGGTTGTATATACGGAGAGACAATACGATGGATAGATATGGCCTAAGAAGTTCTGTCTAGGAGATTGGGTTTTAAGCAGGACCAGTGTGACCCCTCCAATCTTTCCTGGGAACTTGCTTAGTTGAAGGATTATCCATACGGTACTATTTTCATATATGTAACAGTTTGTAATGAAACTAGTGAAGACTAGTAGGATGACGACACAAGGGGAACAATTGGGTTCCGTATGATCAAGGATCTGATGGAGTGGTGATTTCTCTAAAGAAGGTATATTCGGTGACTGTGATTTCTTGAGGGGAGAATTGATGAAGACCCTGATAATGGAAGAGAAATACAGCAAGGGGATAAAGATTGACACCCTATTTTGACTTGGATAGGTGTTGTGACAGGATGAGTTGTTGTCAAACATAAACAAGGAATATGGAGAAATCTGGAGAACAATATTGCACGAGGGCACACAGAGATTGTACAGGAGTACCCGTAGGATCCTAACAAGGTATTGTATTGAGACAACAGGTGCAAGGAGAAGAAGAGTTCCCAGATGAAGCTCAGAGTAGAGACTATGTACAATATGAAGTCTCTTGTGCTCTTGATGAAGACAACACGCGAGGACCTTTCCAATGCATGCAAGGATGGAAAGATGAGCTGTTGCAGAGGCACCTAATTGAGGGGGTGCAAACGCCTGTGATAAAAGGCGATCGCCTATGAAAGGTGAAGACACTAAAGAGAATTGGTGTAGGTGGAGCTATCAAGCAGAAAGGCATAGAAGCTCCAAACATAGAAATCGAGGTGGAGGATTGCGAGGAGTATACCACAACTTTCTCTTTCTATGTAGTTAGTGGCAGTAATCTCTCCCAAGTCCACATGGTGGTAGAGAATCTTGGAGCCACTGAAGCATCCTAGCTGAAGGAGGATGCTTGCCTATGAAAGGCAAAGACACCTCAGGAGAAGGTGTGAGGGCCATGATAAGAGCCCCAGTTCAGACCGTCCCATGACAACGGGGGAAGAAACCTTATGGAAGGTGTGAGGGCCATGATAGGAGCCCCAGTTCAGAACGCCCCAGAGCCAATGTGATGGCTAGATATGAGTGGACAGGTGTATAGCCAATGAAGTGGCTATGATGAGTGACACGACCAAAAGATTGATGTCTTCTCCCAAGTGCAGGACTGTCGAAGTAATAGTAGTAGTAATAATAATAATAATAATAATAATAATAATACTAATAGTAGTAGTAGTATTAGTAGTAGTAGTAGTAGTAATAATAATAGTAATAATAATAATAATAAAAAGAAGAGGAGGAAGAAATTAATGAGAACTTTGAGATGGAAGATTAATGTAAGGATTAAACAATGATAAAAACAAATGTCAAGGTTAGAGGATCCACTAATGGTATTTCAAACAAGTATAGTACAAACTCTTATTACTCAACTGGAAACCACACACGAAGGAGGTTCCAATCGGATAATTTCTCATTAATAGCTCATTATAAATTATTAACATGATCATAATAATTATCTTAATTACATAACACCAAACTTTTAACTATTGTTAGGAATTCATGATATTAACTGATGTTAACAACAAATCAAGTTCCTTTCATAGCTCAGGTGTAGGTAATACCATACTGTTGGGCTATGAGAGTGCCAAGCATTTGCTGTACCAAGTGTTATACAACACAAATCTAGATTAACCATTTAACAAGCAAGGTATTAAGAATTAGTAAGATAAAAAGATAAGACATGTTAATATTAAACATTAAGATCCATGTTGAGTTTACACTATATTTATTCTTACACCATTAGTGTAACCTTTTCACCTTGACATAATAAACTTAGCTAAACATAATGAAGAAGAGAAACATAAATAAACAAAACAAGAACATAAAGAAAATACAAGTTAACTAAGTAAAGGAAAGGAAATGAAAAGCATAAACAAGATATTAATGAAAGCAAAACTTAAAAATTACAAAAAAATATAAAGAGAGAAATAAAGAGCATGAGCTTGATCTGAACAACCAAGCCACCAAATACATGGCAAATGCCTCCTTTTATAGGCCAAAATTCAGAATTATTGATTTGATGACTAATTGTTGAGTGGGTGGCCAACTTTTGACTTGGTGAAAATCCTTATCTTCTTGTCTGAATAAAAACAAACTGCTACCATCCAAAATGGGTCCACTAGAAAACATGAAAGTTGTAGAAAATTGACTCAGGTTTCCATGAAAAAAAATGGAGGTCATTTTGAGTTCTATAACTCCAGATATAGGCCAAACACTTAACGATGTTCGGGCTGCAAAACAGATTCGGACTTCTTCGTTGTTGCTATAATTTGGACTGGAAAACGGCCTTCTTAGATCTTGATGAAAACATGAAAGTTATAGGCCTATGTCTTACTGAATCTATGTAAAAATATGAGGTCATTTGGACATCTAGAACTCAAGATATGACCTAATTACCAAACAGTGTTCCAGTTTGGACTGCACCAACATCTCTTTTCTAAGTTTCACCCTCTCTTTATCTTCGCAAATTTCAGTAGTTGAATTCATCAATCAATCCTTTGATTTATGTGATAGGCCTGCATTTAAGATGAACATTTACCATATATTAGGGCATTTTATAGTATTAGACATGTTATTATAAAACATGCTTTAGTTAAGGAGTTATTGATACTTTAAGTGCAAAATGATGATATAAAACCCTGATAAATATACACTTTTAAGTACTAATCACACACCCCAACCAGCTTATTACTAGTCCCTAGTAATCAAAGCGTTAAAATAGAAAAACAATTTGCAAATTCCATAAAGCAAGGCATTCATCATTCAACTTACTTTAATCTATCCAGATAAACAAACTCTCATTAAATTCTTATATCTGCTCAATACCTCTTAAACAAGATATTACTAAACCTTTCTTTTGTGCTCAAAATATCAACATATAGTTATGGGGCTTTACTTGGAAGAAAAACAAATTTTTCTCTAATGTTTAAGGTTAACTTCCTCGGGTTAGGATTCTTATCTTTTTTTTTTGTTTTTTTTATATATACATATAACTTAAAACACAATGCATCTTTAACCCATGTAACGAGCTTTCAGCTAATAACTCCCAGACCAGTTGGTCTTAGGGCATTAGGTGTTGAGACACCCCTACGAGCTTAGTAACTCGGGTTGCAGATACTGATACGTAGATAGTGCAATGTTTGATTCCCTTAAGCTTTTCTCCTTAACCCATGTAACAAGCGTTGGGCCAATAGCTCCCAAGTCAGTTGACTTTAGGGTATTAAATGTTAAAACACCCATTCGGGCTTAATTCCTTAGGTTAGGGAGGCTACGAAACCAAACTTATCTACCTTTTTATTATCATTTTTTTTTTGTTTTTTTATTTTGCAAATTATATACTATCCCTTTCCCTTAATTGTTACCTATAACAAAAGAACATAAATAATGCAATAATCCAATGTGCAACCCACAATCATATGTTAAAGTGTGTGTGAAAATGAAGATTTAAGAATACTTGTTAAATGAGCATATGAGCATAATCAAGTGCTAGCAATACGAGAGTTTGTAAACCTGAATATTTCAAGAAGTATTCTGATAAACCTTGTTAAGAATGTTTACTAAGATGCGTCTCAAGAGTCACTTTAACAAAAGAACTCCTTTTACTTTGCCATCCTAGTAACAACAGTTTTGCAAATAGTTTATCAAATAGAAAACACGGTTTTTTTTTTAAATATTTTTAAATATCAACTACTACCCTTTCCCCCCAAACAAAATGAGACATTATCCTCAATGTCCTACGGTAGAAAGATAGAATATAGAAGACATCACCTGAAATAGCGAACACTAACAAACCTGAAACACACTTAAACAAATATAAGAAACAACAAAACATAATAATAAAAACAAAAGACACAAAGTTTTTACAAACTAAGGCTCAAATCCAATCTAAGCTTTTTACGGCTTTCCTTAGTTGACCAATTTATGCGACTCATGGAGGGATCAATTACAGGGATGAAAGATTGTAGTTGGTCAATCAATTGTTCAACAGTAGTAGCAGAGATTATGATTTGTCGTGCCAAAGATGTTAGAAATTCTTGTTCCACAGCATGATCAAGAAAAGACAACAACTTATCATAAAAACCATTAACATTTAACATACCTATGAGTTTATGGTGAATGTGCAGTTGGGCCTAAGAGGAAATATGAAAGATCTCTTCCAATGTGCCCAGACCACCTGGTAAGGCAATGAAGGCGTCAACATGGTTAAACATTGTATTCATTCGATCAGACATTGTGGGGACCTGTAATTCCTCTCCAATTATTTTTTCAATGATGTCCCCTTGTGCTAAAGCTTTGGGGGTAACCCCCAAAACTTGACTACCTCCTAAAATGCAGCTTTTGATACTCCCCCCATTAATCCAAGGTTGCCTCCTCCATACATTAAATGAATCTTTCGCTCAGCTAGTACCTGACCAAGATGATTTGCTGATTCTAAAAACTATTTTTCTTTCCCAGGACTGGATCCACCGAAAACACAAATATTATTTATCTGATGACTTGAGGAACCTGCCATTTCTACACACTTCTGTATTTGATGAATGTATGGGTTGAGTAGAAATGAAGGGAAGGAAGAGAAGAATTTATAGATGAGAAATTGAAAATGCAATCATATCACCTATATGTAGGCTAGCCATAGTCTCACTCTCTCTCTCTCTATTTATTTATTTTGAAAAAGCACGTGTATGTACAAGTAGTTGTGATTGTGGCTCACATCTTTCCTTGGTTTTACGTCCAAGAACGGCTTAAACGCCCTTTATGGGTCGGGGATAGGCTTCCCATCCAGTTTTCTTAAAAACTGGCCAACATGGTCTTTTTTAGTCAGATTCCTAAGACTAAGTCGAGCATGTTCTTTATGAAAATGGAGTCATAAGTCATGAAATGCACAATGCACATCTCCACTATGATGAGACTTAAGAGTCAATAAAAGATTATCTAAAGACTCTCTATGTTTTGAAATAAATCCTACCTTTTGACAATTTTCACAGGTTTTGCAGAATGCATATGAGTCCTTGAACATGGTGGGCCAGTAAAATCCACTTTGTAAGATTTTTGCAGTCGTCTTTTTTGACGAGAAATGATCCCCACATGCTTCAGAGTGATAAAATTTAATGACACTACTTACCTCATTGTCGGGAATGCATCTTTGAAATATTTGATCAAGACAATATTTGAATAAGTAAGGGTCATCCCAATAAAGGTTTTGCACGTCGCTAAAAAACTTTCTTTTATCTTGGTTATCCAAATGAGCTGGAAAAAATCCTGAAGCAAGAAAATTGTTATTTTTAGCAAACCAAGGCATTGAACTAAGAGAAAGTAAAGATTCATCAGGCAAGTAATCATTGATTGGTGTGATGTCGGATGTTGAATCTATTGTCAACTTTGATAAATGATCCGCGACAACATTTTCGGTGCCTTTTTCATCATTGATTGCTTCCTGTTTGGTCATGGCATGAGGAAATGGAAGTGCTGGTAGGGAATCAATATTTTCTTTGCAATATTCAGATTCAACCCCTTCCTTACCCTTAGAGATTGACTCATCATCTTTCTCACAAGGTTCAAGAATAGGTTTTTCAATAACCTTACCACTGCGAAGAGTGATGTCTGATTTAACTTGATCCTTGTATTGACTTCTGGAACTACTTGCATTTACATTGTATTTCTTCTTTGGATTTTACTGTGGTTGAGATGGAAACTTACCGTTCTCTTGAAAACTAAGAGCAGATGTTAACTTTGCAAGAGTATCTTTAAAACCTGTCATGCTTTGAGCAAGTTGAGTGTTGATTATCTCTTACTTTTCAATGAATGAATGCAATGTTTCCTTAAGATTTCTTCTAGAAGGTGGAGCATAAGGAGGTACATATCTATGAAATTTTTTGAAATTATGGTGTGCTTGAAATGATGGTTGTGAAGTTTGTGCATTACTGTTATCATCTTTCTCACAAGTTTCTACTCAAGTAGTGCATGTTCTCATTACTTGTTTGGAGAGTCATTACAGTTTCTGCTCAAGTAGTGCAGCTTCTCATTACTCTTCGGAGATCCCTATGGGATGACCTGCGGAGGTGGAGTCCTAACTCTCCTTGGCTGGTTCTTGGTGACTTTAATTCGGTGCTTTCTCAGGATGATAAACACAATGGTGCTCCTGTGACCAACTACGAAGTTACAGACTTTAGGGAATGTTGCTCAGACCTGGGTCTTGCTGACCTAAACTCAACTAGCTGCATTTACACTTGGTCAAATGGACATGTCTGGAGAAAAATTGATAGAGTTATGGTCAACACTCATTGGTCCACTTTGCAGTAGCAGGCTCTTGTGCATTTTGATAATCCTGGGGCTTTCTCGGAGCATTCCCCATCCTCTATTCATCTAGGTTCTCGGCAGCCTTGTAGGAACATGAATTTCAAATTTTTTAACATGTGAGCTGATTACCCTCAATTCTTTGAGTTGATTGAGCAATGCTGGAATACTCCTGTTTATGGTTCAAACATGTTCACTTTGTGTCGGAAGCTGAAACTATTGAAAAGGCCATTGAAGGAGCTCAACAAGCTTCATTACAGTCACATCTCACAACGTGTTACCATGGCTGAGGAAGAACTGGATAGCCTTCAATATCTTTTGAATCAAGACTGTGATAACATCCATCTTCAGTCTCAGGATAAGCATCTTAGATCACAACTCGTGCACCTCAAGTCAGCGGAGCAGAGTTACTATGGGCAGAAACTCAAATTCACTTTCTTAAAGGAAGTGGACAAAGGCACCCGTTTCTTCCATGCTTTGCTGAGCCAAAAGCATAGGAGAAATCATATTCCAACAATCCAGGTCCCCTCTAGCATGTATACTTCTTCGGTGGATGAGGTGGGGGATGAGTTCGTTCGATTCTTTAAAAATCTCCTTGGCTCTACAAAACAAACCATTCCCATCAATGAGGATGTCATCCATTGTGGCCCCTGTCTTGATGCAGCTTCTCATGATTCTCTTTTGGGACCAGTAACAAATGACCTTATCCAGCAAACGCTTTTCAGCATTAGCAATGAGAAGGCCCCAGGGCTAGATGGTTACTCTTCCCTATTCTTCAAGAAAGCATGGAGTATAGTGGGTGGTGATTTCTGTGCTGCAGTCAAGGATTTCTTTGCATCGGGACATTTGCTCAAACAAGTCAACCATTCTGTCATTGCCCTTATCCCAAAATCATCCAATGCAAACTTAGCTGCTGACTTTTGGCTGATATCTTGTTGCAATGTCATTTATAAGGTTATTTCCAAGATTCTTGCGGGGAGAATGACGCATGCTCTTCAGGATATCATCAGCCCTGCCTAGAATGCTTTTCTGGGAGGAAGAAATATGGCCGACAATATTCACCTCATGCAGGAGCTTTTACGTCACTATGGGAGGAAGAGGGCGACCCCTAGATGTATTATTAAGATTGATTTCAGGAAAGCTTTTGACTCTGTTCAGTGGTCTTTTCTGCGACAAGTTTTGCTGTCCTTGGGTTTCCCTCCTCGGTTTGTCAGGCTCATTATGCAATGTGTTGAGACTGCTTCTTTTTCTGTTTCTGTTAATGGGAATCTATATGGTTTCTTCAAGGGGCAATGTGGTGTTCGTCAAGGAGATCCTCTTTCTCCATATCTTTTTATTGCTTGTATGGAATATTTTTCCAGGATGATTATCCAGAGTACGCAGCACGTTGATTTCAATTTCCACCCCAAGTGTTGTGCTCTAGGGGTCAGCCACTTGGCTTTTGCAGATGATGTCCTACTACTCTGCCGGTGTGATACGCAGTCAGTTAGCATATTAAACCAGCAGCTTCTTTCTTTTGGTCGGATATCAGGCCTTGATATTAATTCTGGGAAGTCCTCTATATATTTTGGTGGAGTGGGGGAAAGTGTTAAGCTTGCCATCCTGCACCTTACTGGCTTTATAGAAGGGAGTTTTCCTTTCCGTTATCTAGGGGTCCCTCTAAGCCCTCATAGATTATTGGCTAGTCAATTCTCCCCTCTCCTGCAAAAATTGGAATCTTCTTTTCAGAGTTGGATGGCGAAACACCTCTCCTATGCGGGTCGCCTTGAGCTCATCAGATCAGTTCTGCATGGCATGGTTCAATTCTGGCTCAGTATCTTTCCGATTCCAGGTATAGTTATTACCAAGATTAATAGCATCTGTCGAAGCTTTCTTTGGTCGGGTAAATCTGGTTCCCCTCACTCTGCCCTTGTCTCCTGGGAAAAAGTATGTCTTCCCAAGCAGGAAGGAGGCCTGGCTCTCCTAGATATTAGGGTAAGAAACAAAAGTTTTTTAGCAAAACAACTATGGAACTTTCACCTGAAATCTAACTCCTTGTGGATTCATTGGGTGGCACATTATTACCTTCCTCATACAACAATCTAGGTTGTGGGTGTAAGGAATGTTTCATCGCCTCTATGGAAGTCCATTTACACTCTCAAAAACCAGCTGGTGGAGCAATGCGGAGGCATACCTGCTGCAATCACTACTCTTGAAAGTTGGCATAGTGGTACGGGGTCATTTCTTGTTAATGCTCATGATTTCTTTAGGATTAAAGGGGAGAGTGTCCAGTGGACTAGGGTGGTTTGGGAGGAATGGTCCCTACCTTGATCCAGATTTATTCTATGGCTCGCTACCCTTGGAAGACTCCGCACAAGGGACCGGCTCAGCTACCTTCCCACAGAAACTGTTTGTTCCTTATGCAGCAGAGAAGACGAGACACACACCCATCTTTTTTTCAATTGCAACTGGACTTCTTTACTATGGAATCAAGCTAAGAGATGGCTAAGAATCAATCGGCCTATGTCTACACTTTACAGTGCCATCAGAGGTCTGAATGGGAGGAGTAAAGAGCTGAAGCTAATAATGAGGCGTGTATCCCTTGCCCTACTTGTGTATTTGATTTGGAATGAAAGAAACAACCGCATCTTTGCACAGAAGTCATCCTCTGTAGATGCCACATTCCGAAGATTCTAAATTCTATTTTACACAGTTTTGCTTTTCCATGAAAAAGACCACTCTCTTTACCATGTTGCTGCTTGACAAAGATGCTAGTTCTCTTTGATTGCTACAACTGGTTTTGTAGTTGGGTTTTCCTCTGCTCAGCTTCTGTTTTCAGAATGATAGAGCCCCAGTCTTCATGTTTGGTTTTGTTGATCTTGTCTCCTGCAAGTTCCAATTTCAGTTTCCTTGGTATTTCATGCAAATCGATTTCATCCCGATACGTGACTGCATGGGGAAGCTTTGGTCATGCATTTTTTACATGCTGCTTTTAATGCTAGATCCCTTGTCTCTGCATGAATAGCCATTACCCACTGTTATTGGCAGCTTGTGATTTAATTTGCATGGCTGTCGTTTTTGTATCTCTGCATGGATGGTAGGGCTGTCTGCTAGTAAATTAAATTGCATTGATGGCTGAGGCTGGGTTGTCTGCTATTGAATTAATTTCCGTTGTTGACTGGGTTGGCTGCTAGTAATTCAATTTGCATGGATGGCTTGGTTGTTTCTACGTGCTTTAATTTGAATGGTCCCCGTTTCTGCTTCTGAGTTTTCCACTACGTCCCTGCATGGAGGAGCTGTTTGTGTCTGTCTTCTCAGCTGCTAGTGGATGTTGTGTAGCTATCTCTCCTTGTCGGCTTGCGGCTTGTTCTCATGATTTTTGGCTGAGCCCCTCTCATCTCTGCATGGATGTTGCTAGACGTGCATGTTTCCTTACTTCTGCATGGTTTGGGAATGCATGGGCTTTTGCTGATCTTTTGCTCTAGTTTTATATGCTCATTTATCTGCATGAATGAGGTGTTGCCCCCTGGTATTGGTTCTAAGCCTATTAATGTGTTCTGGCTGGGTTGTCTTGTCTCAGTCTCGGCAAGGAGATTCTGTTTCATTTTTGCTTGGATGGTTGGTTGCTGCACTTCTCCTGCTGCATGGAAGAGCCTCCGTCTCTGCATGGAGGAGTCATTATCTGCTGCAGCCGTTAGCTTGTGTGGTTGTTGTTGTAGCTGCTTCATTTTCTTGCTGGCTTGCGGGTTGCTCTCGTGGTTTGATTATTAAATCTGTTTGAGTTATCTGGTCATATTTAACTGTTGTAAATTTTGCAGGATGTCTTTTTGTCCTGTCTTTTGCGTTGTGTTAGGATAGGAACCTTGTATATGCGGTTCCTCTCATAACCTTTGTCTTCATTTTTTGGTTTCTACAGTGGCTTTCTGTATAGCTCACTAAGGGAGTCTGTTCCCTTTTTGTTTACCTTTGTTTCTGTACTCGCTGGCTCTCCAGTATTGTATATTTTTTGATCTTTTTATACACTTACATTTTGATCAAAAAAAAAAATTGGGTGATTTCTCCAACCAGGATTGTATGTTTGCGAGTATGGGTTATGATTGGGCCTTTGGAAACTGTTTAAAGCATGGGCTTGCTCATGGAGGCATTCCTTGAAAGAAGGCAAAGTTGGACAATCATTTGTTGCATGTTCATTTGTTTCACAGATTTGACACACAATGTCTTGAACAGATTTTAATTGACCACTCCTTTTCAATTCTAGTGCCTCGACTTTTCTAGCTAAAGATGTAGTGGATTGGAGGTCATGATCTTCCCTAAGGTTATACATACCTCCATTAGATGTATGAGGTTGAGTTTTACCCGATGCCTCATAAGTGCCCGTAGTGTCCCAATTTTGTGCATTTTTAGCTAGCAAGTCTAGGTACTCCATTGCTTCATCAGGGTCTTTATCTTCAAAAGTTCTATTGCACATCAATTCCACCATTTGCCTATCTTTAGGTGTTAATCCTTTATAAAAATGTGAAACCAATCTCCATGTTTCAAAACCATGATGAAGGCAAGTATTAATCAAGTCTCGATACCTATCCCAACATTGATAAAATGTTTCTCCTGGTTTTTGAGTGAAAGTGGTGATTTGTCTTTTGAAAGAGTTTGTTCTGTGAGATGAAAAAAACTTCTTTAAAAATTATTGTTGCATTTCATCCCAAGCACGAATGGATCTTGGTCTCAAAATTTGTAGCCATGTTTTAGCTTTATCTTTTAAAGAAAAAGGAAAAAGCTTTAATCTGATGGTGTTCATGCTACAATTTGAGTCATTATAAGTGTTACAAACTTCCTCAAATTCTCTCAAATGCAAGTATGGATTTTCTAGATCTAAGCCATGAAAAGAAGGTAAAAGTTGAATAATGTCTGGCTTAAAATTAAAATGAGATGCATCAGGAGGAAAAAATATACATGATCGCGCAATTGTTCTTGTTGGATTCATGTAGTCTCTAAGTGTTCTAACCCGATTATTCTCATTATAAAGCGATTGATTATCCTCTTCGGCCATGTTTTCTAAAAAAGATGAGTATACTTTACAAAGTTTATCATTTAATGTACGTGACCAAACTCTTATGCACGTGTAGAAAGAGAAGAAAAGGAAGAAGAAAAGAAAAACAAAAAGAAACAAAACAAAATAAACAAAGTTAGAAAAAATAAAATAAATACTATAATTTATACAAGAATTTACCTCCTAGGCAACGACACCAAAAACTTGACACGATCAAAAGATTGATGTCTTCTTCCAAGTGTAGGAGTGTCGAAGTAATAAATAACCCGGCAAGACCAGGGTCGAACCACAAAGAGGTTAATTGTATAAATTATAAATAACAAGACAACAACAACAACAAGAACAATAATAACAACAACAACAACAACAACAATAATAATAATAATAATACTCAGTACGTGGCGTTGTTATACCTGAGAATGATCTAAAAGATCGGGTCATAGGTTTCCAGCCTATATACTGATTTTATGAAAATAATAGTAATAATAATAATAGTAATATTAATAGTAGTAATAATAATAATAGTAGTAGTAGTAGTAGTAGTAATAGTAATAATACTAATAAAAAAAAGAAGAGGAGGAAGAAATTAATGAGAACTTTGAGATGGAAGATTAATGTAAGGATTAAACAATGATAAAAACAAATGTCAAGGTTAGAGGATCCATTAATGGTATTTCAAACAAGTATAGTATAAACTCTTATTACTCAACTGGAAACCACACACGAAGAAGGTTCCAATCGGATGATTTCTCATTAATAGCTCATTATAAATTATTAACATAATCATATTAATTATCTTAATTACATAACACCAAACTTTTAAATATTGTCAGGAATTCATGATATTAACTGATGTTAATAACAAATCAAGTTCCTTTCATAGCCCAGGTGTAGGTAATACCATACTGTTGGGCTATGAGAGTGCCAAGCATTTGCTGTACCAAATGTTATACAACACAAATCTAGATTAACCATTTAACAAGCAAGGTATTAAGAATTAGTAAGATAAAAAGATAAGACATGTTAATATTAAACATTAAGATCCATGTTGAGTTTACACTATATTTATTGTTACACCATTAGTGTAACCTTTTCACCTTGACATAATAAACTTAGCTAAACATAATGAAGAAGAGAAACATAAATAAACAAAACAAGAACATCAAGAAAATACAAGTTAACTAAGTAAAGGAAGGGAAATGAAAAGCATAAACAAGATATTAATGAAAGCAAAACATAAAAATTACAAAAAAATATAAAGAGAGAAATAAAGAGCATGAGCTTGATCTGAACAACCAAGCCACCAAATACATGGCAAATGCCTCCTTTTATAGGCCAAAATTCGGAATTATTGATTTGATGACTAATTGTTGAGTGGGTAGCCAACTTTTGACTTGGTGAAAATCTTTATCTTCTTGTCTGAATAAAACAAAAATTCTACCATCCGAACTGGGTCCACTGGAAAACATGAAAGTTGTAGAAAATTGACTCAGCTTTCCATGAAAAAAAAATGGAGGTCATTTTGAGTTCTAGAACTTCAGATATGGGCCAAACACTGAACAGTGTTCGGGCTGCAGAACAGATTCGGACTTCTCTGTTGTTGCTATAATTTGGACTTGAAAACGACCTTCTTAGATCTTGATGAAAACATGAAAGTTATAGGCCTATGTCTTACTGAATATGTGTAAAACTTTGAGGTCATTTGGACTTCTAGAACTCAAGATATGACCTAATTACTAAACAGTGTTCCAGTTTGAACTGTACCAACATCTTTTTTCTAAGTTTCACCCTCTCTTTATCTTCACAAATTTCAGTAGTGGAATTCATCAATCAATCCTTTGATTTATGTGATAGGCCTGCATTTAAGATGAACATTTACCATATATTAGGGCATTTTATAGTATTAGACTTGTTATTATAAAACATGCTTTAGTTAAGGAGTTATTGATACTTTAAATGCAAAATGATGATATAAAATCCTGATAAATAAGCACTTTTAAGTACTAATCACACCCCCCAACCAGCTTATTACTAGTCCCTAGTAATCAAAGCGTTAAAATAGAAAAATAATTTGAGGGGGTGTTGTAAGCCTGTGATCATATTCAGATACTCAGGTAATGACTGTCGCACTTGGAAATAGAAATTTCCGTTTGAGGGGGTATTGTAAGCCTTGGTGTGAGGCTTGACGAATCATTCCAAACCGAGCATGGTTGATACGCTCGAAGGGGAATGTTGTGTCCTAGAGACAAGCATTAACACTCTTCAAATGTGAAGTGGCAGACCATCTGGTTGTAGTGATCCTTTTGTGTGAGAAAAGGTGTGCTTTCGTGACTCTCGTGATTGAAAGGTTTGGTGAGTACCTGTAAACTTGGCCACAGACGCTCTCGAAATGGTAAGCTTGGAAGAGCTGCAAGATGCACACTTGTGTTCAAGAAGCAAGTGGACAGTTGCCCCACATGAATGGCAAAGGGGGTGATTGTTGGGTTGGTTGCAATTGCATGTGCAGCAAATGGATGGCACCAACCATTGCATCCTTGGCAGCCACCATTGTCAAAGAAGGAGGCTATAATGGTGGCTTGTTGGTGGCAGCCACCAACCATTGACTTTGGCAGCCACCATTATTAAAGAAGAGACGGAGTTTGGCAGCCACCATTGCTGACAAAGGAGCAAGAGGAGCTGCCATTGATGCTTATAAAAGAGGCATGATTTTAGAGAGCAAAATGAGAGAGTTGTGAGACATGTAGAGAGACCAAGAGAGAAAGTGAAGGGTTGCAATGGCAGCAACCTTGCTGCCATTGCAGGAGCTGCAAGTGCAACAATGTGAGCTGGGAGTAGAGTAGAGTGAAGTGATCCTCCTCCTTCATGTATTTGTTTTGTAATCCTTTCTCTATTTCTAAATAAAATGAACCTCTCCCGTGGATGTAGGTGATTTGCCGAACCACGTTAAATATTGTGTGTCAGTAATGTATGCAGATGAAGTCATATCTGATTGGCCAAGGGGTGTTCTCATTTGTTGATGGCTTGCATTCCTACCCTTCTCCACTTGATCTGTCCACTCACTACACTATTGCCTTTGCCAATATTAATTATTGTCCTTCTCAAGTGTTTCTCACATGGAAACAACAAGATGATGAACTCATATTCAATGCTTTGCTCTCATCCCTCTCCATTGATGTTCTTCACCTTGTGGTGGACTGCCAAACTTCGACAAGTGTTTGGAGCACCTTAAAACATACCCTTGCCTCTCCATCCAGCTCTAGGATTATGCAATTACATGGCTCTGTCCAGGATCTTCATCAAGGTGATGATACTGTCACTCTATACCTGCAGAAAGCTAAGGGCTTCTTTAACAAACTAGCCTCAACAGATAGACCTATCTCCCTCACCAACTTTAATCTCTATGTTTTTCGAGGTCTTCGCGATGAATTTTGAGATTTGGTTACTAGTCTGTCAACCAATGTTGAGCCTCTTGCATATTATAAGCTTCATAGTCACTTGTCTACACATGAATTTTTTACACATAAGCTCTCTTCAATCCATTCCAGTTACTGCACCGTTGCTGCCCACACCCTCACACCCTCCCTCTGTATATGCTGCACAGCTGCCTTCGTTGGATGTGATGGCAATAGCTCTGATTAGTACTTAAAAGTGCATGTTTATTAAGGTTTTATATCATCATTTTGCACTTGAAGTATCAATAACTCCTTAACTAAAGCATGTTTTATAATAACAAGTGTGATACTATAAAATGCCTTAATATATGGTAAATGTTCATCTTAAATGCAGGCTTATCACATAAGTCAAAGGATTGATTGATGAATTCAACTATTGAAATTTTAAAGATAAAGAAGGGTGAAGCTTAAAAAAGAGATGTTGGTGCAGTCCAAACTAGAACACTATTCGGTAATTGGATCATATCTGGAGCTCTAGATCTCTGATTTAGGTCCATTTTATATGGATGGAAAGCTAAGACATAGGCCTACAACTTTCATGAGGAACCCAAGAATTAAAAAGGTCGTTTTTAAGTCCAAATTGTTGGAACAACGAAGAAGTCTGAAGCTGTCCTGCAGCCCAGCCACTATTTAGTGTTCAGCCCATATCTTGAGTTCTAGAAGTCCAAATGACCTCATCTTTTTATTTTTGGAAAGCTGAGACAATTTCCTAGAACATTATTGAGAATTTTGGGAAAATTATGATGTTAGCAATGACGTCTTGTTCAGACAAGAAGATAAGGATTGTCACCAAGTCAAGATGTGGCCACCCACTCATCAATTAGTCAACAAATCAATAGTTCCAAATTTTGGCCTATAAAAGGAGGCACTTACCATGTATTAGGCATCTTAGTTTTCATATCAAGATCATGCTCTTGCTTTCTCTCTTTGTATTGCTCATGTTTTGCTTTAATTAATATCAAGTTTATGCACTTCATTTCCTTTCCTTTATTTAGTTAACTTCTTTCTCATTTATGTTCTTGTCTTGTTCATTTATGTTTCTTCCTTTCATTATGTTTAGCTAAGTTAATTATGTCAAGGTGAAAAGGGTACACTAATAGTGTAAGAACAAGTATAATATAAACTTAACATGGACCTTAATGTTGGATACTAACATTTTTATATTTGTTATCTTGTTCACTTTCAATACTTTGCTTGTTAAATGGTTAATCTAGATTTATGTTGTATAACACTTGGTACAACAAATACTTGGTACTTTAATAGCCCATACTGTATGGTATAACCTACACCTGAGCTATGAAAGGAACTTGATTTGTTGTTAACATAAAGTTATAATCATGAATGCCCGACAACATTTACAAGCATTAGCATTATTCGAATAAGATAACTAATGTAATTATGTTAACAATTTATAATCTGATTGGAACCTCCTTTGTGTGTGGTTTCCAATTGAATAATAAAAGTTTATACTATACTTGTTTGAAATACCATTAGTGGATCCTTTAACCTTGACATTTGTTGTTGTCATTGTTTAATTCTTACATTAATCTTTCATCTCAAAGTTCTCATTAATTTCTTCATCTTCTTCTATTACTACTACTACTACTATTATTATTTTTATTATTATTATTGTTGTTGTTATTATTTACATTCTGTAATATATCCCTTTGATCTTTTCATAAACTCAGTATATAGGCTGGAAAACTGTGACCCGATCTTTTGGATCATTCTCAGGTGTAACAACGCCACGTACTGAGTATTATTGTTGTTGTTGTTGTTATTGTTGTTGTTTTGTTATTTATAATTTATACAATTAACCTCTCTGTGGTTCGACCCCGGTCTTACCGGGTTATTTATTACTTCGACACTCTTACACTTGGGAGAAGACATCAATCTTTTGGTCGTGTCAAGCTCCTCTTCTCATCAGTGCAAAGGAAAAAGAGGAGGCTGGAGAGGTAACTCTCGCATCAATTATAACTAGTACCTTGGCCAGCCTTACCATGGAAATAGAGGGAGCTCCTCCTGGCAGAACACCAGGAGCTACGACAGTAGCAAAAACAAAAAGGGCAACACCAGTGGCCTTGGCAGATTAGATGCCAACTTTGCAGCAACATCAGACACTCTGCACAACAATGCTCTTAACTTGTGCATCATGAGAATCAAGCCTCGGCCAACCTCTCCTTTAGTGATGCTTCAGTGGCAAATTCTATCACTCGGTTCCTCGATACATGTGTGAATCAACATGTTACTCCAGATATTGCCGGTATGACACATAAAGACCCTTGTCTTGGTAATGATTAATTGTATCTTGGTGATGGTAAGAGACTTATTATATCTAATACAACTCATAAAATTTTGCATACTCCGAAACAAACATTTACTTTGTCTAATATTCTACATGTTCCAAAAATTAAGAAAAGACTCTTATCTGTTCAACAATTTTGTCGTGAAAATTGTATCTTTTTTTAGTTTCACTCTTCTTTTTTCTATTTCAAGGATCTCATAACCAAGGAAATTCTTCTTTCCGGTCAGAGTAAAGATGGCCTTTATATCCTTACCGAGTCCTCTACCACGTGTCTTCCCAAGGCTTTTATGTCCACCTCTACCAATGTTTGGCATCGTCGCCTCGATCATCCTAGCTCTCATGTTCTGAATCTCTTAGCGTCAAATAAAAAGGTTATTTGTACTTCTCTTCCTTTAAATTTTCAATGTCAAGCTTGTCCATTAGAAAAATCATCTCTTCTGTCTTTAAGCCTTATAGGTCATCAGACATCTACTCTTCTTGAACTTGTTTTTAGTGATATGTGGGGCTCTACTCTTATGTTATCTTCGGATGGTTTTCGCTATTTTGTTATTTTTGTGGATGTGCATACGAAATTTATATGGTTTGATCCTCTTGTCCTCAAATCTGATATCTTTAATGTGTTTCATCAATTTCAAGTCTTTGTCGAATGACAATTCTCTCAAAAAATTAAATATGTTCAAACTAACAGGGTGGTGAACATCGTAAATTAAATTAATTATTCAAAACCATTGGTGTTCATCATCGCCTTATATGCTCACATACGCATGAACATAATGGTATTGTTAAGTGTCGTCATCGTCACATTGTTGAAACTGTTCTTACCCTTCTTAATCAGTGTAAGACACCTTTAAAATTTTGGACTTAGGCTTTTGAAACCTCTATTTACCTCATTAATTGTATGCCCACACCGATTTTGCGCAACAAATCTCCTTTTGAATGTCTGTGTCGTCAACCACCTAATTATGATTTTTTACGTACTTTCAAATGTCTTTGTTTTCCCTTCCTTCGACCTTATAATGCTCATAAGTTAGACTATTGCTATACTCCATGTGTGTTCTTAGGCTATAGTTCATCTCATCCAGGGTATCGTTGTCTTGACTTATCATCTAAGCGTTTTTATATCTCATGTCATGTTCGATTTAATGAACACGTGTTTTCGTTTCTCGAGTCTGCCCATCTCCCTTCACCTACCAGCCATACCCATCTGCTTACCACTGTCACATACCTTCCCTCGCTCACCATCTTTCTGTCCACTACACCATCAGCCCCACCACCCACTTCCTCTAACCCTGTTGTCCCCTTATCACCATCTGCCTCCATATTTGTTGATCATTTTATAGGTACAGGGTAAAACTCACATTGTCTGTGTTCACATCTCCCAGTTGTTGTCTCTCCAGCACGGTCATCCAGCTCTTCCTCTCCATCCAAATAATATGTTGTGTCTTCACTAGGTTTGGACCTCTGTTTTAATCTGTCAAGTTATACTATTCCGCGGCAATTGTCCCCTGTTCAAAGCCCTGCTCCTCTAGGACAACCACATCAACCCATGGTGCTGCGTCCTAGGCATAACAGGATTGCCAACATCACTTCAGTCGCCGCTTCTTCCTCACTGCCTCCATCTTCACCAGTAATGTCTCCCTATACTCTTAAACCTCTTACTTTTAAGGAGGCTGGCCGTTTTATGTGCTCACATACTGCTATGAAGTATGAAATTGCATCTTCACATGCCAATGGTACTTGGTCCTTGGTACCTTTTGATCCCTTCATGAATGTAGTTAGCTGCCGATGGGTGTATAAAATAAAGCGCCAAGTTGATGGTGCTATTAACCGCTATAAGGCTCGCTTGGTTACGCGTGGGTTCACTCAACAAAAAAGCATTGATTACTCAGAAACCTTTAGTCCTGTTGTTAAACCAACTAATGTTCGGTTAGTTCTCACTATTATCGTTCCAAAGGATGGCAGATTCAACAACTTGATATCCACAATGCCTTCCTCAATGGTTCACTTTGAGAGGTTGTTACATGGCACGACCCACAGGTTTTGTAGACTTTGCTCTGCCAAATCATGTTTGTCTTCTTCACAGGTCTCTGTATGGTCTAAAACAAGCCCCTTGGGCTTGGTACATCCGTCTGAGTACTTCCTTCAGACTATTGGTTTTCGAGCTTCCAAGGTTGATACCTCTCTTTTTATTTTGCCGAGGAATCATGATATTTGCTACCTGCTTGTCTATGCCGATGACATCCTACTTATTGGTAACAACTCTACCTTAATTCATCGCCTTATTACCATACTGAGTTCAGAATTTAAGCTCTGTGACTTGGGTAATGCTTATGATTTTTTGGGAGTTGAGGTCACTCTTACTGGTGTGGGACTCATGCTGAATCAACATAAATATGTTCTTTATATTCTCTATCGTGATCGTATGTCATCATGTAAACCTGTTGATACACCAACCTTTATTTCCAAGCTTGATCTGTCGTCTACTATTTTATTCTTGGATCCCACTCGCTTTCAACAAATTGTTAGTGCTCTTCAGTATCTCATGTTTACTAGATCACACATCTTTCATGTTGTCAACAAGGTCTGTCAATTTATGCATGCTCCTACTAAGAGCCATCGAGCTGCCGTTAAATGTATGTTACACTACTTGAAAGGTACGTCATCTTATAGCATCCACCTTAATTACTTGTGGCTCCTCTTTATCACTTCATGGGTTCACTGATGCTGATTGGGCGGGGAGTGTTGATGATCAAAAATCTACTGGTGGATATAATGTTTGCCAAAGAGTTTTTTTTTTGCCCCTCCCTCAAAGGAGAGTGTCCTTCCTCTAGCAGCAACACCCCGCCCTACAATCCTTCTCTCTCCCTAACTAGCAGCGACAACTAGTTTCTATCTTTGCCAGCTTTGAAACAACACCTGGAATCACCATGAGCCACCCCAATAACCAGTGGTACCAGCTGTTTCCACCACTCAACAGTAGGAACACAACCATAATGAGCCACCCCAACAACACTGATAGTACCAGTTATTTTTGCCACTCAATAGTAGCAGCATAAACTTCTCCTTCCACCAGTAGCAATGCCTTGTAGCCAGCCCTGCATCTCCTACTGTTTAGTAACAATTTTCCATTTCTGGCGCCAGCAATAAGATTAGACCCAGACCAGGTAATGTTTTTCTTCTTTCTTTGAATTTTCCTTATTTGTTTCTGTTATTTTTCTTGTATGCAAAACATGATTAATTCATGTTTTGCAACAAGCAAATTGTTAATAGCTTCATCCTAGTAACCTGGCAGATGGCTTTGGGCTGGACCTTCAGCCCTACCCCTAAAAAGGGGTTTTGTTGGGCCTTTGATAAGCCCAACTAGCCCAGTCCTTAGATTAAGGGTGTGTTTGGTAGACACACCCTTATATCTTTCTTTTAGTATTAAACTTGTTTTTATCTTAGAATTCAGCAAAACAAGCCATTTAAAAAAAACTTCAGAAAATTCCAAAAATAATCCATGGATCATTTTGAATCTATTTGTGGGTCTGTCACATATTTTCTTAATTTTATAATTCATATTAGGACTATGAATTTATACTTTGAGATACTGACCCGATATTAAAATGCCTATTTTTCATTGAAATTTCAAGAAATTCCAAAAACCTTTTCTAGAAATTTTATCACTTCAAAAAAATACAAACAACAATATTTTATTTTAATTTTCATACAGCTAAGTCTCTTAAAAATATATAAAAATATGTATTTGCATGTATTTTGGGATTTAATAACAATTTATTAAAGCCATGAGAATTTGGCCTATATTTTAAACATATCAAAAAAATATAAGAAGAGGTAGGAATGCGACCTCTATAGACTGTAACAGTTTAAGACAGTAACAATCCAAGACAGTAACAGTCCAATGTCTAGACAATAACGGTTCAATATAATAACAGTTCAAGATAGTAAAAGTTTGAGACAATAACGGTTCAATACAATAACAGTAAAAGTTCAAGACAATAACGATTTAATACAATAACAGTTCAAGACAGTAACGGTTGGACAATAACAGTTCAAGGTCTAAACAATAATACTTCGAGATTTAAACAGTAACAGTTCAATTATAAAGAAAGGAATGATAACTATGGTTGTATAAAGAATAACAATACTAACGAGTGTAATGAGAAAAACATAAAATATAAAGAAAATAATTATTGAAAGAAAGACCTATTAGCTATTGATATGATTATTATATAAAACATATCATTGAATGAGGAAAATTTATAAGATAAGCTTATGATTTCAAGAGGGACCACATGCATGGTGTAGTAGCAGCAGCAAGGGAGCACGAGTAGAGCTTCTACTGCAGGGATGTGATCCTCACTTGAGCTTTTTAGTTAAATTCAAGAATTTAATATGTTAGTAATATGAGATGTGAACTTACAAACATTGGATATTATGTGAAAGGATGGAAGTTGGTGTAATGATGTTATTATTTCGGATAATATCATGAAGGTATGTGTGTTCAAGGTGAACTACCTTTGTGTGTATTGCCGAGTGATGGGAGTACCATTGACAAAGAAAATATGAGAAGTGTATTGCCAAGTGATGGGAGTACCACTGACAAAGAAAATATAAGAAGTGTGATATGTGTTTCAATTAGCATATATTTAGTGTATGTTATGATTCCAAGTAAGCGGATCACCGTGTTTTTGACTAGCATACATTTAATGTATGTTAGGATCCCAGGTAAGGGATCACCCTATTTTGACTAGTATATATTTAGTGTATGTTAGGATCCCGGTGTAAGGGGATCACCATAATTTTTTACTAGCATACATTTAGTATATTTTAGGATCTCGGGTAAGGGGATCTCCATATGTTAATGCTAATAGGATGATGATGATACTGATGAAAAGGGTATTAGTAATGTGGGGTGAGATAGTTATGGTTGATTTTATGGAATCTTGAATTGAAGTTAGAAATGAGAGATAAAACAATTTTCAATAGATGAATGAGAAGGAGTTCTAACGGAAATGAATAGGGAAAAGGAATAGAATAAGAATACATATCTATTTTTAAAAATAATTATTGAAAATTTATGCTATTGTACTTATTGTGATATTCATATTTTAATAATATGTATTTTGTTTTAGGACCATCGCATACATTATAGGAGTAGATGTTAACTTTTATTCACATTTTGTTATGTAGTCTAGGTTGGATAACCTTACATTTTGTAAACATGGAAACATTTGTATAACTTAATTTATATAATTAATGTTTAAACTTGATTTGATGAACTTAACTCTATAGTTCATATAACCATGTTCCATGTATGCGTATTTATATCTTTTATCCATCCATAATGATATTTGTTATATAATGTACATCATAAATATTGTGGTTAATATGTATGATGATATTTGTGGGATTGAGACCCAGGATGATTGAGTTAGGAGATGCGGGTTATTAAAAGTGTAAACAGGTTAAATATCGATAACTTGAGACCTTCTGGTATAAGGGAGACTTCATCGAAATTTCGGTTGACTTTAATATGAACACCATGTGTGTGTATAAATTTAATTACTCTATTTTTTATTGACATGAGATTTTATTTTTTATCCTAGATATAAGGATGTTACAAATACAGAAGATAAAAACACTTAATAAGATTGCCTTCCTCTCAAATCTTCTTCTTATTCTTTAGTTTTGTTTATTGTTTTGCCTTCCATAAACTCCTACCACGTTAATTGTTTTTCAACAATTGATATTAAAGTTTGTTTTTTATTGTTTGACATGGCCAATTCAAGCTTCCCACTTCAATATTCTCATTTGACAAAGAACAATTGTGAAATTTGGTGTATCCATACGAAAGCTTGGTTAAGTTCTTGAGATGTGTTGGAAACGATTGAAAAAGACTTTGAAGAGCCTATAAAAGGAGTAACATTGACTTTAGCCCAAAGTGATGTTATACAAAAAGCATGAAGAAAGGATTAATAAGTACTCACACTTATTTAAGAATTTCTAGATGATGCCACTTCTAAGATAGTGGTAATATAACTACCGTAAAACAAGCATGATAAATTTTGCAACAATCAAACTAAGGAGCTAATAATGCTAGAAAGGTACTCCTATAAAATTTACGAGGTGATTTTGAAAGTTATATATACTTGAATGAGAGAGTATTTCAGATTACTTTGTTGGAGTATTGGCTATATACAATCAAATGAAGAGATACGTGGCGAAGATGTAGGAAATACGTGTATTAGAAAAGATTTTATGCTCACTGCAAAAATAATTCCCTAATGTGATGGTCGCGATAAAAAAATCATAAAATATGGACTTTTTAACTATTCAAGAACTTATAGGAAAACTACAAGCCCTTAAAAAAAGAGTCAATGACATTCAAGAAGACATGAATGCACAAGCACTCTTTTCAAAACACTATTCAAAAAAAGAAGCAAGATGGTTCTGGATATACCTAAAGAGGTTGAGGGCATGGTCAAGGTAGAGGAAGAGAAGAAAGAAACAGATGAAGTCAACTATTTATTGGTGATTTCTATTATATTTTTAATGTAAAAAGCAATATATTGAGTTTTTAACAATTTTTTAAGAAAGGCTATAAGACTAAGATGAAAGATTGTACTTTCACATTACTTGATACCCATGGAGCTATGATCGCAAAAGTAATCATGACAAATAATTTAATGTTTTTGCTAACCATATAGATGGATGTGCCTAAATGCTTACAGGTATGCGTGAATGATGAGACTTGGCTTTGGTATATGCGACTTTGGTTATGACAAGTCCCTTACCATCACCAACATGTAATTAATCATTACCAAGATAGGGTTTTGCATGTGTCATACTAGAGTAACATGTTGATTTGCACCAGTGTCAGAAACCAAGTTACAAAATTTTATGCGGATGAAGTGTTACTGAAAGAGAGATTAGCTAATGCTTGATTCCCATGGAGCACAAGTTGTGAGCACTATTGTGCGGAATGCCCAAACATGTTACAGAGCTAACACTTCAGCTAAAGCCCCCACTTTCCGATGATGGATCTGTTTGGCTGCCAGTTTGGATGGTTTTGCTTCCAGTTTCCACGGTGATGCTGCCAGTTATGCCCGTTGTTACCTCCTTTGAAATCATTTCCACTATATTGGTAGAGGAGGGGCGCATGTTACGACAGCCATTATGTCTTCCTTTGCCTTGCTGGGAGGAAGAACTAGTGCCACTAAATCCTGAAAATGCTCGCTAGGTAGCAAAGGTTGAAGGGGGCTGTGTAAGTGTTGGCAACAATGGTGCAGATGTGGAACTAGATGGAAGAGAGCTCTGATGTAAAAATTCATGAGTGGATAGGTGGCTATGGAGTTTAGAATACAATAGAGGGTCAGCTTTTGTTGACAAACTTGTAACAAGATCACGAAAGTCACTGTAGAGACCCTAAAATATGTATAAATTGAAGTCCATAAGAGAGATTGGGCGACTTGCGGCAGCAAGTTCATCAAAAAACACCTTAGCTTTCTGCATATAGGTGGTGACAGAATCATCACCTTGGTGAAGATCCTGAAGACTACCATTTAATTACATGATTCGGGAGTTTGACGGAGATGCAAGAGCATGTTCTAGTGTGCTCCATACCCTTGCAGATGTTGGGCAATCTACCACAAGATGGAGCACGTCTATGGATACAGAGAAGAGGAGAGCGCCGAGGATGAGTTGATCTTGTTGTTTCCATGCCAAAAAGGCTTAGGAAAAACTAGAGTTGTTGGTTGTTTCAGTGGTAGAAACATCATTGTGCGGAGAAGGACATACATCGAGCCATCAATAAAAGAGAAGACACCTTGATCAGTAAGATATGGCTTCATCTGCATGCACTAAAATAGATAATTGGTGTTGGTAAGCTTAAGGTTGATTACCTGTTGCGTGTTAGATAGTGGGATGATGACTGTTTTTGTGGCAGAAACTATTGCAGCAGTCATGGTTGCATTGTTGGCAGAGACAAGTGCATTCAAGGAAGAAAGCAGGAGAGGAAGAGCTGTCATTATTCATGGTTGTGGCAACAGGAGAAGGATCCATAATCGGTAAATTACTGCTGGAGAAATAACTTGCAGGTGTAGAGTTTGCATAAGAAATAACATTGGAATACTGTAGCGGAGGAAATAGGCTGGAAGAGAAATAATGTTGGAATACTGCAGCGGAGGAAATAAGCTGGAATACTGTAGCGGAAGAAAATATCACGAGGAAGGAGAGACTGCTGAGGATGCAACAATGCGGTAGCAAAAACTGCACCAAAAACATGCAGTAGCGAAGATCGGGTACGAGAGAAAATATAGGGAATTAAGAATCTGTTCTGTAGGGGACGCAGCCTTGAATCTATTTTGCAGAGAGGAAGGAAGCCTTGAATCTGTTCTAGACGTTTTCAGCTTTGATACAAAGTTAAGACAAGGTTTATGATTAGTTTAGGAGGCTTACATAATGCAGTAACCATCTCCTATATTTATACGAGTAAGGCAGAATACAATAGTTTCTGTGTAGTGCAGTGCGTAGTATAACTTTATATAAGGAAAATACAATCTTTCCTAAACTATAACACATTCCATAATATTGACCAAAAATAAAATGTTTTTTTTTTTTTTTTGTGTTGCATACGGATAATATCATAAAAATATTTTGAACATTTCTTTTTTTTTTTTAAATAAATATTTGAAGTTTCAAAAATATGTTTTAGCATGAATTTCTTAACCACAAAAATTATTTCCTTGCATTTTGGATTTTACAACATGTTTGTAAATTCCAAACGGTGTTGGCCAATATTCCAAAAATATAAAAATCTTATTTTTGGGGAATTCGTTTTTATTCACTATTAATATTTGGATAAAGAAACCCCAAATGGTTAATATCCAAAATATTATTGGAAATAATTTGTTATTATTCACTATTAATATTTAGATAAAGAAACCGAGATGGTTTATATCTAGAATATTTTTCTAGGAATAATAAGTCATCATCCCTTAATAATACAATGGCAAAGAAACCTATGAAATGTAAATGTCCAAAATACTGTTGAGAGTAATACAGTATTACACATAAGGTAAATTTATGCCCAAAATGTTATTTAGAACAATTTAATTACACATCCTTGAAAGAAACCTCAATTATAATTGGGGACATTTCAAATTTTGATTTCACGGTTTATGAGTCATGAAAGAATGAAATACTAAGGCAAAAATAGGCTTTTAAAGCACTTTGAATTTCCTTAGATTTCTTAGTTTTCTTGTTTCTCTTCTTTGCGATTTGCGAGTCGCAAACACTTGAAATAATAAGGGGAAAATGGGCTTTTAAGCACATTGAATCTCGTTAGATTTCTATCTTAGCTGTCTCTTAATTCATAGGTTGTAAATTTAGTTTAAATCAAACACAAATTTCAAGAGATCCACATCGGTTTTCCTTGGCACTCTATAGACATATCTAAAGGTATGATTCATATTGGCCAAGGGTTCTTTCTTTTAGACTTTGAACCCAAGTTCATCGTAACAAACTTATCCTAGAAAAACAAATGGGATTAGAGAACACCAACACCATATCAATTATAAGGCAAACTAAACATCAAGCAGCTTACCTTAGGTAAGACGTATTAGGGATGCTAAAATCTTCCTTTGACACAACGAGTACCTTGCCTTAGAATCTCTAAAAACCAGTTAGGGTTCATAGTGATCATAATACTATATGATGACTCCCTTTTTCATGAAACAAAGACCCCAACATCATCCCTGTTTCAGGAAAGGTCATCGCGACGTCGTGCTCTCGAGAGGGTACAACATTATTGATGTCAACATATGGTTATCCGTAAAAGCATTTAATTTGGACTTTGTATCTCTCAATCCCAATATTATAGTACAAACAGTAAGTTATGGCTTTCCATTTTGTTAATATTAATACGAAAATAGATTCTGAGACCACTTCATGTGTTCATATGCTCAAATGTTTTTGATACTGGGACAAGATATAACGTTTTATTTGCATCAAATTCCTCAGGACTTACCTTGTGAGACCATTTTCTTGGAGGGTTACTCTAAACAGATTTAAGTTCTATGTGATAACAAAACAGAAAAAGAACATTCTCTCGGATAGGACCCCTTTTGTGGCAGTTTCATGTCATCAAAAGTTCACTAAAAGTCGATGCTTGCAATCTTTATTTTTCAGAAGCAATAATATTCTTTTTTATATGTAGAGAAGGCAAGGGCAGTGAGATGCTGAGGAAGTAAGATCAACCCTTCTAGGCTAAAATGAAATATGATGGAAGTTAAAGCTCATCTCATTGCATTTAATATTAGAGATTCCTATCATACACAAAGTTAGTGAAAAGAATCCTCATCGTGTTTGATGGGTCCTATTTATAATGAAGGATTGGGAAAGATCAAGAAAAGCTATATACTCAAGAGCATTTCCCCCTTCCCCTTTTTCTGTAAAGACGTGTAAAGCATCAACGGGAGGCCTACTAATCTCATGATGATTTCTACTAGATACACTTGCTCATAGAGCTATCAACGACTATGTCTGTTATGTGATAACCCAAATTCATTGTGGAAGACAACAAAATGATGGAAGTTAAATCTTCATATATTCCCAACAATATATCTTGTATTCTTTAAAACCTGATTCCTTATAAACTGTTTTTTTTTTCTTTCATTTGTTGCTTTAACTGATCTTGATCTCTCCGAAACTTGATATCTTTATTTCTTACTTTAGTTAACTTTAGTAACATGACTTAATCAATGTGACACAACCTGACCACCTTATTATAGAATAGGATTCTAATAGAGGATGTTGTAATCATTACAGTTACTCATGTATCTATCAGAATAAGATTCTAATATAGGATGTTGTAATCATTACAGTTACTACAGTGTTCTGCTACCTCTATATAAATAGGAAGGTTGGCTAAGGCACAACTCAACACATTCCATTATTCTCAACTTGGTATCAGAGCCACAAAACCCTAAAATAAATTAAATCTACTTTTCTCAAAGCCTCCCAGCCTCCCTTCTTCAATGGAACATCGCCACATACATCTTCAAATTCTGCAGCACTAGCAGTCCAGCTTTTTTCTTCTCCGACAGTGCAGCCCTCTTCTCTTGCAGCGCCTCCTCTGCTTTCCTTTGCTGCGTCACCACCTGGATTCTCCTTTGCCATGGCTGGTGAACGCCTCCTCTTGCAGCCCACGTTTGCTGCCTCTGCTGCCTCTACTGCCGCAAGCATTATCTCCCTTTCTCACACTCATCAAGTCATCTCCCTCAAATTAATAAACACCAATTATTTATATCGGCGTATGCAGATGCTGCCTTATCTCCTAGGCCAAGGAGTTTTTGGTTTTGTTGATGGCTCCAACACATGTCCATCAACACATGTTCTTGCCCATGATGGTATCTCTCTTCAGGTAAATCCACTTTTTCAAACCTGGAAACAACATGACCAACTCATTCTAAGTGCTCTTCTTTCCTCCCTATCTATGGATGTTTTGCATCTTGTTGTTGGCTGTCAAAGTTCTTGTTCAGCTTGGGGCACTCTTGAGCGAGCTCTCGCTTCCACCTCTAACTCTCGTATTATGCAACTTCACGGCTCTCTTCAGGATCTTCGACATGGTGATGAATTAGTAACTCAATTTATGCAAAAAACAAAGGCCTTATTTGATGAATTGGTCGTTGCTGGTTGACCAGTTTCGCTTGAAGATTTCAATTTATATGTGTTTCGTGGTCTTCAGGGAGAGTTTAAAGACTTAGTTACTAGTCTTATTACGAAGGCTGAACCTTTATCATATGCAGATCTTCACAGCCATCTCCTCACATATGAATTTCTTCACAAATCTTCTGCTGCCATACATGCTCCTCTGCTGCCCACACCCAGCGTTCCATCTTCTACTCTTGTTGCGCAGTGCCAGACTTTTGGCAATTATGGCCGCAGCAGGGGCCGCTTCAACGATGGCTGGCGTCCCAACCAGTCCAACAGCAGAAGCAACCGATTTGCTAGCTCCAGACTTGATCACCGCAGCTTCCAAAACTCCTCCTTCGGTGACAATAGGCAAGGCTCTTGGCAGCGCAATAGGGGGTAGAATCCACGCTGCCAACTGTGTCAAAATTTCAGCCATACATCTCCTCATTGCCCTCAATTCCAGCAGCGAGGTTATCGCCAACAACCTACTGCCAACCTGGTGCAGCGCAATCTCTCCTCAACCGGTTCTGTTGATTGGTTTCCAGATACCGGTGCCAATCAACACGTCATACCTGATCTTGCAACCTTGACCGCTTCAAAACCGTATCTTGGTAATGATAATTTGCATGTTGGTGATGGTAAAGGCCTTCCTATATCTCATCTTGGTCATACAAAAATATATACACCACGTCGTTCTTTCACCTTATCTAATGTTCTTCATGTTCCTGCAATCACAAAACCTCTGCTCTCTGTTCAGAAATTTTGTCTTGATAATAATGTTTATTTTGAATTTCACCCTCGTGTGTTTTCTGTCAAGAATTTCAACACCCATGAAGTCCTTCTCTCAGGTCAGAGTGAAGATGGTCTCTATACCCTAACCAAGTCTTCTGTCACGTCAGTTCCTCAAGCCTATTGGTCTCCCTGCAGTTCTGCCTCTGCCGATTTATGGCATCGTTGACTAGGTCATCCTACTTCATGTATTTTTCAATTGTTAATCTCAAAAAATAAGATCATTTGTAACAACAAACATCTTAATTTTCAATGTTAAAGTTTTCCTTTAGGAAAATCATCGCGTTTGTCTTTAGGACCTACGGGTCAAAAAACTTCTGCTCCACTTGAATTAATTCTTTGTGATGTATGGGGCCCTGCTCCTCTTTTCTCTTCAGATGGCTATCGTTATTTTGTTATCTTTGTTGATGCTTATACTAAATATGTATGGTATAATCCTCTCGTTGCCAAGTCTGATGTTTACTCTATTTTTCATCAATTTCAGACTCTTGTCGAACGCCAATTTTCATTAAAAATAAAATATGTTTAAATTGATTGGGGCGGTGAATACAAAAAACTATCCACATTTTTTCAGACAATTGGTATTCATCAACGTCTGAATTGTCCCCACACTCATGAACAAAATAGAACAGTAGAGCGTCGTCATAGGCATATTGTGGAAACAAGTCTTACTCTTTTAGGGCAATGTAAAGCACCTTTTCGATTTTGGAATTATGCTTTTGAAACCTCTGTTTATCTTATAAATTGCATGCCTACTCCTATTCTTGCCCATCGCTCTCCGTTTGATTGTTTATTTCAACGGTCTCCTGATTGTCATTTTTTGCGTACATTTGGGTCTCTATGTTTTCCTTTTTTGCGTCCATATATCATAAATTGGATTTTTGTTCCTCTCCATGTGTGTTTTTTGGATATAGTTCCTCGCATCTTGGTTATCGATGTCTTGACATTTCATCTCACCGTATTCATATTTCCCGTCATGTCCGCTTCCATGAACATGTGTTTCCATTTGATAATTTTGAACAGATTGCAAAGGTCTCCACCACAACCCTCACCCCACCCGCTACTGTCACCCTCCAAATTTGCTAAACCACCCACCGCCACCCACTTTCACTAGCCAGCCAAACAGCCCACAACACTCCGCCTTGCCACTCCAAACAGCCACCCAACCACAGCCTCCACCCATCTCTTGACCATCATCCCATGCTTGTTTATCTAACCCTTATGATGCAGGTTTAGATTGTCAATTGGTCTCCTCTCCTCATGGTCTTGGGGCACTTTGTAGTCCCTCCTTTGCTTCGCCCTCCCTAGCCAGCACTCCTGTAGCTTCAGTCTCTACTTCCAGCCCCTCCCCTGCAAAACATTCTTGTGCTTGAGGCTGCTTCTTTATCATCCTCTCCCGCTGGTCTGCAACTTATGGTTGATTTGTCTTCTTATCAGCTACCATAGGTCTCCTTGCTACAACCATCTTACCCTGCGTCTCCACCAGCACATAGAAGACATCCTATGACTCTTAGACCGCGGCAGCCGATGACAGCTAATCTGGTTGCTTTCGCTGCCGCTACTTCTACCTCCACACGGGTACTGTATTCTCCCTCTTCTGAGCCTTTTTCATTCTCTGATGCTGACTGATATGCAGTTTGGCATAATGCTATGTGTGATGAGATCGCCGTTTTACGCGAAAATCGCACTTGGTCTTTGGTTCCATTTCATCCTTCGATGAACATTGTTGGCAGTAGATGGGTATATCAGATCAAACGTCGTGTTGATGGTAGTATTGAGCGCTATAAAGCGCGCCTTGTTGCTAGAGGTTTTACCCAACAGGAAGGTATTGATTATTCTGAAACCTTCAGTCCAGTTATTAAGCAGGCCACTGTCTGATTGGTTTTCTCTATCGTGGTTTCGCGAAATTGGAAGATTCATCAGCTTGATATTCATAATGCCTTCCTCAATGGTGTTCTTATTGAAGAGGTCTACATGAAACAGCCTCTAGGTTTCATTGACTCTTCTCTTCCATCTCATGTGTGCAGATTGCACAAATCATTGTATGATTTGAAACAGGCACCGAGAGCATGGTACACTCGTCTAAGTGATTTTTTTGCTCTCCATCAGTTTCCAAGCTTCCAAGGTTGACACCTTCCTGTTTATCTTATCTGATGGTACTAATATCTTTTATCACCTGGTGTATGTTGATGATATTCTGCTCACGGGTAGCAACTCTGCTATGCTCCATCACTTTATACAGTTACTCAGCTCTGAGTTCAAGTTTCGTGACTTAGGTGTTGTTCATTACTTTCTGGGTTTTAAAGTTCAGTCTACCAGTATGGGTTTAATGTTGCGTCAACATAAATATATTCTTGACATCCTCACCCGAGCTGGTATGACTTCCTGCAAACCAATTGATACTCCAGTCTCCCCTTCGAAAGTCATTTTATTATCGGATCATTCATTCTCTGATCCTACACGATTTTGTCAAATCGTGGGTTCTCTTCAATATCTTACCTTCACCCGTCCAGATATATGCTTTGCTGTTAACAGAGTCTGTCAGTTTATGCATGCTCCTACAGATTCTCATTGGGCCGCTGTCAAAAGTATTTTACGCTATCTTAAAGGTACAACATCTTATGGTTTCCATATCACTCGAGGCTTCTCTTTTGCTCTACATGGCTTTACAGATGCAGATTGGGCTAGTAGTATTGATGATCGCAAGTCTACGGGCGACTATCTTGTCTTTTTTGGTCAGACGCAGATTTCTTGGAAATCCGTCAAGCAACGCACTGTTGCTCGCTCCTCTACTGAGGCTGAGTATAAAGCCCTTGCTGATGGTGCTGCTGAAGTCATTTGGCTTCAATACTTGTTAACAGATTTGGAGGTTCCCTCAGTCTCTGCCCCTACCATTTGGTGTGATAATCTTGGTGCTACCTATCTCTCAGCAAATTCTATCTTCCATGCTCGTACTAAGCATGTTGAAGTGGATTATCACTTTGTCCATGACCGTGTTGCCAAGAAAGAAATTCAGATTCGTTTTGTTCTCTCTTGGGATCAACTTGTCGATGTCTTCACTAAACCGCTTCATGTTGCATCCTTTACTGCTTTTCGATTCAAGCTTCGGGTTGATCCCCCACCCTTAGCTTGAGGGGGCATATTATAGAATAGAATTCTAATATAGGATGTTGTAATCATTACACTTACTCATGTATCTATCAAAATAGGATTCTAATATAGGATGTTGTAATTATTACACTTACTACAGTGTTCTGCTGCCTCTATATAAATAGGAAGGTTGGCTAAGACACAACCCAACACATTCCATTATTCTCAACTCACCTCATCCTAACAAAAAAATCTGAATAATAGAGAGAGAAGTTTTAGGTCAAAATAACCCAAAACTTATTTATGTTGTAATAAAAAATCTTAGGTGGTCTTAGCATATCCGTCTTTTTTTTTTCATTTAGTCTGTTTCTTTTTTCTTCTTTCTTTTTTGTCATGTCCTTGTATTTTTCTTCGGCTATTAGCTTTATAACATTTTCAATATACTCTTGATGATTATCCATACAAAATGTTTTGGGTCAAAATCTAGATAAACAAGTTGCTTGCATTAAACCCCAATATTGAAGGAATAATAAAGAATGAAATTTTGGTTAGAAAGTTGCCTCAATTCTATTGTTTGACATAGACAAGTGACCATATAATAATAATAAATATAATTGTGTATGAATAATTAATAATAATAATAATTTTAAAAATTAAGAGAAGTTTTTTTTCAACCAACAAAACTTAAACAAAAAATAACCTAGTGCACTGAGTCCACACATATCTAAGCCTAGGAAGGATATGGGAGAAGTAGTCTATATACTAGAAATAAAGATCTATAACGATAAATCTAAAAAGTTGGTTCGATTGTCTTAAGCGTGTTTGGCAGTGTGGTAGCGGTTGCTTTTCAAATAGCTTTTCGTGCCGAAATACATGCCAATGATGTTTTTTCACTTTTTAAAAATCATTTTTGACATCAACACATCAAAACGATCCAAAAAGTACAAACCGCACTCAATTTTAGCAAAAAAAAAATTCAAAATTTGATGAAACGTAGTTACAAACGCAATGCCAAACGGCACCTAATCTATATATATAGATAAGATGTTGAAACAGTTTAGCAGCTTTATCTTTTTATGGGCTGTTGCTGCTAGGTTTTAGCTAGAACTAGGTGTCGTCAATGATTTCATGGTTGTTATATGGTGGTTTTGTTTTTAGGTGTTGTAGGTTGATTTCCAGGGAGCCCATGGCTGGTTCTAGCTAGTGGTAAAAAATGGTCTTATTCTACACCATATAATTCATTCTCTTCTATTTTTTTGGAAAATCAAAGTAGGACTAAGAAGGGTATGATGTTTCAAGATTGAGATTTCATGTTAATCGAGTTGAAGGCAATATTTTGGTTCTAGTTAAATGGGATCGTCAGATTGGGATCTCATGTTGACCGAGTTAAACGGGGTCTAGATTGAGATTTCAGGTTAACCAAGCTAAAGGTCACATTTTAGTTTTGGTTAAAGGGAATCACCATATTACAATTTCAAGTTGGCCAAGTTGAAGAAAAAGACCAAGGTTATGGTTAAAGGGGGTCTCTAGATTAAGATTTCAGGTTAACCAAGCTGAATGACACATTTTAGTTTTGGTTAAAGGGAATCACCATATTAGAATTTCAAGTTGGCCAAGTTGAAGACAAAAACCAAGGTTCTGGTTAAAAGGGGTCTCTAAATTGAGATTTCATGTTAACTAAGCTAAAGATAGCGTTTTGATTCTGGTTAAAGGGAATCATCGGATTGGGATTTGAAGTTCATCAAGCTAAGGATAAAGATCAATATTCTGGTTAAAAGAGGTCTATAGATTAAGATTTCAAGTTAACTAAGTTGAAGGAAATATTTCGGTTCTGGTTAAAAGGAATTGTCTAGTTAAATGGGGTCACTAAATTGAGATTTCAGGCTTACTAATGAGTTGATGGCAACATTTTGGTTCTGGTTAAATGGAATCGTCAGATTGGGATCTCAAGTTGACCGAGATAAAGACAAAGACCAAAGTTCTTGTTAAAGGGGGCCTCTCAATTGACATTTCAAGTTAACTAAGCCGAAGGCAACATTTTGGTTCTAGTTGAAGAGAATCATCATATTGAAATTTCAGGTTAACCAAGCTAAAGACAAAATTTAGAATCTTGACCAATGGTCATCTCAAAGATTTAGTCATTTTAAAGAGTAATGAACTCGAGGAAAATATGTTGTTAGCCAATAACTTCAGCCAGGTTCCTAAAATAAAAAATATAAAAAAAATCGCATTCAATTGTTGGACAATGGATTCCTTCCAACTTGTTTCCTAGAATCGACGAGACTTTAATTTTTTTGTGAATATGTTTGTTTTTTCTTTAATTGGTCTTTATTCTTTCCAAAACTTGATATCTTTATTTCTTATTCTAGTTAACTTCAGTGACATGACATAATCAATGTGATACAACCTTTCCATCTCATCCTAACAAAAGTCTTCTTAAATATGGCTGGTCTCAAATTCGAATACACAAGTTGCCTGCATTAAACCCAAATATTGAAGTAATAATCGAGAGTGAAATTTTGGTAAAAAAGTTGCCCCGGATTTTGTTCATTGCCATATACAACTTGACCATATAGTAATCACAAATATAACTGTGTATGGAAAATTATAATAATAATAATAATAATAATAATAATAATAATAATAAAAGAATAAAAAATTTAAGACACCGAGATTTAAAAAGAAAAGAATTTGGCACATCAAGTCCACACATGTCTAAGCCCAAGAAGGATATTAGAGAAGCAACCTATGTACTATAAATAAGGATATATAAGGATAGATCAAGAAGGTTACTCTCCATCCATGTGCATAGATAATGTTAAATAATACATTTATCTTGTTTTATTTATTAAGGGTAAAATAATATTTTTAGCGTAATCTACATATAAGCTCTTTGTATTTAGGTTAAATGATGCACTTTTCACAAATAAACTAAAGGAGAATTCTAGCCTCCTTCTCTTTCATGTTTGTATTTTCTTTGTGTTAATTGAATTGTTTTAACATGGTATCAGAGCAAGTTTTATGGAACGAGGTATAATCTCAAACAGAGCTTTCACATATCCAAATTCTACAAAAAAAATTTCCTTGAATTGTTTTATCATGCACTTTATGAGAATGAGACTTAATCTCAAACAAAGGGAACAAAATATTTTGAGTGATATTTTGTCTTCCACTCCTACAAAATTTTGTATTTCATCTTTCCTTCAGCTTCTGCAATTTGATATTTGCGTTCAGTTTCTGCAATTATTTTGGTATTTCATCTTCCCTTCAGCTTCTGCAATTTGGTATTTGTTTTCAGTTTCTGCAATTGTTTTTTTGTTTTGGAGTAATCATATAACTTCAAGAAGTTTCTGCAATCTTTGTTCAGTTTCTGTAATTTGGTATTTTGTTTTCCACTACTTTTACATTCTGGTTCTCTATGATTGTTGATTATGGCTATACTTTTACATTCTGGTTCTCTGTGATTGTTGATTATGGCTACTGAAAGAGATGATTCACTTCAGTTTGTGAGTGTGAGGTTGGATGGGAAGAATTATTCGTATTGGAGCTATGTAATGAGAAGTTTTCTTAAGGATAAAAGGATGTGGGGATATGTCAGTGGAATCTAAATGGTACTTAAGAATACTAAAGAAAGGGATGCTGCTTCGATAGATGCATGAGAAGCAAACAATGAAAAAATTATCACGTGGATTAACAAATCCATTTAGCATTCTATAGCTCTGCAGGTGGCGAAGTACGAGATAGCAAAGGAGGCTTTGGATCATCTGCAACGATTATACGCAATCAAATTTTGCAAAGTAGTATCAATTAGAGAATGATATATGAGCTCTTCATCAGAAGAATATAAGTATTCAAGAGTTTTATTCTGCTATGATAGATCTTTGGGATCAATTGGCTCTTACAAAATCAGCAGAATTAAAGACATGTGGTGCCTATACTGAACGTAGAGAGAAGCAATTGGTATAATTTTTAACATCAGTTCGTAGTGATTTGAAAGGACTTAAAGGTTCAATTCTGCATTGTTCTCCACTACCTTCTGTAGACTCTGTTGTCAGTGAATTATTGGCTGAAAAAAGACATCTTCAGTCTTATTCTGGAAAGGGAATTCTTTTTGCTTCAAATCCTTCTGTACTAGCAGTACCCTCTAAGCCATTCTCTAATCATCATAATAAGCCTTACACAAGAGTTGGCTTTGATGAGTGCAGTTTATGTATGTTGAAAGGTCATTGGAAGGCTCAGTGTTCCAAGTTGAGACAACAAAATCAAGATTGGAAGCATGACAATCAGTCACAATGTAATGCTCATAGACCACCTCATGGTCATAAACCACCGTACCATAATACTACAGCAGTAGCTTCATCAAGCTCTATCATCGATCTTAGTACCCTGGCTGAGCAATTTCAAAAGTTTATCTCCTTACAACCACAAGCAATGTCTGCTTCTTCTTCCATAGGTCAATTACCTCATAGCTCCTCAAGTATGTTGCATTCTGAATAAGTCTTGGATTCTGGTGCTTCCCATCACATGTCTCTAGATTCTTCATCTTTTACCTCTATGTCCCCTACATCCTCCATTCTTGTTATGACTGTTGATGGCACTCCCTTGCCCTTAGCAGGTGTTGCTTCTATTGTCACACCTCACTTGTCTCTCCCTAATATTTTTCTTATTCCGAAACTCAAATTGAATCTTGCTTCTGTAGGTCAAATATGTGATTCTGGTGACTATTTAGTCATGTTTTCTAGTTCTTTTTGTTGTGTAAAGAGATTTGTATCTTATCAAATTAAAAATCTAATTGTTCTAATGCCAACAAAAATAAATAGTTTTTTCATTTAATACCAGAAATTTATCTTACATATAAGTTTATAATCCTGCATATTAAAAGAAACAAAAATATAATTTTGGTATTTTTGAAATGTAGGCCAAAATCCTTTGGGAATTTACAAACTTGTTGTAAATTACATGCGATATTTTTTAAAACATGTTAAAGTAATTTAGATTTTAAAAAAAATACTTAAATAACTTTAGGATTTTTAGTCATATGCAAGATTTTTTTTTTACCCAACCTATCTAGGTTAACCCGAAATCTTTAGCTCGACTATAAACCGAATAAAAAATCCTTGTTTGACTTGAAAAACAACACAAAAATAAAATGAAAAGTAAAAAAAAAAAAAAGATCAAACACCTGAAAAAACACAAAACTCAAAAATTCTTGAACAAAATGGATCAAATGCATAAAAAAATGAAGACCACCCGAATGGACCCAACAACATGAACTCAAATTCAGACTACAAGGATCAAGAATTAATTGTTCATTCACTTTGATTTTCGTTCCATCATCACTATTTGGCCAAAATGGATTTTGGTTCAAAACTAAAATTCTAAGATTAAAAATCATTATAAATATGTTATTGGCACAAATAAACACTAGATTACTAGTTATTCATGCATAAGGAAGGATTATGTGCAAAGAAATGGACCCAGTATGGTCCGAATCTAGAGGTTAAAGTAATGTTCTTCCCAAGAACATGAAGAACATGCCTAGAAATTTGAACAAATACAAGGAGACCGATAAGCTTGAGTAATAGTGGTGGCAAAAGACTCAGAGAGAACATATAAACCATCATTGCTTTGACTGGAAAGGAGCATTGCTTTGGTGGTGAGATCCTTTACATAAAACATAGAGGCGTGAAATTCAAAATATACAGTATTATCACAATAAAGTTTTTTGAACATATAGTAATGGTTTGGTAATATGAGGAACATGGAGAATGTTAGATAATGTAAAGGTGCGTTTAGGGGAATGTAACATGGTATGCCCAATATGGGATATGAAATGACCATTATCATCACCAACATGCAAGTGATCATTACCAAGATAGGGTGTAAAATTGGTTAAATTTGCAAGATCAGGTGTAACGTGTTGGTTCGCACCAGTATCCAAGAATCATGTAGGGGCAGAAACAGAGCCAACAACAACAGGAGCAGAGGGCTAGTGGCCACTACTATGAAACTAAGCACATTGTGGGGTGGTAGAGCCAAAGGAGAAGCACATCTGACACTTGATGTTCTGCTTAAAAGGTTAGTGAGGAGGCCACTGCCTAGAACTAGCAGGTCGTCTGGTCTACTGCTAATTACCTTGCTTCCGATCTACAGGAGCAGAGGAATGAAAACCATGAAAATCGAACATGTGCTAACTATTTTACCAGTTATTGTTGGGGTGCCAGTTGCCGCGAGAATGACCTCTATTACGATTGAAATTAGGATTGTGCTGATGTGGGGCAAGATAAGCAAAGGGCATAAGAGATGGTGTAAGCAATAGAGGTGGATTTGTAACTATGGATGGAAGGGAAGTTTTATGCAAAAACTCATGAGCAAGAAGATGGCTATGAAGGTCAATGTATGATAACAGTTCTACCTTGGTCATAATACTAGTTACCAACTCACCACAAAGACCATGAAATATATAGAGGTTGAAGTCTTCAAGAGAAAGGGGTCAGCCAGCAGCAACCAATTCATCAAATAATGACGTGGCATGCTGTATATATTGAGCAACTGAGGCATCACCTTGCCAAAGATCTTGAAAATACCCATGGAGTTGCTTGATCTACCATAAGGTGCAGGTACATCCATGGAGAGAGAGAGGAGTAACACGCTTAAAATAAGCTGATCCTATTGCTTCCAATGAAGAAAAGAGCAGTTGATTACCGAAGAGGAACTATCAGAACTATCAGAAACATGAGAGGGAAGACACGGCATTGAGCCATCGACAAAATGGAAAACACCTTGACCAAAGATATGGTTTTATCTACATTCGCCAATAGAGATAATTGGTGTTTGTAAGCATCAATGAAACCACTTGTTGAGTGTTGGACAATGCAATGATAGAAAGAGTTGATGTCCCCACGATGTGAAGAGGAACAACAGAAACATGGGAGAAGGAACCTGGTGCTGCTCTGCAAGTGAAGGCTGCTGCTAGTTTGAGAAAGAACCATCAACAATAGCTTTTGATTGGTTGGCCGACTAGGTTGTGCTACCAGTGTGGTAGGGGGAGAAGGTGGCAGTAGTAGTACAGTCCATAAAGAGAGGGAAGAAAGAGTTCTAATTGTAGAAGGCTCTGATACCAAGTTGAGAATAATTAAGAGGCTTAACCTATTGGCTAGCCAACCTTTTCTATATATGTGTGTATAGCAATAAACAATAGTAATTGTGAAGATTACAACATAAGACCATGTCAATAATATTTCCTATATAGGTACATTCTATAATACACAACTAGACCATTATCCCTTAAATCCTACTCCTCTAAATCCATTTCAACCACCACCAATTGTTAAATGAAAAAAACAACCAACCATCATTTTCTCTTCACCAAATCAAATAAATAGACCCATTTCCTCATCTCTCTTGATCTTTACACTACCAGCCATCACGAACACCACCAGCTCCAACCAATAACAACCAGTTCCAAGACTCCTCGTCCACCATAACACCACTATCAAAATCCAACACCAGCAACCTTCAACCTCTTCTTCATTTTATTTTTCTCAAACACAAGTACACCTAAAACCACTAAAAAAGATATTAACTCCTCATGGCAACACCCAACCTCCTTCATCTATGATAATAGCAGCAACCATCTAAAGAAGAAAAGAAAAGACAAACTAAAACGAAAAAAGAATGAGAGAATGATATCTAAAAAAATAAATAAAAGTAAAAGCTATTGTTTGTGCGTTTTTTTTTTCTTCGGCTTGCAGGTCAGGTGACACTCACTATTGACACAAGATAGAAAAGAAGAAGATTTTGCTTCAAATCCATCTTGTTTTCCATCTCTCCAGCAGCAACAACGTGTGGTTCCATCCGTTGTTAGTGGAAATGGCACCTCGATATATGCGTCGCCACTATTCCTCCAACCCTAAAATCTTATAGCACTATTCCCGAGCTCCAACTTCTCTAAATTATTTTTGACCTTTGGAAGGTCTATTTTGCAATTTTTTAAAATTATTTTTAGAAATTTTATTTTTTGGTGTTTTGTAAACCTGTGTAATTTGTAAATGTACAAGTAAGCTATAGTAAAAATGAGAATGTATGTGTGTGTTGCATTTTTTTTTATTACTTATTTTCACTTTGTGATAGAAAAGATAAAAGAAAAAAATAATTTTTCCAAATGTTTTAATTGCATACGAACAAGTGCTTTAAAAATACAAAAATTTTGTTTTTGCTTAAAAAGTATACACACACACACACATTTACTTGTGTTTTAGCAATTTTTTACAAAATATCTATTTGCACACATTTGAAATTTAATAACTAGTTTACTAAATCCATGATTTGTCCAATATTTCAATAACCTATAAAATTTTAATTCATGAGAATTAATAGTCTGATATAAAAGTTGGACCTACAAGTAAACTAGTAATTAAATATCAGGAATTGAATAGAAAATTCTCAGAATTATTCTAAATATTCATCAATTTTAATTGGGTGTATTTTTCACCATAATGCATGAATTATAAAAAAAACCCTTTCACTTTTTAGGATAGATAAACCATGTTAGGGCACCTACATGAATTCTTTCTATAAGAATTTATTTGGGTACACGAGCCCATAATAAATTCAAAACGCTAGATTTATTCACATGAACAAACCCCATCCTAAGACATAGACAGGATACCGGTTAGAAACCCATCAAAACCTTTAAATCATATTTAAACCACACAATGCAACTTACATCAGGTAGGGTGCTCAAGGGGGGCTAAGGCCTTCCTTAGCCACTACCAATCCCTTACCCTTAGAATCTCTTATAAGACTAGTATACCCGGGTTTCCTAGTGACCCTAAACCAAACTACTAGGTGACAACTCCTTGATCCTAACACAATCATAGCGCAGAGACTTGGCTTTCCCTTTTAGTTAATAACAATAGGAAAATAGGTTTCGATCCCACTTCATGGCTACACTTGATGAGATTAAGATTTATAGTTTTTATGATCTTGGGACGATATATATCTCATATTATATGCCTCAGATTCCTCAAGACTTTCTATGACAGACCATTTTCTTTCAGGGGTACCCTAAAGAGGACTTAAAGATTTCAGTTGTATATATCTGATAACAGAGCAGAAAAAGAAAAGTCTCTCGGATAGCACCCAATTTGTGGCAGTTTCATGTCATCAAAAGTTCACCGAAAGGCGATGCTTGCAATCGTTATGTTTCAGAAGCAATAATATTCTTGTTTATCCTTCTAGGCTAAGATGAAATATGGAGGAGGTTAACGCACTCTCATGTTTGATGGGTCCCGTTTATAATGAAGGATTGGGAAAGATCAAGAAAAGGTATATACTCAGAGCATTTCCCATTTTTTCCCCTTTTCTGAAAAAGATATGTGTAAAGCAATGCTTCAAAGGGAGGCTTACCTTTGATATCTCATTTTTCTGTAAAAGATATCTCATTTTCATAGGAGATAAGATATTTATACTAGATACAGATGCTCACATAGCTCGGATTGGGAATCATGCTTTTAAAGATTTGTGAAGGAAATTTTGGTTATAGAATTCACAATTGATCCAATCATGGTCATGATCGCTGATATTCTTAGATATATTGTAAATTTCTACTTTTTTTTCCTAAGCTATTGTTTTACCTTGAACTCTGTTTATTCTTTCTTAATCCAAGACGCTCCCCATGGCTCATCATTTTATCGGCTCATCATTTTATCCTTGTGCTCAGGACAATTCCAAAATGAGGTGATAATTCTAAACTCAAAATTATTCAGTGAAATCACACCTTGAAGAGCTTCAAAGCATTTGAAAAGCAAATTAATTATGTATTTTCCGTAACAGACTATATATATGGCCTAACACATATTTTCATGTACTAGTGAGACATGTTTTGGCCCAAGAAAAAGCATGATTGCGCAAGACAAGAGTATTGTCCTAAAATGATGATATCAGGAGATCTAGCTGTTGGATTAGATTTAAATTTTTACAAGTTGTTTTCCCATTAAAAACTACTCAGTAGTTATCGGAGCATTGGATCTCCAAAAATAAGGCTCATGAGTTATTATTTAGGATAATTTTGTTATTTTTTATTAATTTTTGCAGATTTTATGTTATTTCCTGTTATGTATTGGGATTTTGATTTTGTTTCCAATTTTAGTCCATATTTCTAGCCTATAATAGGGATTGTAAACCTCTTTAGGAGGTAGACTTCATCACATTAATATTTTAGAAATAAAATAAGGTTTTGGGATTCTTCGTGTTTTCACCTTATTTCAGTCCATCTTTTGTCTTTCCATGCTTAGTTGCAGCTATATTGTTGTGCTTCCGACTGCATTAATCTTTCATTATTTCATACTAAGTAATAGGTGAATAAGGTAATAATCAGGGAAGCAGAGAGATATTTATGACAATGCATACTTGACCAGCCAAATAGAAATTTATGATATATAAATCACAGAAATTTTATTTGAAGTAAGAAGCAACCTCTCCTCGTCTACGTTTAGCAGAGGGAGAATATCATACAGGACTAAAGGTAACACAAGTACTGGAGGAGGTTATGCATACAAGAAAGCTAAGTGATTGATCAATAGGTCTTTAAAACGGAACTGGTTTCCCCTTTGGGTAATCGATATAAACCCTCCCATTGTAGCGTTGCGCTGCCTCGTTGCTGTCGATTAGTTTTGTTGCAGGAATTTGGTTTGCCTGATGAACGTAGTAATATGCGGGATGCGCATAGGGAACCTTCATAACTGGTGGCCGCCTCTTGGCCCGGCCGAAGTGCTCGTCAATGGCTGCAAAACCCTCCTGCCCAATCTTAGCAAGACGGTCTGCCTGACGTGCCATGTTAACTACAAGTAATCAACACACAAAGACAAGTAGCTGTGTATAGGTTTTGGTGGTTTTCTTGTTTGGCTAATATGTAGGAGGCCAAGCCAACCTTTATATAGATAGATAGGAAACAACAGCTGTCAAATGAATAATGTTAGACAGCACTCCTTTTTGTAAATAAAAGCACCCAACATTTGTGTATTGCTTTAAACTGTATCATCAAGTTTAAATATTATAATACTAACCACTGGAGAGAGAAAAATCAATAGCTTTCTTTCATCTTATCACTACTGACGATAAAACCACCATAAAATGGAAAAAAAAATATCATCAAAAGTTTATTGATATCAAATTTAAACACAAAAAAATTAAAAAAACCGTTTGATTTTACTGGTTTTTTTGTTGTCCGACCACCATCTATGACAAAACCATCACCAAGAGTTCATTACTATCGACTTTGGATTAGAATTGAATATTGTTCTAAATACTTAGTAAATGGAAAATAAGGGACGCAAACACTGCTCATTAACAACTGTTATCAGCCAATCATTAGAGCCACTTTTATGAATTTGTGTTGGACATAAATTAATGAGAATATCAGATCATGTGATTAAAGAAAACAAAAGCTTCCCTGCTTTTGCACTAATGCTGTTTTTACCGGTCAGGAATCAAGTCAGGTCCAAAAGCAGAGGTAGCAAAAACACTAAACCTTCTCGAAAGCCAATTATGAAAGAAGATTCCTTCTGTTATCTAATCAGAATAATCTCAGTTTCTAATTAATGGCAATAAGCACAATCCCAAGCAATGTTTGTTCAAGAACAGCAAGCAACTGTTGTCTCGGAACCTCATATGTAAACAAAAGGGAAACTTGCCGAATCCCAGTCCAATTACAGGTGGAAAAAAATTTAAAGGCAATTTGTAGTAAAAACTCAATGATATCTGAGCCAAGCCCCCGCAAGCTATTCCAAGCTTATTTTACAGAATATTAACTCACCCCAGTTTTTTCTTCTTTCAAAAAACTATAAAAGAATAGAATTATGTTCTTAATTAGCACAAATGGCTAACAATTGGCCTTCAGTACATTTGAATAACGATTCAGTACTTAGTGGCACGAAGGTTCTCTCTAGTGCCAAGTTCAATTATTGTAAAATTGATTCCTGCTAACTTGTTTCCTACAATCGATGAGACTTAAATTTCTTTGGGAATCTGATTCCTTATATCTAAACTTTTCCTTTCCAATTTATTTTCATAATCTGTTTTTTTTTTTTTTTGCTTTGAGTGATCTTGATTCTCTCCGAAACTTGATATCTTTATTTCTTACTCTAGTTAACTTCATGACATAATCAATGTGACGCAACCTGACCACCTCATCCTAATAAAAAATCTATTTACATCTCAAATCCGAATAAACGAGTTGCTTGCATTAAACCCCAATATTGAAGGAATAATAGAGAATGGAATTTTGGTCAAAAAGTTGCCTCAGATTCTATTCTTTGACATAGACAAATTGACCATATAATAATCATAAATATAATTGTGTATGAAAATTAATAATAATAATTTTAGAAAGTTTTCTTTCAACCAACAAAACTTAAACAAAAAAGAATCTAGTGCAACCTAGGAAGGATATGGGAGAAGCAATCTGTATACCAAAAATAAAAATCTACAGGGATAGATCTAGAAAGTTGCTTTAATTGTCTTAATCTACATGTATAGATAAGATGCTGAAACAATTTAGCAGCTTTATCTTTTTGTGGGTTGTTGTTGCTATCTTGCACGGGGTTTTAGCTAGAACTAGGTGTTGTTGTTGATGATTTCAAGGTTGTTATGGGGTGGTTTTGTTTTTAGGTGTTGAAGGTTGATTTCTAAGGAGCCTATGGCTAGTTCTAGCCACTAGTAAAGACTGGTCTAGTTCTCCACCATATCATTCATTCTGTTCCATTTTTTTGGCAAATCAAAGTAGGACTAAGAAGAGGGGGTGATGTTTCAAGATTGAGATTTTAGATTAACCGAGTTGAAGGTAATATTTTGGTTCTTGTTAAATGGGATCACCGGATTGCGATCTCAAGTTGAACAAACTAAACATAAAGACTAAGGTTTTGGTTAAAAAGGGTCTCTAAATTGAGATTTTAGGTTAACCGAGTTGAAGGCATCATTTTGATTCTGGTTAAAGGTAATTGCTTGATTAAAAGGAGTCACTAGATTGAGATTTCAAGTTAACCAGACTGAAGGAAACATTTTGGTTCTCGTTAAATATCATCGCCAGATTGGGATCTCTAGTTGATAGAGCTAAAGACAAAGACCAAGGTTCTAGTTAAAGGGGGTCTCTAGATTGAGATTTTAGGTTAATTGAGCTTAAGGCAATATTCTTATTTTAGTTAAAAGGAATCATCAGATTGAGATTTTAGGTTGGTCGAGCTGAAGAAAAAAACCAAGGATCTGGTTATATGGGGTCTTTAGATTGAGATTTTAGGTTAACCGAGCTTAAGGCAATATTTTGGTTATGATTAATAGGAATCATCATATTAGGATTTCAAGTTGGTTGAGCTGAAGACAAAGACCAAGGTTCTAGTTAAAGGGGATCTCTAGATTGAGATTTCAGGTTAATCGAGTTAAAGATGATATTTTGATTATAGTTAAATGGAATCGCTAAATTGGGATTTTAGGTTGAAAGGGGTCTCTAGATTGAGATTTTAGATTAACCGAGTTAGAGGCGACAATTCTGTTCTTGGTAAAGAAAATCATGTTATTGGGATTTCAGGTTGACCAAGCTAAAGACAAAGACCAAGGTTCTGGTTAAAGTGAATTGCCAGATTGGGATTTCAGGTTAGCCGAACTACCGATGGTTTTACCAACAGAAAATGAATGCAAAAAAATAAATTACCCACCGGAAATATTGATGCAACCATATTATTCGATAGTTTCACCCACATTTAACTACTATTTTGCCTATGTTTTATATATAAAATGTTTTTATATTCTTTGTTTTATGTTTTGAAGGCACTTTTGGATGAAAGAAGCAAAAATGAGTAAATTGGAGGTAATTGACAAATTTAACATTCAGTTGATGTTTTATGCAGAGCGTGAGCTCTAAAGGTCGGAATGAAGTGATTCCAGTGGCATTAAAAATATAACATCTATAAATTTATGGAAATATAAGGAAAGAAAATAAAATGAGGAAGAGCATGAAGATCGCAACCTTCAAAGTCAAATCTTGCAATCTGTCAATGTTGACCTTTGGCTATTAAAAATATAATAGAAGTCCAATTGATGCAAAATCAATTTTGTTGGATTCCTAACTCAAAGACCTATCAATGATCCAAAGTTTAGCCAACAATGATGTCATATAAGGGAGATATGATTTTTCAAAGATGACAACTGAATTCTGCCAACAAATAAGTTTTGTGAAGAAACGAATCCAAATTACATTTCGAAGCATTTAAACCGATATTCAAGTTTTATTTTCAGCAATTTATCTCCTCTAAGTCAAAGCTTGAAGATTTCATGCAAGGCTATTTCTTTTTTTATTTTAGGAAAATAGTTGTTGAAGTACTTAAATGTAAATTGTCTACTTAAAGGAGGACCATTTTATAAAATAGAGACTAGGGTTTCCTAGGATATAAAAAGAATGAGAGAAGAGAAGGGGGCAGCCAGCCCAGAAGAGAAAAATACCCCCTTCCTCTAAGAAACCCAAAATCATGCATTCTTCCTTCTTTTTTATTAGTTGTTCAACAAACATGCAAGGCTAAACACTTTTTCTTAGTTGCAAGGACATGGAAACCTTCGGATTTCAAAAACTATGAGATTTATTTTACCTTTTCTTTTCAATTTATATGATGAATATGTTTGTTCTCCTATGCTTATTTTTCTTATGATTGTTTATTTTAATTGCTAGAGCGGACTCTAAATTATTATTGTAGACAATAAATTGCTAAGTTTGATATCAAAACCGGAGTTGTGGTATATGAACTTGTGAAGCAACTAAGTTTAATAATTGTGGCGGATCTACGTTATTAATCTTAGGAAGTACATTCAATAAAATCAAACAAAGACTATGGACAATTATGTTTTCTTGGTTAATCAACTTATCTAGTTCTTAAGGTTGTCATTGAATTAAATTACTAGTGCGGACACTGTGGTTGTTTAATGGTTAAGGTTAGTTATACGGCGGATCTGTTAACTAACCAATGTTAAGAAGAGATAAATATTCAGAATATAAATTGATGTTTCTTTTCCATGATCAATTCTGATTTATGTAGGTGGAAGTGTGCTTGTGACCAAGGTTTTTTTTTATAATTTTTTTTTTTATTTAATTTTGCTTGATAGTTTTCTATTTTCTTTTGCTTTAGCTTAGATAACATCCAAAACCCCCCAAGTTGCATATCATCTAGCATAAAAATCTAAGTTGAACCTTCCTCGTGGGATCGATCCCTTACCTGCTCTATAGTATCTTGTGTGTTGTGTTTTAAGCTAGGGTAATTAATTTGTGCGACCGTGACGTCACAACAAATTTTGGCGTTGTTGCTAGGGAAGTAATTTTAGTTGATTCTTGTGCTATTTTTTTGTGATTGTTATTTAATTTTTTGAAAAAAAAGAGAGAGAGAAACTGAATTTTTGTTTGCTGCAGTACTATTCATTTATGGCAGCAATACTATTCAAAACAGATGTGGTGGAATTAGGTATTGGCCTTTTATTTTCTGAAGGAAAATGACGTTCTAAACAGGACTAGTGGCAAACCACTTCCCTACCCTATCGAGGCCAAATTCCGCTGTTTTCTAGGGTTTTTAGGTAGTTTTAGTTTTATAGCGTAGGATTTTCGTACAATTTGCATTGTTTTTTATCTCTTGTGTGATTGGTTTCTTTTGAGTTTTCTTGATGATTTATGTCTGTAACCCATTCTACAAATAAGATTCAAGTGCAAGTGGATCTCGAAATAGAAAACACTTTACGTAGGTTACAAAAGGAAGCTCGCGTTAACACCATGGTTGTTGCACGACAACAACCACTCAAGGAGCTTGCTGCTCCTAACACGGACATCACAACAAATATGCTGATGAAGTTATTCAGTCGGCATTTGATATAAGTCGTGTGTTGTTGCAAGGCCACGAATTCCTGAGACTAGGTGCTCAATATTGATTGGGAGCTCTCAACGGTTGAGATACTACAAGCCACCCATAATTTCTCGGTCGTAGTGTTAGAGAGATTGTACACACGATTTCTATGAGGTCCACCAGACGATCCTGCCTCCATCCACAAATCTGGATTGAAATCCAGGTGGGTCGACGGATCATCCCCATATTTCTCCCTCAACCAGCTATTATATATCTCCTAAAAATTAAAAAAGTCATCATCAAATTCAATTCAAGAAAATAATAACTTACAAAAAAAATGGTTGAACGAACATACCACGAAGTGTTGAGCACGATTGTCGATGAACTATTGCACCCCCTTCTAGCGGTCTTCACTCCGCACGTGCATCTCCACAAAAAGCTTCATTGGCCTCAGCTCATGTTCAAGAGATGTAGTCTGTAGGGGGAAAAAAAAACAATGTTACAGATAGATGTAATATTTTTCAGTGATATGAGTCGTGTGTTGTTGCAAGGCCGTTGTTGCAAGGCCGTTGTTGCAAGGCCATGAAGTCTTGAGACTAGGAGCTCAATACCGATTGGGAGCTCCCAACGGTTGAGATACTACAGGCCACCCACAATTTCTCGGTCGTAGTGTTAGAGAGATTGTACACCCAATTTCTATTAGGTCCACTAGACAATCCTGCCTCCATCCACAAATCTGGATTGAAATCCAGGTGGGTCGAAGGATCATCCTCGTAGTTCTCCCTCAACCAGTTATTATATGTCTCCTAAAAATTAAAAAAGTCATCATCAATTCAATTCAAGAAAATGGTTGAACGAACATACCACGAAGTGTTGAGCGCGTAGTCAATGAACTGTTGCACCCCCTTCTGGCGGTCTTCACTCCGCACATGCATCTCCATAAAAAGCTCCATTGGCCTCGACTCAAGTTCAAGAGACGTAGCTTGTAGGAAAAAACAATGTTACAAGTTAAATATATTTATAAATAACAACAAATTAATTAAAGATAAATGTCATTAAAATTAATCAAAGATGGATGTCATTAAAATTAATCAAAGATAGATGTCATTAAAATTAATCTTACCATCTGCTTCACATGTGCAATGAACGGAACGAAGCCACCGATGTGCGTGGTAACCGAACCATGAATTTGCCGGTTCTGGTTCTCAACACCGGACTGTGAGTGTCGTGTGTTAGACACCACATGCTGAATATACTGTGCCCGTATATCTTCGGGATGTATAGCGGCCTTAAATCCCTCCAAACTGCCACGTCATTCCAACTTGGTAGAGCATTATCTCCGATGTATTTTTTTAGCTTTTTTATGTACTTCATACCAAAAATCACGCAACCTATAAGATACAAATGTATTTTATATAAGTTAATGACAAATTAGATTTTCATATATAGATTTTTTTAAAAATTATATCATATAGTTTCTTTGTCTAATGAGAAAAATCTATACTTTTCCCTTCATCCCAAACATTTGTTACAGAGTTAGCTATGAGTCGATTCACGAATTAAACATATTCTTTCCTTGTGCATGAAGTGTGAAGACTGAGAATGACCTTTTTGACTAAACGCACAAGATACTCTAAATTGGATCCTCGAGGACCCCTTTCCAGATCGAGCAGGACCAGGAAAAAAAAAGGTTCTTATTACCACCAAATTTTTCATGGTATGAAAAATCTGCCCCAATGTTGTGTTGGTATCTTTAAGGTTCTAAATGCTTGAAATATTCTTGTCAAGTAATGGGGTAGGAAAAGGTCTGGATTTAAGGTCCTGGCGGTGGCAAGGCAGGTAAGATATTGTTTGATGCTTTTTTACTTTAATATTATAGCTTCATGCGAAAGAATATTTCATTGGATTTTCATTCAAAACTAGATTAAGTATATGACATAGAATTCGGATAAATCAAGAGTTCATGCTTTGATTGAGCATTTGATAAGAAATATATATAATTGAGAGATAAGAAAGGACTATATATTGGTAACTCCTTCTCTCTTGAATGGCTTTCATGCTTTGACAAATTCACTTGTATGCAATTGCTCATTGTATTCAACCTTGTCTACGAAATTATACAGAAGCACTTAAGCTCCCATTCTTTTAAATGAAAGTTTTTTTCAAACTTGTATACATCACCACTTTTCTATATTGAAGTTTTTTAATTACTAATATTGTTTCAGACAAATTGCTATAATGTTGTGTTTATTTAGGGGAAATTCTTATTATTGTGTATTTTTTCTTGACTATTGGACACTTTTAATATGGTTTGATGTGTATTATTGATTTTGAGGTGATTTGAGTATTTGTGGTGAATTATGAGTTTATTATTAGATTGTGATTGTTTTTTGGACATTAAACATTGTTGCATGAATTATGGTTGGGTTTGTGTTAATTCCTTTGAATTAATACACACTTTGAACAAAGTTTATGAAATTAATAAGATTCGTGTGGAATTTTGGTATTGCTCATGTCGCACGTGTGCGGCGATCGTCCACCCTCAAGAAAAAATCGGAATATTTATTCCTGGAAAATAGGGAGTGGAGAGACAAGGAATTCTTGTCTCTACAAGTGAAAATATGGACTGGGAGTCGCCACCTAGTATTCTGGTTACTAGGAACCTTAACTGGTCTTTTGAGATTGGGTACGGAGACTGGTTGCGTAAAGGGAAGGTATTAGCACCCCAACTACGCCCTACCTAAAGTAGGTTGCATTGTTTTAATGTCTGATAAAATCTAAAATCATGTTGTGGTATTTGAATTGTTGGTTCGTTTACGGTTTAAGAAAAGTCCTCCTCCGTAAGGAGATCCTTATCTTTATCGGGTAAAAAACTAACTATTCGAACTCGTCAAAAGAAAATATTTTTGTAATATCCGGAATACGATTTACGTATAACTTCATAATCCTTGATACTAAAATCAAACAAAATAAAATATTTTGTTGTTTTTGAGATTTTGGTCAATGTTCTCTTGACTTTAATAAACTGGTTATTAAAGCCAAAATGCATGCTAAAATATTATTTTTTGACATATGAAAAATACGATATGATTTTTTAGATTTGAAACACTTGGCCGTATGCACAAAAACATTTTTTTTTCAATTGTTTTTTTGTATTTTTGGAAATTTTTTGATGAAAAACCGGGTATTTTAATACTAGATTTATATTTTTACAATGTAAAATACTACCCGATATTAATCAAAATGAAATAAAAACTGCACACAAAAATTATAAAATGCTGAAGCAAATATTTTTGATTTTTTATGTTGTGTGAACAGTACTGTGTGATGTAAAACTGGGTATTTTAATACCGGATTTATATTTTTATGATGTAAAATACAGACCGATATTAAGCAAAATTGATAAAAACATGTGCTGAAAAAATTTTAAAAATTCTATATAAAAAAAAAAAATTAAAAATTGAAATGGGCCGGACCCGGCCCATTTCAGTGGGCTGGGCCAACCCGACCCAAAACTAAATGGGCTAGTTACTGTACATAAGCACAATAACCAGCCTCTCATCAGTTGCAGAACGTGAATTAATTCACGTTCTGCATGAAAATAGAGAAGGCAGCTGCAAAAGGAAAAGGAGACGGGGCAGCGGGTGGTTACCTGCGGTGGCGTCGTGGCGGTGCTGCTGGCGGTTTTCCTTCTCTCTCTCTCCTCTGTGTTTTTTTTCGTTTTCTTCTCTGCTTCTTCTTTTCTCTTCTCTGCCTTCTCTCCTCTCTTCTCTCGGTCTTCTCCCTTCTGTCTCTTTTTTTTTTCTTTTCGGTGCCCCTCCCCTGTTTTTATAGGCAAAAACAGGGGGGTGGTGTTGTGGTGGGGCGGCCACTGTCGGCCGCCCCCTCCACTACCGTTTCAATGGATAACAATGTTAGGTAATGGTGAGCGTCTTTTTGTGCCAAAAACGGGAAAGAAAGTAGTCGAAAAGGGAGAAGAAAAATCTTCTTCTTCCCCTGCCTCGCTCGTCCAGGGGAAGAAGAAGAGCTACAGTGCCGTCAAAACGGCACCGTTTTGAGCTTCTGTTTTTTTTTTTTTTTTGCAACAGTGAATGAAACGGCGCCGTTTTGGTCAAAACGCGCTGTTTCATTTAAAAGGAAAAGGCGCCAAAACTTGTCAGATTCAAATTTCGGCCCTCTATTTGCTCGCGTTTTACAATTTAGTCCTTCGGATTTCTTCAATTAAGTCCCTAATTGGCCATAAACTTCAATATTTATGCAATTAAGCCCCTGATTTGACCAAATTAACTTCCAAAAATTATAATTTGACCCTAGAAAATTAATTTCTCCTAATTAAAGCTCAAATTAACTCCAAAATCAATTTTTCTTGCAATTAAACTCTTCATAAATGCAATTAAACCTTTAATAAAATTTAATTGAGTCCATAAACTTCTGATTTTGCATTTTTCTTCCACAAATTGAATTTTCTTTATCATCAGGGCTCTCATCAGTCAATGATATACTGTCAAAAATTAATTTTTGATTTTTGAACATCCTCAATCAATTTTTGAGCATTTTTAGGGCGCTTTGACATTTTTTCACTGTTCTATTTTTTGATAATATATTTTTTTGTATTTTATTATTTTTTATGTGGGGACCCAGAAATGGGTTACAACAGTTCATTTCAAGTTGATGAACAATATTTTGTTTTGAATTAATATATTGGTTGTCAAAGAACCATCTCAACCCAAAAGCTTAAGCTGTTAGGTGAGGTCCTAGGATATGATTTATATTATTCTCTAACACACCCCCTCAAGTGAAAGCCCTTTGGGCTTGAAACTTGCACAGACCCACATTACCTTGTGCTTAATTTTGTTTATCAAATAAATGGGGATGGTGAGATTCGAACTCGTGACCGCTTGGTCATCAAGGCTCTGATACCATGTCAAAGAACCATCTCAACCCAATAGCTTAAGCTGTTAGGTGAGGTCCTAGGATATGATTTATATTATTCTCTAACATTGGTTAAAATAGCCTTGATAAAAATAATTTATTTGTGTTTTACTAAACACGATCTTTGTCCATTTTCAAAATCTTTAGAAGATCATCTTGCAATTAATTTTGAGTTCCCTATATTTTCCAACCATCACGTATTTAATATTTGAAATTATGACTTACACACGAGACGCTTCTTCGATGTTATATGAATCGTTTTACCTTTTACAAAAACAACAAAACAAATCTCTTCTTTCAAAAATACAATTTTATTTTAAATAACATATGACCAATCTCCTAAAAATAAAATAAAAAATCATATCTTGCTGAAAAAATAAAATACATGGTTTGTCTTAGTACCAAACTATAACATCCTCAAAATATAATGTCATGAAATCTCAAACATTTCTTTACGAATGTCAAGTATTGAATAATACGTCTAAAATTATGGATTTTTTTTTTTGAAAAGTTCGACAGAGTTTCCTCTATTTTATTGGTATCAAGTTATCAACAACACTTCTATTATATGTCATTACAACTTCCATCTTGATCCAATCATCCTGGATCACATTCCATTCATCAATCAATCTCTCAAAACTTATACTTATCAATATATTCAAATCTCATAATATCAATTAATAAGTCGACATAAAAGAATTACTACAACAAATTTAAAGATAACCGATTTCATCACTAAAGAGTAATAAATGTTAACTAATTACATATATGCATGTAGACTAGATGTATACAATAGTAAGATTAAGAGTCATATTGTCTTAAAACATATAATGTATTCTACTACTTTATATTATAAACTTATCTTATCATTCTGAAAATGATTTAGTCCTACTAACATCTATACATATATATAATACATCCATTACATACTACACATCTTCTATTTGATTTTTACAACACAAAAGTAATACAATCATTACATACTACACATCTTCTATTTGATTTTTACAACACAAAAGTAATACAATCATTACATACTACACATCTTCTATTTGATTTTGACAACATAAAGGTTTTCAAAGAAAATAAAGACATATAAATATTACATTCCAAAATGATAATTTCTAAACAGAAAAATCATACATCTAATGATTTGCATCACCTCGTGTACCTGTTTCAACAATAACCACATTAATTAATTTACTCAATATCTTACTCACATATTAATTATTTTACTCTTAACCTCTGAAGTTTAATACTTCTAACTTCATTCAATTAATTTACGTAATCTTTTCAAAACTTAAATATCTAGCTGCCTCATCTCAATTGCCAATAATTCTAACACTTTCATATAATTACCCATAAATTTGGTTATCCGGTAATTCCATTTGAATTACCCATCATCCGGCAAATCTTTTTTATTAGCCAATAAACCCGGTAATTCTCATAATTACCCAAGGAATCGTGTTAACCCATTTTGGTTGCCAAAATCAATTCGGTAATTTCATATGAATTACCCAGCATCTAGCTAACCTCTTTTGTTAGCCAAATAATAATTCTGGTAATTTCACATAAATTTCCAATAATTCTCATTTACAACAATCACTTAATTTATTCATTTGATTCTTTTAACATCAATTAAATAAACAACATAGATATTTAAGGAAAACTTACAAAATAAGGTGACAAATCACCTACCTTCTCCTTGTGATGACCCAGCTTCTCTTGTCTGATAACCAGCTCCAGACACAACGTCTGAATGCATCAAATATCATTATATCATTAGTCCATCAATATTTTTCTTACGTGCCGAAACGCAAAGCACATATTTTTTTAATTCGTTTTGATAAAAATTCATTCTCAAACATAACACTGTCATTGCACATACAACCACATATTTAAAAAAAAGTGACTTCTTTTCTTGTTTTATGTTCATAATTCCTCCATCAAATAATCCTTTTATTCTTTATGCCTTCACATCATATTATTTATTTTATCTAAACATATGGAAGACTATATTCAAACACAATCTAAACATCTTGTCTTCATACTTTCTTTTTAACTAGTTTAATTCTCTTTTAAATTGAATTTACTTATTTTTCTCAACTTTAATGTTATTTCTTCATTTAGTCTTTCTTGCATATTTCAAATATCATGATTAAACATAGTTTCCTAAACATTAACATCAAAACTTATTCCTCCACTTTTCCTTCATTTGGCCAAATGTCATCTTCTTTCCCCCCCCCCCCAAATTTTTCTTCATTTACTTGTTATTTCAACTTGTTTTCATGCTATTCCACATCAACTTCATCATTTTTCCTTCCCTTCCTAATTCCCCCAAATTCCCATAAGAACCCTAAGTTCAAGAATCAAGGATTTAAGGGAAATTAAAGTAAAATTCCATGAAATTACTTCCTAACTTAATCAAATTAGCTTAAAAACATATAAATCAAACATTAAATCCAAACTTCTCATGCTTAGCAATTGACTTTCTTCCAATTTCTCTTCTCTCCCAAGGTTAGCCAAATTATCTCTCAATTCCTCCTTCCTTCACTTGATTCTTCCTTAGATTAGTGTTTTATAAGTTAGACTTTGTAAGTTTACAAGATTATTCTCTTTTTTTTTTTTTCCTTACTTTTCTCTCTCTCTCACTCGCTTTTTTTCTTTTCTTTCTTTTTCTACTTTGCTTCTGCCCAGTCGGCAACATATAAAAGGAAAGGAGAGCTTATTTGTTTTATTTTTTAATAGCAAATAACCATTTTACCCTTAGCGAGTCCTTTTGCTTCAATTTGACAGTCCTTATTTGTTTTTAGCACTACCGAGCTCCGTCCATCCTAAAATTTTAACTAAATTTTATTGAACATAGTTTAAGGTCCCTCGTAAAATTTCAACTCAATCTAAGGATTGGATTGAAAATTACGTCCAATAACATAAAACTAGTCAAATTGTTATTTTTTGTCAAATTTTTGAATTTCTCCAACAATTCTAAAATTTTAACCCAAGTTAAGGCATCATATTAGAAGGCTCCATGCAAATTTTCATAATTCTCTAATAACCTGATCAAGAGTTATGAAATTTTTTATTTTACATAAAACTAGTCAAATTATGATTTTTCGTTCGGGGGGTTTACATTGTCCCCTCCTAAAAAACTTTTGTCCTCGAAATTTAAATTCATACCTATGTAAGAAAATAATCTAGGATATTTCTTCTTCATTTCTGACTCTCTCTCCTAGGTTTCTTCTTTTATTTGAGAGTTTCTCCACAATACCTTTACTAACGGCACGTTTTTATTTCGTAATTCCTTTATACTTCGGTCCATAATTTGCACCGACTATACCTCCATAGTTAAATCTTCCCATGCTTCCATTGAAAGTTGTGGCAAAATTCATGCAGGATCTAAGTCTGCTTTCCGTAGCATCGAAACATGAAACACATTATGTATCCTACCTAAATGTGGTGGCAATAGTATACGATAGGCAACCGTCCCAATTCTTTCTATAATTTTATATGGTCCGATATACTTGGGTGCTAATTTACTTTCACTCCAAACTGAATCACATGCTTCCATGGTGCAACTTTTAAAAATACCATATCTCTAATTTGAAACTCTAGAGGTCTCCGTCAACTATCAGCACAACTCTTTTATCGGTCTTGAGCTTCTTACATCCTTTACTTTATCACCTTCACCTTATCAACCGTGATCTGCACTAGTTCAGGTCCCAATAATTTTCTTTCCCACATCACCTTCCATACAATGGTTTAAATGGTTCCATGCCAATAGTAGATTGATAACTATTATTATAAGTAAATTCTACTAATGGCAAGTGATCCTCCCATTGACCTCCAAACTCTAGAATACAAGTCGTAACAAATCTTCCAAAATCTGAATTGTCTTTTCAGATTGCCCATCAGTCTGTGGATGAAAAGTCGTTCTTAAATTCAATATGGTACCATTGTATACTCGACCATAACCTTGATGTAACCCAAGGATCCCTATTGAAAACTATAGAAACTGGTACACCATGCAATTTCACCACCTTTTTAATATATAATTGAGCTAGTTATTCAACTGAATCCCCCATCTTCATAGACAAAAACAAAGAAGACTTTGTCAGTCTATCCACGATCACCCATATGGCATCAAGTCCTTTCCTGCTTCTCGGTAACCTAGATACAAAATTCATAGTGATATTTTCCCATTTCCATTCTGGAATCGGAAGAGATTGTAATTCTCTAGCTGGCCATTGATGCTCTATATTCACCTGCTGACATATGGCACACTTGGCCACGTATTATGCTATATCCTTTTTCATTTTTGGCCATTAGTAACTCTCCTTCAAATCTCTATACATTTTCCTGCTCCCTGGATGGATTGCCAATTTAGACTCATAAGCTTATTTTAAGACTTCACTTTTTAAAACTTTATCATCAGATAAATATATTTCATTTCCCATAACCACGAGCCCATCTTTTGACACTCAGAATAAAGAGTGTTGGTTTACTTTTACATTGTTCATTTCTTTCATCACTTCAGGATCTTCACCTTGAGCTTTTCGAATCTTTTCTCTCATATCAGATTATAGCACTAACGTTGCCAGTAATATTCCTTCTGAAGTCACATCCAAATGCACATTTAGCTCACCTAGCACTAGTAAACCACCAATAAAAGCTTTATTCTTCCGACTCAGAGCATCTACCACCACATTTGCTTTTCCCGGGTGATAGTCAATAGTACAATTATAATCTTTGATTAGCTCCATCCATCTCCTATGTCGCATATTCAATTCTTTTTGTGACATCAAATATTTTAAACTTTTATGATCTGTAAAAATATGCACTTGTACCCCGTATAGATAATGTCTCTGTATCCTCAAAGCAAACACCATAGCTGCCGCTCCAAATCATGTACCGGATAGTTTATCTCATATGATTTCAACTATCTAGATGCATAAGTGATTACCCTTCCATGCTGCATAAATACACAACCCAAACCCTTATTGGAAGCATTGCTATACACAACAAATCCCTCATGTCCTTTTGGTAAAGCCAATACTAGGGTTGAAGTTAGTCTGGTTTTTTAATCTTGAAAACTTGTTTCACACTCCTTTGACCATTCAAACTTAACTTCCTTCCGAGTTAGTCGAGTCATTGGAGAGGCTATCGTTGAAAATCCTTCTATAAATCTTCTATAATATCCAGCTAAGCCTAGAAAACTATGAATTTCAGTCACATTCGTAGGTCTTTCTCATTTCAATTTTTTTTCTATCTTCTTCGGATCCACATAGATACTCTTTTTCGATATTACATGGCCAAAAAATACCATTATGTTTAGTATATTTACATGCATTTTGGGTTTAATAACCAGTTTATTGAATTCATTAGAACTTTGTCAATATTTCAAAAATCCATAAAAAAAATTTCATTCATGAGAAATAATTATCAATTTTTTGGTATAAATATTGGACCTACAAGTATGCTGGTATTTAAATATCACAAGTTGACGAGAAAATTCTCAAAATTATTTTAAATATTCACCAATTTTAATTGGGAGTATTTTTCATCACAATACACGAGTTGTGGAAAACCCTTCCACCTTTATAGATAGGTGAACCCTATCAGGGCACCTATATGGATCTTGTCTATAAGAATTCATTTGGGAATAGGAGCCCATAATAAATTCAAAAAAATCAGATTTCTTCACATGAATAAATCCCCATCTTATATCATAGACATGCCACCATTTAGGAACCCATAAAAACCTTTAAACCACACAATACAGTTTACCTCAGGTAGGATGCATTGGGGGTGCTAGTACCTTACCCAGCCACAATCAGTCTCTTACCCTTGGAATCTTTGATAAAACTAGTATACTCGAGTTTCCTAGCAACCTTGAACCAAAAAACTAGGTGGTGGCTCCCATGACCCCCCGACATCTTGCGCCCACATGCGACACTTGGCATCCAAAAGCTAAACGGATAAGTTAAAGATTCAAAACAGATTGGATTTTCAAAAGGAAGAAAGGCAATAACTATTCTGAATTTTAGGAAGATATAATCCCTCACTAACCTAATAGGTGATGTCCATGAGGCATACCTCTACCTTATTATACATGTTTAATGATGTTTTCGAACTTGATTTACTGTTATGATGTTCTTTAGTTTTTATTTTGATTAATACATAAAAAAGTTGTTTTATTGCTTAAATCTTGCTTTGAGTTGTTTGTTAATGTCCCTGAATACTTAGGTGATGTTTGTTGGATGAGTTTTGATGAAATAAAGTAGTTTTGAAATCTACTAGATGTGGCAGCAAGGTTATGATGCTTTTTTATGTTGGCTGATGCATGTTCTTAGTTTCTAGGTTTTGGTTGGGTCTTATTGAAGGTTTAGGAAACAAATTTGAATCCAAATTGCATAAATGTGTAGGTTATTTTAAGTTTGTAGTTTTGAAGTTTTAAACCTCTTGCATGATTTTGATGTTATTTGTTTGTTTTTTTTTATTCAAACATGTTTGATTATGGTAGTGTGACTTTTTGAAACGAAGAAAGCATGTTTTAGTGATAAAAAATGCTAGTTTTGGTGGCTTAACAATAGCCGGGTTTTGTAAGGTAGTGTTCTATGTTCTTGGGAAAAACATTGGCTTATGTCCATGTTTTAGACCAATTTTGGTCCATTCCTTTGCATTAAACACTTCATTGGACTTATTTAATTAGTAGCATAGAGTTCATTTGTATCAATAACAAGTTTTCTGGAGGTTTTAATCATAGGGTTTTGGTTTTGAACCAAAACCTATTTTGACTAAATCGTGATTATTGGCTAATAATCATCGATGCTTGATGCTTAATTATTTTTCAATGATTGATTTCCATCTTTTATGTGCTTTTTATTTCCTGAAATATGGTCTACATTAGAATTCATGTTGCTAGAATTTGAGTTTTAATGTTTTTCATGTTATTTCGTGTTCATTTTATTTTTTTTCATTTGATTCGTTATTATCGAGTTTTTTCGTGTTTTTTGATGTTTAATATTTTTTTTTTTTGCTTTCATTTTCTTTTTGAGTTGTTTTCGGGTCAAACCAGGATCTTTGATTCGGTTTATGGTTGAAACCAAAGATTTTGGGTCATCCCAATCAGGTCAACACGGTCGGGTCAACCCAGTTGGGTCGAGAATGGGTCAAAGAGTTAAGACCTTGTTTAGCTTGAGGGTTTTTTGGTTTAAGGGTGTGTTGGCAAAGACGCCCTTATGCTTGTTTCGATAGTTTTATTACAAAAAAATTAGGATTTTTTCCAAACAAAGCCTAAAATATTAGAAAAAAAACAAAATAATAATTTTAATCACATCTATCTTTAATTAATTTGTTGTTATTTATAAATTTATTTTACTTGCAACATTTTGTTCTTACAAACAACAGCTTTTGGATGTGAGCCAAGCCCAATTGAGCTTTTGGTGGAGATGCACGTGTAGAGTAAAGACTGCCAAAAAGAGGTGCAGCAGTTGGTTGACTACTACACTCAACTCTTTGTGGTATGTTCGTTCAGCCTTTGATTCCTGAAAGTAGACCATTTTCATTTGTAAAACTATCGGGTTTTTTTTTTACCGGCATTAATGAAATTACTGACGAGAGGAATTTACTGAAGGCCTGTTTCTGTCTGTAAATCAGTCGGTACAATTCATGCCAACGGAATGGTAGAGTAAATACTAACAAAAACTTTTGTCGGTAAAACTGTTAAATATAGTAGTGTTAAGAAGCTTGTCGTCACTTGTGGTTTGCGGATCTGCTGGTTATATTCATACGTACACTCATGCTTACAGTGCAACAATCAGAGACGCCTCTCACAGCTCATCATTGAGCTCTGTACAGTTCCAAAATTAGTCGGTGAAATCACACCTTGAAGAGCTTCAAAGCATTTCAAGAGCATATTACTTGTGTATCTTTCAATTCCATGCTAAGTAAGAGGTAACAATGAGGAAGTCAGAAAGATAATACATACAAATAGAAAATTATGATATATAAATCACAGAAAGTTTATTTGAAGAAGTAAGAAGAAGCTCCTGACTCGAGTTCTAGCAACCTTTCCTCTTCTACGTTTAGCAGAGGGAGAATATCGTACAGGACTAAAGGTAACACAACTGGAGGAGGTTATGCATAAAAGAAACGTAAGTGATTAATCACTAGGTCTTTAAAACGGAACTGGTTTCCCCTTAGGATAATCGACATAAATCCTCCCCTTATAGCGTTGAGCTGCCTCGTTGCTGTCGATAACTTCCGTTGCAGGAACATAGTAATATGTGGGATGCGCATAGGGAACCTTCATAACTGGTGGCCGCCGCCACCTGGCCTGGCCGAAGTGCTCATCAATGGCTGCAAAACCCTCCTGCCCAATCTTAACAAGACGATCTGCCTGACGGGCCATGTTAACTACAATTAATCAACACACTAAGACAAGTAGCTGTGAAATATATAGGTTTTGGTGGTTTTCTTGCTTTGGCTAATATGTAGGAGGCCAAGCCACACTTTATATAGATAGACAGGAAAGGTTTGGTTGACAACAGCTGTCAAATGAATAATGTTAAACGGTACTCCTTTTTTAAATAAAAACACCCATCATTTGTGTACGATAAAACTAACCATTGCAGAGAAAAAAATCAATAGCTTTTCTTCATCTTATCACTGCTGACGATAAAACCACCATAGAATGAAAAAAAAATTATCATCAAAAGTTTATTAATATCAAATTTAAACACAAAAAAAATTATAAACTTAGTAAATTTACTGGTTTTACTGGTTTTTTCTGTCGTCCGACCACCATCGATGACAAAACCATCACCAAGAGTTTATTACTATCGACTTTAGATTAGAATTGAATGTTCTAAATACTTAGTAAACTGAAAAATAAGGGACGCAAACACTGCTCATTAACAACTGTTGTCAACCAATCATAAGAGCCACTTATATGAATTTGTGTTGGACATAAATGAGAATATCAGATCATGTGATTAAAGAAAACAAAAGCTTCCCTGCTTTTGGACTAATGCTGTTTCTACTGGTCAGGAATCAAGTCAGGTCCAAAAGCAGCGGTAGCAAAAACACTAAACCTTCTCGAAAGCCAATTATGAAAGAAGATTCCTTCTGTTCTCTAATCAGAAAAAATCTCAGTTTAATTATGTGACCAATCGTACGCTAGCTAGTATTATCTGGCCTTGATCTCGGCATTGGATAACCTCAAGCAATGTTTGTTCAAGAACAGCAAGCAACTGTTGTCTCCGAACCTCATATGTAAACAACAGAGAAACTTACCGAATCCCAGTCCAATTACAGGTGGAAAAAAATTAAAAGGCAATTTGTAGTAAAAACTCAAGGATCTCTTAGCCAAGCCCCCGCAAGGTATTCCAAGCTTATTTTACAGAATATTAACTCACCCCAGTTTTTTCTTCTTCCAAAACACTACAAAAGAATCGAATTATGTTCTTAATTAGCACAAATGGCAAACAAATGGCCTTCAGTACATTTGAATAACGATTCAGTACTTAGTGGCACGAAGGTTCTCTCTAGTGCCAAGTTCAATTATTTTAAAATTGATTCCTTCCAACTTGTTTCCTACAATCGATGAGACTTAAATTTCTTTGTGAATCTGATTCCTTATAGCTAAACTTTTCCTTTCCAATTTATTTTCATAATCTGTTTTTTTTTTTTTTTGTTTTAACTGATCTAGATTCTCTCCGAAACTTGATATCTTTATTTCTTACTCTAGTTAACTTCATGACATAATCAATGTGACGCAACCTGACTACCTCATCCTAAAAAAAAATCTATTTACATCTCAAATCCGAATAAACGAGTTGCTTGCATTAAACCCCAATATTGAAGGAATAATAGAGAAAGGAATTTTGGTCAAAATGTTGCCTCAGATTCTATTCTTTGACATAGACAAATTGACCATATAAAAATCATAAATATAATTGTGTATGAAAATTAATAATAATAATAATAATAATTTTAGGAAGTTTTTTTTCAGTCAACAAAACTTAAACACAAAAGAATATGGTGAAACCTAGGAAGGATATGGGAGAAGCAGTCTATATACTGAAAATAAAAATCTACAGGGATAGATCTAGAAAATTGTTTTAATTGTCTCAATCTACATTTATAGATAAGATATTGAAACAATTTAGCAGCTTTATCTTTTTGTGGGTTGTTTTTGCTATCTTGCTCAGGGTTTTAGCTAGAACTAGGTGTTGTTGTTGATAATTGCACGGTTGTTATGTGGTGGTTTGTTTTTACGTGTTGAAGGTTGATTTCTAAGTACCATACGATTGGTTCTAGCCAATGCTCAAGACCAATCTAGTTCTCCACCATATCATTCATTCTCTTCCATTTTTTTGGCAAATCAAAGTAGGAAAAGAAGGGGATGATGTTTCAAGATTGAGATTTCAGGTTAACCGAGTTGAAGGCAATATTTTGGTCTTGTTAAATGGGATCGTAGGATTGGGATCTCAAGTTGACCGAGTTAAAGACAAAGACTAAGATTCTAGTTAAAAAGGGGTCTCTAAATTGAGATTTTAGGTTAACCGAGTTGAAGGCAACATTTTGGTTTTGGTTAAAAGGAATCGCTTGATTAAAGGGAGTCACTAGATTAAGATTTCATGATAACCACACTAAAACAAACATTTTGGTTCTAGTTAAATAGGATTGTCAAATTAGGATCTCATATTGATCGAGCTAAAGACAAAGACCAAGGTTTTAGTTAAAGGGGGTCTCTATATTAAGATTTTAGGTTAATCAACCTTAAGGCAACATTTTAGTTATGGTTAAAAGGACTCATCATATTAGGATTTCAGGTTGGCCGAGCTAAAGACAAAGACCAAGGTTCTAGTTAAAAGGGGTCTCTAGATTGAGATTTCAAGTTAACCAGGCTGAAGGTGACATTTTGTTTCTGATTAAAAGGAATAGCCAGATTAGAATCTCAAGTTGACTAAGCTAAAGACAAAGATCAAGGTTCTGATTAAAGGGGATTTATAGATTGAGATTTCAGGTTAACCAAGCTAAATGTGACATTTTGGTTTTGGTTAAAGGAAATTACTAAATTGGGATCTCAAGTTGACCAAGCTAAAGATAAAGACCAAGGTTTTGGTTAAAGGGGGTCTCTAGATTGAGATTTCAAATTAACCAAGCTAAAGGCGACATTTTGGTTCTTATTAAAGAGAATCGTCGTATTGGGATTTCAGGTGACCAATTTAATGACAAAGACCAAGGTTCTGGTTAAACTGAATCGTCAAATTAGGATTTTAGGTTAACCGGGATGCTTTTCATATTTTATTTCTAGTTAAAGCAGATCGTCAAATTAGGATCTTAGGTTGACTGAACTTTTGGCAATGATTTTGGTTTTGGATTAAGGAAATCATTAGATTGGGATTTCAACATAACCAAGTTGTACATAATTTGATCGTAGTTTTCGTTGATGGGGATTACTGCGAAAACAAAGTTTCAGGTCAACCGAACTAAAAGCTTTGAGAAGAACAATTCATTAGTCAAGCACTTAACAAGTCTTTGTTCCATAAATATTATAAAGATGGGACATCTGTTGCTACCTAATATTTTTACTCCATTTAAAAACATTTAAAAAAAACCCAAAAAATATGTTTTTAATGTATTTGCATCATTTTCAGCATCTTTTCCAAAGAATTTAGAATACAAAAATCTATGTTCAACACATTCAGTTGTTAATGCGCTTATTAAGTCAACATTGATATTGCTCTTTCTCAAAAAATCAAAATACAAAAAAAAAATTAAATTGAACAAGGGGACAAAATGTGAAAAGAAAGAAGTTGAGGGACTAAATTATTTTTGGGTTAACTTGGTCACTAAGTTTGCTTGGAGACCAAACAATTGAAAAGAAAAACAAACTTGTTTTGCCTATATATAGATGGTTGCACTACACTGGAAAAAAAAAAAAGGGAGAGTTTTGGGGTAGAGAGCATCGACCAAAACAAAAGGAAGTGAATTAGTTAAAGAGGTTAACAAAAAATCATTAGAAACAAACCTTCTATCTCTAGAAAAAATAAAAGCAAAAAAAAAACAAAAACAAAAACATGACCTCTACCCATTCCATCTTCCATACACTTATCATCTTCAATCTTCCCTAGACTTATCTCATTTTTCTTCACAGTCTAAAAAAAAAAAATGCCTAGCCCCATTATATTGAAACCTAGCATCCAGCAAATATTACCTTCTTCCTTAAACCCACTACCTTTTGTTATTTCCTTTAGACTAGCACCAACCCAAACCCATCTCACTCCCCTAGCCTTTCTACCAATTAACTCTTTATCGATCCTTTCCAATGGAAAGGGTGTATGTATAATAAACTTATTAGCATTGCTTGGCAAAAAAAAAGACATTGTTTATGTTGTGGAGTCTAGCTTTAGAGTTAATTTTGACCATACCATAGTGGGGATCTACTCTGATTCCTCTATCAGTGATGTCATACCAATAACATTGAAATTAAAACACTCTATTATGCTCGCTATGATATTACAATTCAACAATCTCTTCTAATTTACCATAATAGTGAACTTTAAACTCATTACAAATAGATCCCTTAACACAAACACCACTGTTATATGTTTTTATTTCATGTCTGTATTCCTCGGTATGAAACACATATCCATTGACAAAATACTCATTTTAGCACTTCACTTTTATTTCAGGACCCAGGCTTAGTAAAAATAATGAAACACTAGGATTCCTTCCCATTTGATAAACCTTGTACATCAAGTATAACAATGGACAGTAAACAAGAATTTTGTAACGAAATTAAGTACCATGATAGATAATGAGTTTGTGATAGTACTTACATGTGTTTTGAACCACATGGTAAATTGTTCATCTTGTAATCTAAAGATTTGGGATTTGATCAAGTGTGAGTTATTAGACAAAAAATATTGTCGATGTTGCCTACAAGGTTTTCAAAATTGTATGAGTTTGTGATATTACAATAGATAAATAGTCCATTTATAACAAAGTTTAAGTACTATCTATACTTATTGAATAAAAGGTATCAATTCATCGCAGTTAAATAGCATATAATTGTGTTCTTGTTGGAACTCTATTTCAGACAAATATCTTCCCCTTACAACATTTTTAGGTGTGGGTCATCCAGGATTGGAGAATATTTGCAAGTTTCCACTTGAAGGCACTTCACCACCACCATCATGTCATTGAAAATGGTTGACTCTCGTTCTTAAATACAGCTTGAAATAGTATGAGATAATTATTGAGATCTCCTTAACAATATAGGCCTCACATATCGAAACCTCAACAAGCGTCTTGTTCTTAACCTTTTTCTTAAGATTAAACAAGTACCTGCATTAAATTAAACAAATATTTTCGATTAAGAAAAACAATGAAAGTACATTAATAATTAAATTGCATCTGTAATATCTAACATTTTCCTCATACGGTAAATGTATGGGTAGATGCTTCATCGAGTTAAAAAACAATGAAGGGAATATCATCTCAAGTTTGCATATTGTCTCGACGATATTCGTTTCAAGCCTTTCAATGTGATGTATCTGCAACTTGCTGGAGCATATATATCTAAAGAAATCGTTGATCTTTATGAGTGCATCTCATATCTGAAAGAGATATTGATAGCAATAGGATCCTTCTAATTCTGGCAAGATTAATTAGTGTGATACTTTCCTTACCATGCTACCTATAATCTCTCCATGATATCTGTAATATTCCATACTGCTTTTAGAATGATTAGATTACCACGTATATCACTCTTGTAACCTTCTATATATATGAATAACAACAAAGGTAACGATAGGTTAGCTTTTCTACATGGCATCAGAGCTTGCAATGGAATCTCTCACAACCTCAATCTTATCTCCAGCCGCTCCTCTTTCTCTTGATTTCACACCTTCCAATACTCGCTTACCTGATATTTCCACTAAGCTAGCCTCAAATAATTATCTCTTATGGAAAGCGCAAGTTGTTCCAATCTTAAGAGGACATGGTCTTCTTGGATATATGACAGATGAAGTTCCCTATCTGAATTAACCATCGTTGATGCTGATGGTGCATTGCAACCCAATCCTGCTACAACAACTTGGCTGCGTATTGATCAATTGGTCCTTGGATGGATCAACAATTCTCTATCAGACAGTCCTCTCTCCCAAGTCATCAATAGTGAGTCTAGTCATGATGCTTGGATTGTTTTGGAGACTCTTTATGGAAGTCATACCCGAGATCGTATTCAGCAAATAAAGGGAGAGTTACAAACTCTCACCAAAGGCACCTTCTCTTTAGAAGATTATCTGCACAGAGCCAAGTCGTTGGCATTGTCTCTTCGTGGTGCAGGCAAACCAATGGATGATGATGACCTTATTATTTGTGTCCTGCGTGGACTAGGATCTAAGTTTGATCTTATTGTTGCAGCACTCAATGCTCGTGACATGTTTCCTCCTCTAGAAGGGGTTATTGGCAAGCTTCGTGACTTTGAAATCAGACTTCAAGGTACAAGAGCATCCCCATCTAGTGTTGCTTTCTATACTAACAAAAATCGCTTTCATGCAAGATCTCAAGGTAGTCATAATGCTCGTGGTCGCTCTGGTGGATATCTCAAGGTAGTCATATCTCAAGGTAGTCAAGATGCATTTCCAGTCACGCAGCAAAGACGTGTGTTCCTCTCATTCTGTTGACAATTCTCCTGAAGCCAAGTTGGATCCTTTACCCGTGGAAACCGCAGTTCTGGTCCTGGACGAGGTGGCATTACATGCTTTCGATGTGGTGGTCCAAACCATAAAGTAGATGGTTTTTTCACCTCAGATGAAGAAGCAGAACAATACAAGGCTTTTGCTGTCATTCAAATTGGAGACACTACAAAGGACACCTAGTATCCTAACATTGGTGCAAACCAACACATGACTCCTAATTCCAATGAGGTGCAAGGTATTCATCCTTATTCTGGTACTGATACTGTTATGGTTGGCAATGGTAATGGTTTATTTATAACTGGTATTTGACATACTACTTTGCCAACTACTGCTTTTCAGCTCCATAATGTTCTAGTTGTGCCTCATATCAAAGGAAAATTATTGTATGTGTCTTAGTTTACAAGAGATAATAACTGTTATTTTCTCTTTTATCCATGGGGATTTCTTCTTAAAGACATGAAAACAAATCAAGTGATTCTTAAAGGTCCCATGGTGAATGGCCTATATCCTATCAATCTGCGGCAACTTTCACAGCCTTCACTCAGTTCTGTAGCAAATAAAGTTACAGGCAGTCTGTGGCATGCTCGCCTTGGTCACCCTCATTCTCAAATTCTTAGCAGACTATGTTTACCATCTTTAAATAAAATGACAGCTTTTTATGAAAGTTGTTTGCTGGGAAAGTCTTCAAAGTTGCCTTTTAATTCTCGTCAATCATATGCAAATTCTTTTCAGTATACATTACATGCTGATGTATGGGGGCCTACATCAGTCTCCTCTTATGATGGTTTTCGGTTTTATTTACTCATTGTTGATGAATATTCTCGTTCTATATGGCTTTTTCCTATGGCTCGAAAATTTGATGTTGCAGCGGTTTTCCTTGCATTCCTTCAACAAATGGCAAAACAATTCAATAACTCTATGAAAATTATTCAGAGTGATGGTGGTGGTGAATTTGTTAACACGGTATTACAGACTCATTTTGCAGCTAATGGTATAATTCATAGACTTTCATGTCCAGGGACACCTGAACAAAATGGTTTGGCTGAACGAAGACATCGACATATTGTCGAAACAGGTTTAACTCTACTAGCACATGCTTCTGTCCCAATTGTCGCACGTGTGCGGTGTCACGGCGAAAAAACATCCACTCTCAAAATCTTGTTATCTAATGTGGCAAATGTGGGGAGAGAAGGAATTCTTGTCTTTTATTAGTGGAAAAATAGAATGGGAGTCGCCACCTAGTATTTTGGTCACTAGGAACCCTCACTAGTCTCAAAGATCGAGTACGGGGACTGGTTGCGTAAAGTAAAGGTATTAGCACCCCAAATACGCCCTACCTAAGGTAGGCTGCATTGTTTATTGTCTGATAAAATTTAAAGTCTTGTTGTGTTTTCTAGTTGTTGGTCCGTCTATGATTTAAGAAAAGTTCTCCTCAGTAAGGAGGTCTTTATCTTATCGGGTAAAACCTAACCGTTCTAACCTCAATAAAAGAATTTAATATCTAGAATACATCTTATGTATAAGGTCGTAACCCCAGATATTAAAAGAAAACAAAATATATTTTTTTGAAAATTTTTGAAATATTGGCCTAGTTCTCGCGACTTTAATAAATTGGTTATTAAAGTCAAAATGCATCCTAATATATATATTTTTTAAAATTTTCTTTGTTATATGAAAATACAATATGATTTTTTTTTTTGAGACTTGGCCGTATGCATGAAAACAAAATATTTTTTTATGTTTTGGTTCTTTACCTAAATATGATTTTCTACGGGTTTTTGGTTGCTCCTGCTATCCATTACTTTAACCTTTTGGTCGGACCAAACTGAAATACCAATCAATATGTTGTGTATTCCTTGGATATTCAGACAACCATAAGGAATATTGTTGCCTTAAACCACATTCAGGCCGCCTCTATATTAGCAGACATGTCAGATTTAATGAGCAGCATTTTCCATTCAAGAATGTTACAGCCTCTCATTCCTCTTATAGTCAACTCTTTAAACAACAAGCATTTCCCAAATCCCTTCATAATACTGCTCTACAACACTCACCTATTAGTTCCCAATCTGCTGGAATAGCTGCCGTAGAAGTTATGCCTACACCACTTATGGAAGCCATCCATTCTTCAGTACATCCGTCTCCCACTCCACCGACATCAGCACTGCATTCTTCATCACCTATGTTTGCTCCTCCCAGTATTCCACAGCGTACCCATCAAATGGTCACATGCACTCAAACAGGAAATCTTAAACCAAAAGTCTTTTTTTCCTCTAGATATCATATACCTGTTTGTTTTCTTGCTAACCTTGCAGCTCAGCCACTAGAGCCCAATTCATATCGTCAGGCTTTTCAAATTCCTCAGTGGAAGCAGGCTATGCAAGCTGAAATGGATGCTCTTCATGCCAATAACACATGGACTTTGGTTCCTTGAAAACCAGATATGAATTTAGTAGGCAGTAAGTGGGTCTTTAAAGTTAAAACAAAGTCTAATGGCACACTTGATAGGTATAAGGCTAGACTTGTGGCCAGAGGTTTTACATAACTTCCAGGGCTGGACTATGATGAAACATTTAGCCCCGTTGTCAAGGCAAGTACTATTCGGTTAATTCTCACAATTGGTTTATCTCGGGGCTGGCTCATTAGACAATTAGATGTCAACAATGCTTTTCTTCATGGTGATTTACAAGAACATATGTACTTGGCTCAACCGCCTGGTCATGAGGATCCTACTCTTCCACAGCATGTCTGTCTTCTCCATAAAGCATTGAATGGCTTAAAACAAGCACCTCGTACTTAGTATATGAAATTCAGCAACTACATCCAATCGATGGGTTTCCTTCGATGTCGTTATGATCAGTCATTGTTTTATCAATGACAGGGTTCAGATATCCTCCTTTTATTAATCTATGTTGATGATATACTTATTACTGGGAACTCTCCTTCACAACTCTCTACATTTATATCTCATCTCTCCTATGTGTTTAGCATGAAGGATCTTGGTGATATTCATTATTTTCTTGGTCTTCAAATTGTCAGGGATGAAACAACTCTCACTGTGACTCAGACATGGTACCTAGTGTCCCTTCTGCAAAAATTCGGTCTAGCTGATGCTAAACCAGTTGCCACTCCCCTTACCTCGGGAACATTATTGACAGCAACTGATGGTTCCTTGTTATCTGATCCAACGTTTTATCTCCAGCTTGTTGGATCCTTGCAATATCTTACTCACACAAGACCTAACATCTCCTATTATGTTCATCGTGTTTGTCAATACATGTATGCTCCTAGGGAGCCTCATCTTATTGTTGTGAAGAGAATATTTTGATATTTAAAGGGCACCTTTAATCTCGGTCTTCACCTTGTTCACACTCCTTTAATTGCTCTTCATGGCTTTTATGATGCAGACTGGGCCGGATGCCACGATGATCAACAATCCACATCTGGTTTTGCTATATATATGGGCAACAACCTGTTATCGTGGGGTGCCAGGAAGCAGGCATCGTCTTCCGTTCCATAGAAGAGGAAAAATATCATGCATTAGCATCAACCACAACCGAACTCATGTGGTTTATGAATTTACTACAGAGTATTGGTTTTTGTCTTCCACCTCCAAAGTTGTACTGTGACAATATCAGTGTTATGACTATGGCCAAGAATCCAGTTTTTCATCATCGAACAAAACACATTGAAATTGATGTCCATTTCGTCCGAGAACAAGTTGCTAGTGGAGACGTTTTGTTAGAACATATTGCTGGTCCTGATCAAACTGCGGATATCTTCACTAAACCACTCTGCTCTGCCAAGTTTGTTCCAAATCCTGACAAGCTCTTCATTGGTTCACTCCCACCTTGAGCATGAAAGGGGATGAAAGAGATATTGACAACAATAGGATCCTTGTAATTCTGGCAAGATTAATTAGCGTGATACTTTCCTTACCATGCTACCTATAATCTCTCTATGATATCTATAATATTCCATACTACTTTTAGAATGATTAGATTACCATGTATATCACTCTTGTAACCTTCTATATATATGAATAACAATAAAGGCAATGGTAGGTTAGCTTTTCTACAATATCCTCTTTGGCAACAAATCATGATGAGCTAATGGAATGATGTTTGCATAAACATATGGCAGTCATGGCTTTTCATTCCATACAATCTGCACTCCTTTAGATAACCTTGATATGTTCAAGGTATGTCCATCGGGAAAATGAAGACTATTAAGCCATTGGTAGACTAGTAATTGTGCATTGTTCTCTAAGGCAAAGCTTGCTTTTGGTTTTGCAACCCGTGACCCATCAAAAACCGGCTCCATAATTTTACGGTGACAAAACAACAATATATCCATTCTAGCCTTGATGTGGTCATTTGTCTTCCCCTTCACGTCTATGAACATGTTAAAAATGTTCTCAAACATGTTCTTTTCTATGTGCATGACATCAAGGTTATGGCAGAGGAGATTGGTCTTCTAATAACGAAGCTCCTAGAAAATACTTTGCTTTACCCAGTTGTGGGTCAAACCAAAACCAGGAAACTTCTACTTACCAAATTGGGAATAAACACAATGTCATCGTACTCTGACACCATGTCATGCAATTCTTCACCAGAAAGATGCAGGGGTGCAACATCCTTTTCAACTCAGCCAACAAAGAAATCCTTTATGTTCTTTCTTTACATGTGATTCGTTGGCAAGAAACACTGGTGGTTGTCAAAAAAAAGGCGTTTTACCTCCGTTTGTTAGCTTGAATGCCTAGTTGTTTTCCATGCAATGCAGGCATGCTAGTTTTCCATGTATGCTCCAATCAAAAATATGGTCAAAGACAAACATCTATATTCCAACTCGGATTGTTAGGACCGGGTATGACCATAGATAAAAACATGAACTTTAGCCTCATCCACATCCTCGGTGGCAAGTTGTAAACCATGAGTATAACCGACCAACAAAAATAAGAAGCAGCAAATGACCTGAATGGGTTGAATCCGTTTGTACACAACCCAAGATGCACGTTCCTTGATCTAGCTTAAAAATAAGGATGCACACTGCTAAAGTGTTTCCATGCTTCACCATTAAAAGGATGCACCATCACTCAATCCACTGTATCATATGATTGGTGCCATGTCATGTTCTCAACAATCTTTGATGACATGAATAACCTCTGTAGTCTAGGTGTGATTAGGAAGTATCTAAGTTTTTTATATGCCATAAGAGTCTTTCCCATGACAGTTATGGGTTTGTAACTAGAATGCTCTTATGTCATGTACTGGTCAGCTCAGCATTTTAAAAGTAGTACATCATGCAAAAGTTTGTACAAATATCAATTTTCTGGTATCCTAAACTGAAGGGTTTCATTATGGACTTAGCAGCATAGAAGTTCTCTTTCAACCTATTCCCTTAAAGTAAAATGCTTCTCGCCCATTCGATAATTCTGTCATAACCAGCCTCACTCAACCTATAATCCAACTTGACGTGAACACATGTGCAACAGCCGATAATTATAATGATTTGTGCAGTCATTCCATAATGGTTCATCCGAATCTTTCAACAGATCAAAAAACCTGGTCGCATCTGCATTAGGTTCTTCTTCTATGATTGAACATTGACTGGCATTACATTGATTCATTCTCATTGCATCCATAACCATATTCTTGAAAGGATTATTTTTGTCATTTACAACTCCATGCATATTGCTAATACTAAAAGTTAACCCAACCATCCTTTCTACCCTGCTCTCGTTACGAACAAATAGTTCTCTATGTGCATGTTACAACACAGGTAATCCTCTATGAACCATTTATGTAGAAGATGCATCGTTACAACATTTGGATGCAGAAAGTTTTAATTTTTACACCTACTATATAGACACCTAATATTGTCTCCACTAAAATTTCTCGGAATAGATGTTGCAAAATTAATAAAACTCTAAACACCATTACAATAATCTATCCTCCGCAATCCTTGGGGTGAATCTCGATACATCCATGACTTCTGTAACAGACCTGGCTATATGACTTGATCAATGTTAAAAGATCCCAACATATGCTTTTAATTTAAGGGTACTATTTATTATTATTATTTTTAAATCTACCAAAAATTTGGTAGAGTTTCGTTTGTATTTAGGACATCTCAAGTTATCGACTACTATCAATTTACTCAATCAACCCATCAATCACAAGGTCCTATAATTCCGGATCTTATATCAATCATCATAATTCAACACCTCATACAACCCACACACAATATATATATATATATATATATATATATATATATATATATATATATATATATATATATATATATATATATATATCCTACGAGTAAGTTCAATATGAACATGGCCCACATATCATATCATAAAATTTAAAAGAAAAGGGAATACTAACATGCAAAGAAAGCATTTAAAACATAATAAATGTTCTTAAACATTTCAAAAGGGTTAATTACAAGATAACTAAAGTACTACATGCTAAGTTGAACTTTAATAAATACAGCAAGGTTTACACAAAAGCATACTCCATAAATGCGTTAATTCCCTTTTGTTTAAGTTAAATATTTACATAAGCTTGACAAACTAGAGTCCTAAACTAATGATCTCCCTGGATATTTGATGGACCTATTACATAAATAAACGTACCATTATAGTAGTCGGTCGATAACTTACTCGTAGGATATATATATGACATGAGTGTATATATATTTCTTTTATGTTGATAAAAGAAATATATATACACTCATGTAATGTATACGAATGAAGTATTAATTTTCTATCGGATCGATAATAATTCTAACAGACAACTTATATTTTGCTTGTAAATCTTTTAAATCCAATTAACACTCATTTACATATTCTTAATTTGAATACTCTTATTCACTTGTATGAACCGGGTGACCTTTCAAAATCCAACCTGGACATTTTTGGTAATTATATTTATCAATCTCCCCAGGTCATTCAAACATGGATACTCCTTACAAATCGAGTCTTTTCGATCGTTCCCAGGCATCCCAACGCGGATATCATTAGCCCGAACTATCCTATCATGGATGCCATTAGCCAAAGCTAATCTTGTAGTTCATTTCCCGGCAATCCTATCATGGATGCCATTAGCCGAAGCTAATCTTGTACTTCATTTCCCAGCAATCCTATCACAGATGCCATTAGCCAAGGCTAATCTTATAATTCATTTCCTGGCAATCCTATCACGAATGCCATTAGCCGAAGCTAATCTTGTAAATATGTTAAACTTTATTTACATTGTACACGATATTTATTGTAATTGCATTCACCAAAAGAATTTTAAATTGTATAAGTGCAAATAGGAGGGAAAATCACGCACCCACTCCGTTTGTCTCGTGACCTCCCCTAACAGAAGATCCAATCCTAGTTGTTCCTCCTGAATCACAAGGAAGTTTTTGGTTATGATTCCTTCAAGTTGATATTATAAAGAATCCATATTCATTCATTACTCATATGTTACTTTCTATGCATGCTCATTTCCTCATATTAACATACATACATATATTATGTATATTTTCAGAGTTAGTATCTTAATGTACAAGTGTTCATATGACTCAATTCTTTTATATTCTTACATGTAGTATTCACATGAAAGTCTATTGTTACTGTCTAACTTTGAACTATTACTGTCCAACCGTTATTGTCTAGATATTGAATTGTTATTGTCCAACCGTTATTGTCTAGACATTGAACTGTTAATGTCCAACTGTTACTGTCTAGACATTGAACTGTTACTGTCCAACTGTTATTGTCCAACCGTTATTATTTAGACATTAAATTGTTACTGTCCAACCATTATTGTCCAGACATTGAACTGTTACTATCCAATTGTTACTGTCTGAACACTCATCAGATTTTTAACTATATCTAAAGTTCTAGAACTCCATTTTAAGTGAGATTGATCTTGTTGGAAAGCTAAGACACGAGGCTACAAGTTCTCTAAGGAAGGAGAACCCAATTCTGCCTCCAAGATAATCAAAATTGCTCACCAACTAATCAGTCCTACTGCCCTAGAGAATCAGTCACAACTCAGTCTCGGTTGGTAACCCATAACTGGAGTTCTGCATCTCTAAATTGAGCAAGACCAGTTTCCTTGGTTAGTTAACAGCCAAATCTACAATTTCTATGAAGGAACCCGATCCTAATTCCCTCATCCTCTTACCCAAAATCTCACCAAAAGTCAGGAGACAAGTCTGTTCAGATTCATCACCCCCTTCCCTTTACACAATACTTTCATAAACTACATACCACACATGAATTAACTTAATTTTAACAACAAATACTTTTTCCCCAATTCATGTCTCAGAACCCTAACCTATAATTCAATATCAAGGCATCAATTTATTATAAAATTTGAAATGAATTTTTAAGATCATGTTTAGAACACCTTACTTGGTACGAATTAAGATTTTGATCTTCAACCAGTTGAAGATTTTCAACTCCCTCCTTTCTTTTTTTCTTTTCTAATTTTCTTGTTAATCCCTTGCTCACAAGTATTTATCTCATCTATAAACCCTTAATCTTGGATGGGTTCTTGAAATTTTAGTGTTTCTCTCTTGATTTTGCAAGAATGGATACAAGACTGCCTATTTTCTTTCCATCTGGTTCCTACAGATTTCTGGTGAGGAGAGAGTATTTATATTCTATAATTTCTCTTATTTGCATTTAGGCCCCATTTTCCTTAAGTATATTATTCTCTTCAATTAAATCCAATCCTCAACATTATCAGGTTTATTATAATGTCTCGAATTATTTCACCCGGAAATTTATGTTCAAAAATTTTTGAATTCCTGTTTTTATTTGACCATATGCATGAATTTCTTCACTTTTATTTCTCATGTAGTTAGTTTGCAATTTAAGCAACCTTTATTTATTTTATTTTTTTCCCGGGGTTTACAACTTCTATCGAACCTCTATAAAATAATGATAATATGTATTAATTAACTACGTTAAATTAATAAATTTGCAAAAATATTGGTTTAGCTCAAGAATATCCAACTTACTTTCAAACTCCTCTTAAATATTCATTATCAATAATCTACGTCCATACAAATTTATACACATTAATTTAGAGAAATTACAACTCGGTAATAAAATTGACAAAACTTAAAACGGACCCGTCAAACAAGCTATTATTTATTTCATCACAACACACCTAAGTCGGTAATTCAACATAAATTTCAATAATTTATAAACAAATATAATTTTACAAAATCTAAAACAAACCATAACAAGTACAAAATTATAAATCCATATTACAAGTTTATTTGAGAAAAAAACAATAAACAAGTAAACACCCAAACAAAATACATATACTAAAAACACATTCAATAATAATAAAATTGACATTTTAATATTAAAATTAAAAAAGATAGATTTACTTACTAAAAATAAAAAATCCACAATAAATCAGAACTCGAATATTGTAACTATAAAAATTAAAGAAGGGTGATTTGTGTTGAGATGAGGAGGATGTTTTTTTTTAAGGGGGGTGGTTGTTTGTAGTGGGGGTGAGTGCAGTGAAGGGGGAAGAAGGAGAAATAGGGGAGGGGAGGGTCGATGGTTAGGTTATATATTAACTATTACTGATCAAATTACTGACATAATATTTTTGTCTGTAAATCCGTTGGCCATTCTGTCAGTGAAGTAGACACATCACTGTATGAACATCCTGATTTGAATTTCTCTGTAATTCCATCGGTAATATCGTCCACAAAAACTTCCACATCATCGCACTGCTTTGTTTTTTAATTCTTTATATTCCGTCTGGGATTCTCTCGGTATATACCAACAGAATGTTTATGTTGGTATATACAGATGGTTTTAGCGAGGGAAGTAATTTGGTTGGTAAATATCACCGTAAAATACCGATAAAAACAGTTTGTCAGCAATTCTGTTGGCTTCGTTGAATTTCTAGTAGTGATGCCTCATATTCCTCGGGACTTTCAATGCATGAAAGACCATTTTCTTTCTGGGGTACCCTGAAGAGGACTTAAAGATTTCAGTTGTATATATGTGATAACAGAGCAGAAAAAGAAAAATCTCTCGGAATAGCACCCAATTTGTGGCAGTTTCATGTCATCAAAAGTTCACCGAAGGCGATGCTTGCAATCGTTATGTTTCAGAAGCAATAATATTCTTGTTTATCCTTCTAGGCTAAGATGAAATATGGAGGAGGTTAAAGCACATCTCATGTTTTTGATGGGTCCCATTTATAATGAAGGATTGGGAAAGATCAAGAAAAGGTGTATACTCAAAGCATTTCCCCTTTTTTCCTTTTTCTGTAAAAGATATATACTTGCAAAGCAATGCTTCAGAGGGAGTTTTCATGGGAGATAAGATATTTTTACTAGATACACTTGCTCACATGGCTCGGATTGGGAATCATGTTTTTCCTTAAATCTCCATCGACTATCAGCTTAGTTAAAGAGATGTGAAGGAAATTTTGGTTGTAGAATTGATCAGAAATGATCCAATCATGGTCATGATCGCTGATATTCTTAGATATATTGTAAATTTCTACTGTTTTTTTTTCTAAGCTATTTTTTTATCTTGAACTCCGTTTATTATTTCTTAATCCGAGACGCTTCTCATGGCTCATCATTTTATCCTTGTGCTCGGGACACTTCCAAAATGAGGTGATAATTCTAAACTCGAAATTATTCAGTGAAATCACACCTTGAAGAGCTTCAAAGCATTTGAACAGAAAATTAATTATTTGTTTGCCCTAAACGGACGACTAACAGATATTTTCAAGTACTAGTGAAAGATGTCTAGGCCAAGAGAGAGCATGATCACGCAAGACCATAGTAATGGCCTAAAATAACGTACGATAACAGGAGATATTATAACCGTTAAATCAGATTTAAATATTTATAGAAGATTCTACAAACCGTTTTTCCATTAAAAACCACTCAATAGTTATCAGAGCATTGGATCTCCATAAAGTAGGCTCATTAGTTATTATTTAGGATTATTTTGTTATTTTTCCTTAATTTTTTCAGATTTATTGTTTATTTTTAGATTTTATGTTATTTTCCGCTATGTTTTGGGATTCTGATTTTGTTTTCAGTCTTGGTCGATTTTTCTAGTCTATAAAAGGAATTGTAAACCTCTTTAGAAAGTAAACCTTATCAAATTAATATTTTAGAAATAAGATTTTAGAATTCTTTGTGTTTTAACATTATTTCAGTTTATCTTTTGTCTTTCTATGCTTGTTGTGCTTCCGCTTGCATTAATCTTTTAAAACCACTATGTCAGTTATCAAAGCATTGGATCTCCTATAAAAGGGATTGTAAACCTCTTTAGGAGGTAGACTTGATCAGATTAATATTTTAAAAACAAAAAAATATTTTAGGATTCTTCGTGTTTTCACCTTATTTCAGTCCATCTTTTGTCTTTTCCATGCTTAATTGCAGCTATATTGTTGTGCTTCCGACTGCATTAATCTTTCAATATTTCATCCTAAGTAATAGGTGAATAAGGTAATAATCAGGGAAGCAGAGTGATATTTATGACAATGCATACTTGACCAGCCAAATAGAAAATTATGATACATAGATCACAGAAAGTTTATTTGAAGAAGAGGAAGCTCATGACTCGAGTTCTAGCAACCTCTCCTCGTCTACGTTTAGCAGTGGGAGAATATCTTACAGGACTGAAGGTAACACAACTGGAGAAGGTTATGCATACAAGAAAGCTAAGTGATTGATCACTAGGTCTTTAAAACGGAACTCGTTTCCCCCTTGGGTAATCGAGATAAACCCTCCCCTTGTAGCGTTGAGCTGCCTCGTTGCTGTCGATAACTTCTGTTGCACGAACATAGTAATATGTGGGATGAGCATAGGGAACCTTCATAACTGGTGGTCGGTACCTGGGCCGGCCGAAGTGCTCATCAATGGCTGCAAAACCCTCCTGCCCAATCTTAACAAGACGATCTGCCTGACGTGCCATGTTAACTACAATTAATCAACACACTAAGACAAGTAGCTGTTTATAGGTTTTGTTGGTGTTCTTGCTTTGTCTAAGATGTAGGAGGCCAAGCCACCCTTTATATAGATAGATAGGAAAGGTTTGGTTGACAACAGCTGTGAAATGAATATTGTTCGACAGTACTTCTTTTTGTAAATAAAAGCACCCAACATTTGTGTACGATAAAACTAACCATTGCTGAGAGAAAAATCAATAGCTTTTCTTCATCTTATCACTACTGACGATAAAAGCATCACAAAATGATAAAAAAGATTATCAAAAGTTTATTAATATCATTTTTAAATTTAATAAACTTTTTATATAAAAACATTTTACTATTTGTTTTTTGGTCCGATCACCATCGATGACAAAACTATCACCAAGAGTTTATTACTACCAACTTTGGATTAGAATTGAATGTTCTAAATACTGTTAGATTTGGATGTGTTCAATACTTGATAAACTTTTTATATAAGAAACTTTATTGGTTTTTTTGTTGTCCATCGATGACAAAACCATCACCAAGAGTTTATTATTGAATGTTCTAAATACTTAGTAAACTGAAAAATAAGGGACGCAAACACTGCTCATTAACAACTGTTGTCAGCCAATCATTAGAGCCACTTTTATGAATTTGTGTTGGGCATAAATGAGAATATTAGATCATGTGATTAAAGAAAACAAAAGCTTCCCTGCTTTTGGACTAATGCTGTTTCTACCGGTCAGGAATCAAGTCAGGTCCAAAAGCAGAGGTAGCAAAAACACTAAACCTTCTCGAAAGCCAATTATGAAAGAAGATTCAGGGTATTTTATCTCGGTTTCTTTAATTTGAAAAATAATAGAAAATCCGAAATAAACATAAAATCTTGAAAAATAAAAAAAAATAAGAAAAAACAGCAAAATTGGCTCAAGCCGAATCTTCTCATCTTAATTTAGAGGATGGATTACCAAAGAGCTCCTCTAGAGAGATGGGCTTTGGGAATCTCAAGTAAAAATTTGAGATCTGTTTAATGGTTGGATAAAAAGCTATGGCTTTTTATTGGTTTGGCATGGTAATATATTTTCTTGAAGCTGTTCCGATCTTATTAAAACATAAAATTAAATGTTAAGTATCTACATAATTTTTTGATGATTTGACCCTCATCTAGCTATATCATATCCCTTTCTGACTACTCTTAACCTTCAGTTTCTTCTAGCTATGTTGCATCATTTAGAAACTAATATTATATTCATGGATTCATTTAGATTTTTATTTCCTAAACATTATTTATTATTTAATATAAAATAAAATAAAAGGTAAAATATGTGTATGCATATTGAATTTAGATTGAATTGATATCTCTAATAAATATTGCTCTAAAGTAATATAAAAAGTAATATATGTGAATGCCTATAAAAAAAAAAAAAAAAAAGGGTCTACGCATGCAAAACTATGGACAGTTATTGTTAGTACTTGGTGGCACAAATGTTCCCTTTCTAGTGCAAAGTTCCTAAAATATATAAAACAAAAATCGCGTTCAATTATTGAACAAATGATTCCTTCCGACAACTTTCGTAGAATCGATGGGACTCTTTAGTTTAATGGTGAATCTGATTCCATATAACTAACTTTTCCTTTCTAATTTCTTTTGATAATCTTTTTTTCTTTTCTTTTCTTTTTTTCCCTTCTTTAACTGATCTTCATTCTTTCCAAAACCTATATCTTTATTTCTTATTCTAGGTTAACCTAAGTCACATGACATAATTAATGTGAAGAACAAGTTCTTTATTTGTAAGTGCAATTCCACAATACAGAACTATTAGGAAATAAGCAGTGAACTTGGCCTACTTAATAATGCTAAATAATCACTGAAGCCACTTTATTCTAGCTTTCTTTATTTATTCTAGTTAACCTAAGGATGTGCTAGATTCTGTAGTTATCCTTAAAAGCATTCTGAACATTGTACCTCTCACTCCTAATATTATAGTACAAACAGTTAGTTATGGCTGTCCGTTTTGTACATAACGATAGGAAAATAGATTCTGATCCCGCTTAATGGGTTCATATACTCACATTTTTTAACGTTTTTATGATATTGGGACAAGTTATATCGTTTTATATGCTTCAAATTCCTCATGACTTACCTTGAGAGACCATTACTGAAATAGTTATGCTTGTGATAACGGTTGATTTTGAGCGATTAAATGTGATTTTATTATAACTAGATAAATATTTGTTCTAAATAGATTACATGAATATTTTTATTAAAATAATTAAGATCAAACACAAAAGGATATTAGAATTCTCAATAAACTGTTTATTATGAGTATTTGGGGTTAACTTAAATTTAAAGAAATTATATATAGGTTAAACTGAAAATATTATTCTACTATTAATATATAAGACTAAATAAATATTATTTAACAGTTCTAACATATACATTTATAGACAAGTGAGATAAATCTAGATCTAAGAAAAGATCTGGTCGCACCAGATTAAAATAAAAATATTCTTTTTTATATATGTAGAGAAGGCTAGGACAGTGAGATTATGAGGAGGTAAGATCAACCCTTCTAGACTAAAATGAAATATGGTGGATGTTAAAGCACATCTCATTGCATTTAATAGTAGATACTCATATCACACACAAAGTTAGTGGAAAGAATCCTCATCATGTTTGATGCGTCCTATTTATAATGAAGGATTGGAAAAGATCAAGAGAAGACATGTAAAGCATAAAGGGAGGCCTACTAATCTCATTCTCATGGGAGAATAAGATCTTTTTACTAGATACACTTGCTCACAGAGCTATCAACGAGTGCTAGTTTTAACTAGAGATAATCATTGAAGTGCATGACTGGATTCGATGAGTTAACGATATCAATTTTATTTGTAGTAATTTTTTTTTAACTTTTTTAGAAAAATCCTGACGAGGTTGTTCTGTTGGTAACCTTGTTAATAATATTTAAAAACAATACATTGAACATAAGTATTTTTTCAAAATTTATTAAATATATCGTTGTGAAAGCAAAACTTACATTGAAATGGCATCCCTCCATTAGGCCTCCTACTTGGGAGTAAATATATCTCGTTGTGAAGAGACCCCCCTCAAAATTGCAGCATTACACTCGAAAAGCTTGCGTCGCGAGTCGATGTTTGTGCCTCAGGTTTCTGTTTTTTGTCGGAACTTAATGACTCGTAGTCGCCAGCATCACTTCTAGAAAAACTAGCAGTAATCTTGTCCTCACGATGTGCATTAAACTTTCTATAGGCATCTACACAAATTAATAAATAAAAAAAATTAAACCATTCTTATTTAAAAAAAAAAAAATTGGCAACACTTCCCCTATATGGAAGACTACCTAAAATTTTTATACTTGCAAATACACAACATATTTCTTCCACTAGGCCTCGTATTTTTATTCAATTTCTTCTAACAATTTAGCATAATCCAATTTTGATAGACAATTTTCATTTTCTACATGATAATATTTTTAATCCTAAATTTACAAAAAAAAAATTCCAAATTTACATTAAAATTAATCCTACACATTTAATTGAAATTGAACAACAAAATTAAAAAGAAAAACAACTAAAATTCAACAAAATAATGCAAAACATATTATAATAACAACTAAAATTGAAATATTTCTAAGTGATAATATTTTTAATTCTAAATTTACAAAAACTTATTCTAAATGGAATAAATACAAAATAATAATTAAAATTAATCCTACACGTTTAATTAAGATTGAACAACAAAATTGAAAAACAAATAACTAATATTCAACAAAATAATGCAAAAAGTATTTTCATAACAACTATAATTCAACACATTTATTAATTCATAAAATTATCAACAAAAAAAAACGTCCCTGCGTTTTCATATTTGTAAGCAATATGCAAAAAAAAACTCTTTTCAAAACTTAGATCTTTTATTTCCATAAACTAAAAAAGGAATAGAATTCAGTTCTTAATTAGCTCAATCATGTTCTCAAAGCCCTTTTGTAAATTCTTGTAATCATATCTCAGTAAAGAATAAATCAGTCAAAAGGCAAACAGACTTATTGGAACCAAAGGTTCTCTTTCTAGTATTGTAAAGTTCATAAAATACAAAAAAAAAAAAAAAACCACATTCAATTGTTGAGCAATCGATTTCTTCCACCTTGTTTCCTTGCATCGATGAGACTGTTAATTTCTTGGTGAATCTGATCCCTTATATCTAACTTTTCCTTTTCAATTTCTTGACATGATATGTTTAGCGTGACATAACACAATAATTATTTATTGTAGGTTTCTTTAGATAGTTATCATACTTAATAAATAATTAATAGGGTATAGATATTATCAAACCTAACTCAAATCTAACCTAAAGTGTGTGTTTAGAAAAATTATATTCTTTTAATCCAATATAATATACACATAATCTAATATTGGATATATATATATATAAAGAGATTATATTAAGCTGATCATCTAGTGAAAAAGTTACACAGCGAAGGAAATAAAAATAAAGTAACATGTTGAGAATTATATTCGCCTATACTAGTGTAGTTCAGCATATTGTTCAAAGAATGGATCTAAGCAGCTACTTTATGAAAGAATAGACAAAGAAAATATTATTAATCCGGGTAGATTTTCTTAAAGATGAATTTGTTCCATACTTGCCAAACAAGCGAGGCCATCTCATAGAATAATCCTTGCCACACCCTTTGTTGAGATTTAACGTAAACTAAACCTTGCTGATGGTGAAATAGATTGTCCAAGGATTGAGGAATACATCATGGTAGACCCCACCAATTTGCTGTTCTATTCTAGAAATTCCAAGAAACGAAACGTTAAAAGAGTATATGAGATGTTGTTTCTGAACCAAAATTACAAAAGGGACATGGGTCTTCATGTGGTGGAATAATTTTTCTTTGAGCTAAGAAGCAAAGACATAACATCTTGTGCAAAAAAGGGAAATATGATAACAAAAAAGGGAACATGCTCCCATAAAAGACTAGCCATGCAAGGCCCAAAACAAGGGAGGAGCAACGATTAAGAAAGAAATCTAACAAGGTTTTGCAGGTGTCAAAACTAACCCAACCAGCATCACAAGCCAAAGAAAAGCATCTTACAATAGCAAAAAACTAACTATAAAATCAAGATCATAGAGCAACCAGCAAACCAATCTAAGCATAGGAAAGCCAAAATACACAAGAAGAAGTTGCAATTAGGCAAAGAAGCATCCCAAAGCAAGGAATAATGGATATGCAAAGAGTCAGTTTAATTCTTCTTTAACCTTGTCTTGAACATCTATTTTTCACTGATGGAATTTTATCCTTTTGGAAGCGGTGTTAATTTTTTAGTATTGTTTTTCTTAATGAAATCAATTTCATCAGTCAAGGCCTTTTGCCACTTTATTTTTTTAATGACATCTTCAGAAGTCATGAGATCATAATATGAGAATAGAGCAAAATAAGTAGATTATCAGATTGTTTAATTCCAATTACCTATAAAAACTTATCAATGTAGGCCATTTTCTAACATGTTGTGATCGTTAATCATTATTTGTTGATATTTTAAGTGAGCTTTGATCTACTAGTTATGGTGCATCTTTCATAGGCTTCTCCTTTTTCTCATTATTAAGTTTTTTCTTTTATAAAACAACTTGTTCCAACTCTTTTTCTGCTTTTTCTTTAAGAGAAGAAATATGTTGAAGCTCTCTTCTTTTCTCAAGCTCAAAGGTTGTCTATTATCCCTTAAATAGCTTTTTATCTCTTCGCACCTTTTATCAAAACTATTCTCCAATTCTCTCTTTTGCATATCCACTCTCAACAAGAAGTCTGCTTGTTTCTTTTGAATCTTTTTGAACCATTCAGAGTGTTCTTACTCCATGGTATTCATGAGACCTTCACATTCATGATTAAGTGACTCAACATCATGCTTATATTGATCTCGTATTACTTTCTTCTCTAGTTTTAGGTTATCATGCTCATCTTTAAGCAATCTAGAAACAACTTATCTCTCTTCAGCTACATGTTCGACTCTCTTTCTTAGCTCTTATTTTTCTTTATTAATCAACTCCTACTTAGTTTCAGAATTTCCCTTCTGATTTTTCTTGTTCATATAACTTGCCCTCAATAAAGAACCTTCTTCTTCCTTTTCTGTAAATATAGATCTTCCACCACCATTCCTATTCAAATTAGTTTTACATTCTAGTTTATATTGTTCATACTTGTGACACCTAGAGCATTCAACCTTAGATTTTTCTTAGGTTTTTGGCTTATAAAATTTTGAATGATTGTAGTCATATTATTTTCCTCTTTTTTGAGAATTAGAAGATTGATTATCTTTAAATTTATGATGTGGTGAAAATTTATCATTATTGTTTGTTTGTGCTCCCTCATCCTCCTTGTCCACCTCTTTGTGAGATAGAAAAACGATTATTAGAATATAAAACTCGTAAAACTTGCTTTTTATTGTCTTGTTGATTCAACTTTTGCTCATGAATTAGTAAAGAACTTTGCAATTAATCAATGGAAAGTTTATCAATATCCTCAGCTTTCTCTATGGAACATGCAACAAAATTAAATTTTGGTCTTAACAGTCATAGAATTTTCTCAATGATGGTAATATTCTCTATTTTATCTATATGGATTTGCTTCTTGTTATCAATTGCCATCATTCTTGAAAAATAGTTTGTTAATACTCCTTCGATCTTGAAAAATTCGCTATTAACATGCTTCAATGATCATAATACCTATCAAAGCGAGGAATGGCTACTTGAATAAAATTATCGGATGCCATTATAATTTAAAAAAATAACTTCCAAAGCAGTAATTCTACCATTGCTACCAAGTGTAATTTCAATTTAATTTCTCTTAATTCTACCATGCTGCCTCCAAATATCTTAATTTGCAAGTGTAATTTCTCTTGATTTGTCTTTCTTTATATTTAAGTCATTTTTCCTATATTCTTTAACAAATATCATCATCTAAATTGGAAAAGAAAAAAAAACCCTTAATATAAGACTCAAATCCGAACTGATTTATTATAAAAAGAGTTTTGAAAAAAAAAGATTGTCATGTTATAATAAAAAAAATTAAAAAATTAATCAGAGATTAGAATCTCTCATGATAAAGATATTTCTATCGATTTAGATGAAAATTCTTATGATAAATAATAGATTGAAAGTGACTCTAAATCTAGAGACAAATTAGGAGCAATTGAATTTGTATTTATAAGGATATGTTAGAGACTTGGTCTCAAATATAAAATATAAGAATAAATTAAACTAATTCTACTTTGGCAACATGTCCCTATAATGTCCTCCTTGATAAGAAACCTAACTATATGCTAGAAAATTCATTTATTCATCTTTTTAACTAAAAGCATCTCAAAATTTCAATATATATTTTAATCCACTCTATTATCACTAAAAGTCCAACGAAATCTTAAAAAAAAAACTTCTTGATTCTAATCTCATCGATGATGAAGGCTTTCTTTTATGGATATCGATAAACTCAACACAGCATGACGAATCTTAATTATGACCCTTTTGAACCAGAATATATTTTCATTGAAATGAGATCTCTAATGGATTTTCTGTCGTTTTTCTCCCTTCTTCATTGTCTACTCTCGTCATAGTTGAGGATGAAAATGTAATAAAAAAATAAATTATAGAAACCATAAGATAGTATAGTACCTACCCTAGTTTTATAAGAATAAACTCTTAGACCAATAGAACAATCTAAGACAAGGGAATAAGTCTATCAAGGAGTATATAACACTGTTTAACAATTACATGATGAGATGTGTTATAAGAGAGAATGAAGTCATGAATTTGCGTAGATTTTATAAAGGCTTCAATGATGATCTTAGAAGAGAAGTTGTATTTCAAGGTGTATTTACCATTGACCAAGCTTATACCTTAGTTAAGGACTACAAGTTGGTCACAAAGAATCAGTGGATAAATCGTCATAACCCTTATAGTATCCATACTAGGTCCCAATTTAAAAGTAGTGATTCTTTGATAAGTGCTCCACCCCCACAAACCTAATGCTAGGAGTGCCCAACTTTATAAGAAAGAAAAAGACAAACGAGTTGTCAATTAAGGGTCTAAGGGGAGTTCAAAGATTAAGTGTACTAATTGTCTATGTTTTGGTCGTATCTCTTTAGATTGCACCTCTAAACCCTTAGTCATCCAAAAATATAAGGATATAGGTAAAGAGAAAGATTGTAATGTTGAAGTGTATGAGCCTAATCTTAAGGATTTTAGTGATCTAGATGACAAGGATATGCAAGAAGAGGGACTTAACACAATGAATCCACATGAGCTTGAGAATGAGGTTAAAAAAGAGTCTGATATGTCTGCTTTAATGGCAAAGGAAGTTTTAGGTAACTCTTCAGTTGAATCGCCTAAATAGATAAATATGGTCTTAGAAGAGTCTTATGATATTAGTCCTCCTAAACTATCCAATTCCTCACCCCACATGCTTGGTGTCCAACACATCATAGGTTTAACGCAAAAATATTGAGCTTCCTGACCCCTTACCTCATGCACGTGATGAGGAAGATGAAGATAATCCTAGTTTACATGATTGTACCCATACCATATCTACACAGGTTTCAAACAATGTTTGTCTCATTTCACACCGTCAATCATTTAGTGTTCATAGTTACAAACCTGAAAAGCCTATAGAACACCTTCTCATATCTCCTTCAATAGGATGTCTAAGTCAGCTAGGTTGTTACCATGTAGAGTTCATAATTTTCATATTGAAATCATGAAACAAATTCAAGCAAGTAATGAACAATACAAATTTCAAATTGATTTACTTAAGTATCATGATGCACTTAATGTTGGAGATTATTTCATGATACAAATTAGACCTGAACGGTGTCCTTTGAAAACTGATCATAAATTGCAAGGAAGTAGTGCCAGACCATTCAAAGTGTTGCAAATGATTGAATTAAATAATTATGTCATTAAATTGCCATTAAACTTTGATATTAGCTCTACTTTTAACATGAAAGACCTCATTATTTATAAAATACAACCTATCCCTGATGCTTCTTTGGATACCCCTACCTTATTATCCATATCTTTGGCACAAAAGGAACATATTAATGCTACGTTGAATGCACAAGTTGTTCTTACCAGGGATGGTGAACTTCAGCAAATCCTAGTATAAGGGCTCGACGACCAGATTCAGACTATACTTGGATTATCAAAGAGACATCATAACAGCTTGATCCTTATCTTTGAGAGCGTTATCAGAGTTGTCTTGACCTATACTCAACAGGGTAGAGTTCTTCCAACCCCCGGAGAATTGGTGGGGACGCCAAACCTGAAATATTATTTATGCACGCGTATGATCATAGACGATGGAGGATAGCCCAAAAATTGAGAAATTGAGTTTTAGCTTATTTTATTTAGTGATCATAAGTCCAATCGCTTGTTCTAGCTAGGGTTTTAATATTTATGTCTTGTTTTCTAAATGTTAGGCAGTTTTTTATGATTAATGAAGATATTGCAGACTTTGCATATCTCTAATTTTATTTTTTTTCTTTTTTAGTTTTTTTTCTTTCTTTAAAACTTTTTTATTTTCTTGCTTTAATTTTTTTTATTTATTCTACCGCATCAATATAAGATCAATTTTGCAGATACACATGGAAGATTTATTCTGTGAGGCTACTGACACTAACTGGTGTTTACGGCTTCTGGAAGCATAAGCTCGAGAGGAGAGAAACAAGGCGATATCTGGAGATGTTTTACATTCTCAAGTTCCAGGATCTGGTTTGTTATCTCTTCCAGCTTCTTGAAATTAAAGGACCATTTTGGGGTGCATATCAAGGCTTAGCACCTTTCCATAAAAAGAGAATGCATGTCAATTGTTCACATGGTTGTCAGGACTCAGGACCGTTTTCTGTTTACCTGTACATTTTTTCGTTAAACTGATTCTTCAACTATTACCAATGGAGGAGAAAACCGAATCTTAATATCGATGAATTAAGTGTGTATGCTTGGCATCATCATAGTTTTTGCTTCTGTGATTTGAAAAACGCAACAAATTATAGTTTTTTCATAAAAAGTTTTTAGCAGAACTCAAAACACAGTTTCAATAACCATTAAACAAACTCCTAAGAGCACTAATACCTTGAAGAATTTACATGGGCCTCCTGTATTTTTGCTTCAGGTAAAGTCGGTTCCGCTAGCAGTTGAGGAGTTAACACTGATACTGTTTAGAAGGCTTTTATGGAGGAAAGTCGTGCTTCTTTAGCTGCGATTTCTGCCTATGCAGAACGATGTAGTTGATGGCGTACCTTCTTTTATCAGTGGACGAGTCTTGTGATTAACCCTTCATTAGCTTTGGCACGAAGAGATGAATGCTGTAGATTAAATTTGTATATAATAATTCACAAAGAAATTATAAATATTATCATAAAAAAATAATTAAAAAAAATTAAAAGGCAATTTAAAAAGAGAATAAGTGGGCCTAGGAGGATGAGCTAGTACGCTTAGTCTAAAACAAAGAAGTATAGGCAGTTTGGTACGCTTAGTCTAAAATAAAGAAGTATAGGCAGTTAGGCACGCTTAGGCCTGCAAATTCAAATTCCCGCACTTGACTTTTTTTTAACGGGCAGATGATGCCCTAATTTTTTTAATACAACAAATACTTATGTTAATAATATATATATATATATATATATATATATATATATATATATTGTTTTAGCTTTTAATTGTAATTTAATTAACCCCCGTAATTTTTAAATTTATCTGTAACATCATTCTGAAGCTTAGTAAATCACGTGTGTGCCCTCGCACACGTGACTCTCACTTGAAGCTACTTTTAATTTAGGACAAACTAGAAAATTTACCCGCGCTTTGTTTTGATAATGTTTCTACATGAGATATTAAATAATGTGTAATCAAATATTAAATAAAGTATACTCTTTATACATATAAATTAGCTATTTAATCCGTGTTTGGCTACGGATTTAATAAACTTTTTTCAGCAAAACAAAAATAATATGTATGCCTTTACAGCACGTTTTTTGAAGAAAAAAATATAATCATAAATTAAAAGCCCTATACATGCATTTAATAAATTGATACCACCTATAACTGCAAAAAAAAAAATATGTTAACGCACCTATTTGATATGGATTGGATAATGTTTTTTCTAATACAAAAAAAATAAATGTTTAGGTGTTGTTAATATTTTTTTTACATCAAATTAATTGAAAAATCAGTGTTTATATATAATAAAATAAAATAAGAATAATATGGGCTAATAAAAAAAATGTAGGATGTGAAGTTAATTTTTAAATTAATAAAATTAAATACCACGCAATATATATCAAACACTGTCTAAATAAAGAGACGAGACCGTACAACCTTGTCAAAATGGTAGTCTTCTCATTTTGGATGAAAAGAGGCTTGTTTGTAGAGAAAATGAAATACCGGGCAGCCTGTATTCGTTATAGCTTTTTTTCTTTCTTTCTTTTCTTTTTTTATGCCAGCTTGGTACTAATGTGATATTGTTTATATTGATTTAGATCTTTTTAAAAAGATTTCTATCTTGGAACTAAAAAAAAAAAAAAAACTCAGTGTGACCCGGTTGATCTGATAGGTTGACCTGGTAAGATCCAATCAAAAACTCAAATGCAACCCGGTGGTTTTTTTTTATACTAAAATAACATTATTTTGATTTTTTAAAAAAAATACCTAAATAACTTGGTGACCTAGTTAAAATCCAAAACTTGAACCTTAGACCGGCCGGCCATCAAGCCAGGTCTAAAAATCATACTTACAGATCTAGTTAAACAAGCAGAACAAATAAGTTATAACTATCAAATATGAAAATAATGAAAAGATTGTAGATCGACCAATTTGAATTCCACCTAGATAAATAGTTTTGAACTAGGACTCCTTCACAAAAATCAATTTAATTTTATGAAATTTCAAACTGCACCCGTGATAAATTGATAATTTTAAATTTGAGATCTTCAACTAAAAAATATAGTTTTTATGTGAAGAACTTAAGCTAACACCACATCACACGAGTTTGAATTCAAGTTTAAGAATCAAGAACGCCCTCCTTGCATGAAAACCAAGAGTAAAAACTCAGCTTTAACATGTATTCAATAGTTATTTTTTAAAATATATTTTATTTAAAAATATATTAAAATAATTTTTTAAATTTTTAAATTTTATTTTTAATATCAACACATTAAAATGATTTTAAAATATAAAAAAATTAATTTAAAATAAAATATTTTAAATTTTACCTAACTTCTATTTACAACTCAATACCAAACAGGCAAAAATGCATTTGATAAGAAAGGGACGCTACAACACAAAATTAGATATTTAGAGTAAATTAAAATATTATCTTTTAAAAAAAATCAAAACTATCCATCAACCGCGCAGGTCACCAATAAGGGAGTCGAGCAGACCGGACAACCTTATCAAAATGGTAGTCTTCTCGTTTTGAAGGAAAAGAGACGTGTTTGTAGGAGATAAAGAAATAACGGGCAGCCTGTCTTCATTATAGCTTCTTCTTTTCTTTTTTTTGCTAGCTTGGTATTAATGTTGATATTGTTTATATTGATTTAAATCGAATTTAAAAAGATTTCTATCTTGGAACTAAAATAAAATAGTAATAAAAAATCTTAAAACATGCATACAGTTTTTTTTTATTTGATGTATAGTTAATTTAAATTCTTAATTATTGTTTGTTTTTGAAAAAAAATACTATTATATCACTTGATTCCACATTTTTATTAAGAAAAATGACTTAATTAAAAAATAATAAGGATTCAAATAATACATGTATAATTCAATTTTTATACTATCATAAGCTTTTGAATAACCCGAAAGATCCAAATATAGATTGATTTAGTACGAAAGATGATTTTTTAATTTTTTTACATTTTATAAAAAAAAAAAAAATCAATGTACATCTTCAACAAAAGCTTATAATATGAGAAATTGTAAAAATAATTTGCAATAAACGCACGCTAGGAAATTGTAATTCATAGTTTTTAGGGTTTTCTTTTTCTTTGGCATCAATATCTTGGTTTTTCTCCTTTTTTGTATGCATATATGGCAAGATGGACCGATCATGTGCTAGTATTTTTTATTTTATTAGATGGCAAGATATTATTGGTTAAGATGTAAATATATTACTACATAAGCAATCCATGTGTTTTAACCATAGAATATATTTAAAATTGCATGCAATTTATTATTATTATTATTATTATTATTATTATTATTATTATTATTATTATATATAATCAACCAACATCAAATAATTTTGAAAATTCACATTTCAAGTCAATTTGAAGCAATGGCATCTATTTCGGAACAAAAATCAATATTTTTAACATGGAAAAAACGCCAAAATGAATACAATAATTCTTTATTCAATATAGGAAACTAAAATAATAAAGATTATTACTTTGACTCCACAGAAAACTAAAATCCTAATTTAATTAGTAAAAAAATAAAGATCAATATTCTTAAATAATAAAATCTGAAATAATTGCACTTTCTAAATACAGTATTTTAAAATATTATATTTACCAGGTGTGGCACTTTAATTCATCAGACAGGAGAGAAAATAAAAAATAAAATCCTGGAGCCATTGAAGCTCCGACAACAATATCCCGTTATCGATAAAAACTCTCCATAAATATCAAGAAAGGCCACCGAAAATGAATAGCGTGAACCATGTACACGATTCAAAGATGGCACGTGTCCTCCTCACTTTTAGATGGTACTTGTAGGCTGTAGCTCATGTTTTCTAGCGTAGTAAAAAATTAAAGATGAATTAACGGAGTCACATGAATAACCAAAGGCAAGTAAGCCTGATAATTTTAGCTGACTCATGTGGTACGCCGTTCATTATTTGTAATTTTTTTTATATTATTAAATTTATTTTGTCAAGAATTTTCTCAATAATAATAGTAATATTATTAAAATTTCACAATGACTATGAAGTCTCTTAATTTTTTTTTTAACTTTCTCTCCCTTATCTTTTTATAAATTACAAGGAGAAAAAAAAATTAAAAAAAAACAAAACTTCTTAAGCACATCTTTGATAATGACACCGCAAATATTATTAAGAAGATTTGAATGGGATAAATATAATAATATAAAAAAAATCATAAATAATAAAAGGAGTAATTTACACTAATCATCTAATGATATTAAAGTTTATTTATTTTTAGATTGTTCATGTAATTTTTTTGATGTTAAATTTATCATATTAAGATTATTATTAAAATTTCAGTGTAACTCTAGGATTTTTTTTTTTCTTTCATTTTCTTTCTCTCTTCTTATTAAATACTGTGCTTATCATATTTGTATGATATTTGAGATTCATGGATTGCAGATATATCTCCACTTTTTTGCATTGTATTATTTTATTATATATTTGTTTTATACTATATAATAAAAAAAATGCTCTTTAAGGGCTGGTTTCATTGAGCTCTTTCCCATGATACCGCATGTCACTCAAAGCTTTGACGTGACATTAAAATCTTTTTTATTTCCTTTTTCTTTCCTGAAATTAAAATACTGTACTAAAAGAGTTTTTTTCCAAATTCTACTACGTTCCAAAATGTTTTCTCACCGTATGCTAGAAAGGAAAACACGTGGAAAGAAAACGAAACAAAAAGATGACGTGGATTTCGAAGAAGTAAACCGTTAATCCAATACAGACGCCCGGACGTCATTCATCTTCTTCTCCAAATTGCAAGAAGGAAAAAATGGCGAATCGTACGTATGATTTGTTAGGTCAAGTTCAAGCAGCTCACCAATTCGATCACGACTCCTTATTCCGCTATGCCTCTGTCCATGTCCCTGGCTTCCCTTCCTCTGCAGCTTCAACCTTCACCGTCAAACAGGTTAGTGCACTATTACTAAACTCTTACCAATCATTTTTTAAATTTTTTTCTTATGATTTTGTTTGTGTATTTTAGTTTGGACATGGACAATCGAATCCGACGTTTTTATTGGAAGTGGGAAATGGAGGTTCCGTGAAACGCTACGTATTGAGGAAGAAACCGCCTGGTAGATTGCTTCAGTCTGCCCATGCTGTGGATAGAGAATATCAGGTAACTTCTGTTTGGTTGCTAAGAAAAACTTAGGTTTTGGTTTGATTGATTGGAAATTTATTGCTGCGATTATGAGAAATTGAAGGAAAAAGTGAAATTTTAGGAACTGTTTGATTGCTATGAAATGACAGGGAAAATTTAACCGTGGAGTAATTTATTTATTTATTTATTATGTTTCGTGACAGGTTCTTCGGGCGCTTGGTGAACATACTGAAGTTCCAGTTCCCAAAGTGTTTTGTTGGTGTATGGATGCGAGTGTGATTGGAACTGATTTTTACATCATGGAGTTTTTGGAAGGGCGCATTTTCATGGATCCTAAGCTTCCGGTATTTTTATATATATATATAATTTCGATTGCGTTGTGGAATATGAGCTTGAGGGTTTGAAGATTTGTGCTCATCGTGTTTTGATTCAGGGTTTGGCGCCTGAGAGGAGGGAGGCAATTTATAGAGAAACTGCCAAAGTATTGGCTGCTTTACATTCTGTTGATGTGGATGCTATTGGTTTAGGAAAATATGGACGGCGAGATAACTATTGTAAAAGACAGGTGGGTGGATCTTCCTTCAATATGCAAGCTTGCCTATATTTAATTCATAATTTATACATACTAGTACCTAGCACCGTAAATTGAGTCAAAGCGGTGTTTTGATTGCGAACAGGGTGTTTGAAGGGCAGTTTTACTATTGCCTTTGCACACAATGGTGGTTCTTATGATTGTGTTTTTTAAATGTATTTTTGTGCCTATTTAGGTAGAGAGATGGACCAAACAATACATTGCATCAACTGGTGATAATAGGTATCCGAGTAATCCAAAGATGTTAGAGCTGGCTCATTGGTTGCAGCAACATATTCCTAGTGAAGATTCCTCAGGAGAAGGAATAGTTCATGGGGACTTTCGCATTGATAATGTTGTATTTCATCCCATTGAGGTCTGTTGTTGTAAATGCTTTTAGTTCTTTTTTAAATTTAAATGCATATATTCATCTTTGTGTGAGGACAGTGAGGTACTTGAATGTTTGATTAAAGTATTTGGCCGGAGTTTAACATGGTAAAGAGATGTGAAAGACTGTGAGATTAGTGCTTTAGATGATTGTATTGTGTTTGCAATTCCATTGCTATAAATCTTTTTGAAATATGAATATTTTAGATAGTATCAGGAATCTAAAGTGACTCTTGATGTGCAGGATCGAGTAATTGGTACTCTCGACTGGGAATTATCCACATTAGGAAACCAGATGACTGATGTTGCGTACAGCTGTTTGGTATTGACCCAAATTTCTTTTTTTTTTTTTTTATGGAAAGAGTGTTTCCCCTGTATTTTGTTTTACCTTATGGTGCACATGCCAGACTTTCCTTTCTTATGCTTTGGGTATGGTCGGCACAAAATATAGAGGATAAATACTTTTTCTTTAGCTTTTAAGCAACATTTTAAAGCTGATTGTATTCATTGTCCTTGGCAGGCTTACATTGTGGATATTAACCATGAAAATCAACAAGTGGGTAAAGGCTTTGAACTTACCAGAATTCCAGAAGGAATTCCTTCACAAGCAGAATATCTGGCAGAATACTGTGCTGCATCTGTAAAAAACCCACTGTGAAACTCTTATTTAATATTGCTATCCTTCTGCATTGTTCAAATGTGATTCTTTGCAAGGAAATCAAACTATATGGACATGTATTCTTCGTGGGTTTCTTGAAAATTGAATTTAGTAGTTGGTTCAGATAGATATGAGTGTACTTTATTGAGCAAATATGAATGTACGTGTTACTAATGCAACTAAACTGAACATATTAGATTTTGGAAATGATGCATTTTGTGCCAAAAACTCAGTTATTTCTTCTTATGACTTTCTGAAAGCACTTTAACTACTTGCGATTGCAAACTGAAGGAAACTGACAGACAGCTGTGAATTCTATTTCTTTTCAAGTCATGAATCCTAGGCAGGATTGATTCCAGGCTTTTCAGCATGTCTCTAGTCTCCTAGGGCTGTTGACCTACAATATATTCTGAAGTTCTCATTTAAAAGTGTCATATACACATATTCTTTGGATATTTATTCCCTTTGGGAAGATATCAAGGTAACTACAAGATGTGTGGTAAATGTTTAAGAAATAGATCTAGTGACTTGTAGAGAAAGCTGGTAAATGTTTAAAAACTTTGTAGTTTTTAGTGCTTAGAAGTATGAGAAATTGACTTGTATGTTTTGAATGTTTCTGTATCAATGAATGACATGAATGCTTGTTACTGTTGATTCTGGCATGTTTTACACTCATGCAACTATGAAGCTACTCACTGCTTGCTCTTTGCTTGTTTTGTAAATGCTCATGGTAGATAGATATTTTATAGATTTTTATCTGAAAATGTTGCAATTTAGGGAAAACCATGGCCTGCTGCTGTGTGGAAGTTCTATATTTCCTTGGCTATGTTTCGTGGGGCAGCAATCCTTGCAGGGATATACAGTCGTTGGCTTATGGTAGTGTTCAAAGATAAAACTTGATATTTTAGTGTGAAGCTTGTGGTAAAAGCTCTATCAGTGGAAGGTCGATAAATTAACATTGTGTTTTGTCCTCGTGACATTGCAGGGCAATGCCTCGGGAGGTGAACGTGCTCAAAATGCAGGAAAGCAAGCTAATGATCTTGTAGACTCTGCATGGGCGTACATTGCAAGAAAATCTGTGCTTCCAAACCACCCTCCTCCTGGTAGACTCAACTTTGTTTTTCTTTGGTCCAGAGATTTTGTTATTTTCACATTACAGTTATTTTTAGGAACATTATTCTTCTATGGGATGCATAATTCAACCTTAATCCATCACAATAATTGATTAACCACCAGGTAGATTAAGGGTATGCGCATGGTAGTTTAATTGATATCATCATGGGTTTTCAGACTCAACATTAGCATTCCATTCATTTTCATTTCTTTCGTTCTTTACTCAAGACTATTGTTTATGTGGCTATTCTCTTAACTACCCAGATCCAATTGCTCGAGATTACATGAAACAATTTGATGGAGGGAAAAGTGGGAGGTTTGTTCCTAGTGTAAAGGTCCTAAAGTTGAGAAACAAGTTAATCAAGTTTATGGAAGATCACATTTACCCCATGGAAAATGAGTTCTATAAACTTGCTCAGTCTTCTTCACGATGGACAGTGCACCCGGAGGAAGAGAGTTTAAAGGAGCTGGCTAAGAAAGAAGGATTGTGGAACTTATGGATACCTGTATTTCTGCTTCTGCCTTTCTGAGCTCCTTGTTTCTCTATATGTAGTCCTGTTACTGTTTTTAACTCGTGTAAGAGACTCTGATAGGAATCATGAAATTCTTGCAAACTCGTGTGCTTTTTTGCAGTTTGATAGTGCTGAAAGAGCTAAAAAATTACTATTTGATGAAAGTAGTCGCATGGTTTCTAATGGTGAGCATGATCAGTTCCTTGGTGCGGGCCTCTCAAACCTTGAATATGGATACCTTTGTGAGATCATGGGTCGTTCTGTTTGGGCGCCGCAGGTGTTCAATTGTGGTGCGCCCGACACTGGAAATATGGAGGTAAATTTTAGTTTCAGATTTTATCGAGTCTGGGAACAATTTATTAATGTGACTACGGACTGCCACATGTTTTTCCCTTCCATCTTTGAACGCATGTATTCTCAGCTTCTATGAGTAATTCTGGGATATTCTCTCCAACACTAAAACTGGGGAATGTAATCAGATCTATGTAAAAAAAAACATATGAAGAGAGTTAGGAGTATTTTGAGTGGCATGGCTTCAATCTCATCAAGTTAGTAGCAAGTGAAAGAATGTGTATCTGAAAATCTTTTAAAACCTGCATCAAATCAAAAGAATAGTAACCAATAGAAACATATATTTGGTGAGATAATTAATAGGACTTGCATGCAGGGATAACTATCAAGAAAGCTTCCTCTTCTTGTTTCCATTGTTTCCCTTCTATTCAAGATATTAACAACTGGATGTGTGCTTGTTGCGTTAATTATTTAATGTAATTCTGCATGCTTGTTTTAAGCATCCGTACTTCTTTCTTCAGGTATTGTTGCGCTATGGTAATAAAGAACAGCTACTCAAATGGCTAGTTCCATTGCTTCAGGGAAAGATCCGCTCTGGATTTGCAATGACAGAACCACAAGTTGCATCATCTGATGCAACAAATATTGAGTGTTCCATTAAAAGGTAGCATATATTGAAAAGGGGATCCCATTTAAATCAAAGTAGATAGGCACAAAAGTTTAAAATTTGGTGCAAGGTTAATCATTAGGACTGATATGTGATGTATGCAGATAATTTTGAGTTTCAGCTTTAGTTATCTATCACTGTAATTGAATTTGCTTTCCTTGAACAGAGAAGGGGATTCATACATCATTAATGGTAGGAAATGGTGGACGAGTGGCGCAATGGATCCAAGGTGTAAAGTTCTTATAGTCATGGTTAGTTCTGATAATCAAGTTCAGGGATAGTTAAATCAGTTGTTCATTTTGTTCAATAATGTGTGGAATTATGCGCAGGGAAAAACAGACTTCACTGCTGCTAATCACAAGCAGCAGTCTATGATATTAGTAGACATTCAGACTCCAGGTGTACACATAAAAAGGCCACTCATGGTCTTTGGCTTCGACGATGCGCCTCATGGCCATGCTGAAGTTGTATTCGACAATGTTCGTGTTCCTGCAAAGAACATTCTACTGGGAGAAGGGCGTGGATTTGAGATTGCACAGGTAAAGTTGGTGCACGCTCCGAAGTAGCTGAATGGATTACATGAATTTTGTACTGGTTGATTTTCTGATTTGGCGTAATTGTAAAGGTTCAATCAATTTGCAAGGCACCTTGTGCTTATGATTTAAACTTTGAATAGTCAGCTTTCACAGACATAAGCTCAGGATTCAAAAGTTTTACCTACTTTTTAGTTTTTCTACCACTTCCATAGTAGACACAAACTATGAGACATGCTTGTGTAGACCTCTTTGTGAGGACAAGATCTGTGCAGAAAACAGTGTGTGAACACATTGCAGACACCGAGGTTTTGCTATGTCAGTAATAGTATGTCCTGAATTTCTTGCAGGGTAGACTGGGCCCTGGAAGATTGCACCACTGCATGAGATTGATAGGTGCTTCTGAGCGTGGCATGCAGATGATGGTTCAAAGAGCTCTCAGCAGAAAAGCATTTGGAAAATTAATTGCAGAGCATGGTTCTTTTCGTTCAGATGTTGCAAAGGTAGTTCTTTTCATATACTTTTTTGTCAGATACCATTTTTTGCAAGGAAAACAATAACTTCCGAGTCACTTGAAGAAAATGAGAAACCGGTCGTTCAATCTAAAGAAAGGGACCACCATCCGTGTGTAATTTACTGTTTCATGCAGTGTCGAATAGAGCTTGAGAAGACCAGACTACTGGTTCTTGAGGCAGCTGATCAGCTTGATCGGCTTGGAAACAAAAAAGCCCGTGGTACCATTGCTATGGCCAAGGTAAGTATCGCTCTTCAATTTGAAATGCATCATGGTATCGTTCTCTTTAATTACATCAAACATCCATAACATAAATAGAGTAAAATGGTTTGACATAATGTGGAGCAGGTAGCAGCTCCAAATATGGCACTCATGGTTCTTGACACGGCAATGCAAGTTCATGGTGCAGCTGGCGTATCATCCGACACCGTTTTGGCCCATCTTTGGGCAACTTCAAGAACATTGAGAATTGCAGATGGCCCTGATGAAGTTCACTTGAGTACCATTGCCAAGTTAGAATTACGCAGAGCTAAGCTTTAAAAAACAAATAAAGGAAAACAAAGAGCAATAACTAAAAATTGTGTGGGAAGTATGAGAAGACTTGGACGAAATTTCATCACAATAATGTATCGATACAATGAGTTCTTTATTTATTCTGATACGAACTGCATCAATGTTTCTGTGAAATTAATTTTGCAGTTTTGGTGTTTATCATGCTGGTATGCTTCATCTCGATTACCAGAGATGAAAAGAGAAAAATAAAGGATTGTGAAGAGAGTGATTACCGATCCATAACTAATTTTAAAAACTTGTTTTAGAGGTATGAGAAGAGAAGACACGCTTTTGTTTGGGATCTCTTAGAGATTTCAGCATTAAAAGAATTATATTGAAACTAATGAGAATGATGAAGATTTGCAATGACCCTGAGTTTGCAAAAAAATATTAATGTTATGCCATTTCAACAATACCACTATCACCAATACTAAAATTGAACTTGAATCTAAATTGGACTTGGATCTTAATAATGTAATCATTAATGAAAAGGAAAAGGAAAAGGAAACGAAATTAGATATTGTTTTAAAAATAATTTTTTTATGAAATATATAGTGAAGGATATGGCCTCGCATGTTTGTGGAGAATTTTAAAATTAATGATGTCAAAGTTGATATTCTCGAACTTTAAATAAAAATTGTGAAGCATATGTATAAAACTTCTCTTTGTAGAGAAATCATCACACATCTTATATAAAAGAAGGTGTATGCTACGTTTGTGGTTGAATTAGAGTTTGAGAATATTACTGCAAGAGTTGCTACATATAATTTGTATCGCTAAGATTAGTTATGTTAATTGCGGGTATGATATTTTTAACAAAAAAGTTAAAATGTAAAGTGCTAATAACTTTTAATTGGACATCCACACTCTTGATGGAACTCAAGATAGAATTATCTTGATGCAAGAGCTCAAGAACGAATTGTTTCCAGCAAGGGAGATTGATATAAAATGATTTTTTTAAAAAAAATTGTTTTTTAGTTATTTTTATTTTTATTTAGTTTGTTTTCTATTTAATTTAGAAAATCAAATATTGTGCTTGATAATTTTATTTTTTCTATCTAATATGTGTTTTGTAACGTGATGCAGAATGTTTTTCAATCGAAAATATATTAAAATAATTTTTTTTTATTTTTTATAGTAATACATTAAAATAATTGAAAAGTACATAAAAACATTAATTTAATATTTTTTAAAATAAATTTAAAAACCGTTTAGGAATACGATGCAAATTGCGTTCCCAAAAAAATCAATTTTTTTTATTAGAATTTAATATGATTTGTATGTTTTGGATCGTTTTGATGTGCTGATATCAAAAATAATTTTTAAAAAATAAAAAAATATCATTAGTATGTATTTCGGCACAAAAAGTTACTTGAAAAGCAACAACTACTACACTGTCGAATATACTTTTAAAAAGTTATTTCAATCGCAAAAATAAACACTTTTAATTTAGAATTTCCTCTAATAACCCCATGATTACTTGTTATGACTTCTTTTTTTTTCTCTCTTTAAGTTAAACTTATAATTAGTGTGTGTGTGTATATAACTCTAATAATAAAATTTTAAAACAAAGTTTTTATATGAAAACCCTTTTATATCCAAATTTCGTATTCTCTCACTTGCTATCTTTCTTATATTGATTTCATTCACGTTAAAAACCCTCATATTCTAGTTCCTTCTCCCGCCAGCTTTAACTAGGTTCCAAAGCCACCTTCAATCCACAATTTAGATAAGAAAGAAAAACAAAAATCTTAAGTTTTGTGTTTGTACGTAATGGGTGTGTGATAGTTTTTAGACATTGAACAAGTTATTTGAGTCAGGTTTTTTTATAAAAAAAAAATTTAATGGGTTGCAGTTTAATTTTTGACTGGGTCAACCTATCGGGTTAGCCAGATCATACTAAATTTTTTCTTTTTCTGTTTTTTTTAAACTCGGCCCGGTTTTAGCTTCAAATCAACCGGGTTTTTGATCGTTCGACCGAACCGGATTTCAAAACTATAAATGTATATGTATTGTCAAGTCAATGTACTCCTCCTGTACAACAGTGTACTAGTCATTGTGTAGCATGAGGGTAGTATTTCAATTTATTTTTCACACGAGAAGAAAACGTCTACGTTATATATATGTTTTTTAACATTATAAAAAATTATATTTGAAGAATGAAAATAACATGTATATATATGATTAATAAAACTAATTTAAAAATAAATTAAAAAAAATCATAAAAAAAAATGTTAATGCCAATCAAAAACTAAAATGTGAAGTTTAACTTCCAAGTAAGAAGTAAAAAATAAATGTAATGTACGTGTATTTTGCATTGGTTGTTCTTTTTATTTTATAGGTTTTACTTATTTATCTTGAAGGTTCAAAGTAGTCACTAACTACTTATGATTTTCATTACTATAAATGCAATTAATCTAAAATTTAATTAAAAATAATTTAAAGGTAAATTATAACAATTTCTTAATTTGAGGTATTAAATAAACAATTAAAAATATCAATTACTGTTTATAAAAAAGTTAAACCTAACAATCTAAAAAAAAGAGAGGGGGGGTAGTAATGAAAAATAAATTTTAAAAAATCAGAAATAAAGGAAAAATCACTTGCTAAAGCATGGTTAAAAGGAAAAATCTAGGTGCATATAAGCCAAGAAAGCTATATATATATATATTTTTTAAAAAACAAATAACAATAGATAACATGCTATTTGCTAAAGCTTTGTATAATTAGAATAAATAGTATGTTGTCAATTTAGGGAGACAATGCCTTTCATTAGTTCACTTTTAATTATTGAAGGTGACCAAAATTTTGATATTCTAGATTTTGGATCTTAAAATCTCAAAGTTTAACATATTTTTACCTTGAAATACATCAAACATATGTTTTTTATCCTTAAATACTATATAATCAATGTAAGACCCAATATAATTAAACTGAATCATAAAAATTTTTAAAAAGACTAATTTATTTTTTTCAATATGCTTGAAAACCATTTTAGCTGAAATTTTATTTTTAAGAAGAATTTATTAACACTAAGATTTATTTATTTATGGCTGAAATGTGGCCATTTGAACCTTTTCTACCTCCTCTGATCATATTGTTTTTTCAACTAGTTTTTTGTACCTATTTAAAAGTGAAAATAAAAAGATTTCTTTTTTTTTTTGTTAATTTTTATCCTGTTCCTGAAATTTCATTTTTAATTATAACCTAGAACTCAATTTTGTAATATTAATTTAATGACAAGATATTTCTAGACACTTTACAAATATAATAGCATAAAAAAACAAATTTCAATACATAAAATAATACCAACATGATGAAATAACAAAGAAAAAAAGTTTGATTATCAAAATAAGAAAAATAGACATTGTTGAAGGAAAAGCTACGTCCAAAATGAAAAGAGCTTTTTTTGTCATTCTTGTTTAGCTTATTTTTGTATTAAAAAAAAATTTAATATTTATTTTTTAAAATATTTTTTGTTTTGAAATGCATTAAAGTAATATATTTTTTATTTTTTAAAAATTATTTTTGATATTAACACATTAAAACAATATAAAAACACAAATTAATTAATTTGAAATAAAAAAATAAAAAATATATTTTTTTTAAATTCAAAAATAAACATACTCTGAATACAGAACATTACAATTACATGTACCTCCAAAATTTCTTCCATTTTAATCATAACAATATTAAATAAAAAAAACCATGTTACTGTTAACAAAGGTGCAAGTTTTACCTTGAATCGGGTCGATACTTTAATAATTATGGTGAAGAATGAAGGAGAGGAAGAGATTAGCCACCCGTTAATTTGTATTAACAAAATAGTTTTGCCTCATTTTTGGCGGGTGCCTCTCACACCTCACGTTTCCCAAGGCAACAGGATTTTGAACATCCCTATTTTTGCCTTCCCTCCCTCGCTCCTCCTCGTCTAAAGGGGTGTCTCACATTTTTTAGGGCCTCAGAGGTCCTGGAACCTCTGTTTTCATGGTAGATAGCAGCAGTGAAATATAGGTATATGTGTATATATATATATATATATATAGGCGTACCCTGGATCTATAATATTCAGTGTCTTAGTTTTGTGCTCAGGACATTAATAACTTCATTGAAGAAGATGGCATCGAGTAATGATGGTTCCAACGCCGGGAAGAAGAAGTTTGCTATTATTGGCGTGTCATCTATAATCCTGGTGGCCATGGTGGTTGCCGTGGCTGTTGGAATCGGTGGCAGCCAAGGAGATTCGAGGCCAGAAAGCTCTCCTAAGGGGCAGATATCGACAACATCTAAATCTATCAAAGCTATTTGCCAACCCACAGATTACAGAGAAACTTGTGAAGAAAGCCTCTCAAAAGCTGCGGGAAACACAACCGATCCTTCGAAGCTTGTCCAGGCTGGTTTCAAGGTTACCATTGAAGCTCTCCAAAATGCCATCAATAGATCCACCACATTGAAAGAATTGGCCAAGGATCCGATGGCTAGCCAGGCTCTTGATAATTGCCGTGAACTGATGGACGATGCTATTGCTGAACTCGAGCATTCTTTTGATCTTATAGAGTCATTCCAGGCGAGCCAGTTCGACGAGTATGTAAATAACCTTAAAGTCTGGCTCAGCGCTACCATCACGTATCAACGGACTTGTTTGGACGGGTTTGAGAACACAACAGGTTCAGCTGGTGAGAAAATGAAGGAGCTTTTGATGGCTTCTAGTCAGCTCACCAGCAATGGCCTAGCCATGGTTGATGGCGTCACCTCCATCCTCAAGGATTTGAACATTCCGGGACTGACGACCCGCAGACTCCTAGAAGCTGATGGTGACTTTCCTTCGTGGATCAATGGTGGAAAAAGGATGCTACTCCTCAGAGAGACTCCTGCAACAATCAAGGCCGATGCGATTGTGGCTCAGGATGGAAGCGGTCAGTATAAAACAATTGCCGAGGCCATCGAGAAAATCCCCAAGAAAAACAACGAAACCTTTGTGGTATACATCAAGGAAGGAGTTTACAAGGAGCAGGTGAGCCTCTCAAGGAGCCATACCCATGTTCTGATGATTGGTGATGGCCCTACAAAGACCAAGATCACCGGAAATCTCAACTTTGCTAATGGAGTCCAAACATTCAAGACCGCGACAGTCAGTAAGTATTGCTATCCTTGCCTCGAGAGCCGCCATAGAAAGGAGCTTTAATGTCTGGAAGTTTATTCTCTAACTAATAATGCCTTGTCATTTGTAACCATACAGCAATATCTGGAGATCACTTCATGGCCAAGGACATTGGATTTGAGAACTCCGCCGGAGCAATAGGACACCAAGCCGTGGCACTCCGTGTCCAAGCTGACATGTCTGTCTTCTACAATTGCCAGATAGATGGCTACCAAGACACCCTCTATGCCCACACCAAGCGTCAATTCTACCGTGACTGCACCATCACAGGCACAATTGACTTCATCTTCGGCGATGCAATTGCTCTCTTCCAAAACTGCAAACTGGTCGTCAGGAAGCCACTGGAAAACCAACAGTGCATCATCACAGCTCAAGGAAGGAACGAGACGCGTGAGCCCACTGGCTTCGTCATCCAGAACTGCACGATCACAGCAGACCCTCAATACTTTCCCGTCAGGTTGCAGAACAAGGCCTATCTTGGGCGGCCATGGAGGGAGCTGTCCAGGACTATTGTCATGCAATCTCACATCGATGACTTGATTGCTCCTGAAGGGTGGTTGCCATGGATGGGTAATTTTGGCCTGAATACACTATTCTACTCCGAGTACGGCAACAAGGGAGAAGGTGCGGTGGAGACCAGCAGAGTAAAATGGGCTGGCATCAAAAAGCTTACACCAGAGGCAGCTGATGGCTACACTGCTGCAAAATTCCTTCAGGGTGATGAATGGATCCCGCAAACCGGCGTGCCTTACACTGCTGGCATGATCAGTACTGCATAGAATGAGAAAATCAACAGACTCTCGCTATGATTTGGTTCAAATATCTGCATTCAACTCTACAGTATATGTATACGTTGCCTTTACTTCTTGTTTATTCTGAAAAATAATGAAAAACGTCAAAATCAATTTGCTTCTCAAGTCTGTAATTGACATGGGGCAGCCATAATATCAGAGGAAATTTTACTTCAGCAAACTCCATCTCCGTCTTATATGTATAGCATTGGTTTATAGGTGCCTGGCTCCGGCCCATACTTAGTCGATGTCGAAAGAAGTTGATGCAATTTCAATAATATTATGTAGGAAATTTGCTTCACATTCATGAGAATTTTCCTAATAGTAAACACAGTAGTTTTCTTGCCTTGTAAAATAATGTGCAATGTTATACTGCTTTATTTTATTTTATTTTAATTTTGTGCTTTGTTTTTACTTTAATCCAATTTTCTCATGGTTCGTCTTATTTGTAAAGTTTTAGTAACTATGTTTGATAATATATTTGTACAGTATTTGAAAATGCTTTTTAAAATGCGTTTAAATTAAAAAATATATTTTCATTTCATGTTTCTTATATTTTTAAATAATTTTAATTAATACATAGATATCAAAAACAATTAAAAAAAAACATGTAAAAGAACATCAATTTTTTTTCACCTTTTCTAAAGCGTTTATATCATTATTAACATCAAATATTTTATCATAATTTATAAAATTCTAAAACACCTTAATTGCCATACTTTTTTATTTGTTTAATAAAGCCCCGTTTGTTTGCTGGAAAGTAGTTTTTCTTTGGAAAGTAAATTCCAGGAAAGTGAATTATTTTTCGATGTTTGATAGTGTAATGAAAAATAAGTTGAAAAACAATTTCCATTGTTTGGTTATGTCATGAAAAATAAGCTGGAAAATAACTTATTAATGTTTTATTTTTCTCAAGTTTATTAAAATAATGAGGAATAAATCTTACAAATTAAAAAGTTGAATGAGAATGAAATTGAAAAATAAATAATTTCATAAATTATCTCAAATAAAATAAATAATAATCAAAATAATAAAGATCAAATTTAAAAAAAAAAGATAAAGAAATTAAAATAATAATAATTAACATTTCATAAATTATTTCAAATAAAATAAGTAACAATCAAAAAAATGAGGACCAAATTTGATAGATAAAAAAATTTCAATAAAAAAATGATATGGAAAAAAAAAATAACTATTATAAAAATAAGAACCAAAGTTATATAAAAATTAAATTTTAAGATATGAAATTAAAAAATAAATATGCAAAATAAAATATATATTGTAATCAAAAGTTTGAGGATCAAATTTGATATAATCAGCAAATAATATGATATTTTTAAATTTTTCACAATTTTCAGAAAGTGTTTTCCGTCTAAATTTTTCAAGAAAATACTTTCCTGAAAACTAAGCTAAATTTTCTTTTGATTGAAAATTATTTTCCGTTAACTAACTTTTCTAATAGTAAACAAATACAAAAAAATTTGAAAAATAATTTTCTAAAAATCACTTTTCACAAAACAAACATAATCTAAATTGAGTTCCGTAAATAAACAGCAAGTAGTCACTGAAAGTATTATTAAATCTAAAAAGGTACATGATACAAGATTTTGAGTTGTACGCTAATTTGAGTTTGAGCTGAATTAATATTATTTCAAGTTTTTTTAATAAAAAATAAAAATAATATTATTTTAAAATCAGAAAGGCAAAAAAAAAAATTAAATTAAGTTTTGAAAGAATCAATTGGGCAGTGAATTGACCCACTATCTTAATCGAGTCTAACCGAAACAATTTTTATCTAGCTCCAATTTGAGATTGCGGCTTAATAAAAAATTGACTAAAATTTATTTATTTTTATTTAAAATTAATTTGGTTATATTTTTATATTATTTTAATGTGATGGTGTAAAAAGTAAATTTTAAAAATAAAAAATATATATTATTTTAATATATATTTTTAATAAAATATATTTTAAAAAATAATACTTTCAAACAACTCCAAAATCTAATTTCGGCTAAATGGTGAGCCAACAAGTCAGGTTAGGCTTAACGACGGTGATCACAACTACAGGTGTAGAAGATTCATAAACCCTAACTTGGTAAAACTAAAGGGGGCCGGTTCAATTGAAAATGGATAGAAATTGGCTAGTAAATAAATAACAATCGAACCAGCCGAATATCCGAGATTCCGAATCTTCAATAAAGACACCTCAAAATAAAAAGAAACCAAAATCAGAAACAAAGAGCAGCGGGAAACAAAGTCATCGAAAATTTTGAACTCTCAAATGGCCAAATCTCATACTCTTTGATTTTTTCACGCTCTCTCTCTAATTTTCCAGGCAACCAAACACCCACAAATTTCCCAACTCCTGGGTTTCCTAGAAAGCCCCTCAAATGAAATGTTCAAGTATTATTCAAAAAAATGATTAATAACAACAAAGAAGAAGCAAGCAAGTACCACACAGTACAAGCAGAGCGTGATTTAGAAGCCAATTGGGAAGTCGATCTTTCAAAAAAGCTTGAAGATTATTTGTTAAAGATTTGTTCTGGTGAAATTGCTGGAAACGAAGAGGATAGTAACATCAATTTCGCTGAAGGTTAGGGTTTTATTGGAAAAAAAATTGAAGTTTTTTTTTTTTGAAGAATGTAGTTGCTTTATTGTTCAAAGGTTTGGACTTTATTTGAATTAATTGTGGTTTTAGGGTTCTGTTGTTGAGCGATTTAATGGGTTTTTGTTTTTGTGGCAAAATGTAGCTGCTTTATTGCTTCAAGGTTCAGTTCAAGTTTATAGCAGGAAGGTTGAGTATTTATACAACTTGGTTTTGCATGCTTTGGACTTCCTATCTCAGAAAAGGTACTCTCTTTTTTTACCTATTTTGTTGGGTTTTGATCGCTTCCCAAGTTCCTTTTCAATGCGAAATGTATTTCTTTTAAGAATTTATGTCTGTAAATTACTTTGTTTCTGGGTTTTTTTTATAGTTAAGATGATTGTCATTTGGTTTAAATTTAAATACAGTTCAAATGGAAAGTGTGGTGGTTTTGTTCAAACTTACATTTATCAGGATAAGCAAATGTTTTGCGATGATTGATTGCTCTTAGAAGTTTTAAGAATCTTGAGAATTTGTGTATAATGATACGCATAGTTGTGACATTCAATTGTCCTTTTTGAGAGTTTTTCCACTGCTTGAATTAGAGATAGAGAATATGGCTACTGGTTGAGAGAGGACAAGAAATGTATTCAATTGTCACCTTCTAGTCGAGCTGGGATATTTAAGTGCAGTTATATGTTGCTATATTTTGATCAAGAATTTCTAGGCTGTACTGTGGATACTGTTAGTTGTCAATAGGCAGTTTAACTCATTGATTATGTGTTTTATAAATGAATTTGGAACAGTCAAGTACAAAACCCTGCTTGTTTTTCCAGGAAAAGTATTGCGGAACACGGATTATTAGAAATTCAAAATTAAAGGCTCTTCATTATGCTCTTTCCCATAACTTCTCACATCAGACCAACCCGCTAAAATTCAACTAGGGATTACAAACAATGTTGATTGCATGAAGAATAAAGAGACGCCATAAATAAAAATTTATATTCTCACAGGAAAGCCATATAAGGCTTAAATGTGTAGTTTTGAAGTCCAAACGATCAGTGGTACCATCCCATGGAAATGATTTTTAAATTGGTTTTATAAATTTTTGAAACAGGCAGCAGGAGCAATCAGAGGGCACATCTGTCCAGACTGAACAAAGTGGTTCCCGTGCAGTTTCTGATGAAGAAAATGATCAATTTTGGGTCTCAGATGACGTCCCAGGTATGCTTAAATCTGCCCTCTATTTGATGCAGTTACGATGCAACTCATGGCTAAAAAAAATTCATTATACTTCAGTGGATGCAAGGAATTGCTTAGATGCTTCAACCAGCAAAGATGCTTCTTTCTATCACTTTGTGAAACCACCAGCAAATCTTGTTGTTCTTGAAGGTGATTGCTTAGATAGCAGTGGTGATGTTGGGGAATTAGAGTCATATCTGGTATTACATGTACTTCCACTTTATAGTATACTGAGCTTTATGCTTCCGACCCAATCTAAATCACTTGTTTTTTATTTTTCCCTACATGGTTGCAGTTAGCCACCAATGATCTTTACCAAGATTTTATTCTCTTAGACCCATGTGATGCCCTAGCCATAAATGATTTTTTGAAAGCAAATGATACTGGAAGGGCACAAAATGGTCCTTACAGGGGCAGCTCAATACATAAGACCTTTCAGTCCCCAACAAGGCGTTCTGGAGGAACTGCTAACAAGCCTTCTCTTGGAAAGAATTGGGATGCCAATCCTATGCCATCCCCTGTTGCTGGTTGCAGTTTTGGAGTTAATGATTGTAAGATCAGGCCTGACCCTCCTGTCTATGATAATGTTGATGAGAATCCTGGATTTGAAATGGAAGACAGATATTCAGATCCTGAGAATGCAGAAGATTCAGATGACAATGATGATCCTTGGAAGCCTTTGAACCCCCATGAACCTGGGAACTTAAAAGTGAAACCTTTTAAGAAAGGTGGTTGAATTTGTGTGTGTTTTTTTCCCCTCTGTTTTCCCTGTAGTATGTTATATGCCTACTTCACACTCATATTGGATTTCCCTTAACAAGCAGTAAAAGATTTCAGAAGGAATGGGCTAAAATCTGCTGAGAAGACCTCTATAACTGCTCTGTTTCCACTTGCAAGGATGCATGGTACTATTAGTCCAGAGCTTGCCAAAATATGGGAAACACAGCAAAACAAAATTGGAAACCATGGGAACACACAATCTCCTACATTATATGAAAAGGTATTGGTTTTTCTGATGATGTCTTTATGTTAATTTCTTGTGATTGTCATATCATACCTGATGTTACAATTGCAGCTGAGGCAATCTCTTACTAATGAAGGACATAATATTCCTGATACTACTGGTAACTCTGGGAATGACAATGAAGACAATGCATATGACACTGGGATCCCTGATTTCGGGCAGCCTGATGAAGAGATTTCAGAATGCATGAATGAAGATTCATCCCCCCCTCTACATGAAAAGGTTGGCAGGCTTGTGTTTTTGTTCTAGTTTGTATTTGCAATAGTATAGAAGGAACTATGAGGTTGCTTACTGACTGATTTACACAGCATGATGATGGTGGGACTCACTTTGACACCTATAAAGATTTTGGACATGGAGATCAAAGATCTCAAGCAAGCCTGGAAGATCTATGTCGCTCTCACCTTGTAAGCTTGCATTTTCTATCACTTTTTGACTAAATCTAACCTAGTTCATGGCAATAGTACATGCACACATATTCATGTATTTGTTTCAGGTAGCTTGGGTGAAATTTCTTTGCTGGGTAAAGTATTTGACTTCTCTACCTGTCCAAAATTCTTCCGTGACTTGCCACCAAATATTTGTGGAACATGCACTCTTTTTACAAAAGTAGTCTGTAAAGTTTGTTTTATCATATGTATTCCTTCCACAAATTCCTGATTTTTGTCTTGAAAAGCAAGATGAATAAGTTCTGCTCTCTTTGCAGGTCTTTTACACATACTCAATCCTCTGCATGTACTTGTGTCAATTTCCGAAACTTAGCTTTCATCAATGTAGATTTGTGCACTTTGCTGGTTTCTCTTTAGGTTTAAAATTCTCAGGAAATGCAAGCGTAGTTTTTGAAAGCAATGATTTTAGAGATTGTAGGAGTTGAATTACGAGATCAACCTGGTCCCTAAAATTTTGGAATTGATTGTGTTCTCTTATATATAATCTTTTGCCCAATTATTGCCAGAGTATGTTGTAGCTTACCCACCTTTCATATGTAGGATGCTCTGCTCGCCAATATAGCTGAAACTGAGAAGCAAACTGAACTGGCTGCTCGGGTTTCTTCATGGAAACTGAAAATTGAGCAAAACTTGGAAGAACAAGTAACTTTCACCTCAATTTTTTTTGCTGCTCTTTAGTTGCTCAAATCTTTTTACTGGCTTTGACTTGAAGGTGAATTTTGTTTCTAATAGGACTCACATCCGCCATTTGACATTCATGCCTATGGTGAAAGGATTGTTGACAAACTCTCTCTTGAAACAGACAGTCAAAAATATGTCATGGCCTTTACAGATGTTGTGAAGGGCCAGGAAAAACATGATGTGGCTCGAACCTTCTCCGCACTTCTTCAGCTGGTAGTTCTCTTTCACTATTTCAATCTAGGAAGCATACTCAGTAGTCAGTACCTTAAAATAGAACAGCTTCTAAAATAAGTGGCCCGTACCCTTAAATATCTAAAGCAACTGCTCTCAGGCCTCAAACTTGCGATATGTAGGCTACTAGCTCCAAATCATTTTTCTTAATGACACTGTAAATTTCTGTTATTACGTATGAAGTTTGTGTGTTGGATACAATCAGTAATATTGGGGTCATTTGGAGTGAAATAGATATGCATTGCTTTCAACTGCTAAAAGAATCACCATGATTTCTCCAATTTCAGGTCAACAATGGAGAAGTTGATTTTGATAGGAGTCAAGCTAATACCGAGTCATTCTGTTACACGGCCGTCAATCCTTTCCACGTCCGGCTCCTTGGTCATAAAAAAGAACAGGAAGGAAGACAATTTCAACTGTCAAAAAAGAGAGTTAAATCACCAATAAGAAAAGGAGGTCCGAAGCTGGGCAAGAATGGTAACACAAGGTGCACACCTGAAGGTAAGAAGAGGCGAAGATCTCGAGTTGTTGAGCCAGTTGACTTACATTCAGCAGGGTGACCAAGGCATCATAAGCAAGTTCTATTGCCGGAGTTATTCAATCCCTGTGCTGATTGGCTTGGTGCATTAACAATGTGATTATTGCATTATTTGTAACTTTGTATCATTGAGCATAGACCATTAGTTCTGAGACCTGGCCCGGCTGTTCGGTTGATTTGCCAACCCGTAACCTAGATTAACCTCCTGATCCGTGACTCAGGTCTTGAGTCGAGTGACCCGGCCCTGGTTTCAATATGGTATAGACAATGATAAGCTAGAATGTGTAATATATTTAATATTTCACGGACTTGCAGGTCAAATGCCCTTGTAATAACACTACTAATTTAACTGCACAATGATTTTGTTCTTGTGCCTTGTAATAATGCCAATCTGCTTACTGTCAATTTTTCGAGATGCTTGCAGTGTTATTCTCTGCATTAATTTTTTTGTTCTTTGTTTTTGGTAACTAATTGGTTATGAATTGATTGATGGAAAAGCACACCTGAACAGTTGCTGGTATCTTTTGTTTGACAAAAAGCTATAGAAATAGTGATAGAACTAGGTTAGTGTTTGTATTATTTTTTCATTAAGATATTTAACGTAGTTAAAGCTAGTATTATATATATATATATATGAAAAAAACTTATCAATGAGGAAAAAAAAAAGTAATACATTATCAACTAGGAGGGAGGATTGAAGATAAAATTAAAAACAATAAAAAAATTATAAAAAAAGTTAAAAAAATAAAAAAATCATAAAAATAAAGATTAAATTGAAAACATTAATACAAGATAAAAAAAAATGAACAGGTAAAATTTTTCAATGTGTTTTTTTAGATTAAAAAAATCATAAATGTTAATTGAAAAACTTATACATGCATCCAGTTAAATAAATCATGAACTATTTGTGTAAATAAAGGGAAAAAAAAGTAATTAATGATAAATAAAAATATAATTAGAAAAATCAAGACACCATTGTATATCAGGATATTTAATATTGTAACACGAGTCATTTATCTGGTTATGTTTAATAAATTTGTTTATGAAAATCAATTTGTAATAGAGATTAACACACACATAAAATTTATTGAATAAAATAAAAAGAAAATGTTACTATGAAAGGTTGCACATATTAAAAATACTATAAAGAATAAATATTTAATCCATGCAAAAATTAAACACACTTAATATAATTAAAAATAATAGTTATTCAACAAAGGCTAAAAAACCCAAAAAACAAATCACAGAGAAGGAATATTAATTAAAATATAAATTTAAAAAAAAAACATAAAAAATCCATTAATATAAAAAAAACAATAAAAAAAAAAAACAATGAGGCAAGGTGCTACCAGGCCTAGCGCTTGGCCCAATCAAGAAAAAACTTGTGCATAGGCCTTTAATTTTTTTAAGTTTAACGAGGTGGATGACATGTTATCCACCCAGTTGCATGGTAAAAAAAGTAGATGACGCATTGTCTGGAAATTCTAGAATCTAACAACTGGTGTGATCGGAAAAATAAAGGTTTTTTTTTACCTAAAAACCAAATTTGAACCCATTTATTTTTACCCAAAACACCTAAGAAATATCTTATAAATCTTGTTAAACCAATCTATGACCTCCTAAAAAAAAAAAAAAAACCTTCCTAAAGTCTAAAATCAACTTGGAATCAAAAATCTTCTCGAGCTCAGATATGTATTTTAGGTGTTTACAAGATAAAAACAACACACCTAATTGTAACCCCCCTCATCACATGAAACTTTTTGATACAAAAATAGACTGTTTTAGTGGCCAAAATATTTCTCAATAACAACTTTCTCTCTCTAAATCAGAATACAATGACCCCTTCTTTCTTCCACTAAAAAAAAAAGAAGAAAATAAAATTTGGTATTAAAATGTATTTTTTAAAAATTATAGGGACCGGTAATCTAATAGATAAAAAAGATGAAAGATGAATTTTCAAACAAATTTCAAAGTTGTCACTTATATTACCTATATTTTTTACTTGATTTTTTTTTGATTTTTTTTTTTCGATTCAACACTCCTTACTTAAAAAAAACAAAGAAAAAAGAAGCAATTAAATGCTGATTTGGGTAAAAATAATTACAGTGAATTCCCTGCAAGTTTTAATTTTTGTTGATGAGATCAGTTGATATTAGGAGACAATATTAATATTATTAGGTGTTATTGGAGTTGGATTTTACTTCTCTCTCTCTTGCCTTTTGTTTTTTTTTTTAAATTAGAATATTCAACTCCACTTATTTCTATGATCTGGTTGGATCTGATTTGTTGGAGAAATAAACTAAGCTTGAAAAATCATTCTTTTTTTTTTAAAAAAAAAGATATCTCAACTTAGAAAATAAATCATATCTTTCTTCGATAAATCATAAAATAAATTGAAAATTGAAAATTTATATATAAAACTTTAAAAAAAAAAATTTATAAATCATAACTTAAAAATCTATGCATTACAATCATAAGTCTTAGACTAAACTCGATAGTAAATTTTTTTTTTTTTTAAATGATACTATTTTACTTTAAAAAATCAACATATTAATGGTAAAGTTTTCACTTGATCAACTCATGTTTTTGAACAAGTCAATCAAGTCTTTTTACTTTATATTTTTGTAACTTAAATTAATCCAAGTTTTAGACTAGTTATATCTCGAGTTAACTTGTTTGGTCAAACTGAGTTTTAAACAATGATGAAAACACTCATCTCTTGAAGCACAATGTCTCTATTTGAAAGTTTCCCTTTTAGCCCAAATTAAATGCTCGAAACTGAGGCAGGCTGAAGTATAAGTGAATTGAATTGGGCCTTTAGACAAGACCTGGAGATTTCTCCAGCAAGGGAATTGTTGGTGTCTTTCTATTTTTTATTCCCAGCTAACTACACTTTACTATATAGAACATGCGATGCCATACGGTCGTTACAAAAATAGAGTTTTTATTTTATTTTATGGTAATCAAAATATATATTCATAAAAAAACATTAATGAAAATACTAGAAAAAAAAAACTGCACATCTTCTATCAAAATCCATTTTTTTAATGCATTTTTTATATTTTGACAAAATTATAACATTTTTTTTTAATATCAATAAAGATATTTGAATAAAAAGTATCAAGGTAGCAGCGCTGGGAGTTTCCTCATCTCAGATGTCCAGGAATAGAATAGGAACGAACTGCATTTCTACCTTATTCCGGGATTGTGCCGGAACGGATTGCTCTAAGACTGGCAAAGGATAGTGAAACAATGATCCCTTTTAATTGAAAAAGCTATTGTCCCTTTTAAGGTTTTGTGAAACACTATATTTGTTATCCATGCTCCTGCGGGCCGAGCAGATTCTTTTTTTTTACGTCAAAAAATGTTCGGGTAAAAATCCCATGTATGAGCCATTGATTCAAGTGGTAATTTAAATAATATGAAAAAAAAAATACAACACTAATAAATAAACTAACAAAAAAAATAACAAAGAAAAAAAATATAAAAAAAATAGACCCAAGCTTATTCATGTTATCAAACAACTTGATTCTAACCTAATAGAAGGCAAACCATAAAACAAAAAAAAACAAAGTAAAACTCTAAAGAAGAAGAAGAAAACATCAGCTTTTTTATTAAAAAAAACCAAGCAAATATAGGTGAACCTCCTAAATCTGATATGATCTCTAAAACTTGCAATTCGTTAAATCCTAAACTCGATTTCAATCTAAAAACTTAACTATCAACCAATTTTATTTTGAACGATGAAATCATTAAAAATATTAATAAAAAATTACAAAAGAAAAAAAAAGAATGAGAATAAAATTTGAGAGCAAAAACTGTGGATGAAATTTGAAAAAAAATAAATAAACAAAAAAATAAAAAACAAAAAAAAATAAATAAAAAAACACCAGCTTAAAAAAGAAAGAAAAAAACCCAAAAAAACTTGAACAAACATTATAAACCTGGTTTAATCTCTAAAACCTGCAACTTGTGAAATCCTAAATCTAGGTTCAATCAAGAAACTTAACTTTCAACAAATTTAATTTTGAAGGATGAAATCATGAAAAATATATTAATAGAAAAACTTGCATGAGAAAAAAAAACAACAAAAACAATGGAGACAAAATTTGATAGAAAAAACTCAAGGGGGGTGAAATTTGTAAGAAAAATTAAAAAAATGATCTCAAACAAAATAAATAGCAATTAAAAAAGAAAAGATCAAATTTTAAAAATAAAACAATTATAGGGGCAAAAATATAAAATATTTGTAATTTGATAGATTATTTATAGTATCAATGTCTGGGTATTTTAATCCTTAAAATCTATTTTCAATTTGTTTTTATCTAAAAACACATTGAAAACATTCAAAAACTCTTTCTGAACATATTTTAAAGCCTAAAGCACCCTCTAATATGTTTAAACATAAAAAATAAAACCAATAAAAAACAAACTAACAAATCCTATAGCTGTATTCTGGACATAACAAAAAAAACAAAGGTCAAAACATTATTTATCATTTATCATCATCTCGAGTCCAGTGCTTTTATTCTAAATATAAGGATTGGGCCTAGTTGTCGGGTCTAAATCTAAAATCATTGTCTTAGATTTTGCTAATCCTTTTACTATAAATGTATGTATATGTTTAGATAAAGATTTAGAATATAAGCATCATGAGTATTTTTGTCATAAAAATACAAGCATGAAGCAATTTATCTCAAAGTAAGATGTTTTAAAGTGATTTTCATCTTTCACTTAGCATAATCAATCATTTACTTAATAATCTCTAATAGACTAATTACGCTTTATAATTATTATAAAATTATATGGTGGCTCATTTTTTTTCTCAATAATTTACTGAGATATCTCCTACCACAATTACTAATAATTTAGTATTGTTAGTGACTTCATTGTTGAAGGTACATAATAAGAACTAAAAAATATAGTAATTGTATATAACACTTTCTATTTCAAAGTTACATCCTCTTATTTAAGAAAATATGTATTTTTACTAAAAATAGTAAAAGAGTTGAATTTAAATCACTTGCTTACATTGTTTAAATGAACTTGGCAAGCACTCTTAATTTTTCCTTTGATTTTTTTAAAATTTTATTTTTTAATATTTGATTGATTTTAAAATAGATACTTGAAAAATTAAACACTAACCAAATAGTAAGATATTTCTTTAAGACAGCGATAACCTCATAAAATATAAACCAAAATAAAGTTATTAAATCCAATAAAATTAATGACCATGGTTGTAAGTTTGATGAGTTAAGTTGTGAAGCCTAGATAAATTCATTATGTTCTCATCTCAATATTAAAAAAAGAAATTGTTTTTGAACGCACCAAGTTGACTGGGTCATGTTTAGGCAATTCATATACGATTTAATTTGAAAATGAGGTAGGGAGGTTTGAAGATTGACTTCATAGATCAGATTTAACAATAATACCAAAAAGTTTCCTATAACCAGGATATTTTTTCGTGTTCAATTTTTTTTTATTTGAACAGCAACATAGTGCAATCTAGTAAATTGGTAAAGCACAATGAAGTTTGGAGCAAACAAATTTAAAATAAAATCCTTCAAATATATGTTTTTTTTTATAATAATCTTTTATTATTATTGTTGTTGTTATATTTTTAAAGGAATATATTAGTCATAATAAAAAAAAAGTATTGAAGTGGAAATAACACCATTCTATTAAATTAGTCAAAGTAGTGGGTATTTCTTGGTCAAGCAACCATCATCCGAACCGATTTCATTTGTTGTCACATAAGAATCAAGTGGAAGAACTCGTTGATTTATTGACTTTACGGTAATGAAAGATAATCACTAAGAAAAGTCGTCGCAAATATCACTCGTTTCAGCCGACTAAGGAAGGATCCTCAAAGTTTTCATGATATGAAATATCCATGATTTTCCACCAACTAATTAACTAATACTTAATAATGTTGCATGCCCGTTATTAAATTTAATTTGGATCATAGATTTGGAAAAAAAAACTTTTTATTAAAAAAATCAAAATAAATTTTTATCTAATTAATTAAATCATTCATATTCAATTAAATCTGGTATTAACTCAAGACATCAGGTTTAATAACATTAAGATGATACTTGACACTCTACCGTGTTTTTAAAGAATTTTGATTTTTTTAAATTATATTTTATATTGTTTTAATATATTAAAAATATAAATAATTTTTTTTATATATTTTCAAATAAAAATATCTTACCACCCTCCCTTGAATGAGAGTGACTCCGGAGACCGAAAAAAAGACGAAATTGTGTCTTGGGATTAGGTGGTGGGTGTCCACTAATAAGACGTGTGAAGAGCGTACATGAAAATGCATTCAGCATAACCAACACAATAATTCTGACTTGCTCCCTTGTGTGGACGAACATACCTAAAAGCCCGAGGCTAAAGTTACGAAAGCGTGTGGACCTCTGTGGAGGAACAGGGATGACGTGTTATTTTCCTATTGGCGTTGGACATCTTGGATCCCTAAACAAGGCATTAAACTTTTGAAAACACGGATGTATTAAGTTTTTTTTATTTAGATTATTTTTTATATATTTTAAATTGTTTTTATGAGTTGATTTTAAAAAATAAAAAAATATTATCTTAATATATTTGAAAAATATTTTATAAATCAATTAAAATCACACTCCAAAACAAACCATCTCATTTTCCTTGCTTCTTTTTATACCATACATTTATATTATAATTCAAATTTAAATAGATCATCATTCAAATTTATATCTGCAAATTTAAAAAATCTGTACATCTAAGGCTTTGTTTATTTTTCATGTTTTCAAAATGATTTTGAAAAAATTTGAATTTTTTTATTTTTTTTTATATTTTAAATTAATAATTTTTGGTATTTTTAGATCATTTTGATGTACTGATTTTAAAAATAATTTTTAAAAAATAAAAAATATATTTTAATATATATTTAAATAAAAAATACTTTAAAAAACAACCATAACTATACTTCAAAACAGATAAATATTATAAGACATGCAAAAAAGAAAAAGGAAAAAAGAAATTATGTCGTTATCTTCAAGAAACGATGCTAGAGATACCCATGAGTCTTCATGTCATCTTCAATGACATCAGCTAGAATGAAACATCGAGGAAAGGAGGAGAAGGCTTCCACAATGGCACTGCTTCTCTTAAAGCTTTGAATGGTGCCTTGGGCTGAGTGAAAGCGTGTTAACAACAGCAAAACGACATGGAAAAACAAATCCTCTCCAGCACAGTACCATCAACTCATCAAGGAAAAACGCACACAGTGCAGTGAAATGGATATCATTTTAATCCGGTTTATGGTGTTTGGTATTATGTTTGGTATTGTGTTTTAGAAGTGTTTTTTTTTTTTTTTAAATTAATATTTTTTTTTGATATTTTCAAATCATTTTAATGTATTAATGTCAAAAATACTTTAAAAAATAATTATTACTATATTTCATCTATTATAATTAAATTTTTAAATTGAGTTATCCCTAGACAAGAAAATGACACAAAATCAATCTGTCTGGTACATAATAAGATACTAAAATATATTCAGTTTGGGTGAAAAAAACATGTCAGGAGCCGGCTTCAGCAATTAATTTCATTAAAAGTCTAAGAAATTTTTCAATCGTGCAAACAATATCGTAGGAGTATCGTTTTTTTATGAAATTTAATGGGCATCTTATCCTCCAACGATGCTTCGTTTGGGCCACTGGACACCTACTTCTCACCTTCAAGGGCGGAGCCATGTCAAATGTTTAAGTAAGATTTTATTAATATTTTTTTTATTAGTTTTATATAAAATAAAATTTATAATTCTTAATTAAATTATTAAAAAAATTTAAAAATTTACGTGGAGCCTTTTAAGATGATGTTTTAGTTTGGATTACAATTTCAAAATTTTAAAGAAATTTAAAAATTTGATGAAAAATCATAATTTAACTAGTTTTACGTTATTCGATATAATTTTTAATCCGACCATCAGATTGAATTGAACTTTTACGAGGGATCTTAAAATATATTGAATTAAATCTGGTTAAAATTTTAGAATAAACGGAACTTGGTAGTGCTAACAAAAAAAATCGTGAAATAAAAGCATAACAACTCATTAGGGTAAAATAATTATTTTTCATTAAAAATTAAAAAATAATTAGTTTTTTTTTTCTTTTATATGTTGTTAAGTGGGTAGAAGCATAATAATAAAAAAAAGAAAACAAAACGACTCACTATGAGTCACTTGTATTCTATTTCATCCCAATTATGCCATTTTCCAGCACTTTTTTACATGTAAAATTAAATTCAACTCTCCAATTTGATAAAACAAAGTAGTGTTTGTATCAAAATTATGAGATTTACGTGTATCAAAATTGTTAAAATTTATAAATATTATATTTTAGTGACTTAATATAATGCGCAATTATTTCATTTTCTATAACCTCATCTTTGAGGTGTGAAATTAAAGTTATGTTATAATAATAATAATAATAATAATTATTATTATTATTATAAGAGAATGGTAGTATATGTTTTTATTTTAATTTTTGAATTCAAAGTCGGAGGCAATCATTAATTTTATTCTTGATGCCCTAGATTGATGTGAAGAATGTGTATTTAAAATAATTAAAGAAAAAAACTTAGTATTGAATGGAAAAAAAATTAATTGAATATATAAATCACAAATTTATCATATCAACTCTGACATTTTATGTTTTTCTTAGGAAAAATATTTTAAATATATTTATTTTTCTAAATCTAATACATGCTCAAAAAATTCACTTTCCAATACAAAACGACCTTTGTCTAAATCTCTGTAAATTAAAATAATCGTAGACAGAATTAAGAAGGATAAAAAATAATAAGAAGATATTCATTTCATCATATACAAGTCAAAGCTAAACATGTGAGCCCAAGGCGGCGTCCAACGAGTGCCCACACTCTGCCCCACTTAAGCGACTGAAAATCGCCGCCTGTTTTCTCCATGTGACAACCGCCACGTAGCTTTTTAATCGTCCACCGTTGATTTTAGCACCGAGTTTGCTGAGGCATCGACTCATCCTGCCCTCTTTCAATATCCATCTCAGTCGTCCCTGACTCACCACCGCAACTCACAGAGCTAGCCACGTTAGGAGACGCAGCACCTCTTCTTTCCCTACTTAGCATCCTCTTAAAAGACAGCATCCGACTCATTGGCGATCTAAACGCGTGACTCGCTGATGGTGACTCAGTGTTTGACTCATCCTCAAAATTCCCATTTCTCCTAGGCACTTCGATGGTCACCCCGACAAGCTCCACCCGTTTCCTTCTGTCATTAAACGACGACGTAGAAGCCGAACCCACACGATCCTCCTCATGCTGACACGTGGTACTCGAACTGGAACCCGAACCCGGTACCGAAATCCCGCAACCAGGACCATCTTGAACCGGGTTTTCCGTCACCGGCTCAACCGGAGAGCGACAGAGAGGGCAGGTGGAGTGAGAATGAAACCACATATCAATACACTCGATGTGGAAGCTATGATTACATTTAGGCAAGGTCCGACCCGTTTCGTTCTCCTGAAACTCGGATAAACAAACCGCACACTCCATCGAATCTTGGTGGGTTTTTCCTGAATACACAAAAACAGGAAGCGATTTTAAGACGGTCTCTTCAAGGCCACGTGTGACTTGAGTTGTGACAATGGTAGGGTTGTGGGAAGAGTCGACGTAGAATACAAGATGGTTACGGCGGTTGCGGGCATGGCGGATATGGCGCCGCCGTGCGCGGATGAGGTACCAGCGAGCGTAAAGGTGGAGACAAACCATTAAAATGATAACAAGGAAAAGAATAACAACAGCACTTAGCATTATCTTGCCACTTAATGCATAGCCTTCTCTAAATCCCTTTGGTGGATCTCCCAAGTCCGAGTCCATTTCTTGATTGTGGTTATGACAGTTGCTCTGTGTGTGGAATTATAAGAGGAGAAGAAAGAGAAAGTGGGTTAGCTTGTAAATGATGAGAAGAGAATGTTTATGGAGTTGGTACTTGAAGAAGAGAAGTAATAATATAGAACGATATATATATATATAGAGAGAGAGAGAGAGAGGACCTAGGCTTCCAGGACGCTTCCAGGCAATGCCTGGGCTTTTTATTAGATGTCAACTGCGTGGGCCTAGCCTATTAAGGAGAAGACATCAGGCAGGCAAAGGACGAGGAAGAAACCCTAGAACATTCTTGGAAAGAAAGAAAGAAAGAAACAACAAGATTTAAAATATATCAAATAAAGTATTAATAATACTGGCTTGAGTTCAGAACCTCAGCTTCATTGTTCTTCTATACCACCATTAGCAGATGATCTTCGTCGTCGCCGGTAGCTAGCCGAGACTTTATTTAAGATTCTAATATCGAAGCAATCTCTGTGAAAAATTGCATTTCTCGATTAATTGCGACATTATAAATATTGTTGCTGGAAGCTCTATGAGATGATAATGAAGGGCAAAAAGATTTTGTAATCATTTACTAGAAATCATTCTCCTTCTTTTAAGAACAATAGTTTTGGATCCCACGCAAATTATTGTTTTTTTGCCAATATCTAAATAGGGGTTTAATTAAAGAAAAAATAAAGTTTGGTAGCCAAATAGGATCCCAATTGCAATATTTAAAGGTATAAGGACCAAAATGAATAGGCACTAAAACTTTGAAGGCTTAATTGACATAATAAGGGGTGAAATTGAAAGAATTGAAAGTTTAAAGGGTCAATCGAGGGATAAATTGAAGAATTATGAGATCAATGACCACTATGTTAAGCGCATGAAATTTGGGAGCACATGCAATGGAAGACTCCAGGGGTTAAATTGAAAGGACTGTTAAGGTTTTGATCAATTGAGGTTTTAATTGCTAGATGTACAAGATCAGAGACTAAATTTGAATCAGGGAAATTTAAACCTTAATTGAAGTTTGTGAAAAAACGGCCTCGTTTTATTTGAATCTGAAAAAAGAAAAGATCTTAAGTGAACGGTGAGTTTCACCAAAAATATTTGAAATGTCTATACGACGCCGTTGGGAGAAATAAGGAGGCAGCCATTCTTTTTGTCTACCCGCATGGCTATACTGGAGGTGCATTAATGGCTCTCGGGCATGTTTTGGACAAAAGGTTCTCTCTCTCGCGCGTCCCTCACCCTATAACGAACAGTCCCCTCTTTTCATCAGATCATTTACTTTGCTCCCATTCCTTTCCTGGTCTGTATTTTTCTCAGAGGGCTCCTGAAATTCCATCCAAAAACCTCTGCCTAATCAGCCAAAAACCAGCATAGACAGATGAGTGTCTTACACAAGTCTTTAAACTCAGGCAAATAACAGGCACTGTTTACAAAAAAACAGTGGGGATGTCTTTCTGGAGATCAATGGTGAAGATCTCGCCAGCCAAAGACTCATTCGCCCCTACTTTCGCCTATAAAAGACCCCTCGAAGAAGGGATTACTAGAAAAAAAAAAGGAGAAAGAAAGAAAAAGGGTGAGGCAGTGAGTAGTTCCTGTAAAAGAGCTCTCAAGGTTAAAATTGAGAGAAAACACAGTAGAGAGAGACAGGAGGAAGAAAAGAAAGTGAAAAGGAAAGAAGAGAGAGTTTTACAAAAGAAGGAAAAGAGGAATGGCGTGAAAGAGAGACGTCAGTGAATTAGACAAGAAAATAAAAGGAGGAGAAAACGAAAAAAGGAATTAATGATCTTACCATGGCAGTTCATCGATAGCTAAAGCTGGTAGTTTTGTTTACTCATGCATATGTAGTTTTGTTCATTTTCTTCTTTTTACTTTTCTTTTTCTTCCCTTTACGATCTCATTGAATGTGATATATAGCCATGAGGCTTCTTAGTTTAGAGAGAAACCTGTTGTTGGTTCCGTTTCCTCTGCTTCAGTTTTGGCATGGATTTACTTCCACAACACTGAAATTTGTGTTTCCCACCTTCAATTCCTTTTGCTTCACGTGTGATTATTTGTGTTAAAGGCCTGCCAACCCTTTTTGTTCTTCTTGAAAAAGCTTTCGAGATAGAAGAGTTGATTTTATTAGTCTGTGCGTACGGATGCTCGTTTTCTCAAAAAGAACAAAAAAAATGAAAAAAGGTCAAAAAATGATGCCTTCCTTTCTGTGTTTTGGTTAGTTTTGTATCCTAAAGATATAAACTTGACAGCGCATATGTTTTAATGTGCATGATCGATGCGTATATAAACTTGACAGCGCACAAGTTTTTTAGAATGAATTTACATGGTGTGTGTGGGTATATATGAACTGGAGTTTCAATATTGTACGGTCCAGTAGGTGTGCATGATATATGGTTATTGTGTGTTTAATATGTTATAAAAATAGATTTTATTTTAAGTAGATAAGCGCAAAGAGAACATTAGCCTACATTGAAAAGGTTTTTGTTATATCTTATATATAGTATGACGAACACCAAATCAATATAAAATCAATATATTTAGATGTTGGAAGAAATATTTGGATGGAAACTCAAAATTTATACATGGGTGTATGTGTGTGATGTCACTTTAGCAGTTGACATTATATAAAATTAATAATTTTTTATTTTTAAAATTAATTAATTATGCATAACATCTCGTGCCAAGTTATTTAGTTAATTTGATGGAAGAGTAGCTTTTTAAACTATACAAAGATTTTGATATAAAGATAGACACCTTTTAAACTCTATAGACACTCTGAAGAGGTGTATCTTCTAAATTATCCAAACACTTTTATCTAAAAAGGTATTATTTTTATTATAAATATCAATTTGATATTGACAGAAATCAATTAAGAAAACAATATTATTCTCTCCTTAATTTTTTTTCCTACAAACTGTTTGGTTACGTTAATCATAAATCAAACAAAGATTTTTAAAAAAACTATAAAAGTTGTTGTTTATAAGTTTAAGGCTTTGTTATATCCTAAATGTATACTGCTTTAACCCTGCAACAAATATAATGGGGGCAATTAATACTTTAAAAATAATGATTTTTACACCTCAAAGTATGTTTGCTATATTCATTGACATAACAAATTTAAGGTATTAATCTGCAATGAAGTCCAAGACTATGATGAATTAAGAGTTTGTGAAGTTAGATTGATACGACCCAAGTAAGGTCAAATTCAGATTTTACCGTAAAATTTTTTATTATCCAGTTTTAATCTATTAAGCATAATTTCAAATTAAATTGTTGGATCGAGCTTAAATGTTACCAGAAAAGTCTAGAGATATTTTTCTATGTTGGGATAAAAATTTCAAGTAAGTTTGAGTTCGTGAATGCAAGATATAGATCAGAACAAGTGAAGCATTTGTATTCATTATCCTAAAATCCTATTAGAGCTTGAAAGCATAATTATTGGATCTTGGTTTTAAGCAATTGCACAATGTTGCCATATTGTTTCTCAAAATTAGATTGGTCATCACAAGAAAATCTTTCCCAACAATCTAATAACTGACTCACACCTAGAGGTCTTTTATCCAATTTCACATGTTCAGATAATTAGGACTTGAATCTAGTCAACAAGCAATCCCTTACATTCCATTAACCCTACTCTAACGCAACCTTCATATCCTTGGTGGTTATATGCTAAATCATTTAACATTTTCTATCAGGGTTGGTGGAGATGTAATAAGAACATGATATATAAAGTGAGAGCATGCATGTAAATGACATGTTATTAAGTCATGTCCTAAAGGGTCCATTCTATTAGATAGAATATAACCCGTAAAGGTTTAGGCTTGGTTTGTTTATTCATGGAGATTTTTCAAGCTCTTAAATCATCTAAATTACCAACGAAGTAATCCAGTTCTTTAAACTTATACACCCGAGTTAGAGATATAATTCACATAACCAGTCGTATATGGTGGGTTCAATTCGATCAAAAGTTCATGTGAGCATCAATAGACATATGTCACTCTTCCCACTTAATCTTTCTTTTTAATCTTAGAAGGGATGATCTCAAGTCTAAAGCTTTTATGGGTTTTGCAGTGATGTGTGTGAAACTCATATAAATAATATGAATGCATATCCAAATCAACATGTAAAATATAAAAATTGAATTAAATAAATTAAAATAAACAAATATGAATAAAAGCATGAAATAAATAACGCAAATAAAATAATTAACTGCTAAAAAATATATAACAATGAAGGACAAAAACATAAAATTGGCTTAACTCAAGTTCCTAATGGAATCATTATGTTGTCATACCATGATGAGAATCAGCGATGAAATGGTTTTGGGAAAATAAAGTAATTTTTGGAGTCAACATTTGGTAATTAAGGAAATTAGAGAATTTAAAATACACAATGGTTTAATCAAAGATCGGGTATCGGGTTAGCTGTGCATAAAGATAACTAGACATCGTCCTTATCACATCCTTTCAAATAAAAGGTTATTGTTACTTGTATTTTTTTTCTTAAATTATTCTATCTAATAAAATTATGAGCTTATTCATTGTTTATTTATTTAAATTTGACACTAGTCTTTAAAATTGATGATAACCTCAGAATTGAAGATTTTACTTATTTATTTTTAATATTTTTTCTTGCATTTAAATAAGAGTATGCCCTTTTGTTTTTTCAAAAATCAATTTGGGGTTTACATTTTCCTAATTCAGCTCTGGAAAACACAATGAAGTTTTATTTAAGTGTAAGAAAAATTTAAAAATCAGCAAAGTCTCCGATTATGCAAGGACATTTTGATTTTTTTTTATCATGTTTGGTAATCTAAAAAATAGAAATATTTGCAGAAAAAATATTTTTTTAATCTCTTTTTTCAAAACTAGTAATTAGTCACAGAACCCTATATATTTTAATTTTGGTAATAATAATTAGTAATTAGGGTCTGCTATTCCCCCAACGGCCAATTACCCACTTTGAGCCCCAAGGCCCAAAACAAAAACCACCCCACCAAACCCACCCCTCCTCTCCTAAGCAAACCCACAATTAAAAGTCCTTCGCTTTGGAGCTACCACAAAGCAAAAATGTCCAGCAAGTCATCATGCTGTCATATCGTGATAAGAATCAGTGACGAAATAATTTTGACAAAACTTTTGACGTCACCACCTGATAATTAAAAAAAACTAGAGATTTTAAAATATATAATGATTTATTCAAAGATTGGGTATTGGGTTAGTAGTGTATAAGAAAAGGGAGACACCATCCTTATTAAGGTTATTATTACTTGTGTTTTTTTTTTTAAATTATTCCATCTAATAAAATTCTAACCTTATTTATTGTTTATTTATTTAAATTTGACATTGATATTTAAAAATAAAAAACTTGTCGATAATTGATAATAACCTAGAGTTGAAGATTTTAGTGATTTTCTAATATTTTTTCTTGCATTTAAATAAGACTGTGCCTTTTAAAATTTCGAAAATCAATTGGGGTTTAAATTTTTCTAATTCAACTTTAGAAAATATAATGAAGTTTTATTTAAGTGTAAAAACAAAATTAAAAATCAACAAGGTCTCTCTTTATGCATGGACATTTTAATTTTTATTATTTTTTATCATATTGGTAATTTTAAAAAAAGAGAAATATTTGCAGAATTTTATTTTTAATTCCTTTTTTTTTTTAAATAGTAATTAGTGACAAAACCCTTAATTTTGGTAGTAAAAATTAGTAATTAATAACTAATAATTAGGGTTTGCTATTCCCAACGGCTAATTACCCACTTTGAGCCCAAGGCCCAAAAAAACCACCTCTTTCTTTTAGCTCGCCCCCCTCCTCTCACAAGTATGAAGTCACAACGATATTCTTGCTAAATCAATTAACTGACCCCTCCTCTCCTATAAAGCAAACCCACAATTAAAAGTCCTCCGCTTCGGAGCTAACACAAAGCAAAAATGTCAAACAAGTCCCCAATTTTTCCCATGCCAGAACCTCAACACTTCAGCGACTATGGCTTTGACCCACAAATTGATTACTTTCAGGTTTGTTTCAATCTTTATGATCAGTCCTTTATAAATACTCTTAATTATTTGATGTTTTGAAGTGACCCCATTTTCTTTTTAATTTCCATATAAATAAGTTGTCGGAGGAAGCAAGAAATCGCAAGAGAAAGACTATAACAGCAAGGTTTTCCGTTGACTCCTTACACTTCAAGCTCCGAAAGCCCATTTCAACTGAAGAGTCTGCAAGTAGAAAGGTCCACAAAGCCAACAACAAGAAGAAGAAATGGTGGAGAAATGCAATTTTGTTCTTTAAGTGGAAGTGTATCCACAGTAATCACAAAGATTATTATCTTGATCGTGAAGAAGATGTGCTCGAAGCTAGAGCTTTCAGTGCTTCAATCTCTGCAGGATCTGTTTATTTAATTGATAGTTTAAGCGGGTCAAGTACTCCTTCCAGGTCCACTAGCAGACCGTCCTCAGGGCCTCTAGCTGGAACCTTGACTCCTGCAAGAAAAGGTGATATGGAGATACCTTATTTGAGCCTGAGGGATCTTAACATGGAGCAGCAACAGCAGAGGAGTTCTATTTCTGCTAAGCCAATATATTTGGTCACTTAAAATAAAAAACTTCCTCTAGTATTGTATTATCGGGTCTGTTTTGTGACTAATTACTTGTTGGGTCTTTTAGTTTTATATTCTTATTGTCATCTTTTCAGCTAGTGCAAACTGCAAAGATGTTTGATCCCTTTTCTTTTTCATGAGTGTTTGTTGCTCCCCTCCCTTTATTGATTTCTGCAACTAATGAAGAAACCCAGTTGTTTGACTATTAAAAGCCTGTTTGTTTAAAGCTTCTCAGCTACTTTTTGCTTTAAAAGCAGGTTGAAAAGCTTAAACAAAACGGAAACATGTGGAGAAGAGAGACCTCAGTGATTAAGTGCTTATTCATTGACTGCTGCCATCTTGTGAATGATTCTGAGAGACCTCAGTGATGGATCTTGACGCTTTGCGTTATCTTGTGAACGGTACACTAACCCATTTCATGAGGAAGATTGAAAAAGAGAAAAAAAAACAAAAAAGATTGCTGGGTCTTTTAGAACCAATGGCGGAAGCTCATGTTTGCTTGCGGTGGACGGAGATTCAGCTGGAGTAGTCAACGTCCTATGTACCTGTTGAGTGTGGGGACCTAAAGAACCCCCCTATCATGTGGATAAGAGAGCTGATAAAACGGCTAGTATTAAATCCCGAGCCACATTTTCTAGTTTGAACAACCAAAAATATACCAAGAAAAAAATAAAGTTTTAAGATATGATTTATACTATTTTCTAACATACTCCCTCAAGTGAAAATTCTTTGGGCTTGGAACTTGCACAAACCCATATTATCTCGTGTTTAATTTTTATCAAATAAATATGAATGGTGAGATTCGAACTCGTGACCGTTTAGTCATTAAGGCTCTAATACCATGTTATAGAACCAATTCAACCTAATAATTTAAGTTGTTAGGTGAGGTTACATAATATGATTTATATTATTCTTTAACACAAGCCACAATTGCCATACCTAGCATGGAGAATGTATTGAGTCAACTCGAGTAAGTTATTTTTATCAAAATGATATGTATGTTTTTAATTTTTTTTAGAGTTGATTTTACAAGGTTTGGATTGGTTTCGAGGGGTTAATAATTAAGACACAAATAAACAAGTAATGTAACTTTAAGGGATTAATCTGGTGATAAAGAAGATTTGAATCCTTATTTATTTTCTTAAGTTTAAATCTTAGAATTAATTTAGAGAGGGAAATGGAGATCGGAGATCCAAGTTGACAGAGAAAGGTAAGGGGGCTGTGACTTGTGATTGGTGAAGGGTCGGCATCATCACATCGCGAAGAGCACATGCACAAAGGTCCAAAACAAGAAGCGGCGGCGAAATCCTCCATGTGCTTCCCCTCCTCCTCTCTTCTCCTCCCCAGTGTTCTCTTTGACCTTGTCCTTTTCCCTCAGTAACGTGCCTTTGTCAGTTGGAATTTGGGATGAGCCATTTATTAAGGTCAATATGTTTTTGTTATTGGAGTCGCGTTTTTATATGGATTTTAATGAGCATTTTATCTTAAATTTTAATTAAAAAACTATATTATATATATATTTTTTTCAAATCATAATCATAAAAACTACTTCAATATCAAACACATACCAACCTGTTTTACCAGGACAAATGTTTTAAACTACCTGTATCATTAAAAAAAAAAACAATTTCTTATTAGATTTTAAAATTTATTCTTTGACCAACATATTACTCATAATCTATAATCCAAATATTTCTTTTTAACCTTTTGGATTTGAATTAGAATGTTGATATTGAAATTATAGATGGCAATCCGTTTGATCCTTGAAGTCCAGATTGAACTCTTTTATATCTCCTTTTAATTGTATAAATTAATTATTATTTTTGAAGCCTACAGATTGTATCACATAATATTTGTCATTTTCATTTTTGAAGCCTTATTAGTTAATATTCTATTTTGTCTATTTCTAAAAGATATAGATATATATATATAAAATTACATTATCTATTAACAACATATATTCACTTTCCATCTATAGATTATTATATAGTTATTAGCATATATTCACCTTCCATCTATAGATTATTGTACAGTTATTAGCATATATATTTGGGCTTGATCTTTGGAATCATTGGTAGATATTCAGCAATTGGTAAGCTGAGATATAGGATCGTGTTTCCCTTCCTCATGTAATATATACTACTGTAACTGCAGAATGAAAGATAACACAGAACAATTCTCTTATTCTTACATGGTATCAGAACAGGTTCTCTGCATATTTGTATAAGCAAATTTTTTCAACGTTTTTTTTTCTGCAGCCATATCAAATACCACATCCTAGGCAGCCCCCTCTTTCACATCACCATCCATTCAACACATATCCTCACCATATTTCCTTTATTAATGGTGACAATTATCCTACATGGAAGAGGGCAATGAAAATGGCCTTGAATGCCAAAAACAAATTGGTTTTTGTTAATGGTACTCTTTCCAAGCCAACATCTTCTGTCGTAGATATTCAGCTATGGGAACGTTGCAGTGACATGGTCTTATCATGGATTCTCAATTCCATTGATAAATCCATTGTTAGCAGTTTAATCTATCATGCTTGCCCCCGTGATGTTTGGCTCGATCTTGAGGATCGATTCTCTCAAAGCAACAATCCAAGGATCTTCAAACTGAAACGTGACATTGCTACTCTCACTCAAGGCTCCATGACAATCTCAGCATACTTTACAACACTTAAAAGTCATTGGGATGAGCTAGCCATGCTCACGCTCCCACACCACAATGCACTTGTGGCATCTTAACAGAATTGAATCACATGCAAAATACTGAACGTGTTTTTCAGTTTTTAATGGGGTTGCATGATTCATATGCTTCCATTCGTCGCCAAGTTTTGGCTATGGATCCATTACCTCCTGTTAACAAGGTATATTCAACCCTACATCAAGAAGAGAAACAACACCTACTTTATATTCCCAGTTTTCCAATCGAGTCTGCTGCTATGATGGCTCCTTGTCATCCTTCTCATTGTTTTGACAGTAAAGGGTGAGGACGTGGTCGTCCAAAATATGACTATTGTGACCGTGATGGTCACTGGAGAACACACTGTTATAAGCTCAATGGATATCCCAGCAACAGATCTCAACCTCGTGGAACACTTGATAGAATATCTGGTTCTTCAAAGGCAGCAAGTAATGTCGTTGGTTCTTCCACTCCAGCTGGTTCCTCAAAGACTGAAAATATTGTTACTGGTTCTTCAACATTTACTGAGATAGCTATCCTTGGCCTCAAAAGTGATCAATACAATCGGCTCTTGGAATTTTTATCACCCGTGAACACCAACTCTGCCAACTTTGCTGGTAACCTTGTCTCCTGTCACTCCGTTTCTTTTTCTAACCGAGAATGGATTATTGGTTCAGGAGCTTCAGATCATATGACTTCCAGTTTTTCATCCCTTGATAACACTCAACTTCTTAATCAACCATGTCCTATTTCACTTCCAAATGGTGACATCGTCTCTATCACTCATACTGGCACTTTGCATATTTCTCCAGCAATTTCTTTTTCTAATGTTTTATACGTACCATCATTTAAATTCAATCTATTGTCCATCAGCAAACTCACCAGTACTCTCAATTGTGTCGCTATTTTTTTTCTTCTGACTTTTGTGTTTTTCAAGACCTATCAATGAGGAAGCTGATTGGAACAAGTGAAGTACGGGATGGACTTTACCACTACAAACCTTTCTATGCCTCTGTTTTTCATTCTCAACGCATTTCTGACTTTACTCTTTGGCATCAACGACTCGATCACCCTTCTCCTTCAAGTATTCCAACAACTTTAAATTTTCCAAAATCACATTTGCCTTGCGATGTTTGTGCTAGAGCAAAACACACCCGTTTACTTTTCGTTTTGAATACAAATAAGAGCACCTTTTGTTTTAATCGGATTTATTGTGATATATGGGGTGGTTATCCTACAGCTTCATATTCAGGTGCCCACAATGTTTTAACCATTGTGGATGATTACTCATGTATTACATGGGTTTATCTCATGCGTATAAAATCAGAAACTTTTACTTACCTTACCAATTTTTATGTAATGGTTAAAAATCAATTTAATCGCACCATTAAGCATGTGCGCACCGATAATGGACAAGAGTTTTTATCTAATAACATACAAAAAAATTTCACGACCATGGCATTCTTCACGAGCGTACATGTGTGGATACACCTAAACAAAATGGCGTTGCTGAACGTAAACATCGCCACCTTCTTAATGTGGCCCGGTGTTTACGTTTTCAAGCCAATCTTCCCATTTCTTTTTGGGGTGAATGCATTCTCACAGCCACTTATTTAATTAACAGCAATCCTTCACTCCGCCTTAATCATAAGTCACCCTATGAACTTCTTTTTCAAAAACAATCATCATATTCACATTTACGAGTGTTTAGGTGTTTATGCTATGCTCAAACCACTCGCAAAAATCATGATAAATTTTCTCCTCGTGCTCTATGATGTGTTTTCTTAGGCTACCCTATCCATCATAAGGCTTATCGCGTCTACGATCTTGAACATAAAAAAAATGTCATTTCTCGTGATGTTACATTTGAAGAAAATATTTTCCCTTGTCATCTCATAACCCCAGATCCCACACCTTCCCTAGTTCTTTCCCTTCCTATCCCTGAACTTCCATTTAACAATGTTTCTGCACAGCCTACTACCTTCCCTACCCTTCCCTCCTCACATGAATCGTCATCCACATCGCCCACCCCACCCCTTCCTACAGGACCAAAACGAGTTGTCACCCGTCCCACTTACTTAGCTGACTATATTTTCCTTTCTTTACGAAGGTTCTCCACTGCTTCACAGGTTTCACGCTCTTCCTCGGGTATGGTTCACTGTCTCTCTTCTTTATTGTCTTATAAACGTTCCACTCCTAAACATCTCGCCTTCCTCTCTGCACTCTCGCATCACCCTGATCCCACATCGTATTCTGAAGTTGCCCGTCACCCTCACTAGCGTGATGCCATGGCAACTGAAATACAAGTCTTAGAAGCAAACCATACTTGGACCCTTCAACCCCTTCCATCTGGCAAAACCCCAATTGGCTGTAAGTGGGTGTTCAAAACAAAATTTCGGGCTGATGGTTCCATAGAGAGACACAAAGCTCGCTTAGTGGCCAAGGGATATGCTCAGGTAGAAGGTTTGGATTATCATGACACCTTTTCTCTTGTTGCTAAACTTGTTACTGTTAGATGTGTTCTTGCAGTGGCTGCAGCTCGTCATTGGCATCTTTTTCAGTTGGACGTCCACAATGCTTTCCTCCATGGCGACCTTGATGAAGATATTTTTATGAATCCTCCACCAGGCTATTCCAAACAGATGGATGCCCGTGTTTGTCATCTTCAGAAATCACTCTATGGCCTCAAGCAATTGGTTCCCTAAATTATCATCTGTTTTACTTACTGCAGGTTTCGCCCAATCATAGGCGGATCACTCTCTCTTCACTCGCCATCAGGGACAGTCCTTCACTCTCATCCTTATTTATGTTGATGACATTCTCTTGGTAGGAAATGATCTCTCTGACATCAATAACTTCAAAGCCATGCTTGCTCAACGCTTTAAGCTTAAGGACCTCGGCCAACTCAAATATTTTCTTGGCCTTGAAATTGCTCGCTCTCCCACTAGCATCTTCCTCACTCAACGCAAATATGCTCTTGACATACTTGCTGATAGCGGTCACCTTAGTGCACGTCCCTCTTCTTTTCCAATGGAACAACATCTCAAGCTCAATAATACTGATGGTGATCTGCTCCATGATCCCAGTTCTTTCTGTCGTCTTGTTGTCCATGTGATATATCTCATAATCTCTCGTCCTGACATTGTGTTCCCTGTCAACCTTTTAAGTCAGTTCATGCACCAACCCCGACAATCATATTATAATGTTGTTGTCCGTGTTCTTCGTTACTGTTGTAACCCATTTTTGGGTCTCCATATAAAAAATAATTAAAATAAAAAAATTCAAAAAATATATTATAAAAAAAACGCAAAACGGTGCCGTTTGGAAACGGCACCATCGTCTTCTTTCCCTGGACACGCAGAGAACAGGGGAGACGAAGATTTTTTTTCTCCTCTGTTTCGCACCGACTTCCCACCCGGATTTGGCGCAATAAGACGCCCGCAATCACCCATTTGTCTCCTCTTTTTTATCCTTTTGAGTCGATAGTGGAGGGGCGGCCGACAGTGGCCGCCCCACCACGACACCACCCCCCTGTTTTTTCCTATAAAAACAGGGGAGGGGCACCGAAAAAAGAAGAAGAAGAAAAACAGAAGGGAGACCGAGGGAGAGAGAAGAGGGAGACGAACCGAGAGAGAAGAGAAGATAAGAGAGAGGGCAGAGAAGAAGAAGAAGAAGAAGAAGAAGCAGGGAAGAAAACGAAGAAAAATAGAAGAGAGAGAGAAGGGAAACGCAGAACCACCGTGCCTCCGCCACCATCACCTCCGCTGCCACCAACAGCACCGCCTCGACGCCACCGCAGGTAACCTCCCGCTACCCCGTCTCTTTCTCCTTCTGCCTTCTTTTGTTTTCATGCAGAACGTGAATTAATTCACGTTCTGCAACTGATGAGAGGCTGGTTACTGTGCCTATGCACAGTAACCAGCCCATTTAGTAATGGGCCGGGTTGGCCCAGCCCACTGAAATGGGTCGGGTTCAGCCCATTTCAATTTTTTTTTATTTTTTTTTATTTTTTTACAATTTTTTTCAGCACATTTTTTTATCAATTTTGCTTAATATCGATCTGTATTTTACATCGTAAAAATATAAATCCGGTATTAAAATACCCAGTTTTCGTCCTACGGTACTGTTCACACAACATAAAAAATCAAAAATATTTGTTTCAGCATTTTATAATTTTTCCGCGTCGTTTTTATGTCATTTTGATTAATATCGGCCAATATTTTTATGTCGTAAAATACAAATCCGGTATTAAAATACCTGGTTTTCGGCAAAAACTTCCAAAAATACAAAAAAAACAACAATTAAAAAAAAAAAATGTTTTTGTGCATACGGCCAAGTGTCTCAAATCTAAAAACTCATATCATATTTTTCATATGTCAAAAAACAATATTTTAGCATGCATTTTGGCTTTAATAACTAGTTTATTAAAGTCAAGAGAACATTGGCCCAAATCTCAAAAACAACAAAAATTTTATTTTGTTTGATTTTAGTATCAGGGATTATGAATTTATATGTAAATCGTATTCCTGATATTAAAAAGATATTTTCTTTTGACGACTTTGAATAGTTAGGTTTTTACCCGATAAAGATAAGGATCTCCTTACATAGGAGGACTTTTCTTAAACCGTAAACGAACCAACAATTAAAAAACCATAACATGATTTTAGATTTTATCAGACATTAAAACAATGCAGCCTACCTTAGATAGGGCATAGTTGGGGTGCTAATACCTTCCCTTTACGCAACCAGTCTCCGTACCCGATCTCTAAAGACCAGTTAAGGTTCCTAGTAACCAGAATACTAGGTGGCGACTCCCAGTCCATATTTTCACTTGTAGAGACAAGAATTCCTTGTCTCTCCCTATTTTCCAGGAATAAATAAATATTCCGATTTTTCCTTGAGGGTGGACGATCGCCGCGCCGCCGCACACGTGCGATAGTTACCTCAAAGCTTCTCGAGGCCGAGGCTTATATTTCCCTTCTATTAACACTCTTCAAGTGTCAGCTTATTCAGATTCGGACTGGGCTAGTTGCCTGCTCACTCGTCGTTCCACCACTGGTTTTTTTATTCAGCTTGGCACTAGTCCTATTTCTTGGCGCACTAAGAAGCAACATACGGTCTCTCGTTCATCTACTGAAGCCGAATACCGCGCTCTTGCGTCCATCACTTGTGAACTTACATGGCTCAAAGCACTTTTACATGATCTTGGTGTCCACCACTCCCAGCCTATGCTTTTACATTGTGACAACCAAGCAGCTATTCACATTGCTCAAAATCCTGTCTTTCACGAACGTACCAAACACATAGAAATTAATTGTCATGTTGTTCGTGAAAAGCTCAAAGTCGGCCTTATCTCCACCCAGCACGTCCCTAGTCACAATCAGCTGGCAGATATCTTCACAAAAGCTTTAGGCCGTGAAGCTTTCCAAGCTTTATCACGCAAGTTAGGCATTACGAATCTCCATGCTCCAACTTGAGGGGGAGTATTAGCAGCATATATTCACTTTCCATCTATAGATTATTGTATAGTTATTAGCATATATTCACCTTCCATCTATGGATTATTGTACAGTTATTAGCATATATATTTCGGCTTGATCTTTGGAATCATTAGCAGATATTCAGCAATTGTTAAGCTAAGATATAGGATCGTGTTTCCCTTCCTCATGTAATATATACCATTGTAACTGCAGAATGAAAGATAGTGCAGAACAATTCTCTTATTCTTACATTATCAATAGCATAAGAAATGCTTAATTTTAGAGAGTTTTTTTGGAATTTTGGTCCTGGACTGTTACTGTTATTTCTAAATTGGTCAATCAAATTTTGAGCTATCATTTATTTTATATCAATTTAGTTTCGCAGTTGGGTGAATATTGAAACTTTGAATGGTGACTATTTTTTTTTTAAAAGAATAAAAAATCACTTTTTTTATGTGTTTTAAGATGAAAATTCTTGTAGGTGCTAATAAAAATCAATATTCACTTTGGAAAATAAATTTGCAATCTTTCCAAAGTAAAACGTTTTTATTTTTATTTTTGTTATTACCTATTTTTTACCTCACAAAAAAATAAGAAAAAAAATAGAAAAAAAATCCAAAATACAAGAGAACATATATATGAAGAAAACCTAGAGGATTGCCCAAGATTGGAGGTGGAGGACCAAGATGACAACTGGAAACGTTGGAGGACCAAACATATAAAATTGATAACCCAATTATGATTGACAAAAGATCCCATTGGTGAAAATCTTTTTATTTAGAGCAAATAAATACAAATTTGAAAGATAATGACTCAATGAAAATTTTAGAAGGCTTAATTAATTTTATTGAGGACTTAATTACAAGAAAAATTGATTTTTGAAATCAATTTAGGTTTTACTTGGAAGAAATTAAAGTCTGAAGGTCAATTTACAATTTCAAATAATTAATTTGGTCAAATTAAGGGCTTAACTACATAAATATTGAAGTTTAATGGACAACTAGGAATTTTCTTGAAGAAATAAAAAATCAAGGACTAAACTGAAAAAGATGCATGAATGCATGGGTTGAAAATTGATCATATTAGAGGCCAAATTGAAAAAATTAGAAGTTTATTGATCAATTGAGGGTCAAAATGCATAATTTTATAATCAGGGACAAAAGTGTAATAAGCGGTCAACTTTGGGGATTACAATTGAGTTTAAAACATAATTTTGAAGCTCGACCCGGTCTAATGACCGGGTCACGGGTCAGATGGGTTAACCCTGGTCAATCCGGGTCAACCCAAAAAAAATTATTTTACTTTAAAGTTAAGTTTTCAGGTGAGGTAGGGATACTGTTTTTTTTTTTTTTTTGGATTTCATGGACAATAAAAAAGACACGTTGTATAGAAGAGTCTCAGCTTATAAATAAAGATTTTTTCTTCTAATAATTAGTATAAAAAGGCAGCTCCTGGAAGAATTGAATGGGACATGCTAGCTTCTGTCTTTCCTTGATTCAAGTCGTTGTAAGCAGCTGATGTTGAAGCTGGATATATACTGCATACTTGAAGCTTTTGATCATATATAAGAAGTTTCTGCTAGAGGATTTTGGAGAATATTTGAAAACTTTTGCAAGATTTTTATTGAGATATTAAAGTACAGATTGAAGATATCTAGTTGTTGAAGGAGGGTTGTCTTCTTGTTTTGGTAAGTTAACTTCTTGCCAGTCATTAAAAACGAAGAAGAGACTATCCCTTCTGCACCTCTTTTTGTATTTTCTCTTATGTTTCGAGATGATGTATTTTCTGTTTTGACCACACAACTGGTTGAATTTATAAGGAATAAAAAAAGAAAGGGAGTCGGGTTTACCCGGGTCGATTGGGTTTCGTAGGGCCAACTCTCCGATAGGTTTTTATTTAGATCCGGACCGGTCCCAGGCCCGAGTCGGCTGGGTTCCAGATTGACCTGCCGGGCCGATTCGGGTTTCAAAACTATGGTTTAACAGGGGTAGGATTTTATGGAATTAAAAGTTTTTGAGACAATTATAGATGCAATTAAAAGCAATTAGAAGAAAATGAACTAAATTGTAATTTACCAAAATTCTAAATTAAAAACCCTAATTTTTAGGGTTTAGTTTAGACAACGCATCATTTAGCCACTATGTATTCTAAATTAATTTTCTTGCAATCAAACCCTCCATAAATTCTATTAAACCTTGGATAAAATTTAATTGAGTCCATAACATCTTATTTTGGACTTTTCTTTCTCAACTTGAATTTTCTTTATTAATAGGCCTCTCATCAGTAAAAAAAATATAACATCAAATTTTAATTCTTGTATTTCTGAACCTCCTCAACCAAATCCTAGTCATTTTATGAGCGTTCCAGCATCCTTTTCTCACTCCTGTTTTTTTTTTTTTTTATTCCTTCTGAATATTTTTTTCATTTTTTGTTGGGGAACCCCAAAATGGATAACAACACAAATGATAACTTGTGGTCTATTACAAATAGAAATGAAGGAAAATGATGATGTTGTATGTATGATAAGTTTCCAAGAAAAGAAAGTAGAGATATGTAAGCTTAACATATTGAGAGTGGTCCACCAAAGCTCATCCTAACAAGGCCTGCCATTACCTACAATGATAATTGCAATACAATGCTTTATAATTATAGAAATTCTCCCTATATTTAGAGTCATGCTTTTGTATTTCAGATCAAGATTGATGGATTAACTCAAAGTGGCAGGTGTTTTATGCCTCAAGAATTAGAAGGCAACGAAAAGCCAAAGACAAAGAGGTTGTAGCTATCAAAGATATGTAAATAAATAAACTCGTGAGTGATGATGAAGCCGAAAAATTCCTAAAATTAATGAAGCATAGTGAGTATAATATGGTAGAGTAGCTGAAAAAAAATAAAATAAAACCTTGTCAGGATATTCTTGATGTCTCTTATCCTGAGTTCAAAGCCCCACCGTAATGCACTGCAAATAGTGTTGAACAAGGCATATGTGCCCCAACACATGGCCCATGGCCCAGACAAGTTTTTTTTTATAAAGTTCTTATTTAAGTAAGAATTATTTCTAACCAAATATATTTATAATTGTTTTTTCATGTTAAAAATAAAAATACAACTTAAATTAATCTGCAAATATCACATTAAATTAGAAAGGAACACATGTCAAACTTTCAATAGAGTTGAGACAAAATGGTAAAATCTGATATTTGCCAATAACAACATATTACAGCCTACAAACCAATAATGTTCTCTCCTTTCATTCCATGTTACATGGTGTTCCACTAGTATGGTTGTCGACGGCTGCTATCTATAAATTTTTTCTATTGTTATTAAACCTGGTTTAATTTAATAGGTAAATATGATAATTTATTGACCTAGCTTTTAGATCTAACTAAATTTTAAATAAAATTGAGTGAAAATTAGTCTGATATGATCAAATTAACTTGACAGATCTACATACGACTTAGTCAACCAAGTTAAAACATGATTTGACTTTAAACAAAATCACAAGAAGATATTGTTTTAATGTTTTTTTTAATATTAAATTAATGATGTTTTAGATTAACCCGAATCAATCTGTCCAACCCACACCCCAAGTTATGGGCCCAGACAAGTTTAATAATTTTTTTAAAAAATCTATTTTTATTTAATCATATGATAATAAAAATAAATATTTACAAAAAAGAAAAATAAAATTATGAATGAGAAACATATTTTTATTTCATCAAATTATCTTTCTTATTCATGTGATTTTTGTTTGTTTTGATAATAAAATGAATTTTTTATTAACAATATAGTTCATTGAATAAAAATCAATAGCAATAAAAAATATTAAAAAAAAACTACAACTATTAGAACTAATAATATATATATTTAATTGAAAACCTAATTTTTCTATTCACGCATGTTTTTGTTTGTTGAGAAACATCGTTTTTTAAGTATAAATTATTATGATCATTAAAGTAAATTTTAATTAAAAACATTATGTCTCAGTTATTTTTACATACCTATATGCAAAAACTATGAAAACAATAAATTTAAGAAAATAATATTAAAAACTCACAGTAAAGAATTAAAAAAACATTTTATTCTTATTCAATATTATTTTAAAAATTATGTATTTAAAGCTAACACATAATATATTATCCATAAAATAATCAATAATATCATTATAAAAAAAACCCAAATCTTAAAAATAATGACATAATCAATCAATCACTTAAATATTATTTTAATAAAAAAATTATAAAAAGAGACTATTTATGCACATCGTCAAAATTTAAAATTTTGACCTCTGTATATGGATGAATTAAAAGTTTAATTATTAAAATACTATCAATAATTAAGAGTTCAATAATTGAAGCCTTTTTTCATATGAAACAAAATCTCTTCGCCGTCATCAGATCTTAGAAGATAAGCAAATGACATAAATTAAAATACTATCAATAATGAATGCAATGGTGGTATACTGTCAGGTAAGAGCCAGTGCTGGATGCAGGACTTGGCGGTGGGGGTTCACTTTTCTTCGGAATGGTAGAGACGTGTACTTAAATATATTAAATACTGTCAATAATTATTAATTACAACTGGAGTATCAGAAATAACAGGAAGAAACTTCATTTTCTTGCACTATCAGAATCTCAGAAATCAAGAACAAAACTTTTAACGCCCAAACAAAAACCATGGACTCCATAGAACACAGAAACATTCATGCTAATGGCATTACCATGCATGTAGCAATCAAAGGCTCAGAGAATGCTCCGGTTATTCTATTTCTCCATGGATTCCCCGAATCATGGTACTCCTGGAGATACCAGATCTTAGCTCTATCCTCCCTTGGCTATAGATCTGTGGCACCTGACTTGAGAGGGTATGGTGACACAGACGCCCCAGCTGAGATTACAAGCTACACATGCTTCCATTTGGTTGGTGATTTAATTGGGTTGCTTGATGTTGTGGCACCAAATGAAGATAAAGTTTTTGTTGTGGCACACGACTGGGGTGCTATTATAGCTTGGTATATGTGTTTGTTTAGACCAGATAGAGTTAAAGCTCTGGTTAATACCAGTGTTTTGTTTATTCCGAGGAATCCTGAGAGGAAATTTGTTGAGACTTTGAGGTCTCTTTATGGTGATGATTACTACATGTGCAGATTTCAGGTTTTTTCTTTGATCAGTACATTTTATTTTATGTTTTGCATGAAGTTGCTTTCTTGTTCAACTAGTATGAGAATGGAAGATTTTCTTTTTCCTCTTAATGTTTTTCATGTTGAAGTTACCTATCATTTTTCCAACACAAACTGCTTGATTGTCTTTGCAGGAGCCTGGAGTGATTGAAGCTGAGTATGCAGAGAGAGGCACGGAGAGAGTTCTGAAGGAATTGTTAACGCACCGAGTTATAGGACCTCTTTTTTTACCTAAAGGTAAAGGTTTAAATGGAGCCCCGCTGGATGCTCCACTTGTCTTGCCCTCTTGGTTGTCTGAGGAAGATTTCAAGTACTACACCAACAAATTTGAGCAGAAAGGCTTTACTGGAGGATTAAACTATTATCGGAATCTGGATAGGTGTGTTTCCCTTCCGGTTGTTCTTTAGTGCATTGAGATTTCTCAGCAACTCCGATTTTACCGTGGAAAATCTCCAGTAGTCTGGTGCTGTTTCAGTCTTTCAATTCTGTTCTGGTTACTTCCATGGAACTATTGCACATTGATTGGGACTAGGAGCCTTGTATATTTACTTGAGATGCTATAAGAGATTACCTTTCCTTGCATTGAATTGAAGTTCTTATTTCCATTTAATGATCCCATCTTGTTCTGTTTTTTTCCCATGATTGTTCTTGCTTCATTTTTCCTTTTTCTAAATCCTTTTCCATCCCGTATTGCAGGAACTGGGAGCTCACCGCACCATGGACAGGGGCTCAGGTGACAGTACCTGTCAAGTTTATTATTGGTGACGAGGACCTGACCTATAATTCTCTTGGTGGGAAGGATTATATAGACTCAGGCGGGTTCAAGAGAGACGTTCCATTTTTAGAGGAACTAGTCGTAATGGAAGGAGTAGGGCATTTCCTCAATCAAGAGAGGGCGGATGAGATCAATAAGCACATTTATGATTTCTTTCAAAAGTTCTAGTTTGCTTCTTCGTTCTCCTCCTGCTGTCTTTGCTGGAGAGTTAGAGCATGTCCGGCACGGCGGTGCAAAACCATGCCTTAAAACAATGTCTATGTATGTCTTTGTTTGTTTAAGAGCTTTGCATTTTCTCAAGCATCATCCAGGCGAGTCAAGGAACTGGTCCTTGTTTGTTTAGGAGCTTGCATTTTCATATGCCCTCAAATCAAATCCTGCATTGTTTGCTCAGAGCATAGTGCACGCTATGATATAAATCTTTCCATGGCCATTCATTTTGTGGATCGTTCGGTTTGGAGATTCACACTGCATCTCCTCTTCCTTTCAATATGTAAGCCCTTAAATCTGTCGAGTCAGCGAGAGGCTTACTAAGCAAGATCGCGGCAGGGAAGACGGTCAGACCAAGGACGGAGAAGTTTGATCGAAGCATTTTCCCTCATCGGCGCTCATGAGCAGTGAGAGTAGTCAGACGCCATGCCTTTAAGAACCACAGGTTGAGCTAGTGCTTCTCCCCTTTGCATGCTTGTTCTTGAGCGTAATCCACTACTCTGCTGTGGTATATATTTTGATGTTTTAAAAATATTTTTAAATAGTTTTTTTATATATTTTTAAATATTTTAATACAATAATATCAAAATTAATTTTTAAAAAATAAAAAAATATTATTTTAATATATTTTCATATAAAAAATACTTTAAAAAAAAAAAAAGTAAACTCTTACAAAATATTATTTTAATATACTCTCAAACATTTTATATATATATATAAACTCATCTCGGCGTTTGAAGATACGAGCAACATTTTTGTTTCGGGGTGAGGGTCTGCTTGCATTAGGAATTTAGGATTTATTCAGAACACCATTTTTAGTTTAAAAGCTTACCTTTTCCTTTCCCATAAATAAATTTATTTTTATATCTTTATTTTTAATATTTACAAGAATAATCAAGATTAGCAATTAGTTTACCTCTTCCAGCTTAGTCCAATTCGTGTCCTTTAAGGGTAGCCTAACAATTAATGTTCGAGAAATTCATTAATAGCATTAGTTTTTTTTTATTCTCAATAATTATTTTTTAAAATATTTTTATTTTAAAAATATTTTATTTTTAAAAATATTTTTAACATTATCACATTAAAATAATTTAAAATTATAAAAAAATTAATTTAAAGGAAATTAAAATATTAAAATATTTTTAAAAATACTTTTAAAATATAAAAACAAAACACACAGGCTCTAAAAGTTTAACCTCAAGTTCAAATATTAAAAAATAAATAAAATAAAAAAGTGATTATTTCAATTAACCTCTAGCATAAGTTAGATTTGATATAAAACCTAACTTATGCTAGGTACCATGTTAATAACTTGACCCACCTAACTAGATAGAGTTTTAGTTAAAATAAAAATTCCCATAGAGTTTAAACTTTTCATAAATTGGTTTTTGAACATGAGATTGCCCATCATGGACAACTCAATTCATTTCCGAATCCAACAATAATTCAAGGAATTATTATTGTTTTGATTACTGTGTTATCCACTTGTACAAAATTATAACAAAAACTAAAACAATTAAAAAACCGTTTGGGATGCGGTTTGCACAGCGTTCTTAAAAAATTCAAAAAAAAAATTTTTATTAAAATTTAATATGATTTATATGTTTTGGATTGTTTTGATGTGCTGATGTTAAAAATAATTAAAAAAAAGCATCATAGGCATGTATTTAGATACGAAAAGTTATTTGAAAAACAACCGCCAACTGCTACCATACTGCCAAACATACTCTAAATATGGGCTCCTGTTTATATGAATACTAAAACAAATGTTTTTTTTTTTAGTTTTGATTTTTTTTCGTAGAACCTTTTTATAGACTAATTAGCTCAAATTATGGTAGAAATACCACAATAAAAGATAAAAGACTAAAATGTAAAACATAGAAAAAAAAATGGCTAACCCCAAATTCAAAATAATTTTTATTTTGATAAAAAAAATTATTTTATATATTTTTTAGTTCATATGTTTGAGAGAGTAGAGAGAAGCTCGTTGAAAAATAATAATATAGAGAGGGAGTTGTGAATTGTCATGATTCTGACAACCAAAATTATCAAGTTTGATATCAAAAGGTTCTATTTGATTAGAGGAGTTTGATGGTGATAGTTTTCCTCTCTAAACATGAGGAGATCGATAGATCAAGTTCGATTTTGATTTTTGATTTTTTTTAGTTATTTTGAAATATTTTGAATTTGTAGGGTATTTTGTATGGTGTGTTTGATAAAAAGAGTGAACAACCTATGAAAAGAATAATAATAAACAAAGTTCTATCATGCCTAGGCTTTTTAATTTAAGTCAAGCTAGCATGTTTTACTAGTTTTTGTTTTTAATTAATTTACATTTACATTTATATTTATAGTTTTTTTACAATTAGTTAATTAATTTAAAATATATTAATTTATTAAACCCTTAAATCAATTAAGAATATATTTTAGATGTTATTTTATTAGATACCATTTATTTTTTACTTTGTTTTTAAATAAAAGTATAACAATATTTTTATAATATTAGCAAGTTTGGTTTAATTTTTAAAAAAAAATCTTATCATATTATTTTTTTAATAGCATATATTTTTATTGTCATATAATTACAAAAAAACTATTTTAGAAAAACAATGGTACTATGCTGGTTAAGACCATGATCCAAGTGGCTAACTTGTCAGAATTTCTAAAAACAAAAGGCCATTGCCTAGACTCTCACGATAGAATCTTATGCTTGTGGGCCAAAACGAAGGAAAAAGAAAGGCTGTTAATGCATGGGTGGTCGGTCCATTTGTAAGCTTTTGCGTCTACCGAAAAGAAAGCAACGACATTCTCCAAAGTAGAAAGCCTGGAAAATTCTACAAGCATCCGACAACACAGCATGGCCTTTCTTTTTTGTCAAGAGAAAAGGGAAAAACAAAGAGGAAATACCCTTATATAGTATAGTTTTTCCTTAATCGTATTAAAAAACTAATTATATTTCTTTTATTTATGTTTTTTAATAAACTTGCCTGTCAATTGTTGCCATTAAAATTAATGCATTGCACATATTGTTTTTCGATACTGAATATATTTAGCAGAAATAGTTTACAGGTGGACTCTATTCTGGTTTTTGAAAGTGCGCGCGCCTATATATATATATATATATATATATATATATATATATATATATATATATAATATTTGGTATTGTTATATTTGTAAAACCTCGACTTTATTTATTGTTTAGCCAAAAATTAAAATTAAATAGCATGAGAGTTATTTTAATATAACTGAATTGACTCTAAAAATCTAAAAGCAAGTCAGAAGAAGATTGATAAAAAGTATGATTTGATTTTTTTAAAAACATTTAAGATGATTTTTCTTTTAATAATTAAACGACGATCTATTGAACCGACTCAGGTTTTACAGCGTAACATGTCAAATTTGTAATTCAGTTGATAGACTCCATTAGGTTTATTTTTTAAAAAAATATATATGTTTTACTTAATTATATGATAATAAAAATAGACGATAAAATCAAGCACAAAGAAAATTAAAAGATATTTATTTGAGATTGTGGTAATTTCATAGAAAAAAAACTAAAATAGTTAATAAAGATTAATTCAAAATCAAGTAAAACAAAAATGAAAGAAAAAAAAAAGAGGGGAAAATGCATGAAAAGAAAGAAAGAAAGAAAGTCACCTCCTTTACTGTTTATACTTTTTTTTCCCAAGTATTTGGCTTGCACTACACCACATGTTGAACCAAACTTTTTTTCCCAAGTTTATAAAATTGAGTGATTGACAAAACATTAATTATTTGATGTTACATTACTTAGTAAAGAGTTTTTGTAAGAAACTTATCTCTAACATTATCTATTTTTAAAATATTTTATAACTTCATACAGAAATAACGATTAAATTAACTAGAGTTAATTACTCTCACAGTCCTTTATTTCTAGTATCATTAGACTCACTACACTGTCCATGTGTTTTGAAAACCATACACTTTTCACCTTTTATTTTTCTTATGATTTTACCTTTTATCTCCTATTAAAATTTTGTCAATTGGCCATTAATTATTTTTTTAAGCAAACATGCCACACTTATAGCACTTGGACTTGAAATGTAACAACCCTAATTATTAAATTAGTGTATCCGATTTAACTTCCACATAAAGGATAAATAGAGTGAAAGAAATTTTATTGAGTTCACCGAAACTTCTAACGAAATTTTGGCAGTCTTTCCTATACAGGGAGGTCCCAAGTTATCGACAATTTACCCTGCACACATTTATAATCACATCCTACCCATAACTACATCCATAATTGGTACAATCAACCATTTTATTCATTCGAGAATGTACTCAAGACAAATCTTCATACCAAATCTCCATCTTATATCACATGTATAAGTTAATAATTAAAAGAACCATTCGAACACTGAATTTCACACACGCACACGCGCGCGCGCGTGCAAAACACAATTTAGCATTCTAAACATAAGCTAGTACATTATAATATCCCAAGCATAGATTGATACATTTAATATTCCAAAAACAAAATAATATGAGTATACTATTCTATATAGATTACATGTTTACTGCATAACAAAATTACATGAATAATCCATAAGTTCCTAACTTATACAAAAAGAGATTAAAGACCCTAAATTTTATTCCTGACGTGAATATGAGGGAACTGCAAAACATAATTTTTCCATATAATTAAAAAATAATAAGATACAAATAATTTCATGGAAGAAAAATCATACATTACATCTACCTACTTAAGTCATATGCAATTTTATACACCACAACTAGCCCCTTTTAAGGATTAGCAAATTTGTTTCCTTTGACTATGTTTCCCTTCTTCTTCTTTTGTTTTTTGAAATCCAAGCTCTGATTTAAGGTATTCACCCTGCTACTTCTCCTCATATTAGGTAGACTATTGCCGACACTAATGACCTCCATTAGTGTCTTTAGTTGCCCACCTCGAGGTCAACTAATCAAGTTTATGAAAATGTCGACACTAACACGATCGTTGGTGTCATTAATTACTTTCGAGCCGAAATAGATAATCATTGTTCCATGTTATCTTGGGAGGTACTTAGGTATGCTGATGTCAAGGATTCTTGATATCATTAGTTTTCACCTCGGAAAGCTAATCAAGTCCCATAAATTTTGCCGACATCGATGTCACTTGCCGATATCATTAACTATTATGAACCCGAATAGTTAATCAAGTTCTATATTCCTCCTTCCATGTAGTGATCATGCCGATGTTAGCCAACTTGGCTAACATCATTAGCCTCCCGAATCTGGGACAGGCTAATCAAATTGGCAGAACAGTCATTCCTAAAGTTCATTGTTACTGTCCATTTTCTCTAAAAGAACTCATAAATTAAATCTAGTTCTCCATTTCTACTTTCCTGTCGTTTAACCTTTTCTTTTCCCCTTTTCTTTTCCTCATAAATAAGCACCAAAATTTATAGTTCAACAACAAGTTAAAACAATTATTAACTAGAGGAGATATAGGTACCAAGTACCTACCTGCTGTAGATGCTCGACTTGCGTTCCCCTGTTGTTGTTGCACTCCTCCCGCGGTTCCTCCTAAAACCACAAACACCAATTATTGTTCCATATTAGTCCACATGTCACAACACAACAGCAACAATGGCAATATTCATTTTTCTTTTACCATTCTTTTCTTTCTCACCTACATTCCTCATTATTATCCTTTAACATTTTCAACTCATTTGTACCCTAAGTGGACATCATGAATTCAATTTTGATAATAGTTTATTTCTTTTTGAAGATCAAGACACGATGTTACACACTTTACAAAGGGCAAGAAACCGAATTCTACCTTTAATATGGTTAAATTTGTTGTTTTATCTACTTGGCTGAATCTGCTAGCATGGCAACAACTCGACCTCCCTTCATAATTTTATTCATATCTGAAGTTCTATAACTCCAAATTAGGCGGGGTTAGATTTGTTGAAAAGCTAACACTCCCATCTACAGCTTCTATGAAGGGACCCTTCCTGGATTCTATCGTCTTCATGTCCGAATTATCTTAGGAATCAGGACGACAAACCTTCTTTATTTTCGTCAATGAACATGTATTTTCAATTTTATCTCCAATCCTACTTCCTCATTAGATACAACCATGCTTTCACCTTATGCATAGTAACCTGTCTCTTTATGACCTCCCAAGGTCATTTATACTAAGTTAATTAGTTGATTTCTACTTTGGCCGAACTTGTCCAAAGGAACAAAGGGTCCTCTTCCTTGCAAGTTATAATTAGCAACTACATTATAACAGCACATCTCAATTAATTAACAAGTCATAAGTTCTCCTCCTCTATTTTTCTTCCCCTCTAGTGGCCGGTTCTTAAATCTATTCTTACTTCTTCTTTTTTCCTTTTATTGCACCCCTTCACATTCAAGGCCATTACTATAACCCTAATAGGTATAGTTGCAATAAATTTTGTATTTTCCTTAAATTTTATATTCAAAAACCCTAATTTTCAATTCAAGGAAATTATAAAACTTCCAATCAAGTTGAAGTTAATTTTATAAAAATTAAAATTGAAACTCCTTACTTGGATGAAATCTAAGCTTTACTTCACAAAATTTAAAAGGAATCTTAACCTTCTTCTCCTTGCATATAGAAGTTCAAGATATATGATTAGTGGTATTATTTATAACCATCAAGACTTATTGCCAGCTTATGAGCTGTGAACCAATTGGAGAGCTACTAATAATAAAATCCAAACTAATAATATCAATATCATCATAATATCTGCCATTTAAGTCGTTAAAATGTTAGGGCTTATTTGGTCCCACCCAAACACTGAATATTATATACTTTTGCGTGTACACTTGTGCTTGGAATGAACTTTTAAATCAAAGAGAAATTATAAAGGGAATGAGGTTTCTTGTCCTGTGATTCAAGAAAATTAGCTATTTGACCTCCTACTACGTGGGAAACTAAACTCGGGTGATTGTTTGATAATATAGTTGTAATTGTTTTTTAAATATATTTTTATGTTAAAATATATATTAATGATATTTTTTTAGTATTTTAAAATTATTTTTAACATCAGCACATCAAAATAATTTAAAAACACTAAAAATATATTAATTTAAAATAAATAAAATAAATTTTAAATTTTTTTAAAATACAAAAACAAACAATCCTATAACTTATTTGTCCCTGCTCGGCGTAAATTGCACAAAACCTTGAGCAAAACAAGCACGCAAGCAAGCCTCCGTATTGCATTATCCAATACAAATCATTCAAGGTCAAATTTGAATTAAGAAATAGAAACATATATGATATTTTTCTTATTCCAATCAAGAAATCAAGTTAACGTAAATCAGATTTTTATTTTACAATTTCATCATAAAGTATTTATTAAATTATACTCATTGATAAATTTAGATATTTATTTCTACCTATAAAGTTTAGTGTTTTCATTATCTAAGTACTATTATTGTTTAACATAAAATAAAATTAATATACATGTATACATATTTTAAATGAAAAGATCATAAATATTATATATATATATATTATATTTTAAAAATACAAATAGTCTACTAGCATATGTATATGATATAAATATATATATTTTGAGTCTAATTTAATACTATTTATATATATTTATTACTCATGGAAAAAAAATAAAAAAACCCACAAATTTAATTATGATCGAGTCTAATTCCCATCATTACTTTAATTTGGTATTTTTAGATTTTACACATTAATTCATGATTTAGTTTCTTTATTAAATATAATATATTTAGAAAAATAAATAAAATATCAAAATAAGAAAATCATTTTCAATGCTAATCTTTTAATTGGAATTGCTGATAACCTAATACGTTAAATTTACTTCATTTACTAATAATATTGCTAACATCATTTGTAGTAATATATATATATATATATATATATATATATATATATATATATATATATATATATATATATATATATATATATATATGTTTCCTACGCATCGTCTCACCAAACTACTTTAAACCGTCACCTTGCAAGGCCTGAAAAACCCCAACCCACAACTCTTAACACAAGCACAGAAACCATGGCCTCCTCCGTAGAACACAGAACCATTAATGTCAATGGCATTAATATTCATGTAGCAATCAAAGGTCCAGAGAATGCCCCAGTTATTCTCTTCATCCATGGATTCCCTCAACTATGGTATTCCTGGAGACACCAGATTGAGGCTCTATCCTCACTTGGCTACAGAGCTGTGGCACCGGACTTGAGAGGGTATGGTGATACAGATGCGCCAGCTGAAGTTACAAGCTACACCGTTCTCCATGTGGTTGGTGATTTGATTGGGCTGCTTGATGTTGTAGCTCCGAATCAAGAGAGTGTTTTTGTTGTGGGACATGATTGGGGTGCTTTGATAGCTTGGCATTTGTCTTTGTTTAGACCAGATAGAGTTAAAGCTTTGGTTAACTTGAGCGTTTTGTTTAATCCAAGGAATCCCAGTAGGAAAGTTATTGCGACTTTGAAGGCTGTTTATGGTGACGATTATTATGTTAACAGATTCCAGGTTTGTTCTATTGTTATTTTAATGACGGGTTCTTGATTTTCAGAATCAAAGTTACTTTCTTGACTGCATACTGTTTTGTGATGTCAAATTGTAAACTTGTTCTAGCAAATCTTTCGCCTTTTCTGGATTACATGGATTATGTTAGTAGATTTTGTAGGTATGTTTGCTATTTGAAGGGATCATTTGACAGGTATGAAAAGATCAGGCATTTGCAGTTGTTTATTTGAATTGAACCATCTTTTCTTTTGTTATATGAAGTGTTTAATCACCAAGTTATAGACTTTTGATTGTTATGCTAATAAATCTTCACCCCTTTGTGTAGTATAGGAATTGGATTATCATCTATTTTATATTTTGTTTGCTATTTGCAGTGATTATTGGATTGGGATGGATTAGATTGGGCTTTTTGGTAGTAATTAGCTAGTAGCTACGAATTTGACCAGCTGTTCTAGCTGAAATGATTTTTCAACAGTATAATTTTAGCTGAAGCTTAAATAATCATTCACGGCATCAGGCAACTTTGTTATCTAACTGTTCTTGGGCACACTTGAGAAAGTTTTTAATTTTGGTCTTGTATAGTTTATCATAATTGTCTTCTTATGAAGATGTACAAAACCCATTTTAATCGAGGAACTGCTCGATTGTTTTTGTAGGAGCCTGGAGAGATTGAAGCTGAGTTTGCAGAGATAGGTACAGAGAAAGTTCTCAAGGAATTCTTAACCTACCGCACTCCAGCTCCTATCTTTTTACCTAAAGGCCAAGGGTTTAATGGAAAGCCTCTGGACACTCCAGTTGTCTTACCCTCTTGGTTGTCTGAAGAAGATGTCAAGTACTACACCAGCAAGTTTGAGCAGAAAGGCTTTACTGGAGGATTGAACTATTACCGAAATCTTGACCGGTATGTCTTCCTTCCATGTTTGTTCAGTTTGGTGGTCTTTCCTGGTAATGCAGATTAAAAATTTCCTGTGTCCCGGAAATTTAGATGTGTCTCCAACCTCTTGTTGTATTTTGGGGTTTTCGTTACTTTTACATCGCTGTTGCGTATTGATCAGGACAGAGGGACTTCATTATTTTTCATTAAGAGATTGAATTGAAATCCATACACAGGAGTCTTAATATTTCCAAGTGTTTCAGCATGCTATATAGCTCTTGAAATGAAGACCTTTGCTTATGTTGCTTACCCGATCATGTACAAGTTTTATTTCCTTTTTTCCCCATCATCATTCCTGCTTCATTTTTTTTCCTAATTCCTCTTACCTTCCCTGTTGCAGGAACTGGGAACTTACCGCACCATGGACTGGAGCTCAAATAAGAGTTCCGGTCAAGTTTATCGTCGGTGATCAGGACCTCACCTATAATTCTCTCGGTGCCAAGGATTATATAGCCAAGGGCGGGTTCAAAAGAGACGTTCCATTTCTACAGGACCTAGTTGTGATGGAAGGTGTGGGTCATTTTATCAATGAAGAGAAACCTGAAGAGATCAGTAAGCACATTTACGACTTCTTTCAAAAGTCTAGTTCGCTTGCTTGGTTTCCCTCCTGTTGTCTTTGCTGAAGAGATAAAGAATTCAAGTCTGTGCATTCGTATGTTCAAAGCTTGCATGCTCCTGTGGGGTTGAGATAGAATAATTCTTGTTCAATGAACAAGTTTTGTGTAAGAATTTCTGAAAACAAAAGTGTTCGTGAAAGAAATGCCATTGCCTAGACCCTCACGACAGAATCTTATGCTCGTGGGCCAAAACGAAGGAAAAAGAAAGGCTGTTAATGCATGGGTGGTCGGTTCATTTGTAAGCTTTTGCCTCTACCAAAAAAAATAAGTGTAATTTAAATGGTTAAATCTTAAATTTATTTTCTAAAATTATTGGTTTAAGATTTATATGGTTAATAATTTCAAGATCACAGAATTAGTTAAGATACAAGTAAATCAAGATATACTCGTTAATAAAAAAAAAGAAAAAAAAGGAAAGAAAGCAACGGCATTCTCCAAAATAGAAAGCCTGGAAAAGTCTACAAGCATCCGACAACACAACATGGCCCTTTCTTTTTGTCAAGAGAAACGGGAAAAACAAAGAGGAAATACCCTTATATAGTATATTTTTTCCTCAATCGTATTATTATATTTCTTTTATTTATGTTTTTTAATATACTTGCCTGTTAATTGTTGCCATTAAAATTAATGCATTGCACATATTGTTTTTCGATACTGAATATATTTACAAGAAATAGTTTCCAGGTTGGCTCTATTCTGATTTTTGAAAGTAAGTGCGTGCGTTTGTGTGTGTGTATATAATATTTGGTATTGTTATATTTTTGAAACATTCCTCTCTTTACTTCTTGTCTAGCCAGTAATAAAAATTTAAAATGATTTTTTTTTTAATATTAAGAGGACGACCTATTAAATCAACTCATTTATCATGGTGTATCAAATTTGCAATTTAGATGATAGATTTCACTAGGTTTAAGTTTTTTTATCAACCTAAGAAAAGTGAAAAAAATTACAAAGCTTAAGGGCAAAGAATTTAATGTAAAATGATGAAATTAAAAAACAATTATAAAAAAATATAATCTTATTCATTGAATCTGAATTATTAAATTTAAATTAAATAGTCATGATTTATTACATTATAAAAATAGAAATAAAGTAACTCTTTCTTATTTCTTATTTTTCTACGTAATTTTATTTCTTATTTTTTACCTAATATAAATCATTCAAGGTTAACTTTGAATTAAGAAATAGAAACATATATGATATTTTCTTATTCCAATCAAGAAGTCAAGCTAACGTAAATCAGATTTTTATTTTACAATTAAAATTTTTCTTAATGCTAGAAATCATGTTGAAAACTCATTAATATTTTAAAAAAATAAATCCAATTTGCAGTGCGTATATGGGCCAAATCGAAAGAACTTAAAAGGAAAAAACACACACATAAAGATAAAAATTTAGAGATCAAACATTAAAAAATAAATAAGATAAGAATTGATTATTTAAATTAATTAATTTAAAATATATTAATTTATTAAATTTTTAAATCAATTACTAATATAGTTTAGATGTTATTTTATTGAATACCATTCAAATTTTACTTTGTTTTCAAATAAAAGCATAACTGTATTTTTATAATATTAGGAATTTTAGTTTACAACTCAACGTTAATTTTTTAAAAAAATATTATTATATTGTTTTTAATAATATTTATTTTTATTATCATATAATTTTTTAAAAAATTGTCTTACGAAAACAGTGTTATTAGGCCTGGTCTAAATCATGATTCGAGTCACTAGTTTGTCAAAATAAGTTGGGTTGATTGAAGATGTTATTGTCCATATATTGTTTTTAAAAAGTTACTTTGTATAAAATAAATTTTGAGTTTATAATTAAAATTTTATTTTCAAATAAATAAATATATTAACAATGAATGCAAACTTTTTATGGTTAAATTATTATTTGGTATGACCCATAGCAAAGCATGGAACAATTACTCTTGTGAAATCTACAACATCAATCTATAAATCATTTTTGTTCAGTGAACAAGTTTTGTATGAGAATTTCTGAAAACAAAATTGTTCATGAAACAAATGTCATTGCCTAGACACTCACGATCGAATCTTATGCTCGTGGGCCAAAACGAAGGAAAAAGAAAGGCTGTTAATGCATGGGTGGTCGGTCCATTTGTAAGCTTTTGCGTTTATCAAAAAAAAAAAAATCAACATTAATTTTGATAGGTATAGTTAAATAACCAGACCTTGAATTTATTCTTTAGAAATTACCAGTTCGAGTCTCATAAATTTTGGAGTTACTAAAGGCTTACATAGTTAATAATTTTAGAACCCATGAAATTAGTCGAGATACACACAAGTTGGTTAGGATATCCACGTTAATAATAAAAAAAAAAGAAAAAAAAAAAGAAAGAAAGCAGCGGCAATCTCCAAAATAGAAAGGCTGGAAAATTCTACAAGCATCCCACAACACAACACGGCCCTTTAATTCTTTCTGTCAAGAGAAACGGAAAAAACAAAGAGGAAATACCCTTATATAGTATATTTTTTCCTCAATCGTATTAAAAAACTAATTATATTTCTTTTATTTATGTTTTTAATATACTTGCCTGTCAATTGTTTCCATTAAAATTAATGCATTGCACTTATTGTTTTCCGATACTGAATATATTTAGAAGAAATAGTTTACAGGTTGGCTCTATTCTGGTTTTTGAAAGTATATACAGTTTACAGGTTGAAAATATTTGTTATTGATATATTTGTAAAACCTCTCGACTTTACTTATTGTCTAGCCAAAAATTAAAATTAAATAGCATGAGAGTTATCCTGATATAACTGAATTGACTCTAAAAATCTAAAAGCAAATCAGAAGATTGATAAAAAAGTATAATTTAGTTTTTTAAAAAAATTCAAGATGATTTTTTTTTAATATTAAGACGACGACCTATTAAATCGACTTAGGTTTTATAGCGTAATTTATCGAATTCATGATTTAGTTGATAGACTCCATTACGTTTATTTTTTTTAAAAAAATATATGTTTTACTTAATTATCTGATAATAAAAATAGACGCTTGTAAAATCAAGCACAAAACAAATTAAAAGATATTTATTTGAGATTGTGGTAATTTTATAGAAAACAAACTAAAATAGTTAATGAAGACTAATTCAAAAATAAAAGTAAATTTTGAAGGATAAGATTAAGAAAAGAAAAAAAAAAGAAAGAAAAACAATGCGGGGAAAATGCATGAAAGAAAGAAAGAAAGTCACCTCCTTCACTGTTTATACTTTGCTTCCCAAGTATTTCAATGTAGAAAGTATTAGATAGATGGCTTGCGCTACGCCACGAGCTGGACCAAACTTTTTCTAATGTTAAAAAAAAATATTCAAGCAAAGATAATTCGAGGCAATCCAAGTTAAATTAAATAAAGCGTAATCTGGGATACGGGACCGGAAGAACTCACAAAAAAAATGAAAGGATATTGTAAACTTCAAGGCGTGATAATCTAATATTAAAAAATAAAAAAAACTTCAAAAAATACAACACTGAAAAAAAATATTAATTTATTAAATTCTTAAATCAATTACTAATATATTTTAGATGTTATTTTATTGAATACCATTTAATTTTTACTTTGTTTTCAAATAAGAGCATAACAATATTTTTATAATATTAGTTTGGTTTATAACTCAACGTTAATTTTTTAAAAAAATATTATCATATTTTTTTTTCTAATAACATATATTTTTATTGTCATATAATTAAAAAACATTGTCTTAGAAAAACAATATTACTATGCCTAGTCTAGATCATGAATTGAATCGCTAGTTTGTCAAAATAGTTTGGGTTGATTGAAGATGTTATTTTCCATATATTTTTTTAAAAAACTATTTCGTATAAAATAAATTTTGAGTTTATAATTAAAATTTGTTTTTCAATTAAATAAATATATTAACAATGAATGCAAACTTTTATGGTTAAATTATTATTTTGTATGACCCATAGCAAAGCATGGAACAATTACTCTTGTGAAATCTACAACATCAATTTATTAAAATAATTTTTGTTCAATGAACAAGTTTTGTGTGAGAATTTCTGAAAGCAATAGTGTTCATGAAAGAAATGCCATCGCCTAGACTCTCACTACAGAATCTTATGCTCGTGGGCCAAAACGAAGGAAAAAGAAAGGCTGTTAATGCATGGGTGGTCCACTTGTAAGCTTTTGCGTCTATCCAAAATAAAAAGCCTGGAAAATTGTACAAGCATCCGACAACACAACAACATGGTATTGTTATATTTTTTTTAAAAAAAATCAAGATAACTTTTCTTTTAATATCAAGGCGAAGATTTATTGGATCAATTCATACTTCATGGTGTAATTTGTTGAATTTGTGATTCAGTTAATATACTTTACTAGGTTTTTTTTTCAAAAAAAATATATTTTTATTTAATAATTATATGATAATAAAAATAGATGCTCGTAAAATCAAGTATAAACTAAATATATAAAAAAATATTTATTTAAGATTGTGATAATTTCATAAAAAAACAAACTAAAATAATTAATGAAGATAAAATGAAAATCAAGTAAATTTTAAAGGTTAAAATTAAAAAAAAAATAAAAAAAAAAGAGAGGAAAAATGCACAAAAAAGAAGAAGAGAAAGTTATCTCCTTCACTGAGCCAATCCAAGTCAGCTTAGAGTAACAACTCGTGATATAAGATGAAGATATTTTTTTTTTAAAGGATGACATTAAGAAATATGCAAGGACCAAAATGGACTGTTGGACTCTCTCGTGTGTCACGTTCAATTCAATAATGCAATGTTACTTATCCCTTTTTCTCTCCACTCTCTCTCATCGTCATCCACCAAGAAAAAGCTTGAGACTAATTATACTTCAAGGAATTTGAGCCATGACATTGATAAATTTAGATATTTATTTCTATCCATAAAGTTTAGTGTTTTCATTATCTAAGCACTATTATTGTTCAACATAAAATAAAATTAATATACATATTTTAAATGAAAAGATTATAAATATTATACATTATATTTTAAAAATAAAAATATTCTACTAGCATATGTATATGATATAAATGTATATATTTCGAGTCTAATTTAATAATATTTATACATATTTATTACTCATTGACAAAAATAAATAAAAAAACCTACAAATTTTAGTATGATCGAGTCTAATTCCCATCATTACTTTAATTTGTTATTTTTAGATTTTACACATTAATTCATGGTTTAGTTTCTTTATTAAATACAATATATTTAGAAAAATAAATAAAATATCGAAATAAGAAAATCATTTTCAATGGTAATCTTTTAATTGGAATTCATATACTAATAACCTTGCTACATCATTTGTAGTAATTTGTTTTTCTTTTTTACTTAATGTTTCCTACGCATCGTCTCACCAAACTACTTTAAACCGTCATCTTGCAAGGCCTGAAAAACCCCAGCCCACAACTCTTAACACTAGCACAGAAACCATGGCCTCCTCCATAGAACACCGAACCATTAATGTCAACGGCATTAATATTCATGTAGCAATCAAAGGTCCAGAGAATGCCCCAGTTATTCTCTTCATCCATGGATTCCCTCAACTATGGTATTCCTGGAGACACCAGATTGAGGCTCTATCCTCACTTGGCTACAGAGCTGTGGCACCGGACTTGAGAGGGTTTGGTGACACAGATGCGCCAGCTGAGGTTACAAGCTACACCGTTCTCCACGTGGTTGGTGATTTGATTGGGTTGCTTGATGTTGTAGCTCCGAATCAAGAGAGTGTTTTTGTTGTGGGACATGATTGGGGTGCTTTGATAGCTTGGCATTTGGCTTTGTTTAGACCAGATAGAGTTAAAGCTTTGGTTAACTTGAGCGTTTTGTTTAATCCAAGGAATCCCAGTAGGAAAGTTATTGCGACTTTGAAGGCTGTTTATGGTGACGATTATTATATTAACAGATTCCAGGTTTGTTTTGTTGTTATTTTAATGATGGGTTGTTGATTTTCAGAATCAAAGTTACTTTCTTGACTGCATACTGTTTTGTGATGTCAAATTGTAAACTTGTTCTCGCAAATCTTTCGCTTTTTCTGGATTACATGGATTATGTTAGTAGATTTTGTAGGTATGTTTACTATTTGAAGGGATCATTCGACAGGTATGAAAAGATCAGGCATTTGCAGTTGTTTTTTTGAATTGGCCTATCTTTTCTTTTGTTATATGAAGTGTTTAATCATCAAGTTTTAGACTTTTGATTGTTATGCTAATAAATCTTCGACCCTTTATGTAGTATAGGAATTGGATTATCATCTATTTTATATTTTGTTTGCTATTTGCACTGATTATTTGATTGGGATGGATTAGATTGGGCTTTTTGGTAGTAATTAGCTAGTAGCTACGAATTTGACCAGCTATTCTAGCTGAAATGATTATTCAACAGTATAATTTTAGCTGAAGCTTAAATAATCATTCATGGCATCAGGCAACTTTGTTATCTAACTGTTCTTGGGCACACTTGAGAAAGTTTTTAATTTTGGTCTTGTATAGTTTATCATAATTGTCTTCTTATGAAGATGTACAAAACCCATTTTAATCGAGCACCTGCTCGATTGTTTTTGTAGGAGCCTGGAGAGATTGAAGCTGAGTTTGCAGAGATAGGTACAGAGAAAGTTCTCCAGGAATTCTTTACCTACCGCACTCCAGCTCCTCTCTTTTTACCTAAAGGCCAAGGGTTTAATGGAAAGCCTCTGGACACTCCAGTTGTCTTACCCTCTTGGTTGTCTGAAGAAGATGTCAAGTACTACACCAGCAAGTTTGAGCAGAAAGGCTTTACTGGAGGATTGAACTATTACCGAAATCTTGACCGGTATGTCTTCCTTCCATGTTTGTTCAGTTTGTTGGTCTTTCCTGGTAATGCAGATTAAAAATTTCCTGTAGCCCGGAAATTTAGATGTGTCTCTAACCTCTCGTTGTATTTTGGGGTTTTCGTTACTTTAACGTCGCTGTTGCGTATTGATCAGGACAGGGGGACTTTATTATCTTTCATTAAGAGATTGAATTGAAATCCATGCCCAGGAGTCTTAATATTTCCAAGTGTTTCAGCATGCTATATAGCTCTTGAAATGAAGACCTTTGCTTATGTTGCTTACCTGATCATGTTCAAGTTTTATTTCCTTTTTTTCCCATCATCATTCCTGCTTCATTTTTTTTCCTAATTCCTCTTACCTTCCCTGTTGCAGGAACTGGGAACTTACCGCACCATGGACTGGAACTCAAATAAAAGTTCCGGCCAAGTTTATCGTGGGTGATCAGGACCTCACCTATAATTCTCTCGGTGCCAAGGATTATATAGCCAAGGGCGGGTTAAAACGAGATGTTCCATTTCTGCAGGACCTAGTTGTGATGGAAGGTGTGGGTCATTTTATCAATGAAGAGAAACCTGAAGAGATCAGTAAGCACATTTATGACTTCTTTCAAAAGTTCTAGTTCGCTTGCTTGATTTCCCTTCTGTTGTCTTTGCTGAAGAGATGAAGAATTCAAGTGTGTGCATTCGTATGTTCAAGGCTTGCATGCTCCTGTGGGGTTTTGATTATTTGAATGGGATGTTCTTGTGGTGATTTACTACTGTAATGGTTGCTGTAATTTCCATATGCGCTCAAAATAAATCATGTGTGTGATCGTTTCGTACCCAACATTTGACTGGTGAATTGATTGCTCAAAGCACAAGCATGCTTAGATGTGACATATTTCTTCACAGGTCCATTTCATTTTCTGCATCATTTATATATTCAGTATTGATTCACTCAGGCTCAAGTGTTCGTGGAACACTGCACACATGAAACTCTATGCACTTGCTGGAGGAGCCACGCAGTTTAGCTTTCTAGGTGCCCAAAATAAAGGCACAGTAACTAGAGTGCCTTCAGGCAATTGCAAGGAATATTGTTATAAAACCCGGGACAATGAGTTAAACCAGTGATTTATAAACTTAGGACCTAGCTCCTGGCCGGGTTTGATGTCGAAGTATATTGGGAGTTGGCTTGATCAAGTTCAAGTTCAATAGACCTGACGAGTTCATTTGTGATTTATTTTATCTAGTCAATATATAAGTGATATTTTATTTAACTTATTTTTTAAAAATTTTCTTTTAAAACAATTTTGTGTGTAGAAAAGGGATATTTAAGAAACTTTTACTATTAAATGTTTTTGTAAGATGTGATTGTTGTGAATGTGATATTTCTATTTAGTTGAAAATAATTCACTTTTCCAGAATTTATTTTCCAAAAAAACAAAACTTTCCAGCAAACAAACAGATGTAAAATTGAAAGCTGACATCTCAAACTCTGCTTATTTTAGAGGAGAATCACATTTCCAGCGTCCTAGGGCATTTGAGATTTACAAGAATTCAACCAAACATAAAAATACTTGACCTCTCGAATCACTTTCTCCGTATAATCTTAGATATCCTAGCATCAAACGCCCCCTTACTGATGTTTCGTGCCACTAGATGGGATGTGAGGATGCTCAACAACTTCCTGGCCTTTTGCGTTTCTCAGCATTGAAGTGCACATCGATAAGATCTGTTATACCAGCTGTTATTTTTTGACCTATTTTTACAGGGCCAACACCTTGTGGGGTGCCTGCACAAAAAAAAGATAAAAAGGCAAGTTATTCAAGACTTCAAATGACAAGATCCTATATTTGATCAAACTAGGAAGACATCTCAAAATTCCCTCAAGGGATGGCCATGAGAAATTATCCAATACTCAGTTGTATGTACCAAAAATCTCTCCTCTCACACTTGCATATGCAGAATAGATCTCATATAAAGGTCAGAAGACAAACGCCGAGCCAGAAGGCTGCTAGCAGTGTTCATATAGTCCAACAAATACTCATTGTAAAATGAAACGATTCCTTCTCACATGGATTCAGCAAGCTTAAAAGAATCAATCTTAAGATATGGACACTACAAATAAGGCTAAGCACCACTTTTCCCAGAAATTATCAGTAAGATGCATAAAAGTTAAAACCTCTCAAGTACTGAAAAGAGAGGGGGGGGGGGGGGGCCTTGGAGCCAAAATAGAAGAAGAAATGAATCTGGTAACATACAATAAAGTAAGGGCAGATCTCAAACCTCACTGACACAATTGCCTCTACAAACAGTAAATGATTGAATATATCCCAAGGGTCTATAATTCTATAATTACTGTGTGAATACTGAGAATAAGAAACAACATCTAGGTAAGAACTTGCCACAACCGTGATGATTAACACATCTCAAGCATCTTTGATTGGTACTTGACTAAGAGCAAAGGAATCCTCTTACAAAAAACAAACCACAGAAACAGAATAAAGTATCCCATGATACCTGTTAATATAACATCTCCTTCAAAGAGTGTCATGATAGAACTGATGTGGCTTATGAGAAATGGGATTTTAAAGATCATATCTTTGGTGGAACCTTTCTGGCGTATTTCTCCATCTACCTACAGTGAAACAGATCCATTTGACCTCTGATGAATCCAAATAACAACATTTGAGAAGGAACCTTCAAAATGGAGCATGCAAAACGATGATTTTGATACCTTTAACCATAGTTCCAAGTTGTCAGGGTCAGGCACATTTGACTTGGAAAGCTGCACAAAGTTTTTGAAAGTTGAGCATGTGATCAAGATCAATGACACACTGATTAACATATTCCCAGTAAGGGGAGAAAACCCAAGATAGATGGAAAATCTCAGTATTCCTCCTTTTAGCAAAAAAGAAAATGGCTGCTGATGAAAACATATATGACTACATGGACAAGTTTGATGATTATGAATATCTAAGCTTCAATGAGTGCAGCATTCACAACCACTACAAATGGGACAGCAACAGTGATTTAAAGGTAACTTGCATAACTTCCTCGTCGCCCCATCTTTCTCAAGTTAGTTGTTAATAACTCACAATTATCGAGTGGGTGAAGGATTAAACCTCAATATTTGAAAAACAATTGTTCATCAACATGTTTATAATCAGACAGGGAAGCAATAAAGGAGAACGAAGTCCAATTCATTTCTTACAACAGAACTGATAGGTGTGAATGTGTCCTGCCCTTTAGCCACAGTCCACGGGAGCCCTGCAGACTGACAAACAATACAAAGAAAAAGCCATTAATGAAGTCAATTTAAAATGCCCATTACTACACTCTACATTAAACGACAGAGATCGAGAGCACACAGCAACACAATCAATACGTGGAAACATACACTTCTTAAACAACAATCTCACATTCATATATTTTCCAGCATTACACACATAGTCCAACGCAAACATCCTTGCTTCACATTTACATTCACTTTCGCTACATCCGACAACTTCCTCCCACAAAACACAATTGTGTTCTCCTCATTTCAACATACAATTATACGACGCAAGAAAAAAAATAAGTAAAGAAAAGTATGTAATAACATTTTCTTGTTACAATCAGTATAGATAAAAACACAATCTTTTTATTTACTTATTTTTACCTTAGCAGTAGCTTGTATTTCCCTAGCAGTCATATCCAATGCAAGCGCATACCCTTAAATAAAAATAAAAATTACTTCTTCTATTTTAAATTTTCAGACGATAAAAATCTAACTTCAAAAAAATAATATTTACAAGAAAAACATCAACCTCCAACATAGTCCATGGCAGTTGATTCAGGCACATCACGAGCTTTCTGGCCAATAACAACAGCAAGCTCGACTTCATGATGCAACGACTCCAACGGTTGTGGAATCTCGATCGTACCTCCGTTTTCCAAATAAGACGACGTCGGTTTCAAAAACAACACCGGTTCCTATCCATCGCAGATATTTCAAATTACGTGTATATATATAATATTGATTATCGAGTGGTTATTTTGATGATTAGAGAAAAACCTTGGGGACGGCGTTGCCTAGTTCTTTCGCGTGAGCAGCGTAGTTACGGCCAACGGCAACGATCTTGGTTCCTACATGAAGTAGCTTTTGTATGCCTGCTGACGGTGATGCCATTACGATCAAGATCGGTCTTCTCTTTATCGGAGCAGTGTCAAACGGCGATCGTCTTGGAGGAGTACACTGGACTTGCGACCTTTTATTGTTGGAGAAAGGAAATGAAAGGGAAGAAGAAGTCAAAAAGTAACTCTCTAGACCCGACATGTCGTTAACACCCAATTAAAAAAAATGATATATATATATATATATATAGAGACTGCAAAGGGTCGGGTGGGGGTGGGACGGGTTTTTAATAGATTTATATCCGTCCCGGCACCCTCATGTCTGTTATTTAATTACATGTATTTGATATTGTGATTGCTGTTGTGGTTTTAATTTGAAAAAAATTATTTTATAAAAAATATTTTTAGTTGAGGTTGGTTTGGAAAAATATATATTTAGTTAAAATTGGATCGGATCGGGCAAGAATAAAATTGGAATTATAATTAAATTATGTAAATGTTGCGTCATCAAGTGATTTTCTTTTAATTTTTTAAATAAAATATAATTAAAAAAATAAAAATTAAATTTTTTTAACTGGATTGGACCTGGTTCAATGTATTTAATTTTAGATCGGAACTGATTCAGCCAGAATAATAGTCGGAACAATAAAGAGAAAAGCCAATCATTTTCCCCTTGTGTTAACACCCCTCCCCTCCCCTCCACCAAGGTATTATATGCCTCTCTTTATCTCTTCTTTTCCGTTAACCATACCTCATATAGATTTAGGTTTTATTTCGTGCCAGACAAAGACAAAGACAAAGACCCACCCATATAGCTGTTTCTTTGAATTACCAATACTGAAAAAAAACGCCACAAGAAGCATGAAAAAATTGCTTCAGAACCTGTAATTGAACCCATGAGCCAAGTCACAGCTGCTACTTATAACAAAACACTAGCTTTATTGAGTTAGAAAAAAAAAAAAAACAGCAGCTACCACTAACATAGTAAAAACCTCACCGAATCAAATTAGATGATATCAAGTAGTGAAATTCCAATCCTCTGTATTAAAAGAAATTGGATTGTGTAGTGGTTTATATATATATTGGTTATTTTGTTTTTCAAATTTTTTTAATGTTTTGTTGATAGGGATTTTGAATTGATAATTTATTTGATTTTTTATCTGGTTACATGGTTTCACAAAAATATCCTAGCTTTGAGTTGGTGTTTGACTTCATGAAAAAAAAAAGATTTTATTTTTTAAAAGAAATTAAAAATAAGGGGATCAATATTGAAAAAAAATGATAGACTTTTTGTTTTTTTTTTTAAATATGATTTCAACTCTGTTTTTTTTTTTATCATTTATTTTTATTTTAATATTGGATTGATTAGAATTTGAGGATGATAATTTGTTTAATTTTCTTTTTATATAAATTACACGGTTTCAGAAAAATATTCTGTATCGAGTTAGTGTTTGATTTCATATAAAAAGAATTTGATTTTATTGTTTGCAAGAAATTAAAAATGAAAGGATTAAAGTTGAAATAAAAAAAAATTGCAGCATTTTATTTTGTTTTAAAAAATGTGATTTCAACTCTAGCCCTCTTTCTTCTTCTTCTTCTTCTTGTTTTTTTTTTTTTTTGTTTTTTTAAACTTTAGTCATATTTTGTTTTAATTTTATTCTTAAATGTTGCATTGATTGGGATTTGAAATTTAAGGTTGATAATTTATTATAATAAACTTTTCTAAAACAAAAATCTCTGCAGTGTGTTGTTCTTGATTAATTTCACAAAAAACAAATATAATTTTATTGTTCGAAAAAGATTGAAGTATATCGAATTATGGGTAACCTATATTAGATAGGAAAATATATGGAATTATAATACAAACTAAATTCATCATTTCTTGATAATAATGTGAATTCTACCTGAGCTATAAATATGACGTACTAATAGAATCAATTTCGCTCAGACTTCCAACAAGCAAAATACAGGAATTGTGAGAAAAAGAAGAGAAACAGATGGGTTGTTCTTTGTGTTTACTGTCATTGACCGAATGAACTTACCATCATGCTCTTGATACATATTTTGCCATGGCTTCCGGGATTTAGTCAGAATATCCAGAAATAATTAATGTCTTGTAATTGCTTGGTGCGATACTGGTGGTGAAGGGGCAGATCATTGCTCCTAAATCTATGGAAAATAAGCTCTAAAAATGAATGCCTACCTCACCGGTAGGCCAAAATTTATCAATGTGAGTTGGACAGCCTATAGAAAGCTTGTGCCTCTACCTGTCTGATTTACTAAAAACATGGTATAAAGAAGGACGAATGGAAAGAGAGCTCGCCGCAGTTACATCGGAGAAGCCTCCTAACGAGGCTTTTTAGTTTGTGGAGAAGGAGAAACATACAAGGGCGACTATTACAATGAAATATTTGACAAATGCACTCCTTATCTTGTGCTTATTAGCAGCCTCTTGTGAGGCCAAGGGTCTGGGACGCCGCGCTCGTGCCGCCGTAAGAGCACCTCGCCGGACCGCTCCTAGAAGAGACCCGAATGAAAAGGTCTTCAACGTGTTACAGTATGGAGCAAAACCTGGAGGAAAACAGGACAGTGCATTAGTAAGGACTTTGATATTTTGGATACTATATATGCATGTTCATAATATATAAGTCAAGATGAACATGGAACATTGAAATTGAAGCATGGCAATGGCTGTAATCATCTGTTAAAACAAATCCAGATTTGTTAAGGGGTTTTAAGCTCTTATAATTTGTGGCGTTTATATCTGAACTTTCCCTTGATTTTTCTCACCAAGAAATTTTGATGAAATTGATTAGATTGTGGGTTTGGCCTTCGCAGTCTTTCATCCGTGCATGGAGGGCTGCGTGCAATTACAGGGGAACGGCAAGGCTACTTATCCCCAGGGCAACGTTCTTGATAGGGGCAACCATCTTCCAGGGGCCATGCCTAGGTCCAGTTCCCATTAAGGTTCAAATTGCAGGAACACTGAAAGCCGTACCAGACCCTAGCATGTACGAAGAAGATTTCTGGATCTTGTTTGAAAACATCAACGGCTTGCTGGTTACCGGTACAGGCACTGTTGATGGCCAAGGCAACGCTGTCTGGAAATACAACGACGGTGGTTCCAGGTTCCCGAGTGTAAGCAACAAAATTATCTTGACATGCATGCACTTGCTAATAATTAGTAATTAGAGAATATGGGATTGATTTCAATTTCATAATGGTTCTTCTTTCCTTTTTCTTTTTTTAATTATTTGTGGCGCAGTCTATAAAATTCAATCATGTAGCCAATGGGATTATAAGACAGATCACCTCTGTTAATCCCATGGGTTTCCACATATCCATCGTTCTGTCCCAGAACATCAGGGCAAAACATCTTCATATAACAGCTCCGGCGACGAGCCCCAATACCGATGGAATCCATATAAGCCAATCCAGTGTGGTGAAAATATCCAGAAGTGTTATCAGCACCGGTGACGATTGCGTTGCTATAATTCAAGGAAGCACCGATGTCAGCATTAAAAAGGTTACTTGTGGGCCTGGCCATGGCTTCAGGTAAGTCTCTGTTGAAAGTTTCAGGAAACACGATCGCTCTTTATTTATTTTATGAATATACTTGGAGGAAGCAATTTTGCTACATATGCTCCTAAGAACCTTTCCTTGTTTATAACTTACATATATATATATATATATATATGTATGTATAACAGTGTTGGTAGCCTTGGCAAGTACCCTGATGAAAAGGACGTGAGAGGAGTCGTCGTGACAAACTGCACACTAAGGAACGCTGACAATGGAGTTAGAATCAAAACATGGGGAGGATCACAACCCAGCCAGGCTTCAAACATTCTTTTCCAGGATATTATCATGGACAACGTTAAACACCCCATTATTATCGATCAAACCTATGGATCAAAAAGCAGCTCGGTTAGTTTCCTTCCACTTAGATAGTGTTTGATTACGGTAGCGATTGTTTTTAAAGTATTTTTCTTTTAAACATAGAAGTATTAATTATTTTAACAAGGCTGCTTTTATCTCCACAACTACCTGGAGATCAATGAATAGTTTCATCTTTGTATTTTGTTTTTGCAGCCATCAAGGGTAAAGATAAGCGATGTTCGATACATAAATATCAGAGGAACCTCCGCGTCAGCAGTTGGAGTCGATCTCATGTGCAGCAAGGCTGTTCCTTGTGAAAAACTCCTCTTTTCAAACATCAATTTGAAGTACTATGGGCCAAAAAAGCTGCCTTTCACTTCTACGTGTACGAATGCAAAGGTCAACTATGCTGGCTCCCAATTCCCAGCACCTTGTCGATAGGTGCTTGATTGTAGTTGAAAAAACTCCATTCTTAATTTCTCTTGTATAAGGAGAAGGTCCATTTTTGGATTTACAGAAATTATTATTATCATCTTTCACAAATCATGCTACTTTAATTTGCTTGTCATTGATTGATTGCACACGCACGCTGCAAATCAGCTGTAAACGTTTTGAGATCCTGAGTCACCTGTAAACATCTCAAGGAAAAAACCCCAGGCATGATGGGATTCTTGCAGGGTCTACTGATCATAACACTGCAATATAATCTTTACCAGATCTGACAGCGATCAATTCGTCAGTTTATCGTGTTTTTGCTAGCTAGCATGTTTTTTTTTTTTTTTTTTTTTGAGAATTTAAGAATGACTGATAAGACTTGCTAATAGACCAGATCATGAAAAAGGTCCAAAGCGGCCAAACTTAACTACAAGCGTTGCAAACTTGTCATGCCATCCATTAACTAATCTCTCTTTAAGTTTATGATCTATGAACATTTTCCGAGTTGGCAGAGAAGACGTCATCGAGTTTTCTTTAATATTATGATAGGATTAGAATGAGAACTTTTGTAGTTACCTCTCTGGCTCATGCTCTTCTAGCTAGGCCTCCATGTTTCCTGTATTGAAATGCAGAAAATCCATACGTACATGCTTTGTGTTTTAGAAAAATTTGAATATATCCATAAGAAGGGAAAAAGAAAAAGAAAAAACAGAAATTAGAATAGAGAAGCTCAAGTGGAAGAATTTAGGGTGAAAATCAATTCTAATTCTATTCCTTAATTGAGTTGTACATATCCATGTACAATAATCCCTATTGAAAACTTAAAGTGTTGGCTAACAACAAAGAAAATTATAATAAAGGAAAGATTATAATTCCTATAATATAACATGAAATTAAATCAAGACCTGACTCATGCTAACATTTTCTCTCAAATTGATCTTGATATATCCTTAATGCTAACCTGATAAGTGAGTCATTGAAAACTTGACTTGAGTCTGCTTTTGTTTGGATATCTACAAGTTGATTTGTAGTTTTTATATGCCGAATGTCAATAATTTTTATTTTCTAACTTCTTGTAAATAAAATCATGATTAATTTTCATATGTTTAGCTTAATCATGTTGAATTGGATTTTTAACAATTTTAATCACTGATTGATTATCATAATATAACTTCATAAATAACAACTCATAAACACCCTTAACCAATATTGTCTTATATTTAGGCTCCACATTAGATAAAGTTACCTTTTGTTTTATACTCTTTTAAGTAACCCAATTTCGTTTGATAAAAGTAAGATATCATGATATAGTTTGTTGTCTTTCCCCTTTAGCACCCCAATCCAAGTCAGTATACTCAGAAATTCTAGTATACCGATGCAACGAGAAAAATAACCATTTTTTCTAGTGCAAACTTCAAGTACTAAATAATTCTCATTATAACACTCATATGAATTTATCTAGGATTTTGAATAAATTACTCTCATCACACTTACATCATATGTGTTAGGACTGTTGATCTCTTAATTGTTTGAAGACAGAACACAATAATTTAATGTGATTCAAAAACTTGTCTACATCCATAGAACAACCAATGTTATTATATAGGGAGAGAACAACATTTTGCAATCAATGGAGAAGGAGGAACATCAACTCTACTTAACTTTCAATCTCACACATTTTCTCTTTATGTAGTGTTGCAGTTGTAGCTACTACTGCTGCCTTCTAGCAAATCTATTTATCTCTACTTTCTCTAAATAATTGGTTCATTGGCTCTCTTTTGCTCTCTTCACTTGGGTTTATTTATAGGCTAAAATGGCCATTGTTCTAACTTATTATAACAAATTCAGCTGCAACAAACTTAAACTTTAACATTAGTGGCTTGGTGACCATGGATGGTGTTGTTTCAAGCTTCTTCCAACTCACTTTCAATGTAGCTTTCATTAACTCTCCCCAACCTCTTTTTTGACTAGGAGAGGTTCCATTGCATATGAATGGAAATAACCCATCAATCACCCCTTTTGTTTTTCATATGGGTAATCATCCTTTTTACCGCTTCAACAAATGTTGGCATCTTACAGCTCTTCTAAACTTACCATTATGAGAATGTCTTTTCCAAATTTACAGGTACTTGCAAAATGATTCCATCACTAAAATCACCAAACCAAAAGATCATTATAACATGATGGCCTACCATGCCATATCTAAAGAGTGTTCGTATTTGTTTCTAGAACATACTACATTCTCTCATCAAGATTTGTAATTATGCTCTGTCTGGAATGATTAAATAAGCCTTTCATTTGAAAGCACCCCCTCAAACAAAAATATCTAGTTTTGAGTGTGACATCACTAAGTATCACAACGCAATTATAAGCTCACCACTCTTTCAAGAGATTGGAGAGTTCACACATTATCCCATTTAAAACTTAATCTTTTTAGAGAAAACTTCTTAGATTGTATCTATCTATCATACTGACTTTCCATATATTTCAACTTGCTAACTATGTTGCTATCATATTTTACAAGTGAGATGAATGTCTTAGGTTATCTATCTATCTAATTTCTCAACACTTGGTGAGACTTCCAATGCTATAGATTTGTCAAGATTAGTCTTTCATTCTTTTCACTCTACACATTGATATTTTGTATTACACTTGACTAGGTGTTCAGAGCACCCAATTCTTCCTTCCCTAAAGACTACTAAAACCACTATAATAATCTAACATATATATTGGGATAACGTGTGAGACTTCTTTTTCTTCATTACCACTGACCACCACAATGACCTTCACATGCCTCTCTATGGGTAATTTATCTTTTTATATCAGCAACAATACTTTTCATTTGAATCTTGATAATCAAACCACATTATTGTATCGAAATTTACCTTGATCATATTATAGACAACTGCAATTTGATCACAAAAATCTTAGGTTCATGAGTGAACCAAGTTTTAAAAACAAATATGGTTTTATATGGGATCAACTACAATGGATCATTACCTTTGACTCACGCTTGCTTGATGTAGCTTGTAGGACCTGTATGTTGATATTGATTGTAATTGACTTGACTAATGACATGGAACATTTGCATCATGATGATGCCATTCTTCTAGTTTTGGGTCAACATATGGGTCAAGCCAGTTCTTGTAGGTGAAGATAGAGTTTGAAATAGCTTGACATGCATTTAGGCACATGGACAATATAATTGGAGGAGCGTGGAGTCAACACGATGTTAGTTTTTCATGATGTTTTCTCCACTATATTCCTTTTGGCCTCCTCTTCAAAGTGTTATACACAAAACATATTTTTGATGATTTTTATTTCTAGGAAAAAAAATCAAAACACCTATTGTTCTCATCAACCATGCTTAAATACCACTTATTTTTATCTCTAAAAAAATTGAAGTTTTTAAGCTTCTTCTATCTCACTTTCAGTGCAACTTTCATTTACTCTCCTTAGCCTCCTTCTTGGACCGGAAGAGTTGCCATTGCCTATGAAAGGCAACAATCCAATAATATGTAATATCAAGTCTTGTATATGACAAATAGATTAAATGATCAACTAATCTTTGACACATTTCTTTATTATTAGGTACTTGATCTTCAATTTCTTTAAGCCTTCATTTTATTCAATAGTCGTACTTAAAGGTTAATACTTAAGCATGCAAATTTTCTTTTAACAAGTTTAGGATAAACATTCTCTATTATAAAAAAAACACCTTACTTAAAGTGGACACCTTCAATTCCTAAAAAACACCTTTGATTATTTGAATGGGATGTTCTTGTGGTGATTTTCTACTGTAATGGTTGCTGTAATTTCCATATGCACTCAAAATAAAGGCAAAGTAATTAGAGTGCCTTCAAGCAATTGCAAGGAATATTGTTATAAAACCTGGCACAATGAGTTAAACCAGTGATTTATAAACATAGCACCTAGCTCCTGGTCGGGTTTGATGTCAAACTAGGTTGAGAGTTGGCTTGATGAGTTAACTTGTGATCTAATTTATCTAGTTAATAAATGAGTGATGTTTTATTTAACTTTTTTCTTTTTTAAAAAAATTTCTTTTAAAACAACTTTGTGATTAGAAAAAAAATATTTAAGAAGCTTTTACTATTAAATGTTTTTGTAAGATGTGATTGTTGTGAATGTGATATTTCTATTTAATTGAAAATAAAAATTTTAATCAATGTATCTTTATTGTGTTCAGTTAAATAGAAAACAATGTGGAGAATATGAGTAAATCTATCGTTTTATCTTTGAAAATTAAACTATATAATTTAATCATAAGATATTTAATTTTCTTTCTTAATGCTTATCACGTTACTCAAGTCTAAAACTAAAACATTTAAATAAATTCAATAGTTAAATTAATTTTATAAAATTATAGCTATCAAGTAGAATAATATATTTATCAACACAATACATAGCATATAGATATGATTTCAGAGAAAATTAATATAAACTAGTTACCTAAACTGTGTTATTATTGGAGTAGAAAAATAAAACATGCTAGGCAATTTATCATAAAGTTTGGATGCATTTATAAGGATGTGTTTGTTTCTCAGAAAGTGGTTTCTGGAAAACCATTTTTCATATTTTCTTGTGTTTGTTTGTCGTTAGAAAAGTTGGTTAACGAAAAATACTTTCTGAAAGTTGTGAAAAATTTAAAAATATCATATTATTTACTGATTATATCAAATTTGATCCTCAAACTTTTGATTGCTATATATATTTTGTTTTGAATATTTATTTTTTAATTTTATCTTTTAGAATTTAATTTTTATATTAAACTCTAATCCTTATTTTTTTAATTGTTATTTGTTTTTTCTTATCATTTGTTAATTGAAAATTTTTATCTATCAAATTTGATCATTATTCTTTTTATTATTACTTATTTTATTTGAAATAATTTATTAAATGTTAATCATTATTATTTTAATTTCTTCATCTTTTATTTTATTTTTATTTTTAAAATTTGATCTTTATTATTTTAATTATTATTTATTTTATTTGAGATAATTTATGAAATTATATATATTTTTAATTTCGTTATCATTTAACTTTTTAATTTATAAGATTTATTCCTCAATATTTTAATAAACTTAAAAAAAATAAAATATTAATAAATTATTTTTCAGCTCATTTTCCATGACATAATCAAACATTAAAAAGTATTTTTCAACTTATTTTCCATTACACTACCAAACATAAAAAAATAATTCACTTTTCCGGAATTTATTTTCCAAAAAAAAATACATACTTTCCAACAAACAGAAAACTCACATCTCAAACTCTGCTTATTTTAGAGGAGAATCACATTTCCAGCGTCCCAGGGCATATGAGATTTACAAGAATTCAACCAAACATAAAAATACTTGACCTCTCGAATCACTTTCTCCGTATAATCTTAAATATCCTAGCATCAAACGCCCCCTTATTGATGTTTCGTGCCACTAGATGGGATGTGAGGATGCTCAACAACTTCCTGGCCTTTTGCGTTTCTCAACATTGAAGTGCACATCGATAAGATCTGTTATACCAGCTGTTATTTTTTGACCTATTTTTACAGGGCCAACACCTTGTGGGGTGCCTGCACAAAAAAAAGAAGATAAAAAGGCAAATTACTCAAGACTTCAAATGACAAGATTCTATATTTGATCACACTTGGAAGACATCTCAAAATTCCCTCAAGGGATGGCAATGAGAAATTATCCAATACTCAGTTGTATTTACCAAAAATCTCTCCTCTCACACTTGCATATGCAGAATAGATCTCATATAAAAGTCAGAAGACAAACGCTGCTCCAGAAGGCTGCTAGCAGTGTTCATATAGTCCAACAAATACTCATTGTAAAATGAAACGATTCCTTCTCACATGGATTCAACAAGCTTAAAAGAATCAATCTTAAGATATGGACACTACAAATAAGGCTAAGCATCACTTTTCCCAGAAATTATCAGTAAGATGCAAACCTCTCAAGTACTGAAAAGAGAAGGGGGGGGGGGCTGGGGGCTGAATCTGGTAACATACAATAAAGTAAGGCAGATCTCAAACCTCACTGACACAATTTACCTTTACAAACAGTAAATGATGAGGGTCTATAATTACTGTGTGAATACTGAGAATAAGAAACAACATCTAGGTAAGAACTTGCCACAACCGTGATGATTAACACATCTCAAGCATCTTTGATTGGTACTTGACTAAGAGCAAAGGAATCCTCTTACAAAGAACAAAACCACAGAAACAGAATAAAGTATCCCATGATACCTGTTAATATAACATCTCCTTCAAAGAGTGTCATGATAGAACTGATGTGGCTAATGAGAAATGGGATTTTAAAGATCATATCTTTGGTGGAACCTTTCTGGCGTATTTCTCCATCTACCTACAGTGAAACAGATCCATTTGACCTCTGATGAATCCAAACAACAACATTTGAGAAGGAAACTTCAAAATGGAGCATGCAAAACGATGATTTTGATACCTTTAACCATAGTTCCAAGTTGTCAGGGTCAGGCACATTAGACTTGGAAAGCTGCACAAAGTCTTTGAAAGTTGAGCATGTGATCAAGATCAATGACATACTGATTAACTTATTCACAGTAAGGGTAGAAAACCCTAGATAGATGGAAAATCTCAGTATTCCTCCTTTTAGCAAAAAAGAAAATGGCTGCTGGTAAAAACATATATGACTACATGGACAAGTTTGATGATTATGAATATCTAAGCTTCAATGAGTGCAGCATTCACAACTACTACAAATGGGACAGCAACAGTGATTTAAAGGTAACTTGCATAACTTCCTCGTTGCCGCATCTTTCTCAAGTTAGTTGTTAATAACTCACAATTATAGAGTGGCTGTAAAGATTAAACCTCAATATTGGAAAAAAATTGTTCATCAACATGGTTATAATCAGACAGGGAAGCAATAAAAGAGAACGAGGTCCAATTGATTTCTTACAACAGAACTGATAGGTGTGAATGTGTCCTGCCCTTTAGCCACAGTCCACGGGAGCCCTGCAGACTGACAAACAATACAAAGAAAAAGCCATTAATGAAGTCAATTTAAAATGCCCATTACTACACTCAACATTAAACGACAGAGATCGAGAGTACACAGCAACACAATCAATACGTTGAAACATACACTTCTTAAACAACAATCTCGCATTCATATGTTTTCCAGCATTACACACATAGTTCAACGCAAGCATCCTTGCTTCACCTTCACATTCACATTCACTTTCGCTACATTCAACAACTTCCTCCCACAAAACACAATTGTGTTCTCCTCATTTCCCCATACAATTATACGGACTCAAGAAAAAAATAGTAAAAAAAAGTATGTAATAACATTTTCTTGTTACAATCACTACAGATAAAAACACAATCTTTCTATTTACTTATTTTTACCTTAGCAGTAGCTTGTATTTCCCTAGCAGTCATATCCAATGCAAGCGCATACCCTTAAATAAAAATAAAAATTACTTCTTCTATTTTAAATTTTCAGACGATAAAAATCTAACTTAAAAAAATAATAATATTTACAAGTAAACAATCAACCTCCAACATAGTCCATGGCAGTTGATTCAGGCACATCACGAGCTTTCTGGCCAATAACAACAGCAAGCTCGACTTCATGATGCAACGACTCCAACGGTTGTGGAATCTCGATCGTACCTCCGTTTTCCAAATAAGACGACGTCGGTTTCAGAAACAACACCGGTTCCTATCCATCGCAGATATTTCAAATTACGTGTATATATATAATATTGATTATCGAGTGGTTATTTTGATGATTAGAGAAAAACCTTGGGGACGGCGTTGCCTAGTTCTTTCGCGTGAGCAGCGTAGTTACGGCCAACGGCAACGATCTTGGTTCCTACATGAAGTAGCTTTTGTATGCCTGCTGACGGTGATGCCATTACGATCAAGATCGGTCTTCTCTTTATCGGAGCAGTGTCAAACGGCGATCGTCTTGGAGGAGTACACTGGACTTGCGACCTTTTATTGTTGGAGAAAGGAAATGAAAGGGAAGAAGAAGTCAAAAAGTAACTCTCTAGACCCGACATGTCGTTAACACCCAATTAAAAAAATGATATATATATATATATATATATATATATATATGGACTGCAAAGGGTCGGGCGGGGGGTGGGACGGGTTTTTAATAGATTAATATCCGACCCGGCACCCTCATGTCCGTTGTTTGCATCCAATTAAATTGGGTAAAAACCTCACCGAACCAAATTAGATGATATCGAGTAGTGAAATTCCAATCCTCTATCTATTAAAAAGAAATCAGCTTTGTTCGAAAGATTACGAGGAGAAGCTCAAATTGGATTGTGTAGTGGTTTATTTTTTTTTATATTATTTTGGTTATTTATTTATTTTTTCAATTTTTTTTTTTTATGTTTTGTTGATAGGGATTGTGAATTGATAATTTGTTGGATTTTTTTTATGCAGTTACATGGTCTCACAAAAATATCCTAGCTTGGAGTTGGTGTTTGAATTCTTGAAAAAGAAAATTGATTTTGTTCTTTAAAAGAAATTGAAAATGAAGGGATCAATATTGAAAAAAAATGACAGACTTTTTTATTTATTTATAAATATGATTTCTACTCTAGTGTTTTTTTTTAATCTTTGTTTATCATTTATCATTTATTTTTATTTTTTAATATTGTGTTGATTAGAATTTGTGATTAATAATTTGTTCAATTTACTTTTTATATGTGATTACACGGTTTTAGAAAATTATTTTGGCATTGAGTTGATATTTAATTTTATATAAAAAAAATTAATTTTGTTTTTTGTAAGAAATTAAAAATGAAAGGACTAAAGTTGAAACAAAGAAAAAATGGCAACCGTTCTAATTTTTTTTTAAATTGTGATTTCAACTCTGGTCCTCTTTCTTTTTCTTTTTCTTCTTCTTGTTTTTATTTTTTGTTTTACCTTTAATCATTATTTTTTTTAATTTTATTTTTAAATATGACATTGATTGAGATTTAAGAGATTTAAGGTTAATAATTTGTTTTGATAAATTTTTTTAAAATAAAAATCTTGATATTGTGTTGATTCTTGATTTCACAAAAACAAATATAATTTTATTGTTTGAAAAAGATTGAAGTATAACGAATTATAATCCTACATGGGTAACGTATATTAGATAGGAAAATATATGGAAATATAATACAAACTAAATTCATCATTTCTTGATAATAATGTGAATTCTACCTGAGCTATAAATATGACTTACTAATGGAATCAATTTCGCTCAGACTTCCAACAAGCAAAATACAGGAATTGTGAGAAAAAGAAGAGAAAACAGATGGGTTGTTCTTTGTGTTTACTGTCATTGACCGAATGAACCTTACCATCATGCTCTTGATACATATTTTGCCATGGCTTCCGGGATTTAGTCAGAATATCCAGAAATAATTAATGTCTTGTAATTGCTTGGTTGGATACTGTTCGATACATAAATATCAGAGGAACCTCCGCGTCAGCAGTTGGAGTCGATCTCATGTGCAGCAAGGCTGTTCCTTGTGAAAAACTCCTCTTTTCAAACATCAATTTGAAGTACTATGGGCCAAAAAAGCTGCCTTTCACTTCTACGTGTACGAATGCAAAGGTCAACTATGCTGGCTCCCAATTCCCAGCACCTTGTCGATAGGTGCTTGATTGTAGTTGAAAAAACTCCATTCTTAATTTCTCTTGTATAAGGAGAAGGTCCATTTTTGGATTTACAGAAATTATTATTATCATCTTTCACAAATCATGCTACTTTAATTTGCTTGTCATTGATTGATTGCACACGCACGCTGCAAATCAGCTGTAAACGTTTTGAGATCCTGAGTCACCTGTAAACATCTCAAGGAAAAAACCCCAGGCATGATGGGATTCTTGCAGGGTCTACTGATCATAACACTGCAATATAATCTTTACCAGATCTGACAGCGATCAATTCGTCAGTTTATCGTGTTTTTGCTAGCTAGCATGTTTTTTTTTTTTTTTTTTTTTGAGAATTTAAGAATGACTGATAAGACTTGCTAATAGACCAGATCATGAAAAAGGTCCAAAGCGGCCAATCTTAACTACAAGCGTTGCAAACTTGTCATGCCATCCATCAACTAATCTCTCTTTAAGTTTATGATCTATGATCATTCCACAAAACTCATTCAGCTTCGTCCATTTGCAATTTAGAGCTTAAGCATTTTCCGAGTTGGCAGAGAAGATGTCATCGTGTTTTCTTTAATATTATGATTAGGATTAGGATGAGAACCTTTGTAGTTACCTCTCTGGCTCATGCTCTTCTAGCTAGCCTCCATGTTTCCTGTATTGAAATGCAGAATCCATACGTGCATGCTTTGTGTTTTAGAAAAATTTGAATGTATCCAAAGAAAAAGAAAAGGAACACAGAAATTAGAATAAACTAGCTCAAGTGGAAGAATTAGGGTGAAAATCAATTCTAATTCTATTCCTTAATTGAGTTGTACATATACATATCTATGTACAATAATCCCTAATGAAAACTTAAAGAGTTGGCTAACAACAAAGGAAATTATAATAAAAGAAAGACTTTAATTCCTATATATAACATGAAATTAAATCAAGACCCTGACTCATGCTAACATTTTCTCTCAAATTGAGATCCTTAATGCTCACCTGATAAGTGAGTCATTGAAAACTTGATTTGAGTCTGTTTTTGTTTGGATATCTACAAGTTAGTTTGTAGTTTTTATATGCTGAATGTTAATAATTTTTATTATTTTTTAACTTCTGGAAAATAAAATCATGATTAATTTTTATATGTTTAGCTCAATCATGTTGAATTAGATTTTTAACAATCTTAATCACTGATTGATTCTCATAATATAACTTCATAAATAACAATTCACAAACACCATTAACCAATATTGTCTTATATTTAGGCTCCACATTAAATAAAGTTACCTTTTATTTTATACTCTTTTAAGTAACCCAATTTCATCTTATAAAAGTAAGATATCATAATATAGTTTGTTGTCTTTCCCCTTTAACACCCCAATCCAAATTAGTATACTTAGAAATTCTAGTATGCTAATGCAATGAAAACATCAATCATTTTTTCTAGTGCAAACTTCAAGTACTATAGAATTCTTATTATAGCACTCATATGAATTTACTTAGGATTTTGAATAAATTACTCTCATCACACTTACATCATATGTGTTAGGACTGTTAATCTCTTAATTGTTTGAAGGCAAAACACAATAATTTAATGTGATTCAAAAACTTGTCTACATCCATAGAACAACCAATGTTATTATATAAGGAGAGAACAACATCTTGCAATCAATGGAGAAGGAGGAACATCAACTCTACTTAACTTCCAATCTCACACATTTTCTCAATATGTAGTGTTGCAATTGCAGCCACTACTGCTACCTTCTAGCAAATCTCTTTACCTCTACTTTCTCTTAATAATTTGTTCATTGGCTCTCTTTGCTTTGGTTTATTTATAGGCTAAAATGGCCATTGTTCTAACTTATTATAGCAACTTCAGCTGCAATAAACTTGAACTTTAACATTAGTGGCTGTCAAACTTGCTGATCATAGATGATGTTGTTTCAAGCTTCTTCCAACTCACTTTCAATGCAGCTTTCATTAACTCTCCCCAACCTCTTTTTTGGACTAGGAGAGGTTCCATTGCATATGAATGGAAATAACCCATCAATCACCCATTTTGTTTTTCATATGGGTAATCATCCTCTTTACCACTTCGACACATGTTGGCATCTTACAACTCTTCTAAACTTACTATTATGAGAATGTCTTTTCCAAATTTATAGGTACTTGCAAAATGATTCCATCACTAAAATCACCAAACCAAAATATCATTATAACAAAATGGCCTACCATGCCATATCTAAAGAGTGTTCATATTTGTTTCTAGAACATACTACATTCTCTCATCAAGATTTGTAACTATGCTCTATCCGGATTGATTAAATAATCCTTTCATTTGACAACACCCCCTCAAATAAAAATATCTATTTTTAAGTGTGACAATCACTAAGTATCACAACGCAATTATAAGCTCACCACTCTTTCAAGAGATTGGAGGGTTCACACATTATCCCATTTAAAACTTAATCTCTTTCGAGAAAACTTCTTAGATTGTATCTATTTATCATACTGACTTTCCATATATTTCAACTTGCTAACTATGTTGCTATCATCCTTTACAAGTGAGATGAATGTCTTAGGTTATCTATCTATCTAACTTCTTAACACCTGGTGAGACTTCCATTGCTATAGATTTGTCAAGATTAGTCTTTCATTCTTTTCACTCTAAACATTGATATTTTATATTACACTTGACCAGGTGTTCAAAGCACCCAATTCTTCCTCCCCTCAAGACTACTAAAACCACCATGATAATCTAAAATATATATTGGGCTAACGTGTGAGACTTATTTTTCTTCATTACCATCGATCACCACAATGACCTTCACATGCCTCTCTATGGGCAATTTATCTTTTTAAATCACCAACAATACTCTTCATTTGAATCTTGATAATCAAACCACACTATTGTATCCAAATTTACCTTGATCATATTATAATCAATTGCAATTTGATCACAAAAATCTTAGGTTCATGAGTGAACCAAGTTTAAAAACAAATATGGTTTTATATGGGATCAACTACACTGGATCATTACCTTTGACTCACGCTTGCTTGATGTAGCTTGTGGGACCTGTATATAGATATTGATTGTGATTGACTTGACTAATGACGTGGAACATTTGCATCATGATGATGCCATTCTTCTAGTTTTGGGTCAACATATGGTTCAAGCCAGTTCTTGTAGGTGAAGATGGAGTTTGAAATAACTTGTCATGCATTTAGGCACATGGACAATACAATTAGAGGAGCGTGGAGCCAACACGATGTTAGTTTTTCATGATGTTTTCTCCACTATATTCCTTTTGGCCTCCTCTTCAAAGTTTTATACTCAAAACACATTTTTGATGATTTTTATTTCTAAGAAAAAAAATCAAAACACCTATTGTTCTCATCAACCATGCTTAAATACCACTTATTTTTATCTCTAAAAACAATTAAAGCTTTTAAACTTCTTTATCTCATTTTCAGTGCAACTTTTATTTACTCTCCTTAGCCTCCTTCTTGGACTGGAAGAGTTGTCATTGCCTATGAAAGGCAACAATCCAACAATATGTAATATCACGTTTTGTATATGACAAATAGATTAAATGATCAACTAATCTTTGATACATATCTTTATTATTAGGTGCTTGATCTTTAATTTCTTTAAGCCATCATTTTATTTAATAGTCGTACTTAAAGGTTAATACTCGAGCATGGAAATTTTCTTTTAAGTTTAGGACAAACTTTCTTCATGATAGAAAAATACCTTACTTAAAGTGGACACCTCCATACCCCCTACAAAAAATACTTTGATATCAAATTTAAAAGCCAATTTTTTAAAACAAATTTTCCATCTCATCTACATCATTGCCAATAATAACCATATTATCTACACAAAACAATTAGTGTCATCAATTTATCATTTTTTTCTCTTTAAAAATAATGTATTATAAACATTACTTTGTGTAGCTCAAAACCTGTTAAGAGCTGCACCTAAAAACAATTTTAGGATTAGGATTAAGGGGGAGTTTAATTTACTTTAAAGGCCCATGCCATTAGCCTTTCATACTCCTTTAGCTAGACCTCAATGTTATTTGTATTGAAATACAGAAAATCCATACATGCATACTTTGTGTTTTAGAAAGATTTGAATAAATCCATAAGGAAAGTACAAAAATAAAATGAATGCTTCTTTACATCTATGAATTTAAAACTCTAGCATTATTGATAAAAATTAACTAGCACGTAAACTTAGTGAAAAGAGAAAAGTTGTATCTAGTGCAACCATTGATTTGATTGCCTATAATGTCTTCAATTAAATTAATTTTATAAGGACATGCAAATAAACCCCTCCTTTTATATTAGCACTTGACTATCAGTTTGGCCTATGACTTAATTTTAGCCAATATTTAGCTCAAGATTGGAGCTGCAAATAAATGGTTTTGACATCCATTTATCAAATCTCACAACCATGGCATGCAATTATAGCAAACAAAATCCTTATGGACTTTAACATAGTTACCAGTGATAAAGTTTCATCAAAGTCAACCTTTTATCTTTGTCTGTAATATTTGACAACTAGTTTAGCTTTGTATGTTTGTACATTGTCATCTATGTCACTCTTTGAAAATGGACAAACTTATCAGGGACCTAATGGGTCATCATATATGAACCATTGGTTAAAAATTAAAAAGGGATGATTAATTAAATATGACTTCATTATAAATAAATTTTTTAAATTAAAGACTAGAATGTAATTAATACATGATTATGATTATGTATCTCAAAGAGTTGTTTGATTTAGCCAGTAGGACTGACAGGTATGAGACATATAAGGTATTGTTCTGCTGCAAGATGATAGATGATTTCTCAGTGAATAGCCATGTTTTGAAAATGATTGGCTAAATTAATAAATTAAGCCAATTGAGCTTTGTCATGGACCATAAGTTAAGTGTTAACTTAGTCTTGTAATCATTACCCCAAAACTTTTTGCAATTCATTATGAACTATCATATGAATATATTGGATAATACATTGCTGTAATTGCTTAATGTGCTTAAAACTATTGAAGGGACCTTAAGAAAGAAAAATGTCATGTTCTCCTAATTCACTCTTCTAAAATGGTTAAGAAGAAGAGCAAAAAGAATAAAGGTCATGTCTCTAAGGCAAAGAAGCCTACTAGGGGCATAAAGATAAGAGGTACTCATCATCATTGTGGCAAGGATGATCAATGTACAAATATACAAAACTAAACTAGTTGTCAAAGGTTACAGACAAATACAAGGGGTTAACTTTGATGAAACTTTTTTTTATCAATAGCTATATATGTTAAAATTCATAAAAAAATTTATTATTGTAATTACATACCATGATTATGAGATTTGAAAAATAAATATAAAAATTGCATTCCTGAATGAAAATCTTCACAAAAATGTGTACATGAGGATGGACACTTCTAAAGGATGTTACCATTAAGGGGGGAAAAACAGATATACCAGATTTCTTTTATTTTTTCCATTAATAGAAAGGTTCTCCAACAAATTAAATCAAAATTCGCTTAATTGTTTAGCTTGTTATTTAATTCAGTACTATAATTCGGGGAAAAGCTCAAGGATAGCATTTAAGTTGTGTCTTGACTAATTATAGAAATGAAACCTAAGTAAACTGACGCTAAACACAGAACAGAACCACTGCAGCCTAACTACGTACAGACCAAACACAATATCTAATGCAGTTAAACCTCCCACGCACAGGTAGCTTTTAACAGTACAAATCTGTTTTGTTAGAAAAAAAACAGTGTAAACATCTATCGATTCAGTAAAATCTCCAACAAACTTGGGTATAAAGTAAGATAGCTTCTCACAATTACAACATCCAATCGAAGCCTTTTATAGATTTTGTTGATAGAGAGAAAGAAATACAAATTATAAAGCTTGAGTTGGATAGATCATTGCAATGGCCATACTATTTACATGGAAATCCTCGGCAAATGCCTTGCTCATTTTGTGCATTATAGCGGCCTCCTTTGTTTCAAAGGCTCTGGGGTACCATGGACTAGCCGGTCGGAAAGATCCCGATGAGAAGGTGTTTAACGTGTTACGTTATGGAGCACATCCTGGAAGAGACGATAACGCACTGGTAAGCTGGTTTAGTATTTAATTATCTGTTAAAAGAAATCCACATTTGATGGCGTATATGTCTGAATTTGCCCTCGATTTTCTCGTAAATAAATTATGGTGAAATTGATTAGATTGTGGGTTTGACCTACGCAGTCTTTCATCCGAGCATGGAAGACTGCATGCAATTATAGGGGAAAGGCAAGGCTACTTATCCCCAAGGGAACCTTCTTGATAGGGGCAACTATCTTTCAGGGACCTTGCCAAGGTCCAGCTCCCATTAAGGTTCAAATTGCAGGAGCTCTGAAAGCTGTAGCAGACCCTAGCATGTACGAAGAAGATTTCTGGATCTCATTTGAAAACATCAAGGGCTTGCTGGTTACTGGTACAGGCACTGTTGACGGCCAAGGCAATGCTGTCTGGAAATACAACGTCGGCGACGGCGGTGCCAAGTTCCCTAGTGTAAGCAACAAAATTATCTTGACATACATGCACTGACTAATTAGTAATTAGAGAATATGGGATCGATTTCAGTTTCATAATGATTCTTCTTTCCTTTTTTTTCTTAATTATTTGTGGCGCAGTCTATAAAACTCAACCATGTAGTCAATGGGATTATAAGACAGATCACCTCTGTGAATCCCATGGGTTTCCACATATCCATCGTTCTGTCCCAGAACATCAAGGCCAAAAATCTTCGTATATTCGCTCCTTCCGACAGCCCCAACACCGACGGAATCCATATCAGCCAAACCAATCAAGTGTATGTATCAAATAGTGTCATCGGCACTGGTGATGATTGCATTGGCATCATACGTGGATGCACCGATGTCCACATCAGAAACGTAACCTGTGGCCCCGGACATGGTATCAGGTAGCTAATTAGTATCCAAGTATTGAATGTTCCAGCTGCATACACACACACGCTTGAAGTCAGTAATTATGCATTTGTACTTAACTAGCATATATAGCAACCTGCAGCTAATTACCTTGTAATTTACATTTCCATATATAACAGTATTGGTAGCCTTGGAAAGTACCAGGAAGAGGAGGATGTGAGAGGGATCACTGTGAAAAACTGCACATTGAATAACACGGACAATGGAATCAGGATAAAAACATACGGCGGATCACCTCCAAGCCAAGCTTCAGGCATACTTTTCCAGGATATCGTCATGGACAGAGTTAAAAACCCCATTATTATTGATCAATTTTATGGAAACAAAGAATCGGTTCGTTTTCTTTTACTCCGATATCAACCCCTTTAACAAGCTGCTTTCCTCCTTCGATCATGAGTATTGGAGTAGAATATATCAGTTTAATCTGAATTTGCCTTCTTCAATTCTGTTTGCAGGCATCGAGGGTGAAGCTCAGTGATGTTCGATACCAGAACATTCGAGGAACATCCACTTCAGTTGTTGGAGTAAACATCAAGTGCAGCCATACTGTTCCCTGTGAAAGAGTTAGCTTATCAAACATAAATTTGAAATACGTTGGAGCAAAACTGCAGCATAATCATGAAATCAGCTCTGTGTGCACCAATGCAAAATTAAATTATGCTGGCTTCCAACTCCCATCACCTTGCCGATAGTTGAAAATCTCTTTCTACGGCCTGTTTACGATCGAGGAGATGGACCCTTTTCTGCTTTCATTAATTAGTGTAAATTAAAGTTTGTATAAATATATCAGATCAGTTAACTGAGATATTTAGTTTATTATTTTAAAGACATGTTAAATAAAAAATATATATTCATCAAAAGCCTAGAATTTATACATGTTTAAAACTATAAGCAAATAAAAGCATAATTAACGATGAATATGTTTTCAACACAAAAAAACAATAGAATTCTAGCATGGATATTAAGTATATAAAGAAACTTGTAATTGATATTAATTTAAATTAAGCTCTAGCATGTATTCTAGCTAGTAATAAAAAAAATATTTATACTTAAATTAAAATAAAGAAGGATACTTACTTGTAGTAATGAGACTTTTGTTATTATTTTCAATGATGAATTCTTTGTTCTTAAAACTTTTAAAATTCCAACACATACTAAAATATGAGGCGAGGAAAAATATGTAATCCCCCACATAAGTGGAAATTATATTACCAGTTTGAAAACGACTTAAAGATTAATTGAAAGTTATTGATATATTACTACACTAGGATAGTTAACTTTTGACTTTGAACCTTTCAAAGTGAAATATTATTGGATTTACTCGGCTAAATAGTGAACGCACAATGTCTTGAACTATTTAGCATTTTATGGAGACCAATACAATAATACTCACATAGTTTTTTACTTAAAGATTTTCTTTGGTCCTCATTGATATGTTTATTATGGCCCTAAAAACTCTTAGATCCATAAGTGTTTTAGAGAATTCATCATTTATGAAAATTATCAAAGAAACAATCACATTTCTCACTTATATAGGTGATCTTTCATTAAAATTATTATGTTATAATTCATTTGGTATACCAAGATATGAAAATCATTAAAAGTTCAGCTCATTCTTTATCACGCTACAGTTAACACATATTTCATCATAGAAATAAGTAGGAAAAATAATTTTCTAGTATTGAGAATGTTATATGACTTAGTTTTTTATTTGAACATAAATCTTGGGATCTCCAATCAACTAGTTATGGTTACCATCATTACACTCTTTCATCTTTTAAAAGATTTATGCCCATTCTCCTTGATGAATTATATACAAGCTCTATCGACAAACTTTTAATTAGCGGATCCAAAAATTATGAAAATAACTTCATTCGATAGCAAGTGTTTAATGATATTATGTCTATGATGTACATGTCTAAAATTTCCATTATACATGCTACTTTGTTCTCTTCTAATTGTTGACTGACTATCGCAATGGACACAAATAGTTATCACTGGTTTTATCCATTCAACTTGGAATATCCTCTAAGAAATTTTGAATCCATTCGGTTTCCACTACAATTTTATCAAGATCAATGAAATAGGATTCCATCATGGATCTAGCGATACACGTTTGTTTGAAGGATTTTCATGACAAGGCTACTCCACTAAGTGTGAAGACATATCCACTAATGAATTTTAAATCCTTAGTGTTGAATATCCAAGTAACATCGCTATTATACTATTCTAGCATTACTAGGTAATCAATATAGTATAATCCGTAGTCCAAGATGTACCTCAAATATTTAAGTACCTTTTTATTACCTTATAATGATTTATACTTAGATTACTTGTAAATTTACTCAGTTTATTAAACGAGTAAGCAATATTAGATCCTGTGTAGCTCATAACATATATTAGGTTTCTAGTTATTCAAGAATATTTCAATGGATTTACTCATTTACCTCTATTTTTGGATAAATGTACACTTATATTAATTGATATTTTGACAGTGCTATTGTCTTTTTTAGAAAATTCCTCAAAAAATTTCTCAACATAATAAGATTTAGATAATATCAATCCATTAGATGTTTTATAAATATTTATTCCTAGTATGACAATTGCAACACGTAATTCTTTCATGTAAAACTTATTAGTTAACATTTTCTTAGTAGATTTGATCACGTGATCATTGTTATATAGAATTAGCATATTGTCCATACAGAGACATAACATTTATCTATATTTTTCACATAAACACATTTATCAACTTTGTTGATTTTGAACTCATTTGACAACATAATTTTATCAAACTTTTCATGCCATTGTCTAGGTGCTTATTTCAAACTATATATTAATTTGATAAGCTTATAGACTTTTTTTTTTCTTATTAATTGATAACAAACCCCTCAGGTTGTTTTGGATAAGCCTCTTCTTCAAAGTCACAATTTAAAAAAGCTAATTTTACATCCATTTGATGTATTTCAAGCTTGTTAATAGCTACAATAACTATTAATGTTCGTATGTAAGTTATTCTTAACACAAGTGAATGTGTGTCAAAATAGTCAACATCTTTTTATTGTCTAAATCCCTTAATAACAAGTCTAGATTTATATTTATTAATAATACCATTAACTTTCATCTTCCTTTTGAAGATCTACTTATAGTCTAATGGTTTACTTCCGGGAGGAAGATCAATTAGTTCTTATATATATAATTATTCATGATGGATTCAATTTTAATATTGACTATCTCCTTCCGGACAGAACATTGCCTTAGAACGGGTTCGAGGTTCATTTTCTAACAAATATGTTAAGAAATCAAGACCAAATGTTTCTTAATCTTTCTAAGCTTAACTTCATCATTTTCTGATTTATGATAATTACTTGAGCTAGTCTCAATTATTGTTTTAAGTGAATGATTTTTTCATGCTTCTTTCTATGGAAACTCATCCTCAAATAATATAGCATTCCTTAATTCCTTAATTTCATAATAGTATGAGGATGAATATCATCAATACTTGACTTGTGTATAAGAAATTTATATGTACTACTATTTTATACATAAATGATGAATACACAATCTATAGTCTTAGGTCTTATCTTGATCATTTTAGGATCATGTATTGTTACTTTTGCAAGACACCCCTGTATTTTATGCATATCTTACTATAAACCTTGGTGAACATTGCGGCGAGGGCCTAAAATGTGTCATGAAAAATTAGAGTCACCACCTAATAATTGAAACAAACTAAGAATCTTAAAATATGAACTAGTTCCAAAAATTTGGGTAAGGGGTTAATTATGTTTAAAGGAAAAATAATATCACCATTATAGTATCTTTTTTATGAAAAGATACATTTACTATGTGTTTTCTCTTAAGTTTATCTTTTTTACTATCATCAATTTTTCTAATTGTTTTTAGCTTTTTTATTTTTTTAATTATTTTTTGAAAAATCTGATGTCGATCTTCAAACTTGTTAGAAAATAACATCAGTCTCTAAAAATAAGAGACTCGTCAAAGATATCAACATTAAGTCCTAAGAAAAGAAATTTTTTTTTTTGAAATTACTAAAAAGAGACATAACTCATATGCAATTTTAAAATTTAGACATCGATCTCTAAAAAAATAAACATATGAACATTGGACTTGTAAAGATATTAGAAAATAAGCTTTTAAACCCTTTTCGTATAACTTTTATTTTTGTTCTTATAATTTTTTTAAAAAAACATTATTATTTTTCTTTATCTTTTATTTCTATTCATATATAGGTCCTTCTTTGTAATTTTTTTTTGTTGAGATACAATTTACATTCAAGAGGTTAAAAACTAACTTTTTAATGATTGTTTAAAAACACCATCGCTATTTAAAATTATGATAATAATTATTTTTTAATATGTTTTTTATTTGAAAATATATATAAAATTTTTTTTTGCATTAATATATCAAAACAATCCAAAAGTATTAAAAAATAATAATAATTTAAAACAAAAAATATTCAAAAAAATTTAAAAACACTTTTTCTACACAAAAACAAATCAACTGAAATACGTGGGATTCGTAAAAGAAAGGGACATGGGATTTAGAGATGATCATTAGACTTGTGTAAGCTAAGCGATTCAAACATAACAGATAAAGAAAGTTTTCATCTTCAAGCAGCAACTGGAAGGCAGTAAGAAATCCCGGCATTGGACATCCATGGACTAAATGAGTGCGCACTTATTATTCATGATTTAAATCTTATTTAATACGATTTCCAGAACTTACAATTCATGATTTAAATCTTATTATACGATTTCCAGAACTTACAATCCCCCCTAGAAGAGCTTTGGGATGATAAAAACATGTCATCTTGGGAAGTCATCTCATAAGTAACATGAGCAGCTCTGGTTTTTCAACTAACTGTTTCCACTCATTGCAAAATCTTGCAACAGTCGCCCCGTCCAAGACTCTATGATCTGCACCAATATTTACCTGAGAAAAGAGGCAGATGATCAGATACAATAATGAAACGCCATAAAGCCATCGTTTTAACAATCAGTAAGCGCGATGTATAATTTTAGCCCTTTTTTGTCACAAGAGTTCTCTAATTGTTCGAAATAGCATGCCCAGTTTATAGTAAGATTGTCCTTTACATGGACAGTGCTTTACTTTTTCTAAAGGATGATGCGCTAAGTTACAGTAATTCATTTCCAAAAGAATGAGCATATAAATAAAATGGTGTGTATCCCAAGTTCATTTGGAAGATGGTGTTAAGTACTCTGAAGCAAATAAAAAAGAAGGAAGTAACTGAAACATTGCTTACCGTCATAACTGATACAGGATATGCATTTCCATCATCTGCAAAATGAGCCACTTTCTGAATTCGGCCAATTGCAATAATTGCCACTTCAGGCAAGTTGAGGATGGGAGCACCAAACTTCCCACCAATTGCTCCAATGTTGCTTAGTGTTATTGTTCCACCAGTTATATCCTCAGGGTTCAGCTTATTAGCCAAGGCCAATTGTTGCAACCGCGAAAGCTCCTTCGTTATCTAAATACATAGGTGGACATTTTCAACAATGCCAGAGAAAGGGAGGAAAACAAAAGGTGTTTTGAGGAGAAATACTTGAAAGTAAACGCATTGAGAATACAAGAAGACGGACTCCAAAAGGGGAAAATTAGGCATTGTGCCATTCTTGCCTAAAGTTTTGGATGAACCTAATTGTAAGTATGCATATAAAGCAAGATGCAACCTTAAAAAAATCTACTGATTTCAATATGAATTCGTGTCGTTTATAACATTCTAACTTTCATTATCAAATCAATCAAATTATATCTCTCACCTTAACTATTAAGTATGAAAGCAAAGTTTGAAGTCAAACTCAATACTTTGAAATCCCATTTTACTACTTGAACACAAGCAAGAAGCTGCTAGCAATCAAGAGTGAAATAGAAGATAGTTGTATGTGTAAATAACACAGACAGGAGACAATGAAACTAACCTCCAAGATGGAAAGAGACTGAACATTCTTTATATTGGGTACAACTAGACCAGATGGAGTAGCCATGGCAATTCCAATATTGTGGGAACCTATGACATTCAACAGTTATCATGACCACGATTAACTAGAAAAGAGGGTTAAGGATATCAATAAGAATATTCAACATAATCCAAGCAACATTCTGATCAACAGATCTCAAAGAAGCAACAATTATTTTACATCAGAACAATTCCTCCATTGGCAAGAAATATAAGCACATAAATACATCCTTGTAGAGCCAAATGTAGAGCCTCTGCAGGATACATACATCTCATATGGAAGTAGGATAATTTTTATATTGGTTTTATAAGCAGTCAAGACCAGTGAATCTGTTGTGAATCTATAATCTATATATGCTTGTCTCATTTTATACTTTTGTTAACGATGGATCTAGTTCCAGCTTTGTTAGATCCTTGAAAGACTTGCAAAGGACACCAAAATTACCAGTTTAAATTACTTTGAGAAGAAATGCTTTCACAAGCAAGAATTATCGTGCCCATATACTGGAAAGCCTACTGTAAATAGTTGTTTTTTACCATTCATTGAACTTGTGCCCATCACAAAATAGAAGCAGTAAACAACATTGCAGCAGCAAAGACGAATAAATCAACAAACCTTTCAGGATGACCTCCATTGAGTCCTCATTGAAGCGACTATTAATCCATGGATATTTGCTGATGGCCACTGAAAGTGACTTTATCAAAGATGGAAGGAAAGTATGCTTCACACCTGGTTCGGTATTATTGTTTTGGAAACTTTCTTTAAGCTCCACCAATGCATCACAATTTATCTCTTCTACATAATGAAAATGTGGAACTTTTGCAGCCACTGACATTGTTTTCACCATTGTGCGTTGGAATCCCCTGAAAAAAAATAAAGCAGGCAATTATTGCCTCAACACTAAATTTAAAGTGGTTCGGCTAATAAACAAGTATTCTTTAAGAGTTCTAGTACATGGAATTGAAAAATAACTGTCTAGTGACTCTACACTAACACAAACGAGTATTGGGGGTGGCTTTTGTTTTTAAGGTAAGGGTTTAGACTTTACTGTAAGAGAATAAGAATTCAGAAAAATCACAGTTTTTGCAGTAAAAAGGTTAAGGATATCACAGGATATTTTTGGCATTTAAAATTAAAGGTTATGATATCTCACAGGACAAGATTTACAATACAGGTGTTCTTCCACCCCATGTAAAACTAGACCATTGAATTCACAAGATATGTCTGATTTTCTTTATACAGTTCTGACATAAAAGAACTTCATCTGTAGCAATCCTATTATCATTTAACATAACTACATGTACACAAGTGGATCTCTAACTGTTGCTTGTAAAAATGAAGTCTACAGCTAGAAACTGTAAACACAATCTCATAAGCAACTTGTAAATAAAAGCTATTAGACAAACTAAGCATGCATGAACCTTTAGGTGCACCTATTCACAATGCTAGGCAATCAAAATTTCAAACCAGCATATGCTTGATATGGTCTGAATTCAAAACATAGGCTTGCAGTAAATGGTTGTGGCTGCCTGGCTTATGGCTTGGATACCAAATTAATTGACCTATCATTATGATTAAAGTGGCAGGGAAAATTAACACCTCTGCAATATAAGAATTGCTATGTTATCCTAATCCTATCATTTAAAAAACAAAAATTGGTTATTTTGTGAAGAGTATAATGCTATGGAAAGTAGTTTTGTACATTCCTATCCCCTTCTTTAAAAAAACAATGATAGGAAAAAGGTTTTCAGTTCACATTAGCTACTAATATTACCTTAGAGGTATTGTCTTATCACCTTGTTGTGAGCCTAATTCCGCTGACGTGTATGAGAAGTCCTCTTCACCTCTCAAAAACTGGTCTCCAGAATCAGCATTCTCAAAGCCAGAGGAATCTTTAATGATTCCTTTCTGAATAGCATGTTTAATTATATCTTCTTTTAATACCCTCCCATCTTTGCCAGATCCATGAACATCATTTAGATTTATATCATATTGCTTACCAAGGTGTCGCACAGCTGGTGTTGACAGGACTCCACAAGTTTTACTTTTATTTACCTCACCCTCAGAACAATGAGAAATAATATTTTCAGCAACATGATGTATTTGTGTTGGAACTTGAGCTCCCTCAACAACCATTTTAAGAAGAGTCTCTCCGACCTGCACAGATCACACATTACCAGAAATTCAAAATATCAATACACATGCACAAAAGCTATATGGTATTTTTCTCTCTCTCTCTTCTTCCATGACTAATTTCAAGTTTTTGACACCCCCAACACTGTGCAAAGCACACCCTCCCTATCTTTTTCCTCCCCACTAGAAATGGAGCCAGCTCTGCCATTGTAGCCTGTATTAAGTTCACACAAGCATGTGCTCTGGCTAACAAAATAACACCATTCTTCACAAGTCCTAAGAATTTTATTTGTTTGACATAGTTTCAAAGTAAATTCCAACTGATTCCCAAATCCATGTCTCCTATTTCAAGAAGGTTGCTAATTTCATCTTTAGTATTCCACACCATTTCTCACACAGGCAAACCACTTAGCGAAACACATGCACAGGAAATTCATAAAATGTCAACATGCTTTCTTCACCAAACCAATGAGTAGTAAATCAGTAAATTCTCACCTTTACAATATCTCCTGGAACATATAGAAATTGAGCAACTTTTCCTTTGTAACGACTCGTTATTTCAATAGTCGCTTTGTCACTCTGGACTTCACATAGTGGTTGAAAGTCTTCAATTTCATCCCCCTACCACAACAACAAGCACGTTGCCATCTTTCCTATCACTTATAAAGACAATTTGAAACTCACCAAACTGACGACTTTAAAACCAGCAGCAACTCACAAATTAAAACAAACAAATAAATTCACAACTTCATCAATCATCGTTTCATTCAATTACCTCTTTCACAAACCATTTGAGCAGTTCACATTCAGCAATACCTTCACCAGTTTGAGCTAAAGGGACATCAACAATTCTATCACTCATCCCCCAATCAGCCAAAGCTTGACTTGAAAACAAACGCCAACCCACTTTACTCTCAATCTTGATCTACAAAAACCAAACCCAACAGTTATTTAACTAATTTCACCAAAACAAGGCTATTAACAAATTAAATATATAGTCACTCACGTTGATAGAGTTATTAGTGTAACCAGTGAAAGGAAGTTTGGGGGCCCTTAATAGAGCGGGAGCGGGATACGGATAGAGAAATCGTGGGGTGGAGCTCCTAACCAGTTTATGCCACACCCTTCTGACAATCATCATTGATGAAGAGCTTGCTAATCCCCCTTCAAGAAAATGAGAGAATTTTTGTTGTTTGTATAAGAATTAAGACAAAACAAGTGTATCATTATTATTATTATTATTTTAAGATCTTATGTAATCCCACGTTTTGGATCAATATAGCCCTTCTATTCCTGCTTGGTATTACGTTTCCGGTAAAATTTTGAAACTTTTTATTTAAAACGTTTTATTATTTTATTATTTTTTTTATTTTTTAATTATTTTAATATTAAAGATAATTTTTAAACAATAAAAAATATATATTATTTTGATATATTTTTTAAATAAAAATATTTTAAAAAATTATTATTATTATATTTTTAAATACTTTTTAATATTTAAACATGTCACAGTGGCATTGAAATATTAGTAAATGCAACTAAGTTTAGAATTACTTTAAATATTAAATAGTACTTCAAAATATTATTTTTCAGATCATATTTTTTTAATTCATACAAATTCAGTCAATTTTGACACTTTTCTTCAATTCTCTTTAATCATCCCTATTTGTTCCTCAAAACCATTCCTGAACTTTTTTAATTGTTATGCCTAGTCCTAGCTTCTTTTTTTTTTTTTTTTGTATTTTGATTATAAAATTGAAAAAATTGGCAACCCAATATCGACCGGTAAAGGCCCTTATTAAATTGAAAAATTGAATTTGGGAAAGCAAATTCAAAACTAGATGTTTATGGACTCAAATGGAATTTTCAAGGTTTAATTGAAGTATATTAAGGGCTTAATTGCAAGAAAATTTGAGTTTTGAGTTCAATTTGGGCTTTAATAGGAGAAAATTAAAATATGACAGTTAAATTGCAATTTTGATAAGCTAATTTGATCAAATAAGAGGCTTAATTGCATAAATATTAATTTTAATGGAAAATTAGGAACTTAATTAAAGCAATTTAAAACCAATGATCAATTTGTAAAAGATGCACGACTTCAAGGACTGAAATTAACAAAATCATGGGACCAGGTTGAAGAAAATAGAAAGATAAACGGTTAATAGAAGGCCAATTTGCATAGATTAGAAATCAAATACTAAAATAAAAAAGGCGTTAAACTTTGGGTTGGTAATTGAATTTGAAAAGGATAAAATTGCACAAAATCAGAAGTTGAAAACTCTAATATGAAGAACCACCATCGCTCCGCCAACAACAACAGCCACCATTAGAAATAAAAGAAGAAAGGAGAAGCAGCAGATAGAAACGGGGAGAAGAAGAAACACTGAAAAAACAGAAACAGAGAAGAACAGAGTAGAAGAAAAAAAATGCAGAGAAGAAGAAGAAAGGCCGCCACCGTCCAAGCCGTTCTCTGGTCAGCAACTGCCAGTAGCATCGTGAGCCGCCGCTAAGTCTGCTTTCCCTGCCTCTCCCTTCTTCCTTCTTCTTCTTCTTCTTCCCCATGCAGGTTCCACTGTCAAATAGTGGAACGTGAATTATAATTCACGTTCCACTGTTCAGGTGGACTTTGGGCCGGATCAATTCTAGCCCAGCCCAAGTTTCTGGGTCGGTTCCGACCCATTCAAAAATATTCCAAAAAAATATTTTCGTCAAAATCTGTGATTTTTTTCATGTATTTTTCTACTAAATTTTGCTTAATATTGGTTTGTATTTTTATTCCGTAAAAATACAAATCCAGTATTAAAATACCCGATTTTCATCAAAAAAAATTAAAGAAAAAAAAATGTCTTTATTTTCATGCATACGGCCAAGCCTTTAAAAGCAAAAAAATCATATTGTATTTTCATACAACATAGAAAACTTCAAAAAATATATATATTTTTTAGCATGCATTTTGGCTTTAATAACCAGTTTATTAAAGTCACGAGAACTTGGTCAAAATTTCAAAAAAATCCAAAACATATTCTGTTTGGTTTTAATATCTGGGATTACAAATTTATACGTAAAACGTATTCTCGATATTCAAAAGATAGTTCTTTTATAGACATTAGAATGGTTAGGCTTTACCCAATAAGATAATGACCTCCTTACTGAGGATGAATTTTCTTAAACCGTAGACAGACCAACAATTAGAAATACAATGAAACCTTAGCATTTATCAGACAATTAAACAATGTAGCTTATCTTAGGTAGGGCGTATTTGAGGTGCTAATACCTTCTCTTTACACAACCAATTTCCGTACCTGATCTCTGAGACCATTTAGGGTTCTTAGTGACCAAAATACTAGGTGGCGACTCCCATTCCCTTTTCCCACTGATAAGAGACAAGAATTCTTTGTCTCCTCATATTTATATTTGCCAGATAGATACACTCATTGAGTGTGGGTAGACGATCGTCGCGACGCCGCACATGTGCGACAATTATAATTGAGAACATTTCAACTTGTGTCCCATGGTATAATAATCATGGACATCTGAAATACCAAAGACAAAAGAGAGATGAAAATCACCAAATCTCTTTTGATTTCTAACTTTGGTTCATTTGTAGTGCATAAGCTTTGAAAAAAACTTGTTTCTTTAAACATCTTTCAAACCAAGTTCTTGACATAAGAAACCAAGGTTGCTCATCATAGAAATCTCGTCATAGATACACTGATAGGAATAGAAATACCATAAGACCATAGTAATCATAAACGAAGAAAAACAATGTAACTTACCTAAAGTAAAGCATACTAAGAGTGTTAATATATTCTCTTTACACAACTAGTCCTTACTTAAAATCTCTAAAGACTAGTTACGGTTCCTAGTAACTATAATACTAGGTGACCACTTCTTATCCAACCAAAGACCTCTTAAACCATCTAGAAAGGTTCACCATGACGTCACACTCTTGTGAAGGGTACTACAGGATGGCAACTTCATTAAGGACCATTGGAATAAGCTTTGTTTTGTTTGTTTATGCTATGTGAAATTGTTATCGTTTTTTTTTTACCCATAAAAAATCAAGAAAATAAAAAAATAAAATCCAAAAATACAAGAGGAAACACATGAAGAAAGCTTAGAAGATTGTCCAAGTTGGTGGTTAAGGGCCAAAATAAAAAGTGGAAAAGTTGGAGGACTTGAATGTATAAGATTGGTAAAATTGACAACCCGATTTTGATTGATAAAAGGCTCAATTGGTGAAAATATTTGTATCTGGGTAAAAAATTGGATAAGGACTCAATAAGGATTTTAAAAGGTTTAATTAATTTGATTGAGGACTTAATTGCAAGAAAAATTATTTTTTAGAGTCAATTCGGATGTTAATTAGAAGAAATTGAAGTTTGGGGCTTGAAATTGGACTTTGGAAAGTTTAATTGGTTAAATTAAGGGCTTAATCATAAATGTTTTTATTTGGTAGCCAATTAAGGGTTTCAGTGAAGAAATTCAAAGCCATTGACCAAATTATAAAAGGCACTATACTTCAAAGGCTGAAATTACCCAAATCAAGCGTCAAATTAAAGAAAATTGAAAGTTTTATGGTCAATTAAGGATACAAATGTACAAATCAGAAACCAAAGACCAAGATGAAAATGGCACTAAACTTCATGGTTAATATTTGAGTTTGACGAAGGTTAAATTACATACAATTAAAAGTTTTTATATTAGTTAAGGGTGCATATGCCATAATTGGAAGAACAATGACTAAAATGATTCTATCAGATCTCGAATTAAAAACCCTAAGTTCAGCCTCTATTCATCTTCTTCCTTGGAAGTTCACGATGATCAAGTTGACACCTTTCAAGAGCTTGTTATGGAGTTTTAGACCATCGAATGACATGCGATTTTTGTAAATGGAAGAGGAACATCCCCTCTATAACCCATCTCCATGAAATTAGACGTTTACATCCCAATTTTTTCATAAAAGTCCCTAACATCTTGTCCCTAATCAACCATTCACTCAATTTTTAAATTATGTGTTGATCAAGTTGGCATCTTCAAGCGAGTGAATATAAAGCTACAAACCTGAAAATTGAATAAGGTTAGATTCAAATAAAAGATGTTTACATGTGTTCACAATTAAACATTCCTAGAGGTTTCTTATCAAATTCTGAGAAAACTTCTCTCAAGATCAAATAGGTTGAAACACTTCACCTTGACCTCCAAGTTTGATCAAAACCATCTATATTGTGATTAAACCAACCTAGTTATGGTTTGTTAGAACCCTAACAAACTCATCTAAAAGCTCTAAATCAACCTATAAGAGAAGAGGTAATCTAACAAAAAAAAGGAAAAAAATTTAGCTAAAGTATAAGGGATGCAATACTAAGTTCAAGAGCTCAGTAAAGGTTTAAAGGTTTAGCCTTGTTAGCTTTAGAGACAAGAAGAAAGAAAAGCAGCAACACAAGTCTACTTTCATTGAAGGTTCCAAACTCGGAAGGTATACTTTTACAAACTTTGAAAGTGGAGTCAATGAGGTCTACTGGATTCAAAACCTTATGTTTATTGTATAGTGCAATGTTTTTCTCTCGGTATATTGATGTGTTAGATGTGAAAAATTGGTGTCATGGCATTTTTTTTTAATGTCATTTGGCTTTAAGCTTGCATTTAGTTTAATGCTAAAAAATTGTAGTTTCTTTTTTTCATAATCTTGTTTTGAGTTTATTATTATTTTTGTTAGGATGTTTATGAGGTGTTTGTGTGTTTGGTTTTAATGGAATGAAGTAGAGGAAAGAAGTTGGAAATGTGACAGTAGTTGGTTTTTTTTTTTTTTGTTAAAATTTGTATGATATGTGGTCTATTCTTAAGTTGGTAGTTTTTGAAATCAAAATTTATTGCGTTTTCTTGATATTTTGGTAATATTTGTTAATGCTTTTGATCCAAACATGTTTTCTCTTGGTAATGTGGTTTATATGGACTAAAACATTGAAAGTTTAGAGGCCTAAAAAGTCAATTTCAGGGCTTGGCAATGGCTAGGTTTTTCTAGGTTTTTTTTGGTAATGTTCTTTGTGCTATAGGGTAGAACATTGTTTAAGCCTCTAGATTTGGACCATTTTTGGTCCATTTCTTTGTACATAAACCTTTTTTATGCATAATTAACCAATAATATAGTGTTTATTGTCATTAATAACATGTTTTAAATGATTTTTAATCCTAGGGTTTTGGTTTCGAACCGAAACCTATTTTGATAAAATCATGATATTTAAGTGAAAATTAAAGTGATTGGATATTAGATTATCAATCCTTACATGATTTCCAACATGTATTTGCTTTTGTTTTTACTAAATCTGGTCTAATTTGATACCCATATTTCTAGGTTTGGTTTGAGTGTTTTTGGTGTTCTTCGATTTTCCTGGTGTTTGATCTGTTTTTCCAAGAAAATTATGTTTTTTCTAGTTTTGATTTGTTTCAGTTTAAATCTTTGTTCTAGTGTAGCTTTAGATTAAACCTTGGTTTTTTTATTCAGTTTATAGTTGAACCAGTGTTTTCAAGTCGACCTGGTGGGTCAAAATCGGGTCACATAGTAAAGGTTTGTTTGGTTTGCTAATGTTTTTATGAAAGGATTTTCTTGATCTAAGGGGTTGTTTGGCAAACACACCCTTAGACTTATTTTGATTGCTTTATTTTTTGTTTAATAAAAATAGGTTTTGTCAAACTAACCATAAATAAATTCCAAAAACTTTTAAGTCCAATGCAAAATTATTTGTGAGCCCCTCGCACCTTTTTAAAACACTTTTATTTAATATTGGGGTTGTATACTTACACTATAATATGTGGCTCTAGTATTAAAATATCCACTTTTCACTAAAATTTCAAAAACAAAATCAAAAAAATTTAAAAAACAATCTTCTCATTTCAAAAATATAAAAATTTGTTTTATTTGGTGTGCATACGACCAAGTCTCTTAGAAAAAATATAATGAAAAATCATATTTAAAAAGAAATAAAAATATATGGTGAGCTTCAACATTTTTTATATAGAAAAATATCTTTGCATGCATTTTTAGACTTAATAACTAATTTATTAAATCCTTGAGAACGTGACCAATATTTCAATAACCCCTTAAATTTTAATTCATGAGAATGAATGGTTAACATTTTAGTATAAATATTAGACCTACAAATAGAATAATATTTAAATACTAGAAGTTGGTTATAAAATTCTTATAATTATTATGAATTTTCATCAATTCTAATTGGAAGTGTCTTTCACCACATTACATGAGTTGTGGAAAACCCTTTTGCCTTTCATGATAGTTGAACCCTGTCAAGGTATCTACATGGACTCTTCCTATAAGAATTTATTTGTGCATACAAGCCTATAATAAATTTAAAATGTCTGATTTATTCATAGGAGTAGATTTGTTTTTAGTCATAAATTGACCATTGATTAGAAACCTATCAAAACCTTTACACCAAATGAAGACCATACAATGCAGCTTACCTCAAGTAAGGTGAGTTAAGGGTGCTAATATCTTCCCTAACCACAACTAGTCTTTTACTTTAGAATTTTTGATAATACCAATATACATGGATCTTCTAGTTATCATGAATCAAACAACTAGGTGGTGACTCCTTGAAACCCCACGCCGCTCGCCCACGTGAGATAGTGAAGTTTAATATTTGTTTATTTGTCAGTTATGTATGATTTACTTTGTTTAAGAACTTTTACATGCATATTCTTTAATACGTAAAAATATTATTTTATTGTTTAAATTTGGCTTTGAGTTGATCGTTGATGTTCCTAAATACCTAGATGATGTTTTTTGTATTGATTGTGATGAAATAAAGTAGTTTTGAGATCTTCCAATTATGGTAGTAAGGTTTGTGATGTTTTTCTGTGTTGGCTAATACATGTTCTTGCCTTTTGGTTTTGGTTAAGGCCTATTAGATGTTAAAATATCAGTTTTGAGCTTTGAGTTGTTGAATATGCTTATTGTTTTAATTTGGCAATTTAAAAAAGTGTAACTTCATGTATAATTTTGATGATTTGATGTTGTTTGTTAGTTCTTTGGATTCAAATATGTTTGGTATTGTTAATGTGGTTTGTTAAGATCGAAAGTAGTGAGTTTAGAGGTTAAAAAATACATTTTATAGGGATGGGCAGTAGCTGGTTTTTCTTGGGTTTCTATTCTTCATTGTAACACCCTATGCATGACTTTAAAACGTGTCTTACTAGTCAAGGTGACCATGTTCATATAAGACGTTCCTCGATGTGAGATATTACATTCGTGTTCTTAGAAAGAACATTGTCTTGTCCCCATGATTTGAACTGGCTTTGGTTCGATCCTTTACACCAACAATTTTATGAGATTTGATTAATCAATAATTAAGAGTTCATTTACATCAATAACTGTTTTTTAGTTTTAATCCTATTGTTTTGTTTTTCCACCAAAATGTATTTTGATCAAATCACAATTATTGGTTGATAATCATTAATGTTTGATGCTTGATTATAGTTCGGTTATTGATTTCCAACATGTCTATATCTTTGTTTTGTTTATATCCTGTATGGATTTTGATTCATACTTACTGAGCATTTTTTCGTGTTTTTAAGTTTTTCTAGGTTTTAATATGTTTTTTACAAGAATTTTCATGATCTTATGTTTTTGCAAGTTTGATATGTTTTGGGTTGTGATTTTGATTTTAGTTTATTTTTTAGGTCAAACCAGTGTTTTTGGTTCATTTGATGGTCGAATCAAAGATTTTGGGTCATCCCGATAATGTCAAATTCAAGTCATTTAGGTAAGGCCTTGTTTTGTTTTCAACTTTTTTGATAAAGGATTTTCTAGCTTCGTATATTTGGCAAACATGCCCTTAAGCCTATTTTGACAGTTTTATTTAAGGAAAAAATAAGTTTTTGCCAAACAAAACCTGAAGAAATAATAAAAAAAATATTTTTTTACTTTTAAAAATAAAAGGTTTCGTTGCACTTGAGAATAAAAATTCAAGAAATATTTTTGCATGTTTAAAAATACAAAAAGTTTTACATGTATTTTACAATCAGTTAGTGAAATTTCGAAGGATTTTGGCTTATATTTAAAAAATATTTAAAACTTATTTTGGTAAGAAAATGTATTATTAACTTTTAATATAAGGATAAAAAACCTAGAAATTGTTAATGTATAAAATATTATTAGGAATAATAATCAATTATTATTCATTTTTAATATAATTATAAGAAAACTTGTGTAAGGATTAATATCTAAAATATTATTGTAAATAATACAACATTAAATTGATGCTTGATTGTGTAAAATATGATTTAATTTTCTCAATAAAAAAATTAAACACGAGGACCAAATGTAACACAAAAAAAAAAGCAACCTTTTTTTCCATTTTACTATTTATAAGGCACAAAAAGTACAATTTGGTCCATGGATTTTTTACTTATTTATTTTTTATGCTTGCATTTTGAGGCTTTTACATTTCAGTCCTAAACTTTATTTGTTTAACTTTTCAATTCTTAGAATTTTAGAGGGGTGAGAGAGTTGCTAAAAATTAAGATAGGAGAGAGAAAGTGTTTGATCGATTATATTTTGATTACCAAAAATATTGATATTGATATCAATAGATTTGTTTTAGAGAGAGAGGTTTAATGGAAGTAGTATTTTTCTTTGAACATATCGTGAAAAAAGTATATTAGGACATATAATTGTTTTTCAATTGGATAACAATTTTAAAGGTCATTGTAAGCTTTTATGGGTTTTGAATCATGTTTATTAACGTTCCTAGGATGGATTTGGTGTGTTTTTAAATAAAAATAAGTTAAAAATAGATTTTTAGGATCTAAGAACTTGTTCTCTAACCTTACAACCATTAAAGATGGCTAGAAAATGAATCAAAAGCCAACACATAATCTGAAATTTTTAAAAAAATAATAAAATGAACGACATGTTATTCACTTTTTTTATTATTATTAAAAAAACTAGGTATGTGGGCTTAACCTTCTAGGTCTAAGAATGTTTTCCCTATTTTTCTAGGGTGAGGCTAATCATATTATATTTTTTAAAAAATTAGATGGATAACATTTTTATCCTTATTATTTTTTTATTTTTTATTTACAAAAACTCCATTGAATCAATTTATCCAATTATTATATCATTGTTTATAAGAAAATAATGGCTCTTTTATGATGCTACTGTTGATTACTTCATGATTAAATATGTAAATATGTAGTAGCTTCATACTCAATTTCTTTTTAAGAAAAACTTTATTCTTTTATATTTCATGAAAATAATATATTTATTTTAAAACATTTTTTATGTAAGAATTTTATATAATTTCCTCAAATTTATTACACTTTTTCATATAGATTCATATAAATGATTGATTCATGTTTTTTGTTTTTTATTCTTTTAATCAAAACTTGCTTTCACGATCATAATTATTTTTTTATTTACTAACTGTTTGGGGCTACAGTTTAACCTGTTTTTATGAAAAAATATTTTTAAAAAAATTAATTCTTTTAGTGTTTTTGGATTGTTTTAATGTCAAAAATATTTTTTAAAAAATATTATTTTAATGCATTTTCGAGCAAAATACATTTTAAAAAGCAATCACTAGCACACTTCAAAACACCCTTTTAAAAAATAATACTTCTCATAAATGACATTTTTTACCAAAATAAAATGAAATGCATGAATATTATTATACATTTACCACTTTTTTGTTGTTGTTGTTGTTGTTGTTGTTGTTGTTTTATTCAATGAATTATATTGCTAAAAAAATCATTTCGTAATAAAACAATAATTACATGAATCGAAAAAAATAAATTTGATGAAAAAAATTTCTTCTCTATAATTGTATATATTATTTTTTCTATGATAATCATATAAGTAAATAAAAAATATATTTATAAAATCTTTGCCGGAAGGGCGTAAGCAATATCACTAGTACAATATTTAAAGAAAGGTTTCGAGGGAGAGACATTTAATTAGGTTATCGATTAATAGTTTTTAGTTAGATCATTGTTTCCTTGAAAGAAAGAAAAAAACATGACATTTCCTTAATTTATTTTGACTAACTTAAAATTGTCAATTCAAAAGGTAATTGAAAGTGGATAGGTGTTAAATTGTTTTATTAGGATTTAACTCATGATAATAAACTTGTATTTACTTAATATATAGATTACTAGTAGTTTAAATGAAATAAAACTTTAGCAATTTAAAACAAGATAAACAATATAATTTATTTTAGTTAGGATATTTTAAAGGTGATAATATTTTTTTTTAAGTGTAATCAATTACTTACTATAGAATTATGAAGATTATTTAATTTTTTTAGTGATTATAATATAACAACTCTATTTCATAAATTTAGACATTTTTTTCAAAATAACTCGCCCGAAATGTGTGGTTATTTTTTTTTTTTTTTTTTTTTTTTTTTTTTTTTTTTTTTTTTTTTAATGTGAGTATCTGGTCCCAATGTTTACCTCAACTAATCTCATGAGCTATGAAGTTAACGATATATAAGTTTTTAGTGGCTATTATATTAAAACCTACAGGGCTCGAACTTGAAACCATATCCTTTTTTGTTGGCCCTGATGTTATAATTTCATGTTTCATGTACTTTCTTTTTAATTTTAAAAGTATGTGCATCATCGTATATTATTAGCATTTTCCTAGAGGAGTGATTGGTGTTGAATAGATATCTTGGGATAGGATACACACAAATTGATTTTTTATGATGATAATATTCTCTGTATTATGAAGCATTACGTCGATGCGAATAGTGCCTACAAATGACAAATCTGTTTCTGGACGCAAGTTTCTTGATAAGGATAACTTGAGGTCAAGCTTCGAGGCTCAAAATATCAAACCATTTTTAATACAAAATAATAACATGTGGGATATTATTCAACTATGAAGGTTCAACCGTACAGGATTTCTAGTGTAATCTATAGCTCATGTGATGATTTTATACACTAAAAAATTCAAGGAGTTGTCCTAATAATTAAAAATGATTTACTCTTTCTTTCTTTTTTATATATATAACTTTGTGGGTTCAAATCTTAAAGCAAATATTTAGAAAAGAAATTATTAAATTTTATTGAATAAACTAAACTTGCGTGTGGGTTACATCCTTAAATCGTTTAAATATGAATTTAATCTAGTTTAACATCCGAGCTCATCTAAACATGCAAGCTTATCTAAAGATACTATTAGGCTTCCATAAATCTAAAGTTAATAATACAAATGTCCTTCTCTTTATCGAATGTATTTGAAAGTCTGGTTTTGATTATTTTTAAAATATTTTTTTATTTAAAAATTTATCAAAATAATCTCAAAATATTAAAAAATATTAATTTAAAATAAATAAAATAATTTTTTTTAAAATTGTTTTTTAAAAAATACTTTTATAAACACAAAAACAAATACTAATTAAACAAGTCTTTCCGCTTCTGGCCCAACCTAAATTTATATTGTCCTTGTTCAGGCTAAGCATGAGGCCATGATCATGACGTGGAGGCCCATCCTTAAATCATTTAAATATGAATTTAATCTAGCTTAACACCCGAGCTCATCTAAACATGCAATCTTATTTAAAGATATTATTAGGATTTACCCAAAAAAAAAATATAAACTATAAATCTAAAAATAAAAATATAAGTTTTTTTTTCTTTTTCAAATGTGTTTTTAGAGGAATTTAGTTGTTTTTTTAAATATTTTTTTACTTAAAAATATATTAAAATGATCTAAAAATATTAAAAAATAATAATTTAAAAATATTATATATTTTTTAAAAATATTTTTAAAAATAAAAATACAAACAGGATATAAACAACTCTTCCCCACGTCTAGCCAAACCTAATTTTATATTGTCCTTGTTCAGGCTAAGCATGAGGCCATGACCGTGACGTGGAGGTGAGCTGGCAGTGGAGGCATATCCATCCGTCCATCATCGAATCTTTCAAAGTGATAAATCTGTTTCTTTCTTGATAATGATAACTTGAGCTCAGGCTTCGAAGTTCAAAATTTCGAACAATTTTTAATGCAAAAACAATAACATGTGGGCTTTAAAGGTCTAATCTGCCCACGATTTTGTTCGGATTTTAGACGTGGTAGGAGCCAGCCCATGTTAGCTTTGTATTCAAACAATTCTATGATCCAAGCTGAAAATCAGCATTCGCTGTAAAGGTTACAAAATTTCATTCGAGATTGGATAGGTATAAATGAAATATGTATATATCGATATGATTTTATTATGGAATGTATTATTTTATAGAAACTATTATAATTTTTTTATATATATTTAACGTGAGTGTCCAGACCAGCTTGCATGCATTTTGACTAATTTTATAGATTCTAAAGTTAATGACCATGTAAACCTCTAGTGATCTTAATATTTTTATGGAACTCGAACGGGTGATTTCTAGGAAGAAAATATTATAATTTTCTTGTATATATTTATCCTAAATAGTACGGTCTCTATGTATATGTTGTACTAATTTTATACAAAACACTATTTCATTATCTCTTTAATTTATTTGATATATATATATATTTTTTTTTTTTAATTTTTGCCTAAGAAGAAAGTTACAAGTATATTTGATTAGAAATAACTTTTTACTTGAATCAAAGTTTGTTACAAATTTTGTCAAGATTTTAATTTAATTAAAATTTAAAATTTCTTTTAGTTTATATGTTGTATTGTATTTGCTATATTAAAAAAAATATCTCTTGATGTTTGATGCTTTGACCTGAAATAGAAAAAAATAATTCAAACATGAATTGTTTATTATTTAATTTAACCTAGCTCTTAATTAGATTTCAATTGTCTCACAAATAAAAAGTGTTTAGAAATACAAGTCAACCAGTGTTTTAAAAAAATTAATTTTTTTGTTAAAAATAAATTTTTTTTATATGTTTTAGATCGTTTTGATGTGCTGATTTTAAAATTAAATTTAAATTTTTTTTTTAATATATTTCAATATAAAATATACTTTATAAGATAATCATAAGAATATTCCAAACAGTTCTTAATCACTTACCTAACTTTCTGTCTGCTACAGGTCCACAAACACGTGCATATACAAGTTAGCTGAAATAGGCTCGTGTGATACTTACGACTTTCCATTACAAAGGAGCTCTATTTCTCCATTTATGTAAGTTATGTTCACTTGAGATTCTTTCTACCCCTCAAATAATCTCACATATTTTCCTATAAATAAATGCAAATCATGTGTTCTTTCCTTTTTATTGAATCGCTGGTGTGAGCTGTTGTAATTTGGTTTCGAAAGTGGAAAAAATCTTTGGTATTTCTTTCAAGTACACGTGCATGTGCCCTCCAACCCACGTCTCCTCCATATGACAAGCACATGATCACATTTATCCACAGCGTTCATAAATTTCTTCATATAAATTTTCAGCTAATGCATGTATGTGTAACTGTAAAATAAAAAAAATAATTCAAACGGTTAAATAAAATTTTAAAATATAATCTATATTAATTTTTTAATTTATTTTTTTAAGCGAAATTTTTTTGAGCTTGAAACTTGTAAAAATCCATATGATTTATATTGTTATCTAACACACTTTCTTAAATGAAAGTCTTTTAAATTTGAAACTTGTACAAACTTATACTATCTTGTGTTTTTAATTTTTATTATATAAATAAGGATGATGAAATTTGAACTTGTAATCACTTGGATATTAAAACTCTAATGTCATATAAAAAAAATTATCTCAATCCAATAACTTAAACTGTTAAATAAAATTTATATTATTCTATATATTTGTTAATAAAAAAAATAATAATCGAATATCCACTTGTTAAATATCCCGGAGATAAGAAGACTGTTAGAGAATAATATAAATCAAATCCTGGAGCCTTACCTAACAACTTAAGCTATTGGGTTGAGATGATTCTTTGACATGGTATCATAGCTTTAATGACTAAGTGGTCACGAATTCAAATCTCACCACTCTCATTTATTTGATAAAAACTATGCACAGGGTAATGTGAGCCTGTGCAAGTTTCAAGTCCAAAAGGCTTTCACTTGAGGAGGTGTGTTAGAGAATAATATAAATCAAATTTTGAAACTTTATCTAACAGTTATTGGGTTGAGACGGTTCTTTGACAAAAACTCTTCCCTAATTTTCTTGTCCATCAATCATGGGAAAATGACCTCTTCGAATATGTTAGGTCATAAGTCATGGTATTTAAGCCCTTGTTTTGAGAGATGAAACAGCATGATCCCACAGATTAAAATGGCTCTTCTTGTTCGTTAACGGTTTTTGTTCGGCTGTTTTTGTATATTTCAAAAAAAAATTTGAAAAAATTTTAAAATTTTTTATTTATTTTAAATTAATATTTTTTATATTTTTAGATTATTTTTATGTGTTGATAATATTTTTTAAAAAAATTTAAAAAATATTATTTTAATATATTTTTAAATATAATCACCACCATCATTTTATATGATCAGAGCAGCACATGTCACAGTCGTATATGCTCTTGTTGGATATTTGGTATCTTGAGCAGCCCATTTACTTTGATGTTTTTACTCTCCAAAATATCTCCCCTTCAAACCACTAATTTAATACTATTTAATGCAGAAGACAAAATTAATATCACATACTATTTAATGCAGAAGACAAATTAATATCCCATGAAGATATTCAAAATATCCCTTAATTTAAAAGTTTTTGATTTATTTTACTTCAAATTATTCAAAAACTGTTTGGAAACATTTCAACCACAAAAACCAACCCCACCCATGATGATAGTGATCTGCGCGTCCTTCGTCACTCTTCCACTGTAAGAATCAGGATCCAAAAGGAATTGGAATCAATTGTAAATGGATGCATATATATATACATATATATATATATGATTTGACCCATTTGAAGGTCTACATCGTACTGCATGGAGTGATGCAATGATCATAAGCATCCCAGCTGTCCATTCTTTTGTTCTAAGGTCTCATCGTTTTCGTTGTTTCACCTGCGCTGCATGTCCTCTTTTCCCTTCAGAACTTGTTCTGTTAATTTGTGTTCCTGTTTTTCTTTCACCATTGGCCTTTTCTGGTGATCTCGACGCACAGAAAAAGTCCAACGATCAAGCTGTAAGATCATATACTATACGTACATTGTGATATTTTTCCAAGTGTGAATAGCACCGACAAGCATGTGTTGAATGCCCATTTGAACACTTTTGAATTGCCTCCACGACAAAGTTGCTAGCATATAGGGGCAAAAGCGTTAAGAACTTCTTCTTTTAAGGACGTAGAGATTCTTTTATGTTCATTTCTATTATTTTTTGTCATGTTCATAAAATTTAAATTATAATAATTAAACAAATAGACGTGATCTTACTACATAATATACAATAACTTAACTACTAATTATTATTACTAATTATTATTTACACTACAAGATTTCATAGTTTTACCGACGGACATATTCCGTCGGTGTGTGATAGAAAATTCGTCGGTAAAGTATTTACCGACTATATTACCGACGGAATACTCCCGTCGTAATACCTTTTGTCGGTGATTCCACATTCCGTCGCTATATCTGTCGGAAATACAAAAAAAACTTTTACCGACGGTTTTACCGATGAACCGTGCGCGCCAAAAAAAAAGTTTCCTGCTTGGAATATACCGACGGAAAATATTCCGTTGGTGTTATGTAAATACCGACGGCCTAACTTCGTCGGCAAAAGTGTCTGTGATATTTGATACCGACCGAATATTTCCGTCTGTAAATTCGTCGGTAAATTTATACCGACGGATTATTTCCGTCGGTGAATATGTCGGTGATGGTGGTAGACACTGTCCAATGCCGACGGAGTTATTCCGTCTGTAAATCCCTGTGTAATTGTTTTTTTAATTGTTTTTTAATTATTTAGAAAAAATAATATAAATTAATGGTAATACAAACCAATTATGCAAATAATTTTTTTTTACTAAGCAACAAAAACTCAAAGTGAAATAATATTCATTACAAAATGAATGTGTTTCAAAAAAACATTAAACAAAATTTTAAATGTAAATAATGTTTATTAAAAATTAATATAAAGGTGGAGGTGGAGGAGGAGGAGGAGGATGGGGGTTAGGCGGCCAAAAAGGATTAGGCGCACATGTTCCACCTTGTGTCATTTTCATGACCATTTGACGAAGCTCTTCATAGGCCGCTCTTTGTTGTTCAGACTCTGCTCTGTGTTGTTCGTTCGCCAATCTTTGCTCTTCTTTGAGTTGTGTGTATGCCTTTGATAGGTGGTCGCACCTTTGGTGCAAGGCCACAAACTCCTTAGATTGGGAGCTCAATACAGATTGGGAGCTCCCAGCGGTTGAAGCAGTACCGGTCGACCACAAGCTGGCGGCGGTAGTGTTGGAGAGCCCGTAAACCCGATTTTTATCGGGTCCACCTGGCGATCTAGCCTCCATCCACAAATCCGGATCGAATTTCGGATGGGTCGAAGGATCGTCCCCGTATCTCTCCCTCAACCGATTATTATAGGTCTCCTGAAAAAAAAAATCATCATATTCAATTCAATAAACATAATAATAAAATGTTAATAATTTATTTACAATTATAACTAGAATTTATTAAAAATAAGCTGAAAATTATATATTAACACGAACCTCAAATCTACGAAACCATGCATTTATTTGAGATATCTGACTCCATTGAAACAATGGAATTTCCATCGACGCTTTAAACGCCGATGATATTACTCGGGCGACCTCAATGTTTGTGATTACTTCATAAATTATGTTTTAAATTTTTTTTTTATATATATAAAAAAACTAAAACCTTAACAAACTTACATTGAAAGATCGTCCTTCCACTGTGCCTCGTACTTGCAGGTAAATTGATTCCGCTGCGAAGGCACGCCGCTTCTGTGATGTGAAACATCGCTGGAAGAGGCAGCATCGGTTGACGGCGCAGGTGGTGTAGGTGCCTCTTCTTGAGAGGCACCTAAGGAAACATCATCATCGCTGCTAGACGAACTTGATTCGACTGGACGTGAACGACCAGCTCTGGTTTTCATTTTGCGCATCTAAACAATTTTATATAAATAATTGTATAATAAAATTCAAAAGTTAAAAAAAAATCGGCAGCACCTCCCCTATACTGGATACTACCCAAATCCACAAACCTGCAAATATTAACAATAGCCACAACCAATTGAACCAATCTATACTAATTATTCCAACATATTCAACTATTAATCCTAAGATAAATTCAACGTTAACAATTACAATTCACAAATTAATCAATAATTATATTCAAAACAATAAAAAAATATGACAAAAAATAAATTCAATAAATTCAACAAATTATAATTCAACAAATTAATCATTATAATTCAACATTAACAATTATAATTCAACAAATTAATCAATAATTATATTCAAAACAATAAAAAATATGACAAAAAATAAATTCAATAAATTCAACAAATTATAATTCAACAAATTAATCATTATAATTCAACATTAACAATTATAATTCAACAAATTAATCAATAATTATATTCAAAACAATAAAAAATATGACAAAAAATAAATTCAATAAATTCAACAAATTATAATTCAACAAATTAATCATTATAATTCAACATTAACAATTATAATTCAACAAATTAATCAATAATTATATTCAAAACAATAAAAAATATGACAAAAAATAAATTCAATAAATTCAACAAATTATAATTCAACAAATTAATCATTATAATTCAACATTAACAATTATAATTCAACAAATTAATCAATAATTATATTCAAAACAATAAAAAATATGACAAAAAATAAATTCAACAAATTCAACAAATTATAATTCAACAAATTAATCATTATAATTCAACATTAACAATTATAATTCAACAAATTAATCAATAATTATATTCAAAACAATAAAAAATATGACAAAAAATAAATTCAATAAATTCAACAAATTATAATTCAACAAATTAATCATTATAATTCAACATTAACAATTATAATTCAACAAATTAATCAATAATTATATTCAAAACAATAAAAAATATGACAAAAAATAAATTCAATAAATTCAACAAATTATAATTCAACAAATTAATCATTATAATTCAACATTAACAATTATAATTCAACAAATTAATCAATAATTATATTCAAAACAATAAAAAATATGACAAAAAATAAATTCAATAAATTCAACAAATTATAATTCAACAAATTAATCATTATAATTCAACATTAACAATTATAATTCAACAAATTAATCAATCATTATATTCAAAACAATAAAAAATATTCAAAAAATTCAAAAAAAAAACCCTACATCAATAAAAGGAACGAAATATACATACCTTAATAATGTGACAAATTCAAAACTTTATCTACATTACCAAAAAAAACACCAAAACAACAAAATAACAAAAATAAAAACAACTAAAAATAAATTAAAAGTAAATAAAATAAATTGGAAAAAAACACATACCTTCACAACACTAAATCTTGCTAGAGATTGAAGGCAAAAATTTGAGGTGCAGCGGCGCGGGGAGAAGAGAAGAGAAGCGGCGCGGGGAGAAGAAGAAAAAATGAGGCGAAGCGGCGGGGGCTGGAACTTATAGGGCAGTTTTACCGACGGAATTAATATCCGTCGATAAAAGGTCAACAATTCCGTCGGTAACAGGTTAAAAATCCATCGGTAATTTTTGAATTTCACACCGAATTTTTAAAAGCCCTCCATATTTTTCGACGTCCGTCGGTGATTCCGTAGGTAATATGACAAGTTCAGAGGCGCATTAATTCACACACGTTGGAAATCACGCGGTCCGTCGGTATTTCTGTCGGTAATATGTGTGACCGACAAATTACCGACGGAACTATTCCATCGGTATTAGCATTGAAAAATCTATCGGTGAATCCGTCGGTGATTGTGGCATTTTATTCTAAATATTTTCGAGCTCACTGTGATATACCGACGGACTATAATCCGTCGGTATTCCCGTCGATGATTGTGCCATGTTTTCGAACTCTCTGTGAGATGCCGACGGATTTAATTCCATCGGTATACCCGTCGGTGAAGGTGGCATTTTGTTGTAATTCTTTTTGAACTCTCTGTGAGACACCGACGGACTATAATCTGTCGGTGTATGTGTCGGTGAATCCGTCGGTAATGTCGTCGGTGTTGGTGGCATTTCGCGTAATTAATTTCGAACTCTCTGTGAGATACCGACGGATGGTTATCCGTCGGTATGGACGTCGGTAAGTTTGCATTATGCAGGAAAGGTTGTTTTTGTATTGCCTGTTTACCTTCCTGCAAAAACTTAACTGATAAACTGTCCATCACATAAAACAATAACCACATTGCTTAAACAGTAAATATTTTGTTTTACAAAATACATCATCCATAATCTAAATTACATGAGACAAATGTTTTTACATAGGGCTTCATTTTCATAATTAGTCGGAATTTTCTTCTTCTTCCTCATCAATTGAATTGTCATTATCTTCATCGCAATCTTCAATATGGATATCATCTTCTTCATCGACATTTGCTTGTCCGCTAGAGCTGAGAACAACATTCAACTCCTCTCCGTCAATATTAACAAGACTATCAACGAGAACTCGAAAATTTGAATTTTCTTCCAACTCAATCGAAGGAGCAACTCGATATGGTTCAACCAACTCACGAACTTGAAAGACTTCATCTCGCACACTTGTGTCTTCGTTCTCATCCTGAACAACCTCGACACGACCCCGTGGTTTCGTTTTTAAAACGGACAACCAATCAACTCTTGATCGATCCTTTCTAAATGAAGGGGTGTATGTGTAATAAACTTGTAGACATTGCTTTGCGAAAACAAAGACATCGTTTATGTTGCGGAGTCTAGCTTTTGAGTTGATTTCGACTAGACCATGGTGCGGATCAACTCTGATTCCTCTGTCCGTCGTGTCATACCAATAGCATTTAAATAAAAACACTTTATTCTGCTCGCTATGATATTGCAGTTCGACGACCTCTTCTAATCTACCATAGTAGTCAACTTCTAACTGGCTACTTGTGGATCCCTTAACACAAACACCGCAGTTGTATGTCTTTCTTCCTTGCCCGTATTCTTCAGTATGGAAAACATATCCATTGACAAAATACCCGTTGTAGCACTTAACTTTTCTTTCAGGGCCGAGGCTTAGTGAAGACAATGACTTGGGCGCACTCCTTCCCATTTGATAAACCTTGTAAATATATGTAATTAAATGTACATCAATCCACGGTAAATGAACGAGAATCTCGTAATGACATGCATACGTTAGAATGAGTTTGTGATAGTGCTTACATGTGTTCTGAACCATGTGGCAAATTGTTCATCTTGTAATTGAAAGATCTGGGATTCGGTCAGCTGCGAGTTATTGGAGAGCAAATATTGTCGATGTTGCCTGCAAGTGATAATGAGTGTATGATATTACAATATATAATTAACAGTATATTACTGACAAAGTTTAATTAGTATTGCACATATATAGACTTACTGAATAAATGGTCTCAGCTCATCACAGTTAAATAGAACATAGTTGTGTGCTTGTTTGAATTCTATTTCCGACAAATATCTTCCTCTTACGGCATTTTTAGGTGTGGGTTGTCCAGTATTGGAGAATATTGACAAGTTCCCACTGGAAGGCACTTCACCGCCATCGTCATGCCGTGGAACGCGATTGATTCTTGTTCTCAGATGAGGTTCAAAATAGTACGAGATAAATGTTGATATCTCTTTAACAATATAGGCCTCAGATATCGAAGCCTCAACATGCGCCTTGTTCTTAACCTTTTTTTTTAGATTAAACAAGTACCTGCATTGAAGTACAATTCACGTATTTTCAATTAAGAAAAACATAGAAAATACTTTAAGATATGAATTCTATTGCAACTATAATATCTCATCGTTCGAATGGGTACATCCATTTATACTGGACCGGTCCTCCAGCTTTTGCCTCGAACAGTAGATGTATAGGGAGATGCTCCATTGAGTCAAAAAATAAAGGAGGGAATATCATCTCAAGTTTGCATAGTGTCTCGATGATATTCGTTTGAAGCATCTCAATGTGCTCAACATTCATCTTGTTGGAGCATATATCTCTGAAGAAATGACTGATCTCCGTTAGTGCATCCCATATTCCCTTTGGCAACAAATCACGAAAAGCTAATGGGATGAGTGTTTGCATAAACACGTGGCAGTCATGACTCTTCATTCCATACAATCTGCAGTCCTCTATGTTAACAAGCCTTGATATGTTCGATACATGTCCATCCGGGAAACGCAGACTCTTAAGCCATTTGTAGACTAGTAGTTGTGCGTTTTTCTCTAACACTTAGCTTGCCCTTGGTTTTGCAACCCGTGACTCATCGTAAAGCTATATCCAATCTAGCCTTCATGTTGTCCTTTATCTTCCCCTTCACATCCATGACGGTTTTGAAAATATTCTCAAACACGTTCTTTTCGATGTGCATGATGTCAAGGTTATGGCGGAGAAGATTAGTCTTCCAATACGAAAGCTCCTAAAAGATACTTCGCTTTACCCAATTATGGGTCAAACCAAAACTAGGAAACTTTTGCTTACCTGATTGAAGGCCAAACACAATGTCACCGTACTCTGATATAACATGATGTAATTCTTAACCAGAAAGACGCGGGGATGCAACATCTTTTTCAACTCTACCAACAAAGAAATCTTTTCTGTTCTTTCTGAACCTGTGATTAAGTGGCAAGAAGCAACGGTGACAGTAAAAAAAAGAAGCTTTACCTCCGTTTGCTAGCGTGAATGCCTTGTTGTTTTCCATGCAGTATGGACATGCGAGTTTCTCATGCGTGCTCCAACCAGAAAGCATTCCATAAGCTGGAAAATCACTAATAGTCCACATCAAAGCCGCCCTCATAAGGAAATTTTGTTTCCTCGATATATCATAAGTCAGAGATCTGGAGGACCACAACTGCGCCAGCTCATCTATCAACGGTCGAAGACAAACATCTATATTCCGCCCCGGGCTGCTTGGACCGGGTATGACAGTGGATAGAAACATGAACTCCGGCCTCATACACATTCCCGGTGACAAGTTATAAACTGTGAGAATGACCGGCCAACAAGAATAGGGAGCAGCAAATGACCCAAATGGGTTGAACCCGTCTGTACACAACCCAAGTCGAACATTCCTTGATTCAGCAGAAAAGTCAGGATGAACACTATTAAAGCGTTTCCACGCTTCGCCGTCAGAAGGATGCACCATCACACCATCAACGACATCGTGTGTTTGGTACCATGTCATGTGCTCAGCAGTCCTTGGTGACATAAATAACCTCTGCAGTCTAGGTGTGATCGGGAAATATCTAAGTTTTTTATATGCCATTAGAGTCTTCCCCTTGCCAGTTCTGGGTTTGTAACGGGAATGCCCGCATGTCATGCACTCGGTCATCTCAGCATTTTCAAGGTAGTATAACATACAGAAGTTAGGGCACATGTCAATTTTTTGGTATCCTAAACCGAGGGGTTTTATCATGGACTTCGCAGCATAAAAGTTCTTTTTGAGCCTGTTCCCTTAAGGTAAAATGTTTCTTGCCCAATCAATATTTTTGTCATACCCGGCCTCACTCAACCCGTGATCTGACTTGATGGTGAACACCTGTGCCACGACCGATAATTTACTGTGGTTTGTGCAGCCATCCCATAATGGTTCGTCAGAATCTTTCAACAAATCAAAAAACCTAGCTGCCTCTGCATTAGGTTCTTCTTCTACGATTGGACATTGATTGACATTATCTTGATTCATTCTCATTGCATCCATAACCATGTTTCTGTAAGGATTAGTGTTGTCATTTGCCGCTTCATGTACGTTGCTAGCACTAGAAGTTGACCCAACCACCGTTTCTCCCATTCTCCTATTACTAACAAATACCTCTCCATGTGCATACCAACACTCGTAATCCTCCACAAACCCTTTGTGTAGAAAATGCATCATTACAACATCTGGATGCAGATACTTTTTATTTTGACACTTCCTGCATGGACACCTAATACCGCCTCCAGTAAAATTTCTGGGAATAGATGTTGTGAAATTAATAAAACCCTGAACCCCGTTACAATAATCCATCCTCCGCAATCCTTGGGGTGAATCTAGATACATCCATGAACGATCATCCATGACTTCTATCGAACCTCTATAAAAAGGACCCATTAAGCAAGCTCTTAATTATTTCAAAACATAACATGTAATTCGGTAATTCTACAAATTAAGTTTTAACAATTTACAAACAAATACAATCTTACAAAATCTAAAACAAACCATAACAAGTATAAAATTATACATTCATATACTACAAGTTTGTTTGAGAAATAACAATAAAACATGTACATCTACTAAAAAAAATACATATACTAAAAAAACAATAAAATTGACATTTAAATGTTAAAATTTTAAAAGATAGAATTACTTACAAAAAATGATAAAATCCTTCGATAAATCAGAACACGGATGCTGTGACCACAAAACTTCAAGAAATACAACTTGTTGTGCTGAGATGAGGAATATTTTTGTTTTGGGGCGAGGGGGGGCTGGTTATTTGCAGATGGGGAGGGTTAGGATTAGGAAGAAGAAGGAGAAATGGGGGAGGAGAGTGTCGGCAGAGTGGCTATATATTCACTTTTGCCGACGGACTTACCGGCGGTTTTATTCCGTCGGTGACTACGTCGGCAAAACCGTCGGTAATTCTGACGGGCAATCGACACGTCACCGCATGTACCTGCTATTCAAATCCCTCGGTGATTCCGTCGGTATTTTTAACGGTGCACCGGTCACGTCACCGGTACGGATCTGGCATTTCAAATCCGTCGGTATTATTGACGGTGAACAGGTCTCATCACGCGTACAGGCCCCAGGTTTTAATTCCGTCGGCAAAATCACCCGCCAAAACCTTGGCGCCATCTACCCGCCCTTTTTTCATTAATTCTAAATTTTCTGTCGGTAATTCGGTTGGTAATTACCGACGGATTTAGTCCGTCGGTAATTACCGACCTAATTACCGACGAATATTGTCCGTCGGTGATTTCGACCGAAAAATACCGACATAAAAAATTCCGTCGGTGAGTCCGTTGGTATTTAGCGAATTTCTAGTAGTGTTATTCTTTTCATAGGCACATAGTCGGTCAATCTAAATCTGATGTGAATCCTGAGATTACATAGTCACGTAATTCACAACAAGATTAACAATGAATCCTAAAAAGCTAAAATATGTCTGATAGAAGTGTGACACAATGAAAACCTGTTTCAAGGTATTAGTGCTATTAAAATAAGAACCCATATCTTACAAATATCAAATCACGAATGAGAAGTATAAGAAAAATATCACGAAGCCAGTTAGTATTCGATAAGTCAAATTCAGTTGTTTAGAGAACCAAAGAATGTGAGAAATCCTCCCAACACTAAAGAACAATAGTTCAGCAACAATGTTGATAATAAAACTAAATAAAAAATGTCTTACAAGGAGTTTTTATACTCCAAACAAAAATACCCTAATGAGTTTATTCTTATAGGCTGAGTTGAACCAACTTACCCAAGATGCGAGTTGATGTGATGCCAACTTACAATTAGACCCAAAATTTAATTGAAATAAACCCAAATGATGTTAAACAAACTCAAAACATTTAAAAATATAAATTAAAATAAAGGTTTCATATGCTGCCGTAAATAACCAAAGAGAACTAAAAGAGATAAGTTTGCTTTATCTAGCTTATAATGGTGTTATAGCCGAAAAAACCTTCCTTGTAACTATATGAAGAGTTTCCACCTCTAGATGTCCCAAATAAACTAGGTGAATTTGATATGAATGTAGAATTAATTTTGTCGCCTCTTGCTTTTCTTTGTAGAGCTAGGTTTCTTTGTAATACTTAAATAATAATAAATACAAATATATTCTTTTATTGCTGCCTTATTAATTTTCTTTCTAGACTAGGAGAATCATTAAATAATCCTTCCTAGCTTAGAAATTAGACCTGGGCGAAATCTTCCTTGAATTAATAGGAAAATATTCGCTGACTTAGAATCCTTATAATATTAGGAAAGTTTGCCCAAACAAGGCTGCTAGAGGGCTGGACATATCTGGCCCATGTTGGACATGGATTGAGCCCTTCTTGCACTTGGATTAGATAGACTAGAATCTAATCTTGATGCTCTAATAGATCTCCAAAATCAGCTGTAACCAAAACCTCTGTAACTAGCCCATTCATTGCCTCCTTCAATGCTTTTGTCTTGGATCTTGTGATTGGACCAATTAGAACATGTAATAGACTTTGATGGTGTTTGTGGGTTAATCTGCATCATCCTCTCTCGAAAGGATTCGTTCTCGAATCAAGACCTGTGTCAAACAAAAAAAGATCAACAACAATAATGGTATCACCAACACCATTCTCACTTAGAAGATCAACTTTATAGACATTATCGTTTATCCTCTCTAGAATTTAGAATGAAATATCACCACATGGCTGCAATTTTGATTTTCTATGGTTAGGAAATCATTTTTTACGCATGTTTATCAAAACCCAATCACCTAATTGGAAAACAACCTGTTTATGACCTTTGTTTGCTTTGGAAGCAAACAACCTTTTTTTTTTTCTCAATCTGTAGTTGAGCACCCTTATGAAAGTTGTCTCACTATTTTTGCTTTCCTTTCAGCATCTAAAATGACCATTTTTTTCATAAGAAAAGGAATCAAATCCATAGAATTCAATGGATGGAATCCATAAATAACTTTAAAAGGAAAAAAATCAATAGTTGAATTTACAATTATATTATAAGCAAATTCATTTAAAGGAAAAAAAATTATTCCCAACCTTTGAGATTCTTTTAAATAATAACATGTAAAATTTATAACAAAGTCCTCCTACTCACTACCTTAGTTTATTCATCTATTTGAGGATAACAAGTTGTTAAGAATAAAAGCTTAGTACCCAATTTCCCTAACAAAGTCTTTCAAAAGTAGCTAATAAACTTAACATCACGATATGAAGTTATAATTCTAGGAATGCCATGCAAACATACAACCTCCCTAAATAATAAATTTGCTATATGAGATGCATCATCAATCTTATGATATGCAATAAAATATGTCTTCTAGACAAATCTATCTACCACTATAAAAATAAAATCTCTACCTTTTAATGACCAAGATAAACCTAATACAAAATTCATAGAAATATCTATCCAAGGTTCAGTAGGTACAAGTATAGGTATGTACAATCTATGTGGTTGTACTCTAGATTTTGCTTTCCTAGATACAATGCATTATTCACAAATTTTTTGCCCATCTCTTTTTATTTTTAGCAAATAAAAGTGTCAATGCAACACATCCAAAGTTTTAGTAATACTGAAATGCCCTATTAAACCACCACCATGTGTTTCACGAATAAGCAATTCACTCATAAAACTAATAGGAACACTCAATGTATTTTCCTTAAACAAATAACCATTCATTCTATAAAATTTACCAAAGGTCAAACATTCACATGCATTATATATTTTTCCAAAATCAGAATCATTCACACTCAATACCTTTATATACTCAAATTCTAGCAATCTTGTATTCATAGTGTTTAAAAGGACATACATGCGTGAAAGTGCATTTGCCACAATGTTTTCCTTACCTTACATGTATTTAATAACATAAGAAAAAATCCCTATAAATTAAACCCATTTGGCATGTCCTTTATTCGACTGACATTGTGATTTCAAATGTTTCAACAATTCATTTTTTTTAATGGATTATAAACTCTTTTGGCAATAAGTAGTGCTGTCATGTCTCAAGTGTTCTTCCCAAATCATAAAGCTTTTTATCACGTGTAAGAAGATTACCACAAAAATATAAAAATAAATAATAAGTCTTCGATCTTGCATTAAAACAACTCTTATTCTTATTTTGGATGCATCACACTTAATTTTAAAAGCTTTAGTAAAACTAGGTAAAGCTAAAACAAGTGGAAAACATAACTTTTCTTTAAACACATTAAAAGCTGAATCTTGTTCTTTATCCCCTTTTAAACTAATAGAATTTTTCACGACTTCATTCAATAGAGCAGCTACAATACTAAAATCCTTAAAACATCTATAAAAGCTAGCTAGCCTATAAAAACTCTTTATCTCAATCACAAATTTAGGTGTGGGCCATTCATAGATAGCCTTAACCTTTTATTCATCCATTTTGATACCTTATAACATATCTAAGAAATACAATTCTATCCATGCAAAAACTATCATAAAAATACACAACCATAAATTTTCCAATGAATGATCTTAACACATGATTTATTAATCTTATGAATTTACTTTATGCATCTATCAAACCAAAAGGCATTACTAACTATTCATATAGCCCTTAATTAGTCTTAAATGCAATCTTTTACCCATCTCCTCTATCATTCTAATCTAATGATATCCACTCTTTAAATCAATTTTTGAAAATATATGTGACCCATACAATTCATCTAACATATCATCAATCCTAAGTATAAGTTATTTATATTTCATAGTTATGTTATTAATTGCTCTACAATCAACACATATTCTCCAAGTTCTATCATTTTTAGGCACAAATAATACAGGAATAACACAAAGACTTATACTTTCACGAATATAACCTTTTGTCATCAACTTTTCTACCTATTTTTTAAGCTTTTTTGTCTCATCAGAATTACTTCGATAGGCTAGTTGGTTAGGAATCGATGCGTCAGGTATAAGATCAATTTGATGTTCTATTCCTCTTATCGGTGTGATGCAACAATATTATCCGATAGTTACATTTACCTAGTATTTTTCCCATGTTTTATATATGAAATGTCTTGATAATTTTTTTATTATGTTTTGAAGCTACTTTTGGATCTAAGATTCAAAAAGGAGTAATTTGGAGATCAAATTAACGCCATGTTCCAACCCATGTTTAATATTGGCAGATTTGACCTTCAATCGATGTAAGCTCTGTAATTTCTTAAAGATTTATCTGTAATAGATGTTATGAATAAATTGTTTCCTTATTATAGCTTTCATGTCATCCCATGAATCAATAGTCCTTTCACCATTCCTTCTTCTACTCAAAACAAGTTGATCCCACCATATTAATATATAATCAATAACAATAACTGTTACCTTGTTTTTTGTTGTGTAGTAATGACAATCAAAGATCCATTCAACCTTTTTTTTCCACTCTAGATATGTCTCTAGGTCATTTTTCCTTAGAAAGATAGTATTTTCATTTTAATTGACCCCAATTCTCTACCTAAATCTTTATGAAGCCTAAAATCATTGGGATTCTCCTTCTGGCTGAATGTCCTACCTTGGTCAAAACTAACATTCTTTTAGCTTTGATTTTTCTGAACTCAATATTTATTTCCCATGGATGCAAAGCCATAGTCATCATCATCATCTACATCTGTAATTTCATCCACAAAATCAATAAAGTAAGTTTTAACATTTCATACAGCCCTTCAGATAATGTTTTCTCTCTAATCAGCTCCTATTTTCAACCCATTCATCCTAATATTTTGTTATCTTATTGAATCCATCTCATCTTTTAGATCCTTCTTTGCCCTAGTTAGAAGCTCAAGTTGTTCGGCGAAAACTTACATCTAAAAGGTGTTATTCGCTCTCAATATCACAGAGTTGTTATTTTTAGACATCTTACAAAACTGATTAGTAGTAAGAAAATATATTTCACAACTCTCATGTTCCATACAATCTAAGGTTTTTCACTCAATTATTCTCATTATGTCTTTTACCTCTTAGCTCAACTTCTTACGGTTCTTTCAGAATTGAAAATCAATGAACCAAAGTCAATGACTATCGTAACACAATCTAAATATATATAAAGTGACTCAAGAATCAAGAAGATACTAAAAACAAACAAAATAAAACTATGATTATGATTTCATGAGTAGCAAAGCAAATTTGTACAAAATATGGACGATACGAAGACTCGAAATAAAACAAAAGCAAAAAGTAATGAAAACACTTATTTGACTCCTAAATAAACAAAATGTAATAGAAATAAAATGAATAGTTCAAAACAAATAATAGTAAACATGTTTTAATAGCTTGACGTAAATTTGACCCATTACACAATTTTAAGCACCAAAACTGAAATCCATACCAAACAATATTGGAACAACCTCAAAGTTGATATGTAGTACCCTTATGCCCAATGAACAATAGATCTCAGTTTATAGATCATTTTGTTATGCCTTGGAATAAAAAAAAACCCATGTATGGTTAGTTTGTGGTATCATTTAACTCATAACCAAAAACTCAATCAAACAATTTAAAAAAGATCCTAGATTTAATATGTAGTGTTATTCCACCCTAGATAACCAATACATGAATTTTAAAGTGATTTCAAGATGGTTTGATTTGGTTTCTCTATTGATTGTGTTTTCATGGTAGAATTGAAACTAGCTTGAATAACATTTATTCTTCTTGTTGTTTTATTTTTTATATTACTAATATGTTTAGGGACAATAAAAAAAAATATTTTTTTTTGGATACTAAGATGCTGACAACACAAAGAGAAGAAGAAAACTAAAAAACATAACTAAACTTATGGAACACAAAGACAATGAAATTTTTAGAAAAATATGACCTAATTTTAAAGCCTAGCTCTAATATTAACTTATGTGAATCTCATGATCATGCAACCAACAATAAGATTGACAATGAATCTTGAAAAGTCAAAATTAGTCTAATAAGAATGTGACTTAATAAAAACTTGTTTCAAGGCACCAAAACTATTGGAATAAGAACCCCTTTTCTACAAATACAAATTCATGAACAAGATGCATAAGGAAAATGCCTCGAAGCCAGTTATTATTTGATAAGTCAGTTTCAGTTCTTTATAGAACCAAAACAAATATGAGAAATCCTCCTAACACTCAAGAACAATAGTTCAACAAATATGAGATTTTATACTCAAAACAAAAGCATCCTAATGGGCTGATTTGAACTCATTTACCCAAGATGTGTGCTAATATGAATTCCACTACAATCAAACCCAAAACTTAATTGAAATAAACCAAAACAATGTTAAACAAACCTAAAAAATTTAAAAATACAAATTGAATTAAAGTTTCTCCATGTTGTTGTAAATAACCAATGAGAACTAAAATAAATAAGCTTCATTTTCCTGGCTTTAAAAGGTGTTATAGCCAAAATAAACCTTCATGTAACTCTAGGAAGAATTTTCACCTCTTTCATTTTCTTGTAGAGTAGGTTTCCTTGTAATATTTAAACAATAATAAATACAAATATCTTTCTTTGTTGTTGCCTTATTAGTTGTCTTCTTAGACTAATAGAATCATTAAATAATCTTCCATAACTTAGAAATCAAACATGATAGAAATCTTCCTTATATTATTAGGAAAATATTTGCTGATTTGTAATTCTTACAACATTAGAAAATCTTGCCCGACAAGGTTGTCATAGGACCAGACATATTAGGCCCATGTTGAACATGGATTAAACTCTTCTTACACTTGGATTAGATGAACTAAAATCTCCTCTTGATGCTTTAATAGATCTCTAAAATCAGCAATACTCAAAACCTTTCTAACAAGTCCATGCATTGCCTCCTTCAATGTTTCTGTCTTTGACCTTGTGATTGGATCAATTTAAATATGTAATGGATCCTTGATGGTGTTTGTAGGTTGATCCGCATCAAAATTCCTCTTATTCTACATTAAAAAGTCTTTTTTTATTGGACTTAATTATAAACTATTTAAAATATACCATAGAACTAGAGAACTTAGTGCAGTAAAAGAAAACAAGATTGTTTATTGAATCAATTAGTGATCAAAAGATAGTGATAGACACATGCAAATAGTTTTCGCTTATAACTTAAATATTTTATTATAATAACAGTACTATTGTGAGTTTATCTTAAAAAAAATAAAACTAATTTGACACGAGAATTAAGGTATAAATCACTCTAGAAAATCCAAATCATTACATAGCGACCACTATAGGTAATTCCAAACATCATTATCTATCTAACAATTTCTCTCGAGTAAATTAAGGCGATTAATCTGGCCGTTTAGCTTTCCTGATGCTTTTCACCTTGCAGATTATTCGTGGTGTTCATGCATCGCTAGAAGTTTAATCACCTCTCACGAATGTGAAAAAATATGGTTCTAGTTTTGTCTCCTAGTGGATAAAAAAGTAGTGCATGTTGCTTGGGTTGACTTATGGTAACATTGCATTTCTCTCAAAACGATGTGCGTTTTTTTAGTGCTCTCAAGGAAAGAAGCCATCATGCTCGCTAGAGCAACATAATTGACGTTCAATCCATGACTCGTGTATATTTTTGTATAATATTTACAGGCAGGGTGTGGTCAAAAGAGGTTGTTTTGGCACCCCAATCTGTCCCCTTTTGCCTGCCTAGCTAGCTATTATATTTGGCACTAAGGGACCAAATAATGTGGACAATCTGGTTGAAGTAGATTCTCTCCATTATAATTTCCGGTTTCTAGGGATACCATGATACTTAAGATATAAAATATACTGTGGTACGTTGACTAAGTGGAACAAAAGGCATTGAGTGCTATATCTAGTAAGAGATGTCAAACTCATGGACTCCCACAAAGGAGTAACGTAATACTCCTAAATCAAAAAAATAAAAAAATAAAAATAAAAATGAGAGGATTACTCCTAAGATCCACAAGATCTCTTCATGGAACTTTGTTTTTTTGACTTACATTTATTATAGATTGGTTGATTAAAAAGAAATGAAAGGACATGTGCCCTAAGATTCTTGGGTCACAATTCCATGTTTTTTTCTTCAGATATTTCTCAACTTCGTTTTCTATCCTTGCTTTTGATCAATCAAGAGGAAGACATTTAAGCAAAGCAAGCAACATATATGTGGGCCATATATAAAGGAAAGGCATTGAAATGTCAACAAAATATATTAGCTCAAGCTTTTTGGAGTGCGATAATGAGATCTATAATGGGAATATTGGGTGTTTGGGATATCTCATGGAAGGGCTTCTATCGAGTTGATGGGACATGACTTGATTTCTTTGTCACGCATTACGGGAGAAAGGTGTAATTGTGTCTGTTGCTTGAGTTTTTGCATGCAAATGCACTAGTTTTTGGACCCAAAGCCACAGCATAATCAAAAACCATTAGGGATGTGGCCGTTGAACGTGGTTTGGAATGCCCCTAACTATCACTATGTGGAAATGGCATTGGCTCGGAAGGTACAAAATCACATCTTAAACATTATAAAGAAAAAGGTGATTGCGATGCAATTTGTCGACAAGATTATCCAAAGTGGGTGTAATAATTGCAGAGGAGATTGATTCCTTTGGTCATTTTTGGTGTAACTAGATGCACATGCAGGTTCGATGTAAAGTGTCTCACACAAATTTTAATTTTCATTATTTCATCATTTGGTTTACTAAAAGCATTCCTTCATAGATAAGTGTACTATTGAGACAATGAGAGCACATATTGGAGCTAGCAGGATTCCACAGAAAAAAAAATTAGCTGGAAAGGAAGTCTAGAAAATGTTTGACAAAAATTAGCATGTTTGATGAAGTGAGAAAGTCATACCAAATCCAAAGGGTTTTCTAGAAAAGTCAAAAAGCCTTAATAGCTACGCACAAAATGTACAAATCAATCCCCTATATTTTTATTTTTTTAATTCTAATACATAATGTGTGTTTTGTAATGTGATGTGGGATGATTTTATAAAAATATTTTTCAATTAAAAATATATCAAAATAATATTTTTTATATTTATTTTATTATTTTTGACACAAGTATATTAAAGTCATTTAAAAACATAAAAAATATTAATTTAATACATTTCAGTTAAAAAATAATTTAAAAAACACTTTAAAAAACGAGTTGAATTGCATTACCAAACAAAGCCTAGCTATAAAAAAAATGAAGTATATAGATTGAGATTATTTTTTTATAACTATTTGATGCTAGAAATCCATAATTGTGACCACCAAACAACCCTTTCAACCACTCAAACCATATTATATTATAAAAATAAATGCACTTAACTCAAATCAATTATAAAAATTTTGATTTGAGTCTTGAATCCGAAATTTGTAAGCCTTCCAACAACACCCAATTAATTTAATGATAATAATAAAGGGTGTCAATCAAAACATTTGATGATTCAAGGGTTCTTGTACATTTTACCCTAATGGTCACACCGTACATTAATCTTCAAGACCAGGAAACAGAAGGAATATACCATAGAATAACAAACACCTACTCACATGACAAGAAATCAACTCAACTTTGCATTTTGGAAACTATGTCGAGTATTATTGCACACAAAGCTGGAATTAAATTATAGAATAGCAAAGTTTGGTGTCATTTCTATACAATTATATGACAATAAATTATAAGCAGCTAAGTAAGAATTGTTTTCCTCTATATTCTAAGTTCGATTCAAACATTCTTTTGTCGTTCTATTTGTAGACTAACAAAATTGTTTAATAGAGTTTGGCTTCATTTTCCTCTCATGCCAATGCTTTAGATAGGCCAACGTCAAAATTTAAAGTTAGGCATTCATGTAGTCACGTATTAGAAACGCGGTATAAATCGTGTTTTATAAAATATTTAATTTTATTTTGTTAAAAATTATTATTTTTAGTATTTTTTAAATCATTTTGATGCGTTGATTTTAAAAATAATTTTTAAAAAATAAAAAAATATCATTTTAATGTATTTCAACACGAAAAACACTATAAAAAATAATCACAACCACACTCAAACTATTAAGTATATTAACGTTCAGATCATATATTAAAGTTATTACTGAAAGTAATTTAGTTTCATGATTATAATTTTTTTTATTATAGAATTTTTAATGTTTGATTTTGTTTAAAAGATGTTATTAGCTTTTATATTCATTTATCTATTAAACTAGGTATGTTTTTAATGACTATAACAGCTCCTTAATACAACTCTCGTATTTCATTAAAAAAAACTCATCTTGTCGTACTCTAAGAATTTGTATTTTCGAAAGCTAGAAGTTTTTGTGTGCTTCCATTTATCTTTTTAGCTTTGATGGGTATTCATGTCCAATATCCAACTTTCTTCTCTCTCTACTTGAATCTCTTTTTGAGCCATAGATGTTTAATAAATTTCTTTGAGCTATTAAGAAAAAAGGGTCTCCATCGAAGAAGATGAGCACATGTATAACATATATTAAAAATTGTAGAGTATTTAGAAACTTTGACGTGTGGAGCAATGAGAGAAGAAATTAAAACCTTTGACGATTTTGACACCCGTGACAATGACATAAAGGTAAAAAATATAACAATTATTTATAAACATATAAAAAATAGGGATAAAAGAAGAGGTAAAAACGCCTGAAACTTTAGATATCCATTAAAATAATATCTGAAAGTGTGCTTGTGATTGTTTTTTAAAGTATTTTTTATTGAAAAATACATTAAAATAATATTATTTTTGTTTTTTAAAAATTATTTTTGATATTAGCGCATCAAAATGATCTAAAAACACTTAAAATATATTAATTTAAAGTAAAGAAAAAAAATTAATTTTTTTTCAAAAGTGCTTTTAAACACAAAAATAAACAGGGCCTTAATAAGATGAAAATAAAATAAATAAAAAAGAATTCAGGTGCAAGATATATATGTTGAGAATAATGGAATGTGTTGGGTTGTGCATTAGCCAACCTTCCTATTTATATAGAGGCAGCAGAACACTGCAGTAACTGTAGTGATTACATCATCCTATATTAGAATCTTATTCTGATAGATACATGAGTAACTGTAATGATTACAACATCCTATATTAGAATCATATTCTATAATATGCCCCCTCAAGCTAAGGGTGGGGGATTAACCCGAAGCTTGAATCGAAAAGCAGTAAAGGATGCAACAGGAAGCGGTTTAGTGAAGACATCGGCAAGTTGATCCCGAGAGGGAACAAAATGAATCTGAATTTCTTTCTTGGCAACACGGTCACGGACAAAGTGATAATCCACTTCAACATGCTTAGTACGAGCATGGAAGATAGGATTTGCTGAGAGATAGGTAGCACCAAGATTATCACACCAAATGATAGGGGCAGAGACTGAGGGAACCTGCAAATCTGTTAACAAGTATTGAAGCCAAATGACTTCAGCGGTACCATCAGCAAGGGCGATAGAGAAAACCAATCTGACAGTGGCCTGCTTAATAACTGGACTGAAGGTTTCAGAATAATCAATACCTTCCTGCTGGGTAAAACCTCTAGCAACAAGGCGCACTTTATAGCTCTCAATACTACCATCAACACGACGTTTGATCCGATATACCCATCTACTGCCAACAACGTTCATCGAAGGATAAAATGGAACCAAAGACCAAGTGCGATTTTTGCGTAAAGCGGCGATCTCATCACACATAGCATTATGCCAAACTGTATACCGGTCAGCATCAGAGAATGCAAAAGGCTCAGAAGAGGGAGAATACAGTACCCGTGTGGAGGTAGAAGTAGCGGCAGTGGAAGCAACCAGATTAGCTGTCTTCGGCTGCCGCGGTCTAAGAGTCATAGGATGTCTGCTATGTGCTGGTGGAGATGCAGGGGAAGACAGTTGTAGCGAGGAGATATGTGGCAGCTGATAAGAAGACAAATCAACCATAAGTTGCAGACCAGCGGGAGAGGATGATAAAGAAGTAGCCTCAAGCACAGGACTGTCAGCAGAGGAGGGGCTAAAAGTAGAGACTGAAGCTGTAGGAGTGCTAGCCAGGGAGGGCAAAGTAGAGGAGGGACTAGAAAGTGCCCCAAGACCATAAGGAGAGGAGACCAATTGACGATCTGAACCTGCATCATAAGGGTTAGATAAACAAGCATGGGATGATGGCCAAGGGATGGGTGGAGGCTGTGGTCGGGTGGCTGTTTGGAATGGCAAAGCGGAGTGTTGTGGGCTGTTTGGGTGGCTAGTGAAAGTGGGTGGCGGTGGGTGGTTTAGCAAATTTGGGAGGGTGACAGTAGCGGGTGGGGTGGGGGTTGTGGTGGAGACCTTTGCAATCTGTTCAGAATTATCAAATGGAAACACATGTTCATGGAAGCGGACAAGACGGGAAATATAAATATGGTGAGATGCAATGTCAAGACATTGATAACCAAGATACGAGGAACTATATCCAAAAAACACATATGGAGAGGAACAAAAATCCAATTTATGATTATTATATGGACGCAGAAAAGGAAAACAGAGACACCTAAAGGTACGCAAAAAATGATAATCAGGAGACCGTTGAAATAAACAATCAAACGGTGAGCGATGGGAAAGAATAGGAGTAGGCATGCGATTTATTAGATAAACAGAGGTTTCAAAAGCATAATTCCAGAATCGAAAAGGTGCTTTACATTGCCCTAAAAGAGTAAGACATGTTTTCACAATATGCCTATGACGACGTTCTACTGTTCCATTTTGTTCATAAGTGTGGGGAAAAATCAGACTATGATGAATACCAATGGTCTGAAAAAATGTGGATAGTTTTCGGTATTCACCGCCCCAATCAGTTTGAACAGATTTTATTTTGAATGAAAATTGACGTTCGACAAGTGTCTGGAAATGATGAAAAACAGAGTAAACATCAGACTTGGCAACGAAAGGATAATACCATACATATTTAGTATAAGCATCAACAAAGATAACAAAATAACGATAGCCATCTGAAGAAAAAAGAGGAGCAGGGCCCCATACATCACTAAAAATTAATTCAAGTGGAGCAGAAGTTTTGTGACCCGTAGGTCCTAAAGACAAACGCGATGATTTTCCTAAAGGACAACTTTGACATTGAAAATTAAGACGTTTTTTGTTACAAATGATCTTATTTTTCGAGATTAACAATTGAAAAATACGTGAAGTAGGATGACCTAGTCGACGATGCCATAAATCGGTAGAGGCAGAAGTGCAGGGAGACCAATAAGCTTGAGGAACTGACGTGACGGAAGACTTGGTCAGGGCATAGAGACCATCTTTACTCAGACCTAAGAGAAGAACTTCATGGGTGTTAAAATCCTTGACATAAAACACACGAGGGTGAAATTCAAAATAAACATTATTATCAAGACAAAATTTCTGAACAGAGAGCAGAGGTTTCGTGATTGCAGGAACATGAAGAACATTAGATAAGGTGAAAGAACGATGTGGTGTATATATTTTTGTATGACCAAGATGAGATATAGGAAGGCCCTTACCATCACCAATATGCAAATTATCATTACCAAGATACGGTTCTGAAGCGGTCAAGGTGGCAAGATCAGGTGTGACTTGTTGATTGGCACCGGTATCCGGAAACCAATCAACAGAACCGGTTGAGGAGAGATTATGCTGCACCAGGTTGGCAGTAGGTTGTTGGCCATAACCTTGCTACTGGAATTGAGGGCAATGGGGAGTTGTATGACCGAAATTCTGACATAGTTGGCAGCGTGGATTTTACCACCTATTGTGCTGCCAAGAGCCCTGCCTATTGTCACCGAAGAAGGAGTTTTGGAAGCTGCGGTGATCAGGTCTGGAGCCAGCAAATCGGTTGCCTCTGCTGTTGGACTGGTTGGGACGCCAGCCACCGTTGAAGCGGCCCCTATTGCGACCAGAATTGCCATAAGTCTGGCGCTGCGCAACAAGAGCAAAAGATGGAATGCTGGGTGTGGGCAGCAGAGGAGCATGTATGGCAGCAGAAGATTTGTGAAGAAATTCATGTGTGAGGAGATGGCCGTGAAGATCTGCATATGATAATGGTTCAGCCTTGGTAATAAGACTGGTAACTAAGTCTTTAAACTCTCCTCGAAGACCACAAAACACATATAAATTGAAATCTTCAAGCGAAACTGGCCGACCAGCAGCGGCCAATTCATCAAATAAGGCCTTCGCTTTTTGCATAAATTGAGTTACTGATTCATCACCCTGTCGAAGATCCTGAAGAGAGCCGTGAAGTTGCATAATACAAGAGTTGGAGGTGGAAGCGAGAGCTCGCTCAAGAGTGCCCCAAGCTGAACAAGAACTTTGACAACCAACAATAAGATGCAAAACTTTCATAGATAGGGAAGAAAGAAGAGCATTTAGAATGAGTTGGTCCTGTTGTTTCCTGGTTTGAAAAAGCAGATTTACCTGAAGAGAGATACCATCATGGGCAAGAACATGTGTTGGAGCCATCAACAAAACCAAAAACTCCTTGGCCTAGGAGATAAGGTAGCATCTGCATACGCCAATATAAATAATTGGTGTTTGTTAACTTGAGGGAGATGACTTGATGAGTGTAAGAAAGGGAGATAATGCTTGCTGCAGTAGAGGCAGCAGAGGGAGCAGACGTGGGCTGCAAAAGGAGGCGTTCACCAGCCATGGTATAGGAGAATCCAGGCGGTGACACAGCAGAGGAGGCGTTGCAAGAGAAGAGCGCTGCACTGTCGGAGAAGAAGAAAGCTGGACTGCTGGTGCTGCAGAATTTAAAGATGTATGTGGCGGTTGTTCTATTGAAGAAGGGAGGCTGGGAGGCTGGGAGAAAAGTAGGTTTAATTTATTTTAGGGTTTTGTGGCTCTGATACCAGGTTGAGAATAATGGAATGTGTTGGGTTGTGCCTTAGCCAACCTTCCTATTTATATAGAGGCAGCAGAACACTACAGTAACTGTAGTGATTACAGCATCCTATATTAGAATCCTATTCTGATAGATACATGAGTAACTATAATGATTACACCATCCTATATTAGAATCCTATTCTAATAGATACATGAGTAACTGTAATGATTACAACATCCTATATTAGAATCATATTTTATATATATATATACACACTAACACACATAAATTTTCAAATGTCATATCAATTATATTTATTTGATATGACTAGTAGCTATATTTTTGCTATTTAATTATTTTTAAAGCAATATTTTTTGAAGAAAAATATAAATATTACTTCAACAATTTTTCAATACATATGGGTTTTAATTCTAAATTTACAACACATTCAATCAGTATATGAAATTTTATTATAAGTTAAAAAAATACTATAATTATAGTAAAAGTTAAATGTTTTCCATTGCGAATCTTGATTTTGAACATTGGTATCATAATATCTCTAGATTCCTTTTAACATCATATTTTCTCGATGTTGTTATTCTATTCCCAATCCATCAACTTTTAAAATTACTAATATAATCTCCTTGTTAATTTATGAATTGACTTACTTTATACAAAATGCTTTTTCTTCACAAAAACTCATAACCAGAAAGAGCCAAAGGAGAAGGCCTGAGATGAAAAGGTCAAGCAAACATATTGCCTTTCTTTTTTTGGTTACATGTACAAAGCATTTGTGGATTTGGTACCTTGTCGAACCCAACATCTTTAAACTCGACTACGCGTCAGGCCCAAGAACCTATAGGTCTGACATCTTACTATACCCAACCCTCTTGGGCCTGGATACGTGCTAAGTCTAAGCGTCTGTGGATTTGACACCTTACTAGACCCAACTCTCTTGGGCTTAACTACCAGCCAAGCCTAAACACCTAAAGGTCTAGTCTTAGTATCTTTTCACACCCAACCCCTCATAAGTTAGATCTCTCTTCAAGAACAAGTGCTCGAGGTGGGTATCTAAGATCATCACCTCCCTACTCCTTAGTAGGTTAAAAATTCATCTAAAGAGCCATTCTCGCATCAAATTAATATTGATGTTAATAATAAGGGATGATTCCATCAATATTAATATTGTGTACAAATTGACATGGTATCATCTTTTATAGCACGTGATATCCTCAATATTAAATGTCAAGTAAAGAGACACTGACCATTAATGTTAGTTTTGATTGTAAGGGTCTTCCTCCAACTTGGATGAAGAAGAAAGAAATTTACAACCCCTCAAAGAAAAAAGGAAAAATGTTATAAATACACTCTGAATAACCAAAGCAAGGGATTCACAATCTTCATTCTCTCAAAATTTATCCTCAGCATTTATGATACATAAACAAAAAAACAAACATTTTTATTCTTATAATTTAATACTCATATATTGCAAATCTTCATAATAAAGTCACTAACTTAATTATCGGATAATCCCTAAAATCCCAAAAATGGACTATTTTTGCAGGAAATCTAGTCTTTATTGCCAAACCATAGAATCCTCAATTATAAAGAATAGAAGATTGACATGAACTTGTGATCATCCATCATCAAAACACGGTAAAAAGTAACTCCCCCAATATTATGGATTTTTGGAGCATCATCAATTAGCATTGTAAGTGAGAAACCTGTTCAAAAGGTCATTTACTATTTTCTTCTAAAATGAGTTTTTGTTATTTCCAAACCCCCTAGATTTTTCAAATATTATTCAACCTTATACAAGCCCTCACTCAAGTCATCCTAGCATCCTATGAGCAACATCAAACTCCATCTCCTTAACAGACCCTAGTCAAGGAATCACCTCCCTATAATGCAGTTTCTTCAGTTCAAGCTGCATAATGACAATAGTCTTATTCTGCTAGAGACAAACACCAACCCCATAAGATCAAGGTATATAAAAAAATATACAAGGAGGCTTAAAGGTCCAGCCTAGGTTCCTTTACCAAATAATCTCTCTAGTTAGCAACAACAGCCCTAACATGAAATACATTCTCAAAATAGGCATGTGGATGGGGTGGAAGGTAGTGTTGAAGTCCATTTACATTCCTCTAAAATTGTTGAAGAAGTATAGGTTAGACATGGCTAGGAAAATCTTGTCCCCAACCACCTCAAACAAAACCTCTGACTCTTTAAAGAAATCCTAGAAGTCCCTAGCAGAATTATTCAATCCTTTCAGCCTTGCCTGAGACTTCTTAAGTTCCTCTTTAACAACTTAGAGCTCCAAACATAAAGCATCCTTAAATGCCCTCATCTTAGTAATAAACTAACTCAAAGAAGAAAGTTCATGGAGGGCCTCATGCAACCACTGCCCAAAGGAGCCCAAACAAAGGGTGGCCTCCTACATCTAACTCATCAAAAAAGTATAGGATGCCTTCACATCCCGTAGTTTAGCCTCCACAATTTTTTTCTCCTCCCAAAGCCTGTAAAGAGTATTTTGATCTACTTTATGCCAAGCAATGGCATCCCTTACTTACCTCTTCTCGATAGCCTAACACCTCTTCGAATGGTTGCATATCATAAAATTTTGTAAAAGACAAAAAGTCAGGAAAAAAAACACAAAAAAAGGAAAAAATATAGAAAAGGGATTTCCTTACAGTCAAAGCCAAATGGTAGTAGTAACTCTCATTAAACATCTGAAGAATATCTGAAGGGATGGTGAGAACCCTCTCCAGTTGTTTCACCACCTTAAAGCACGTCTCACCAAGACCGAACTTCCCACCAATGATAGCTTTCATAACTCACCTCTCCTTCTAATTTAGAGCAGGAAAGGTGAAAGTGGCATGAACTAATGTTAGGAAGGAAAGAGCATCCTCAACCCCTTGTCCTTGAAAGGAGGACTCCGTGGTTGTAACCCCAGAGACCACAAAAGAAAATAAAGATGGAGGGATAGTCGCCTCCACTACCAAGGACCGGATGCTTGCCTCTCTCAGGGTAGAGACCCTTTTTCTCTAAGAAAAGGGTAGTAGCACCCGCAATTACTTCTGAGGGAGTCAAGTCAGCATAAGAGGTACGACTCCCTCTAGCCTCTGTCTCGGTGGGAAAACAGGCCCTCGCCATCACTTTCTTGAAATCTAGGCCTTTAAAAGTGGGGAGCTCGTCCATAAGAATGGGATCATGCTCCATTATTTCTCCAGTAAGGGAGAATGCCTCTATTGATGAAGATAAACTTTTTTTCCAATGATCTAGCAAAAGTCTATCATCCTTTCTCGGCTAGAAAACATATACAAAAACAATATCAAAAGTAATTCTCAGAATAATAGATACAAAAGAAGAAAAAAGTTATATATATAATCTCTTTCTATTTAGGTTAATTCAAGCATTTTATAATAAACAAATTAATAAGAATTACAGTCTCATTCTCTATTATATTCATATTTTTTTTGTGTTAATCTGGATTAATTTAACAATTAAAATACAAGGTGATTATTGTTGAATCAAATATTTTGACATAAATTTTTTCTTATATATATATATATATATGCGCGTGTGTAATTTGTTACTTCAAAGATTAAAAAGAATGAAATGAAGCTTATAAACGAAGAAATATACGGAACTGATATAGAAAGGAGCCAAATCCATCCCTAACGGTAGTGCCTTTAACAGACAAGGGGCGTGCTGCATTTTAAAACGTGAGAGAGCTAGCTTTTTTACTTTTGAGTAATACTCCTGTGGTTTTGGATCCATCGAAAAGACTCTTTTGAAAAGCATGTGGAGAAAAGGCATTTTGCTTCCAATGCAATCTAAATTTCAAATCTGCTTATGACGCAGACTCTCCTAATTACGTCCTTGCTACCAATTACATTAATATTCATATAGATAGCATGAAATTTATACATGGAGAGATTCCTCATCAATCTAAGATTCTTGCCGGAATCTTCATTTCTTGATAAAAATCAACATGTATATAGTATATGGTCTATGGTAATTAAGATTTACTAATTATTAATATTGGTACGACTTCTAGCTCAATACTTGGTCTCTAGTTTCTTTTCAAGAGATTAGGATATCAATTAATTGATGTGGGACGTGTATTGAAGATATTTTTATGGAAAAAATAAATAAGTCAAAATTGGCCACATGTTGTTTGACAAAAAAAATAATATAACTTTAGGTTTAAATGTTGGACGTAGTTTAATTATTTTGTTATTTTAATTATTTTCCATGTTAATTTTATATTTAAATTATTTTTCTGACTTAGTTTTGGATTCTTATAGATAGATCGGTTTTAAACTAATTCAACATAAAATTTTAAGCTGTTAAATAAGATCCCACTATCTTGTGCTTAATTTTTATCAAATAAATAAAGATACTGATATTCGAACTCGTGACTGCTTAGTCATCAAGGTTCTGATGCCATATTAAAAAACTAATTCAATATAAAAGTTTAAACTATTAAATGAAGTCCCAATATATGATTTATATTATTTTCTAATATATCATAAATTTATTTAATTATTTGTTTATTGTTTATGTTTGTAACCTTAAACCTTGATAATCTAATTTGTATCCATTTCATCATCAATTTCTAACATAATTAAGAATAATGAACATGTTTACACCTCATCCTTATTATGATGGTAAAATCAATCCCGATTAGTAAACCCTAGTGATTCACTAACATTGACATCTATAAAGTGACAAATAATATTAACTACAATAAAAATTAATTACCAGATTATTTTTGTTAGGAAAATTAGTTAAGTGTAACAATCGTTGATGGTTATAGTCACATTTTACATGTTGATTTTAGAGAGGAAGTAGATATGTTCGGTTTTGTTTCGGAAAGTGACAAATTTCGTGATTTGAAGAGGCGATGTTAATTCATGAGTACCATTGCTTTACACGTATGAATATATATCACTCGATTTATTTTATGTGATGCTTTTAATTTATACATCATTTTTTATTTAATTGTTTTTATTTGAAATCTTCAACTTTTGAGAAAAATGATCAAACTTCAAAACTTATGATGAATTTGGTACTTGAGATAGTTATTTGATCATAATTTTTATTTTTATTTTTGATACTGTAGCATGTGAGCTTTAAGGAGCAGAAGAGAGCTAGAAGTGTCATACAAACATATATAAAAACAACGTCTGAGAACCCCACTACGACCCCTCCTACCATATAAGCTATAAAGCTCCGGCCTCTTGAAGCACAGAAACACTTACTTTGACCTCTCTCTCTCTCTCTCTCTCTCTCTCTCTCTCAAGGGAACAAGAAAAGGATACTGGCGAAAAGAAGCAAAAATGGTTACAGAAGAGAAATCCCACAAGTACCCAACAATGCCAGAGGTAGAAGTTAATCTCGATTAAGCACAACCAGAAAATCTTCTCCTTGATTTCTTAATAAGCATACTGACGCCAGCACTTGTTATTTTGTTTATCCTTCTTCTTTGCATTAGGTTGTGGAGGAGCTAAAAAGAATGACAGACATAGGCTTCCCTATAGCAGCTTTGAGCTTGGTTGGGTATCTCAAAAACATGATCTTAGTAGTCTGCATGGGAAGACTAGGAAGCTTGGAGCTCGCAGGTGGTGCCTTAGCTATTGGCTTCACCAACATCAGTGGCTACTCAGTTCTTTCCGGCCTGGCGATGGGGATGGAGCCTCTATGTAGTCAAGCATTTGGTTCGAGAAATCCATTAGTAGCATCTCATACTCTAAGAAGAACAATTCTTATGTTACTACTTGCTTCAATACCTATTGGCTTGTTATGGGTCAATCTTGAACCCCTCTTGCTTAGCCTCCATCAAGATCCTGACATAACCAGAATCGCAAGTTTATACTGTCGATTTTCCATTCCTGATCTTATTGCTAATAGCCTCCTGCACCCTCTGCGAATTTACTTGCGCAGTAAAGGAACTACATGGCCATTAATGTGGTGCACCCTGGCCTCCATTGTTCTGCATGTTCCTGTCACCATATTTCTGGCCTTCACTCTTCGTCTTGGAGTCCCTGGAATTGCAATTTCTACTTTTATCACCAATTTCAACACCCTCTTGTTCCTCGTATGCTACATGTATTTATTTAGTCGGGCCACTGAGGAGGAGCCCTCGTCCACACCCCTAATTAGACAACAACCATTTCTATCATCTCCTTCTACTTCACTAAGAAAGGAATGGGGAATCCTACTTCGGCTTGCCATCCCAAGCTGCATAGCTGTTTGTTTAGAGTGGTGGTGGTATGAGTTCATGACGATTCTAGCCGGTTACTTGCACAACCCTCAAGCCGCTCTAGCAACATCAGCTATTATAATTCAGACCACATCCCTAATGTACACGTTGCCAACATCACTGAGTGCATCGGTGTCGACTCGGGTGGGCAACGAGCTTGGAGCAGGCAGGCCACAGAAAGCTCGTCTGGCCACGGTGGTTGCGATAGGCTTAGCCTTATTAAGCTCATTGCTTGGTTTGCTATGGACCACCCTAGGGAGAGAAGCATGGGGGAAAGTTTTTACAAAAGATGATGAGGTTCTCGAGCTAACTATGGCTGTCCTGCCCATAATTGGATTATGTGAGCTTGCAAATTGTCCACAAACGACAAGCTGTGGAATTTTAAGAGGGAGTGCTAGGCCCGGCATCGGGGCAGGGATTAACTTTTACTCCTTTTACATGGTGGGTGCTCCTGTGGCCATAGGCCTAGCCTTTGTTTGGAAACTAGGGTTTGTGGGTCTATGTTATGGTCTTCTAGCTGCTCAAGTAGTATGTGTGGTCTCAATTTTAACAGTAGTATACAAGACAGATTGGGATAGAGAGTCGTTAAAGGCCAAAGAACTGGTTGGCAAGACTGGTGCCCTGGCACATGAACATGCAGACCATATAGCCAAATGTGAAGAAGGAGAATTAGGGCTAAGTTTCGGTGAAGAGCGAGAAAAAGATTGAGGATTGTGGCCGATCGAAGGAACACGAACAAAAAGAACTGCGGCATTAACAGGACTAGAAAGAAAAAAAAAAAAAAAAGGGTTGAAATAACACTTTTCATCTTCATTAATTATTGCAACTCCATCCATTATTCTAGCAATTCTACTGTACGTGTTTCCTCTGCTTAGCTTTGTCTTTTCTAATTTCTTGTCCCTACCAATGACCTTCTTACGTGTATATATATATACACACACACTCTACTATATTTTTAGTGCTAGAAGGTGGGCTCTTGCGGTTTTTTATATATAGAATAGCTCCTTTTCCTCCCCTCGCTCTTGTTGTGAAACCAATTTGTTCTTTTATTTTCTTTTCTTTTCTTTTCAAATGGCTTGCTTGCTGCTACTATTGTAATCGCTAGCCTCTTGTTGTCAGTATTTCTGTGAGCAATTTAGGGCTTGCAAGACCTGAGGAATCCTATGTCTTAAATATTGTGTGCCTTCTACCTAGCTAGCTAGCTACGTACTTGCTCTATTTTGTTTTATGGAGGGGTCTAATGACCATTTTATACTTGCTACTACAGAAGTATCTTATCACGAGAAGCAGTCACCTTAATAAGTTAAACTGTGGAGGGTTTTGGCTTGGACAGCTACGTTCCTGGATCTTAAGTCATTAATTATAAGAATATCTAGATTAATTAAAATGCACTATAATATACATAAAAGATGTAACATTTTTTTAATTAAATGAAAGACGAGAAATGTATTAAAAGATGATATAGTCATTAAAAGAAAGAATCAATATTCAATTGCTCTTTAAATTGAAAGAAATCCCAAATGCATTATCAATTAAATGGAAATATAAGCATACCAAAAAAAAAGAGTACATATAAACCAATAAACATCTTTTCCAATGGTTTTGCAAATACATATGATCATAACAAATGTGCTCTCGATAGACATATCTAGACATAAAATTGATAGAAATGTCTTCCATCATTTAGGCCATCGACTGATGGCAAGGGTTCTACTTTCACTAAAACTTAGCTTGTACTCATGTGCAAGCATGTGCATGATTGGACAGCCATGGCCATCAATATATATATATATATATATATAAACACACACTCACACACACACACACATGCTTAAAGAAAGCAAATGGATCATGTGACAGGCACATGCGACCACCTTATATTGGTGGAATTTCGCTATCAATGGTTGTCAAAAAAAGGTACTTGAAAATCATTATCGAGTGCGATTTACTTTTCAGATTGAAGTTGGATTATCATAGCAGCCCAGCCTATGATCAGATGATGAATCACCCGTATGCCCCATGGTTGATTTGTAATTGGTCCAGCATGCTGTACTGGCTCGGTCTTCGTACAAGATATCAAAATGGAGACAAATATTGCAAAGAAATATTGCAAAGACTTTGAAATCCGCATTGCAATTTCTTGAAAAAAGGTTTGAATTTAGAAGGTATTTAAAATTCATTGGATTCTTGTTTTGAATTTCCATCCCTTTGTATGCTCCTTTTTTCCACTCTAACTCTAAATTAATGTTTTTGAATGCATCTCTTGTGTTCAAAAACCCAATTAACCAATGGAACTCTCAGTTAGATTAGCTGGAGAATTGTTGGATTTTGTCTTCGCTTTTGCTTTCCCTCTCTAATTAATCTGTCCCGTTTTCTCTTTTTTCAACGTTTTGAATCTTTGCTTGGTCTAATATTTCTGCTAATAAAATTGCAAGGAATATTATAATTTTGACGCGAATGATGATAGTTGGATTTGTCGGTCCGAATATATAATCACAGAGACTAATTAACTTCGATCACTTCTTCATTCACGATCCCTTCTTCATTAATCCAAGTAAAATCCTGCTAAATACCTTAAGAAAGTTGGTGTTCTTATTTATTGTTTTTTTTTTAAATTAAAAAAACTAGGTTGTTGGCAGAAAAGTATTAACTTCTGTGTAGCTAGATAGGCCGGCTAAGAGTACAGGAACAATCGAGAAAATGCTAATTTGACTCTTGAACAAGATAGTTGGAATAGGGTACGGTGTTGGATTAAAACAAACAAACTTTAACGAAAAGATTCTAAAAATTAAAGATGTTGGAAAAATGGTTTCAAACTTTTAAAGCCAGATCAAACGTGAAATTCACCTACATTTTAGCTAGGCTTAGATAAAATTTGAGAATTCCTTCTTTTCTACTTATTGTACTTCTTCTTAATTATTCTATACATGCACGCACCATAGATATATATTTAGTCTATTGCACCATATATATATATATATATATATATATATAGTTTATTACAACTATAGACTATCTTGACAACTGTCATAACTAATAGCCTGTCATGGCAGTTAATATAACTGCAGCTAAGACAGTTAAAGTTGGTTACAATGAAAAGATGAGATGATTAACAGAAATCCTGACGTAAAAAGTTCTTCTCAGCTAACTCTTACGTAACCAATTCTTCTTCTATCATTGGTTTATCATCCCCTCGTAGGTGAATTGAAAGGTTATGGGAACAAGGCACAACTGTGTTTTGAGAAACAAGACCTTAAGCTTGTGAGATGTTTAGTAAAAAGATTTGCTGGTTGTTATTCAGTGGGAACAAAGTGTAAATGTATTTTTCCTTTAAGAACTTGATCATAGATGGTGTAGATCAATTTCTATATGTTTTGTTTGGGCATGAAATATAGAATTATTGGCCATATGATAGGCACTGATATTGTCATACCAGAGTATAGGAACAATAGGGGTAGGAACATATAGTTCTGGCAGCAGGGCTTGGATCTTGATAATTTCTGTAGTAGCCAGGACAAGACCTCTATACTCTGATTCTTCACTGCTGCGAGATACTAGTTTTTGTTTGGTAAAGGACCAAGAAACTAGATTGCCCCCTAGATAAATGAGATAGCCACTTGCACTTCGTCGATCATCAGGTTGAGCAACACAATCAACATCTGTGAAACTTTTTATTGTCAATTGATTTGATGAATTTAAAAGTAAGCCATCATGCATAGTCCCACGTAAGTATCGAAGGATTCTTTTAACAGAGAGCCAATGTGCTGAAGTTGGTTATTGCATAAACTGACATGCTTTATTAACAGCGAAAGCTATGTCAGGCTTTGTAATTGTAAGATATTGAAGTGCTCCCACTACACTATGATAATGAGAAGCATCTTTCATAGGCTCACCATCAAATTTAGATAAATTATGTCCAACAACTCCAAGAGTTTTGACGGGTTTTGTATCAAACATTGTTGTTATGTGCAGTAAACTGGAGACATATTTGGTTTAGCTGAGGTGTATAGAACCCTCATGGTAAGAAATTTCAATATCTAGGAAATAGGTCAACCTCCCCAAATCTCGCAATGCAAACATAAAATTCAGTTTAGCAATAAGTGAAGCAACCTACACAGGTGAGCTGCCTGTGATGAGGATATCATCTACATAGATGAGAACAATCAAAGTTGTAGATTCACCGAAGCATAGAAAACATAGAGCTGTCAATCCTGGAGTTACTGAACCCCTACTGTAAAAAGGCAGAACTGAGCCATTAAAACCAAGCTCTTGAAGATTGTTTCAAGCCATATAAAGTTTTCCTCAATCGAAAAACTTTGGTAGGAAACTTGGTGTCCACGTAGCCAAGAGGTTGAGACATGTAGACTTGTTCCTCGAGCTCACCATTTAAGACAGCATTTTATGTACATCAAGTTGTTGTACTTCCCAATTAAAACTAAGAGCAATGGTTAGTATAATGCAGATAGTTACAGCTTTGACTACTGGGCTAAATGTCTCGAAATAATCAAGGCCAAGTGTTTAATGATATCTTTTTTCCACAAGTCTAGCTTTATACCTATCAATACTCTCATCTAGCTTATGTTTCAATTTGTATACCCACTAGCAGCCTATGATATTGACATCAGAAGGCTTGGCAAAAAGATCCCAGGTGTGATTTTGATGAAGAACTGCAATCTTTTGATTCATTACTTGAGTCCAATATGAATCTCTTAGAGCTTTATTGAGTGTATATGGTTATGTTATCTTCACAGTAGTTAGATCAAGAATGACCTTCTTTTTAGTGATACCATTCATCAACCTTGTTATCATGCATGGAGCTAAACTTGATTCAGGAGTCTGATCAGTATGAGTAGACTCAGGAGAAGAAGGTAGATTAGGGAGGTTGTAGACTCACTCAAAGAAAGAGAATCTATATTTGTAGGAATGACATCAATGGGTATTAAGATAGGTTTATCAATAGGGCAGTGAGGCAAACAACTAGGGGGGAGTGGTATTGCAGGGGTAAACTAGCGGAGGAAGCATCATCAATCTAAGGTAAAGAAAGGTTTTTGTTGAAAGGGAATCGTGTTTCATCAAAAACAACATGAGGTGTGACATAGACTCGTCCAGTAAGATAATCAAGGCATAAATAACCTTTGTTGTTGAGGTTATAACCAAGAAATATACACTGAACCGATCAATATTGTAGTTTATGGTTATTATAAAGGCGAATGAAAGGATAACATAGGCAACCCAATACTCTGAGGGACTTATAATCAGGAATTTTTTAAAAAAGAGTTAGATAAGGTGAATCATGGTTAAGTACCTTGATTGGTATTTTATTAAGGAATGTTGCTGATTGAAATGCATACTGCTAGAACTTCATTGGCAAAGAAGCATGAGCTAGCAATGCCAATCCAGTCTCTACAACATGTTTATGCTTCCTCTCAAATCTCCCATTCAGAGCTGAATTATAAGGGCAAGAAAAACGATGCTCAATACCAGCCTGTTGAAGAAAAGTGATAAAGGATTTAAACTCACCCCCATTGTCAAACTACATATATTTTATAGTGTCATCAAATTGATTCTCTACTTGAAATTTGAATTGTTTAAACATTGGAAAAGCGTGGTCCTTTATGTGCAAAGGATAGAACCACGTGTATCATGAGAAATCATCTAAGAACAAGATAAAGTACTGAGCACCAGATGTGGATTTGACTAAGGCAGACCCCTAGATGTCCATTTGAATCAGTTCCAATAGTTTGGAGGCACCAGAGAAAAAGAGACGAGTGGACAATCTGTGACTATTTGCAAGTTGACAGGAAGAACTTATAGTGGAGCAACTAGTAGCTTTATTCTTTGCATAGGAAAGATTACAGCTTTGTGATATTTGGACTACAACATCAGTGGCAGCATGACCTAGTTTATGATGCCATATGTCTATTTTATTATGAGTGGTTTTGGATCTTGGAGAATGAAAAATAGAGAAATCTTTAATGCCAACATATGCCATTTTCTTCTTGTGCAGTGCTAGAAACTTATAAAGTCCATTTTCAAGTCTGCCTCGTGCCAGTATCTTCTTCGTATTCAAATTCTTCATAAGGAAACTATTAGATCGAAATTCAATCAAAGCATTATTATATGAGCAGAACTTGGAAACACTTATCAAGTTTGCTGAAATGAATGGAACATGAAACACCTTTTTAAGTTGAAATGATCGTGAGTTAGAGACTAGACGTTGGGAACCACTGTTGGAAATGGATGAATGCTTACCATTACCAACTGTGACCTTATAAGTCCCTGTGTATGGAGTAGAGTTGGTTAGATTCTCCACATTCCAAATCAGGTGATGACTTGATCCAGAATCAAGGTACCAATTGTCATTTGCAAGATTATTAGAGGGGGCAACCATAGCAGGTATATTGTTTTGATTTCTAATATTCATATTCAAAGAGTTAGTACCACTGTTTGAAGAGTTTTAATAAGGAAATATCAAATCTGTGATAGTAGACGTGTATTGTATGGCCAAATTTGCCACATAACTAACATTGTGGCTTCTCTAAACTGATTAAATTATGTCTTCCATTCTGTGTGTATTTTCCCACATGACCACGGCCTCTGTATTTGTAATTGCTGGCATTTAGAGTGTAGCCTGTGTAGTTGTGCCCTCTACTGCCATTATATTTCCTTCCACCACCCCTGTTATTAAAGGAATAAGCATAATTGGTTGTCATTGTGGAAATTTGATCTACTGAGCTTTGTTGCTCAAGCCAATTTTCAAATGCTAAAAGCATACTGTGAATAGCTTCGACTGAGATTTTATCATCTCTAATGTTGATAGCAGTTAATATTGCATTATAGTCAAAACTAAGTCCTCCAAGTAGATTCGTGACTTGATCTTGTTCGAATATAGGTTCTCCAATGGTTGCTAGACTGTTTGCATCTCATTTCACCTTCATGATGTAGTTTATCATAGACATAGATCCTTTTTTATGGATTGCAGTTCAAGCCTTAGTTGCATTATTCTGGCTCTTGAAGAAGAAGAGAAGTTCTCTAATGCATTCCAAGCAGACTGAGAAGTTTTACTGGTTTGATCAAGTTTTACTGGTAATGCATAGTTGAGCTGCTAATAAGATGAAGTGAGTGCAATTGTTGTCGTTTGTCCACATCCAAGAGGACTAGAGGTTAAGGAGGACTGACTTGAAGCAGAAGTCTTGGCTGGATCGAAAAAGGAAAGAAGTTTCTCTTTGAAGCTCTCATACCAAGATAGAATTTGAGAATTCCTTCTCTTCTACTGATTGTATTTCTTCTTAATGATTCTATACATGCACACACCATATATATAGTCTATTACAACTACAGACTGTCATGACAACTGTCATAACTAACAACCTGTCATGGCAGTTAGAATTAGTTACAATACAGTTAGAGTTAGTTACAATGAGAAGAAGAGATAATTAACAGAAATCCTGACGTAACAAGTTCTTCTTCAGCTCTTCTTCTCAGCTAACTCTCACGTAACTAATTCTTCTTCTACTGTTGGTTTATCAGGCTTTGTTCAAAAGTTTTCTTTCTAACTAAAATACCAAGCATTGTCGTATCTAAAATAATTTGTAAACTAATCTTAAAAAACTTTGGTTAACAAAAAAATTTAACATAAAATATAATATCTCACATTCAAATATTTCAAATATTTCAAGTGACCTATATAGTGAAACCTAGAGAAGTGAAAATTGGATTCATAGAATAGCAAAGTTTTTAGAGGATAAAAACTCTAGGCTATATAAGCTTTAAATTTAAACTACAGGTGCGAGCTAGATTTATTCTCATTATGTGTTAATTTTAAAATTATTTTTTTTCAATTCAGTTTTATGAATAACATGTTTAATTAGTAACCTTCCTCCACCTAAATATTTTTTTAAGGAGAAAACTATTCGATTTTATATTATTTCAAGGGTAGGTTTTTAAAAGTTAAAAGAACATGAACTAATTTTGGTAATTAAAAAAATTAATTATGCACCAATTTTAATCTTAAAAACCATAGATAAATTTTAGGGGGCTGATTGTATTGAGATCATTTGTGTTAAGTTACAGGCAATAAGACAAAGTGTGAATCTTTGATAGTAATGTTTCTTTATTATAATGGACCACAGATTTTTTCAACAATTAAGTACATCTTTATTGCATATTTATTGTGTTTGTAATTTAGTGTTTATTAAAAAAAAGTTATAATTTTTAATTTAAATGAAATCAACCATTAATTGATCTGTAGAAGCAACATGCTGAAGCAAGTTCATATCTTGTACTTGCCTAAGAATACAAACATGTCACCTACGTCAAAAAGAAAACGACTGGACCCCAAATTTACGAATTTAATTTTAATTGTTTGTTAAATATTTTTTATTTAGAAATATATTAAAATAATATTTTTTTTATTTTATAAAATTTATTTTTGATATTAAATATTCAAAAACATTTAAAAAATTAATTTAAAATTTTAACGAAATCCAAATTTAAAATCAATAACAAACACCTCCTCATTGCATTGGACGATGTTCATGATAGTGGGGCCCATGAAGTACAAAAATGACCAATACTGACATAGATACGTAACTGCATGCCTTGCCAACTAAATTGACTTAATTCAAATCAATGCAAAAAGAAAACATAATAATAATAATAATAATAATAAATAGAGGAAACTCCTTTTAATATCACTTGATTTGGTTTAATTTTTATTAGAAAAATAATTAAATTAAACAAAAAAATCAAAATCGATTCAAACTTATTGATTTCGGTTCGGTTCGATTTTATTTTTTAAAATAAAAATCGGTTCAAACTGATTTGGCCGATTTGACTTAGTTTTTTCAGTTTAACTCGGTTTTGTCTCCTTTTTTCAGTTTTACTTTGTTTTTTCCGGTTTTGCTTTGTTTTTTCCAGTTTAGCTTAGTTTTTTTCTGGTATTGTTCTGTTTGAGTTCGGTTTGGTTCGGTTTTTTCAGTTTCAGGTTTATAAAATCAAAATCGAACCAGTCGGGTTTTTCAAAATTCTAATTGGTTTAATCGGTTTTTTTTACTGTTCAAATTTTTTAGTTATTTTTTTCTAATTTTCTCGGTTTAATTAATTTTTTAATATTTTTTACTCACTCCTACTTGATTTGCATGAAAATGAATATGAGAAATCCATCCCCTATTACAATTAGTCGAGAATAGGTTCACGCAACTATTTTAGAAAACCTTGTGAATTAAAAAAAAAAATATATATATATATATATATGTTTTCTTTTTTAGTTTTTTTAAATTTAAAATTTAAGAGTAGTGTTTAAGATTATCTAGAAAACCTTGTGTTTAAGAGTAGTGTTTAACATTTCTTAAATTCTAGTAAGCGTATCAGGTTAATGTAAAAATGTGTTCTTAAGATTATCTAGAAAAAACTCCCATATATATATATAATCATTGTCAAGCGGACGAACAACATCACCATGTGTATGCTAGTTAGCTAGCTAGCTAGCTAGCTACGTAGTCGGCAAGTCCCAGCACTCTATTATTATTATTATTTCTTTTATAGCCACTCAAGTGGCATTTGGTTGTTAACAAATTATTTTGAGGTTAAGTAAGCAGATCGATCGATGTTGGAACCCTAAAAGAAAAAGGGAAATCCAGTAAGTATTGATTGCATTATGTGCATGTGAGGATGGTCCTACAGCATCTTCATTAAATTTTAGTAATTCGGTGGAGAATTAAGTAGATAATAATGATGCTGGAGAATTCTCAAAAAATGATGGAGAATTATCAAGTTTTTTCTTCTTCTTCAAAAGCAGCCCTAATTAATCTTAATTTCTAGCAGGGTGGGGTAGTGTGGGGCATAAAAAAAATATTTTCATTGTTGATAGTTCACTAATATTTTTAATTTTATAAAAATAAAAATAATACAATATATCGTAGATATGATATATTAAAAGTGTCAGTATCTTTTATTTACGTGACCAATCAATTCCCTAAAATTTTTAAAAACTAGTTAGCATTCCTAGTAATCATAATAGTACATGGTAACTTATTGTCCAACCAAAAACCTCTCGAACCCATTTGAGAAGGGTTGCCATGACATAGAGCTCCGGCGAAAGGTACGACAACCTTCACGATAATATTTTAAAATTATTCAATGGTTTTTCTATGCATTTTTATTTTTATTTTCTTTTATTTAAATAAAAAAATAGATTTAAAAAAATAATTATAATACCCATCAGTGTCTATGACTCGAGTCGTAGATCTAGCGGGTTAACTTTAGTTGATTTGAATCAATCCAAAACATATTGATATCGACATATTAATAAAAAGAGTTACAATGACACCTTCTTAGAAAAAAAAATCTTAAAACCAAATTGGGTTTTAATGGGTCATATTTGGACTTATTTCAAATCATTCAATTGTTTTGTGTTTTCTCTGGTTGCTTTTTTATTTTTATTAAATGAAGAGCATAGAACAAAAGGGTTATATTTCTTTCTAAACAAAGCATGAAAGGAGGAATTGTACTAGCAAATCATTTAGTTTATGTGGACCGTCAATTATAAAAAATTACTTGCTATATACTTAAATAAAATACTTTTAAAGAATTCCCTAAAACACGAGATCAAGTTTTATATTTTGCATCTATATCTTAGTATTTTAATTTTAGTCTTAGTTTTAATAAATAAATAATTAATATTTATTGACTCATATAATTCTTATCTATTTTATTAAACATATACATCAAATTTTAACTTTACAATTTTTTGTTTTCTTCTTAAAAACACATTATTAATTCCTAGGTTATTTTTATGTTCAAAATTCTTTTAACCCCGATCCATAGTAGCTGCAGAGTGCAGATCACTGACTAGCAGTACTGAAATGCTATTATTATCAGTTATGAAGTCATAACATTGTTTTATCGTCATTTAAATGTGTGATAGTCGTAATAGAATTTGTTGGCCTAATAACACTCAACATTAAAAAAAAAAGTTAAAAAATATATTTCCATTCTATATTTTTTAAAGAAAAAAATAAAGATCATGAAGCAGCTTATTTTCAAGACAGTTTTTTTATTTATTTTATAATAAAAACATCTTCAAACCAGCTTGTACAAAATTAAGTGACATTAGTACAATTCTAAAAATAAGACCAACTTCTTTTTATCATCAAGTTGAACAATTAGTGCCTTAAGATGCTTCTCCTCTACTTTATAAGTTTTGGTTCTCTATTCAAATGTACAAACATATCATTCAGATTATCCTTATTAATTTATATAAATTATCTCTACCAAAATTTATCAATATCAAATTATATACATAAATATCTACCTCATCATAATAAATCTTATCCATATACTTTCTAACAGAAAAATACTTCACAATATTAGGTTATTTTTATTTTTTTTACTACTGTAATCCATCTAATTTTATATGATTTGGGGTGTAGTTCTAATGATAATTTCAGTTCTATATTTTCCAATAATATTTTTACATTTATTACTATCAATGATCAAATCAAACATGTTTTTATTTATGGTTTATCAAATATAAAATAACTTTTTTCATTGCAAATCCTCGACAACTTTTAGATCTAACAATATCTTCTTAAAAACATAGACATGCTCCTCTTCATCGTTATCATCATTGTTGTAACCCAATTTTAGTTTATTTACTTTTAATTTAATTTTAAGAAGGTTAAAATTTGAAATCAAAAATGATTTGATTAAAGATGTAATTTATCAACTTGTTAAAAAACTAAGGATTGTAATGTATTTTTGTTATTCTCTTTTAATTTTCAGGATAATAATAGTTATTTTTTTCAAATTTGATTTTTAATTAAATTTAAATTTCAAAAAAAAATGTTTGAGACTTTGTTATATATATATATTACGAGACTCCTGTATTTATTAAAAATACGCATCTCAATACATAAAAATAAAAAAGAGAGAGGGGAAGCATTACAAGAAAACCTAGGGGAGCACAATACAGATAAAAAAAAACCTACCAGCCTCCATCTTTACCATTGAAGCCGTCAACGCCAGCCAAAGAAAACACAAAACCCATCATCGCTCTACTGTAAAATGGTCATTGTTGTTTTCAATTCCTACTCCTAAGCTTCCTCGAGAACCCGAACTTCCAAAAAAGGAATACCGAGACACATGGGGTTGTGGCCTGGTGGTTGAAGGGATTTGTTCCCTTCCTCCACACCAGGGTTCAAGCTCCACTTGTGTATGCCTGTTACCTCGCGATGCCTTACATGTTTATTGGGCTTGCAGGATGTTCAGTGAACCCGGAGATTAGTTGTGGTGCGCGCAAGCTGGTCCAGACACTCTCGAGTTACAAAAAAAAAAAAAAAACACAAAGGAAGACTGAGACCGAAAAGGGAAAACCTTCAAGTTGCTGGTGTGATAGGTATGTTTCCCCAGCTCAAAATTTAATTCCTTCAGTTCGTTTGTCTGATATGGCATGATGGCATAGTACAATAATGCATGTTTAGGGTTTATGGGCTAGATCATTTATTAACAGGTTGGGCTTACGTTTGGACTTTATTTTTTGGGTGGACTTTGTTTGTTTGGACTAAGTGCAATATTTGAGCTAATGGGTTTTCGGGCTTTAATGGAATGTTTTATTTGTCAATTTCCTTTTTATTTATTTTTTAAAATTAATCAATGAGGGTTTTTTTTTCATCCAAATTTTATTTCAATAGCCAAACTAAAAAAATTCATTGCTTTGCATAATTTAGCATAAAACAAATAACAGTAGCATAAAAAATATATAATGTTTTTGCATGTATTTTTTGGGCTGATAACAAATTTATGTAGTTATTAAAAGCTTAACCATTGAGCCTACATATAAAATACCAAAAACTCATCTCTTTTGAAACGATCCAAATCTCACATTTATTATTCTTGCGAGTCAAATGGTTTTAAAAACTCAATTCAAAAGTGTTCGAGAAAAGTGGATTCACGACGAGTATCAATACTAGTATTTAATGACGTCAAAGTCAGAAATATCAAATCTGAAATTTATTGATGTCAGAGTAAAAAATATCAACCACAATATTTATTGACATTAAAGTCATGAATATCATACCTTTTCTTCACATAATATTTATTAATGCTAAAGTTAGAAGTATTTGTAGTCGAATATTCACAGGCGCCAGAGTCAGGAATATTATAAGCAAACCATCAAAAACAAAACAAACCCTTAACAATTTAAGACAAAACTAGCAATGTAGTCTACCTCAGGTAGGACGCTTAAGGGGTAATACTATTTTTTATTTTGCATAACCAGATAGAATCAATGTTACCTAGTTAGGGTTTCTAGAGACTATAATACTAGGTGGCGACTTTTTAAACAAGACTTTTTCTCTTTGAGAACAACATGTTAGATATCTGTTCTTTTCGCATTGAAAGTTGTAAAGGTCGCCACAATGTCGAGTGCGACAATCATCATCATCATCATACTTGTACAAATCTTCTTTATCATCTCCATCGGGTTCACACATCTCACCCTTATTTTTGGAAGGTTCTTGCTAATACTACCCTTTTAATGATGATGATTGATTTCTGTCTCTCGAGTTGTGATGTTCTGTCTTGGTTAGACAAGGCCTTAAGCCATTATAAAGTTCATCTTCACCAATAACCTCCATATATAAAAATAGTTGTCTGTGTGGATCTTCAAGAATTGGTCTGGAGTAAGGCATATCCCAAGATAAGTCTCTAAGTACGTTTATCTCCTCTTTGTAAAATATATTGATACCTCTTATTATCTAAACTAAATAGTCCAAGCTATTTGATGTTGTTGTTATTGTTAGCTCCAAACAATTTAGCTTATGCTCATATATGCCTACAAAACTCCCTAGATAGCCTTTATTTTGGCATTCTAGGGTGAATCGTTTCTATCATCTTCTTCCATAAAAGAGAACAAGTTGATCTGATATTAATTGACATTGCATATAACATGAATTAAAAAATAGGGATGTCAAGCTTTAAGGTTACAACTCAAAACTGTAGAGACACAGGAAAAAAAAAACTTTGATATTTTCTAAAAAGTTTTATAATTCAGTAATTTTATATGAAAAATAGTCTACAATGTTGTTTAAATACAATAAAAGTATTTTAATTTTGTAAAATTCTAATTAAATTAAAAGTTTTATTTTAAATTATCCAAATGAAAGAAATGGAGATAGTGGCCCCTGTGTCAACCGCGGTCAACTCAGCCTCCCTTGCCATCCAGCTGTTAGCCCTAAGTCAAAGAAAAAGAAAAAGAAACAAGGGATAAAGTGAAGGGAATTTTGCAGGTTATTAAGTAGGTGTATGGTAAGCATGTGGTTCAAGTTTGGCGAAACTTAATTGGTCGGCGCATTAGTTGCACACGCGCCATGTGATTTAGGGTTATTTTTCATCGATTTCTAATTTTTTTTCTGTCTCAAAGTTAAATTTCAAACCCTAAATAAATACTTTTGTTATTTGTGTGTTGAAATTTCATGTATATTAATTTTCTCTTACATTGTAAAAATCTAAATATTTTTATAGTGATATTCTCATATAATGAAAAAAATATAAAAATAATGATATAATAAAATGAACAAAAATAAAATTCAGCCAAAGCCCTAACTCCATTAAGACCCATGGAGTTAATAGCTAGGTTCAAAGTTTAACATTATCAATAAGGGTTAAAGCCCAATTATTGTCATCCATATAGGCTCAATTCTCACTCTTAACAACTTTGATGTAACCTCTCTTTCTATAGATAGACATCATTTTTAAACGTCACATTTTAAAGAGATCGATGTCCAGATCTTAAAATAAATTAAGAGTTATACCCACTTTTAGCAATGTCAATAGAAATTCATTTATAGGACTTAACGTCAACATCTTTGACGAGTTTTTTATTTTTAGGAACTGACGTCAATTGTTTTATAAAATAATTTTTTTTAAAAAAGGCTAAAAATAATTACAATGACAATCAAAAAGGCATAAAACACGTAATAAAGGTAACCTTTCATAAAAACAAAAGTTATAAATGTGACATCATTCTTTCCTTAAGTATAACCAACCTTTTATCTAAATCTCTGAAACCAATGCTTATCTTTAGAATTCCTATTTTCCTCTAATTATTAAGTGATGACTTCAATTTTACATGATATACATTTTGGTCCCCGCCACAACGTCCATCGAGGTGCGACAAATAATACACTCAAACATGTGGCTCTTTTACAGTAGTAGATTTCACAGTGCACTCTCTCACAAATTATTATGGATTTAAATAGTTATTTTTTAAAAATTTCAATGCGGTTCTCGAATATTTTCTTGCAAAATTAAGCTTTTTTAACTCAAATTTGCACCTAGTTGCATATTTTATGAGGAAGGGTTGGATTGAAAGTCAGAGGACCAAAATGAAAAATGCAGGTAAAATAGGTGATAGATTTGGATTTCATACAAAGAGTTTACTTTAGTTCCCCATCTTTTAGAGTTTACAACTGATTAGTTCTTTTAGTTTTCAGAAAATTGATTCTGGTACCGAATTTCACTTCTCTTATTTTCAATCATTTTTATAAAAGGAGATAGAGAAACTCGTTGGATTCCTACTTAAAGAGGAAAAATCATCATTTACACTTATTTTGACCATTAAATTATTGAAATTGATGTCGATGAGTTACACTCGGTAAGGGGAGTCTTATGGCGGTTGTTTTAAAACTTGATATTGCCTAAAAATAAATCTATATTGAGAATGAGAAAACTTATTCAATTTGATTTTACTATATGATTTTTTGTTTTGGTTTATCGGGTTGCTAAATTGCTCTCTACATGTTCTAGGACTGGTTTTTGAGTGTTTTTAGCTTTAAATAGGTTGAAAAAATTGGTTTGTCGAGTTTAAAACCTATAGACTTGATTTTTCAGCCACCACAGTGGTGGCTGGAATCTAGGCTGAAAGATGACGTATTGCATCTGTATTTCAAAAGAAAAAAAAGAAAAATACCGTCTACTCCTTAAAAAAAAGCCTAAGTGTGCGGGTTTGGGCCTAAGGACCCACACAACTGGGCTATTCCTTCTAGAGGCCCAGTGCACGGGGCCATAGGGCAGCCTTGCTAGGCTTGTTTATCCTTTTTTTATATACCGAAAAAAAATTAACACAACTAGTTTCATGACCCGGATTGCAAGTTCGACGAGTTAAACCACAACATCTAGTCTATTGTTTTTTTTTTGTTTAATGCACTTTTAGTACCTCAATTTTATCTTTTCATAAAAAAGGCAATTTTACCCTTTTATTATCAATGATCTATTTTTTTTAATTAACTTAAATTTTTTAAAAAAAAAATACAATTTCACCATTTGTTATCAACGATTTCCTTTTGTTGTCTTAGTCTTAAGCACCTATCATGTTTTTTTTCGTTTTAAAAAATATTTTATTAGAAAATATCGCATTCGCTTTATTGTCATGTAGATCATTGATAATTCATGGAATAAAATTTTATTGAATCCGATAGCATGCAAGACTTGCATCGAGAGTTTGATTGGTTGAGTTAAGTTCACTTAGTTTTTTTAAGACAAAAATGGGATTTTTTTCCATCAATTTTGTCCTTAACATTGAATTAATTTGAGGTTTATTTTCCTAGTTTATTTTTTTCAAGATTATCCTGCAATTTTTGCATGTCAACTGGAAAGACCTAAGTTGATCTGATGTGTTTACTTCTCCATGTTAGATAAAAATATCGTATAATATACAAATAAATTTAAATTCATGAATAAAATATATTTTTTAAAAAGACACGTTAGGAAACCTACATTTTTTAAGATTGATCATGTTTTGTTTTTTGCGTGATGCGTGCCAATGGGCTAGCATGAGTGTCATTTTGGTGTTAATGAATTTCATTTGATAAGTGTAGTTTGACCTACGTGTTTGTTTTTTTGCCCAATCAAGTAGATCTGACCTCTAGAATCGTTTTGGTTTCAGGTTGATTTTGGCTTTGTGAGATGTTTTTTTGTTTTAGAAAAAGGTTTTTGAAATACATTGTCTACGGTCTTTTTTTAATTAAAAAATGTTTTGCCCCTTTAAGAAATAAATAAATAAATAAATAAGATAGACCCAAGCATGCAAGCTGGAAGGCCAACGTTCATAAGATAGGCTGGAAGGCCCATCCACCTAGCCTTTTTTTAAAATGCCCAAGCCCATGCGGCTAAGCTCCTTTTTTTTCTTTCCTATTTTATATTTGGTTTTAAAAAAATCATTGAACTAAATTGAGTTTATTATCCAAGTAGCAGTTTGACGGGTTAATCCACGACATCTAGGGTTTTTTTTTTTTGCTTAATGCTCTTTTTATCCCTCACTTTAAAACAAATACAATTTCATTTGTTATTGGTGATCTATTTTGTTTTTAACTCAAACCTAAAATAATACAATTTTAGTTTTTTGTTGTCAATGATCTACCTGTGCTATATCGGCTTCATGTGTTTATCATGATTTTTTTTACTTTTAAATAATATATTGTTTTGCACAAAAAAAATATCATGTGTTTTATTGTTATGTAGTTAAATGAAAAATAATCTATAGGATAAAAAAATTATTTTATCATGTGACGTGCATAACTTTCATTACGGGTTTGCTAGGTTAATTTAAATTTACTCTGTTTTTTAATCAATTTGTTTTTTAATATTAAGTTAATTTAAAATTGAGTTTTTTATTAAAAAAATTATCACTAAGAGTTTAAACCTCTCAACCCAAGTCTTAAGTGAATCAAATATTTTTTTTATCTCAGTATTATATTAAAATATTAGTTAATTAATAGTTAAAATCAGTTTTTATTTAGAAAAAAAGGCATGTTATATATACATGCACACACACTAAAAAAATTATTATGACCCGTGGTATGGTTTAAAACTTCGCGATGAACAGTACAAAGGGTCATGACAAAAGTTGTGTCATGTCATGTCATGTTCGAGTGGGCCTCGGTTCCAGTTTCTTATAACGAGTCCTCACCTTCTATCATTTTATCATGCGTACGTGGTGCAACGACTACTCATGATTCAAACCTTCCAGCAAAGATGGCCATCTCAATTTGGGACCCACGAATAGAGGGAGCGGTATAGTTTTTAAACCCGGACCGGCCCGGTGGGTCGACCCAGTAGCTAGACCGGTCTGGGTTTACTAAAAAACCGTCTGAGGCAACAACCCGGCAAAACCCGGTCGACCCATAACCTAGGCGAACCGGGCAAACCCGGACGAGACCCGGTTGGAGTTGGGTCCGCGATCTGAGTTTGGAAATCTCGAGGGTAGGTGTTGGTGATCTATGAAAAACTTCGAATCCTTGTTGCGTTCTCGCTTTATTACTTTGGAATTTTCATTACTGTTGAAGAAAGTGGCAACTCCACTCACTGCTCATCAATAGGTGTAGGAAAGTAAGAACAGTGGTGTTATTGTTCCCATTTGTTCCTTCTAGCTGATGACTGTAACTTAAATGGGACCAAACTCACGGTTTCAAGAGAGAGAGAAAGGCAACAGGGACCAAACTCACAATTTCAAGAGAGAGAGAGAGGCAAAAGGTAGTACCAGCACCGTCAAGTCTTTAACATCTCTCTATGTCTTTCTAGCTGATGTTTTAAAGCATGTTGAAACCAGATCGTGTTCATGGGGGCGTCAAGGAGCAAGGACTGTGCTTCTGGGCTTTCAACAGATCTTGTTCATCCCTGCACAAAACATAACTTTTTTCATGGGAACATAGAGTATATATATGAAAGGGCTTCAAATCCCACATTGAAAAGATATTATGTTATCCCTTTAAGTTGAAGTATTTAAACCAAAAGGTTTTTTATCCCACATTGGAAAAACATGATTTTTTCCTTGGGAACATAGAGTATATATACTAATGGGTTTCAAATCCCACATTGAAAAAACATAACTTTTTTCATGGGAACATAGAGTATATATATGAAAGGGCTTCAAATCCCACATTGAAAAGATACTATATTATCCCTTTAAGTTGAAGTATTTAAACCAAAAGGTTTTTTATCCCACATTGAAAAAACATGATTTTTTCCTTGGGAACATAGAGTATATATACTAATGGGTTTCAAATCCCACATTGAAAAAATATAATTCAACTTAAAATACTTCAACTTAAAAGCTTAACATAATATCTTTTTAACGTGGGATAAAAAACTTTTTAAAATATTATTTTAAACTTGATTATTTATAATATATATAATCTATATTTACATGAATTTTTTCATATGAAATATTATTTTATTTTTAATTATTACGGGTTAATCCGGGTCAACCCGGGTTGACCCATGAAACCCGAGACCCGGCCCCTTGGTCGGGTCAACCCCCGGGCCGGGTTTAATAACTATGCTTTTTTCTCTCCTTCACCTCAAAAGGTGTGCTGACCTTGTAAAGTGGTTCTTAATCACTTAATTGTATCAAATTTGATTTATTTGTTTTTCAATTTCATCCATTGACATTTGATTTTTTATATATTTTTTAATCAAATTTGATCCCCATTCTTTTTATTCATGTTTATTTTGCTTTTAATTTTTTTTTATTGGATTTTATTTTTTGATTTAATCTCTAATCATTTGATTTTAATTCTTTTCTAATTCTCATTCTTATAATTACAATTCCTTTTATTTTGAGTTATCTTCTTGATTAATTGTTCTTTTTGTATTTTCATCTCTTATTATTTAATTTCATTAAATTTTCATATCATATTTGGTGTTTATTTTTATCATGTTTTTAAAACCTAACTTGAGAGCCAACCCAATATGTCCTGAGTCACGATTCGAGTCGAATAACCGGGGTTTTATCGAGGTCAAACAGATTTTTTATTGTGCAGGAAGTAAAAATAACATTATTTTTATTAAAAAAAATTAATGGTCAAAGCAAAATTAATGGGTGTTAACATGATTTTTTCCTAGCCAATCGTTTGATTTTTTATTCAACTAGAAAGTAAAAATGGTATTATTTTGATAAAAAAAAAAAACATAATGGAGAAAAAGTTGAATTATAATCTTCTTTGTTTTTATTGGTCTTTCTTTGTTTTGGATTTTTTTAGGTTTTGTTTTTCAATTTTATCCCTTTTTTTAATCTTTTTCTTTGTTTTTTTTTTCAATTTTAACCCTCAACATTTTATTTCATTTCTTCTTCTTTTTTTTCAGATTTAGTTCTCATTTTTTTAATTACTCATTTTTGTTTATCATTTTCTATATTTGTTTTATTTTCCAAGTTTATCCCTCATCATTTTATTTCATTTGTTTTTTATCTAATTTTGATTCTCATTCTTCTAATTACTTTTTTTTATCCTTTTTCTTTTTTATTCTATTTTTTATTAAGTCCCTCATTATTTTCTTTCATTATTTTTTATATCATATTTGGTTTTCTTCTTTTTTTATTACTATTCTTTTTTTAAAAAAAATTATGGTTAAGAATTTTTAATGTGAACCTCATGATCACGTGGTCATGCAACCCACATGCAAAGACACCAATTCTCGAAAAGCCAAGTAAATCAGGCTTGATAGGAGTGTAACACAAAGATAACTTGTACCTAGGCACCAACACTATTGGAAACGGAGACCCCCACCCAACGAATATTGATTCGCGAACGAGAAGTATAAAGATGACGCCATGAAAACAGTTGTTCTTCGCTAAGTCATTTTCAGTTCTTTAGAGAACCATGGAAGGGAGATTATCTCACCAACACACAAACACAAAGTGCGGCAAATAAGAAGTTTTATTAATTTGAATTCTCTAACCTTACATGTTTGGTTATACTCTTATTTATAATGACTCCAAACTAAAATAAACCCTAATGGATCCCTTATGTGGACTTATATGATGCCCACTTACAATTAAACCCAAATAAAATAAATAAACCCTAAACTAAGAAGAAAATAACAATAAAATAAATAAATATGAATTTAATATCCTAAATATGATAGGATCAGATTTGTTGCTTTTTAGAAGTCCCATATAAGCTAGGAGAATCAAATCTGAATGTGGAATTAATTCTGAAATCTTCTTTCTTTTTTGTAGTTAGGATGAATAAGGAATCCTTGTAAGAAAAGGATTCTGAAATATTTATGAATCCTTGCTACACTTTGAAACTATGTTGTATTCCATTAAAGATCTTTGTAGAATTAGGATATTTCCAAAATAAGTTGTCACATCCTTTTAGGAAAAGAATCCTAGCCAAATATGAAGTCCACAAGTCAAAAGGAAATAAATAACAAAACTCGTACAACCTCTGTTGACCCATGTTTGGATGTCTTTCCGAACTCCAATTGACATGACATTTTAACCCAATATAGGACAACATGTCAAGAGACTCCACGTAAAATTTTAGCCCGATCTAATGGTAGGATTGAGAATTATGACTATTTTTGTAAAACTGGATAGTTGCACATTGTATGTCAAAATCCGAATTTAACCTTGCCTGGATCATATCAATTTTGTTCAAGATTTTTTTTTTATCTTCTGTATGGTCATCTTTGTCTCATGACTATAGTTGTTGGTTTCAAAGATTAGTCTGATTTAACTTTGGTTTTTTTTTAATTTTTTTAATTTCATCCTTTGACATTAGGATATTATACCAGAGCTGTCTTTTTTTTTTTTCCTTTACTTCCTCTAAGGTTATCCCGGATAGCGAATTAGTCAAGTTAACCCAAGTTCACTCAAGTTATCATCGATGGAATATCTTTTTTATGTTAAAAAAAAATTGACTCGCCCCTAGCTTAGCGCAAGCAAAAAAATCTAGTAAGAATTACTAAAAGAGATTAGGGTTTTGCACAGTACCCTCCTATTGTGCACTGTGCACTCTAGTTTTTTTCATTTTGATTATCAAATATTTTTCTCTCTGATTGCATTCTTTTATGGTCAATTTCTTATTTTTTTTATGGACCAAAATAATTAAAAAATAGAGGAATAAAATATAAAACATGGCAGAATATAGTTGCTAGGTTTCAAAGAGAAGAGAGAAAGTCACCGAAAAATGATAAAAAAGAGAGTAAGTCATTGGTTAGTCACATTATGATCACAAAAATATCATTATTGGTGTCAACGGGTTTTATTTGATAAGATAAGTTTCATTGAGATGAGTTTGTTACCTTTATTTTATTGGGGGGGAAAATCAATGTTGAAAGAGAATTTTTTCTTTCAGTTTGATTGTGTTTTTAAATATGTTTTTTGGTGTTTTGAGTTAATTTATTAGTTTAATGATGTCATAAGGATGTTTATTAGGTGTTTTAGGTGAAAATGAGTTGTAAATAATATTTTTTAGGTTAAAAAACACCAAACTAATTTTCTGACCACCTATTCCATGGTTAAAAATTAGGCAAGCAACAAGTTGTTTGTGTTTTTTTAAAAAAAGAAAAAAAAAACCCAAGGAGTACAACATATCATCACCCTTTTTGCCAACAAAAAAAAATAAAAAAGAAAAGAAAAGGCCAAGTGCACAGGCATAGCTTTACAAGCCCATTTGTGTGGCAATTTCTTTTGAAAAGCCAGACATTTTAGGCCACCTCGACCCAAACGCTTAGTCTTTTTTTAAGCTTTAATATAGTTTTTTATTTAAATATAAATTAATTAAATGTATGTATGTATGGGATGCTTGACCTGTAGGTATTCGATTTCCATGTAGATTAATTAAACAATTATTTTTGGTTTTTTAATAAAATATCATTTAATTTTTACTTAGTTTACAAATAACACTAGAACATTTTTATATATATATATAAGTTAGAGGCGCTCGCGCCCTTCGAGTGGCGTGTGCGGTGCCCCTCGGTGGCCATTGGTAGGCTTCCAAGACAGTGTCTGAAGCATCACGTCATCCTCTATACGATGGACCGGTACGTGTTGTTCTCCATGGCAAAGAAGAGCTCTGTTGATAATTTTTCTCCTCCTTCCTCTTTTCTCTCTCCTCCACCTCAAAAGGTGTGCTGACCTTGTAAAGTGGTCATCACTCACTTAATTGTATCGAATTTGATTTATTTATTTTTTAATTTCATCTATTAATATTTGATTTTTTATATAATTTTTAATCAAATTTGATCCTCATTCTTTTGATTCATGTTATTTTGCTTTTAATTTTTTTTATTGGATTTTATTTTTTGATTTAATCTCTAATCATTTGATTTTAATTCTTTTCTAATTCTCATTCTTATAATTACAATTCCTTTTATTTTGAGTTATCTTCTTGATTAATTGTTCCTTTTGTATTTTCATCTCTTATTATTTAATTTCATTAAATTTTCATATCATATTTGGTGCTTATTTTTATCATGTTTTTAAAACCTGACTTAAGAGCTAACCCAATATGTTTTGAGTCATGATTCAAGTCGAATAACTGGGTTTTTATCGAGGTCAAACAAATTTTTTATTGTGCAGGAAGTAAAAATGACATTATTTTTATTAAAAAATAATTAATGATAAAAGCAAAATTAATAGGTGTTAACATGATTTTTTCCTAGCCAGTCGCTAGATTTTTTATTCAACTAGAAAGTAAAAATGGTATTATTTTAATTAAAAAAAAAACATAATGGAGAAAAAGTTGAATTATAATCTTCTTTGTTTTTATTGGTCTTTCTTTGTTTTGGATTCTTTTTTAGGTTTTGTTTTTCAATTTTATCCCTTTCAATTTGATTTTGTTTTTTATATATATTACATATGGTAATCATTTTCTTGATTGTTGCTTTTTTTAAAAAAATCTTTTTCTTGGTTTTTTATTTTTTCAATTTTAACCCTCAACATTTTATTTCATTTCTTCTTTTTCTTTTAATCTTTCATTATTTTCTTTTATTATTTTTTATATCATATTTGATTTTCATTGTTTTGATTACTATTCTTCTTCTTTTTTTAATTTTTTTATGGTTAAGAATTTTGTTCAAGATTTTTTTTGATCTTTTGTATGGTCATTTTGGTCCCATGACTATAGTTGTTGGTTTCAAAGATTAGTCTGATTTAAGTTTGATTTTTTTTAATTTTTTAATTTCATCATTTAACATTAGGATATTGGGCCATGAGCTTTCTACTTTTTTTTCCGCATTTACTTCTTCGAAGGTTATCACGGATAGCGAATTAGTCAAGTTAACCCAAGTTTACTCAAGTTATCATCGATGGAATATCTTTTTTATGTTAGAAAAAAATTGACTCACCCCGTAGCTTAGCGCAAGCAAAACAATCTAGTAAGAATTACTAAAAGAGATCAGGGTTTTGCACAGTACACTCCTATTGTGCACTGTGCACTCTAGTTTTTTTCATTTTGATTATCAAATATTTTTCTCTTTGATTGCATTCTTTAATGGTCAATTTCTTATATTTTTTTATGGACCGAAATAATTAAAAAATAGAGGAATAAAATATAAAACATGACAGAATATAATCGCTAGGTTTTAAAGAGAAGAAAGAAAGTCACCGAAAAATGATAAAAAAAGAGAGTAAGTCATTAGTTAATCATATTATGATCACAAAAATATCATTCTTGGTGTCAACGGGTTTTATTTGATAAGATAAGTTTCATTGATATGAGTTTGTTACTTTTATTTTATTGGGGGGGAAATCAATGTTAACAAATAATTTTTTCTTTAGTTTGATTGTGTTTTTAAACATATATTTTTTGGTGTTTTGAGTTAATTTATTAATTTAATGATGTCATAAGGATGTTTATTAGGTGTTTTAGGTGAAAATGAGTTGTAAATAATATTTTTTAGATGAAAAAACACCAAACTAATTTTCTAACGACCTATTCGATGGTCAAAATTTGGGCAATTAAGCAACAAGTTGTTTGTCAAAAAAAAAAAAAAAACAGCAGGAAGCACAACATGTCGTCACCCTTTTTGCCAAAAGAAAAAGAAAAAAGGAAAAAAAAAAAAAAAAAACCAAGTGCACAGGCATAGCCTTGCAAGCCCATTTGTGCGGCAATTGTTTTTGAAAAGCCAGACATTTTAGGCCACCTAGACCCAAACGCTTAGTCTCCTTTTAAGCTTTAATATAATTTTTTATTTAAATATAAATTAATTAAATGTATGTATGTATGGGATGCTTGACCTGTAGGTATTCGATTTCCATGTAGATTAATTAAACAATTATTTTTGGTTTTTTAATAAAATATCATTTAATTTTTACTTAGTTTATGAATAAAAATACAATATTTTTTTATATGTATTAGTAGTTTTTTTTTGTGCAACCCTCCCCTCCCAAAAAAAAATCTTTTTTTTTCTTTAGATTCTATTCAATCACTTTCATTTTGTATTTTTTTTATTATTGTTTGATTAAATAAAAAAAATCAAAAAATAAAATTATTAGACATAATTGGTTCAATAACTTGTATTACAAAATCAAATAATTTAATTTATATTTATCTCTTCATTTTATAGTTTAGTTTTTGGTAATCATTAATGAGTGTTTTTATCCATTTACAAGCATAAATAATTATTGATTTATTTAATTAAATACATGCATCAATTTTTTTTATTTATGAGTAAATTTGTTTCTTGATATAAAAAAAATGAATTTAAAACACCTATATTTTTTTTTTTTGTGTCAAATGTTTTTTGATCCATTTCACGATATAGCATGGCCCACTAACTAATTTCATATCTATATGCCATGTAACTATTATTTGGAGATATGCTGTCAAAGTATAATTCTAATCAAATAAAAAATAACAAATTAAAATTAATGTTAAATTAGGGAAAACAATTCTAAATTTTCCTCTATACTAGTGGGGCTAAGAAAAAAAAATACAATTATTAACATAAAGTTTTGTTTCCAAGTAAAAAATATATAAATTCGTTTAGATTCGCATTTTTAATTGTCAAGAATTACATAAACAATTTGAAATTTTCAAGATTTACATTGGAAAAATTACAAACACAGAGACCGAATTAAAATAAAGATAAAAAAAATAGTAACTAAAATATATTCTAAAATATATATATATATATATAAAAAACCTAAATTAGCTATTGAAATTATTGTAGCACAAGAGAAGAGATAAAATCATTGTGGATTATAATAGTGTCCTAGAGTGATTTCTTTTTTTTTATTATTTTTTTTATCCTGTATTTTTTTTTGTCACCTAATTTTTTTTTATTTGATACTTTAATATTTCATTGATTTGAAATTGAGTTGGATAATTTTCTTCAGCTGCCTGGGTATGGGGATCTGGCGGTCTTGGAAAAAGCTCTCATTGCTTAGTTGATAATTGGTTTGACAAAATATAACAAAGTTTTATTGATTTAAAACAACTAAAGCTGTGGGTATCGAGTTTGAAGCTTCAATAAATTCTTAGCCCCTTTTATTGGTTAGCATGAGGGACTAAATCAGACGAACATGGGAAAATGTTCAACCCTTTTTTATTGGAACTTTTGATTTTGCTTTTGATCGCTTCATTCTTTTTATTTGATCATTTTATGTTGCATTTATTTTGGATCTCACTTGATACTTTGCGATGTCAAGGAAAAATTCCGACAATTGATTAATGTTTGACTTGATAAAATAAATTTTATTTATATTGATTTATAATTATTAAGGTTCGGGGACCAAATTTGAGAATGAAACAAATGTTCATCCCATTTTAGACAAGGTCGGGGATTTATAATAATTAAGACTTCGGGGACTAAATTTAAAAATGAAACAAAGTGAACAAGCAAGTCAATTTAAATGGCGCTGCAATGCACGCACCAGCACATTATAAAAGATGTCGCATGATGGGAGCGTGTAAAGGGTCATATAACCTCTAAAAGCGATTATTCTGATGGTGTGTGCATCATCTCGGTGAGGGCTTTGAAATGCGGTGGTGCGTGGTGGAGGAGAAGCCACAAAGTGGTTCTAGAGGGCCCTTCTTATTTTATATCTTCTTCTCTCCTCTATTTTCATGCCTACTCCATCAAAAAATACGAAGTGGTTTGTTATATTGTTTTACGTCAACTTTAATCTTTATTGTTTTGATTTTTATCTCCTTTCTTCTTCATCGTTTGTGATTTTTTAATTACTTTATTTTTTTTAATTTAATCCTTTTATATTGTCATAACCCAATTCTGAGTTATTCCCAAAAAATAACTTTTTTTTCAAAATAAAAATAAAAAATAAAATAAAATAAAATAAAATAAAGACTGGTAATATGGAGAAAGTAGGCCGGGGAATCAAACTGCAATTTTTTAGAGAAAATTCAAGGTCAAATTAAATGATTATTGGACAAATTTGCATAAAAATTAAGTCCAAAGATATAATTAAATTTTTAATAGGTCAATTTGATTTAATCATGGGCTAAATTGAATTTTAATTATGTTTGAAAATTAATTTTGATTCAATTAGAGGATTTAATTAAGTGTAAGGACTTAATTATATTTTAAATAGGTCAAAATAATTTTATTTTGGATTTAATTAGTGAAAAAATTAAGTCCAAGGACATAATTAAATTTTTAATAGGACAATTTGATTTAATCATGGGCCAAATTGAATTTTAATTATGTTTAAGAATTAATTTGGGTCCAATTAAAGGATTTAACTAAGTGCAAAGACTTAATTATACTTTAAATTGGTCAAATTAATTTTATTTAGAGCTTAATTGATGAAAAATTAAGTTTGGGAGCTTAATTTGGGTTTAATTGAGAAGATTGGAATTTTAAAAGACCAAATTTAATTTTTACCAAGCTAATTGATTGAAATTGGGGGCTACATTGCAAGAAAATTGAAGTTTTGGGGTCAATTAGGGGTTAAATTGAAGAAATCCGAGTTCATGAACCAATCTGTAACAGGCGACAAACTATAGGGGCTTAATTCACAAAAACCGAGGGCCAAATTGAAGAAATTGAAAGTTTAATGGTCAATTAGGGGTTAAATTGAGAAATTCAGAGACCAAGGACCATATTGCAAAAGGCGCGTAAATATGGGGCTGCAATTGAAGTTCATCAGGGGATTAATTGCATTAAATCGAAAGTTATGGGTCAATTAGGGGTTCCATTGAAAGCAATTGAAAGACCAGGGACTAAATTAAAAATGAGTAAAAATCCCTAATTTAAACCTAAAATGGTGCCGTTTTGCATTTAAAAAAAAAAAAAAGAGGACCAGACAATGCGTCGTCTGGTTACTGTTCATTGTCTTCTTCTTTTACCCGAAAGAAACTGCCTCGCCGCCTACTTTTGAGGTGCATTTAATGCACCAAACGTCCACCGAAGTTAACCAAACTTGAACAAAACGGATCCCCTGCAGTTCCTCTACAACACCATGTGAACAGGTCAGGATGATTGACAGCACGGAGACGCCGGAGCCGGCGTGAAGAAGTCAACTCAGGCAGCCTTTACCTGCAGATTTGACAACTCAAGGAGGCTACTTTGAACCAACGGTTGGGATCCTTCACAAGGTAATCAATGGCTCCAATTTTACCCCGGTAAAGAAGAGATTACCCTCTTCCACCGCCTATAAATAGAGGCGGATTTGATGTCCTGAGGGAGGAGAAAATCGGGTCCAAAATCGGGAAAAAAAAAAAAAAAAACCAGCCTTCACTGCCCCGGTTTCTGCAGTTTCTCCCTCCCTCTCTCTCCGTCGTTCCAGCTTCACCATAGAAGCCTTCCTCCTGCACCAACAGACGGTTTACCAGTGGTGGAGCAGCCACCATTAACGTCTTTCTCTCCCCTGCAACGTTTCTTCTTCAGCTGTGACCAACGCCGGCCCCACTGTTGCAGTCTCCAGCGCCAACACCGCCACCATTTCCTCCACCAGAACCTCCTCCAACTCCACGCCACGCCAGTGGCAGCAGCTCCTCCTCCTCCGCAAGGTCGCCTCCGGCTTCACTCCATCGGCTGCAACTGCAAAGTTGCATGCAGAACATGAACTTATTGTTCACGTTCTGCAATTAATTCATTCTTCAATTGGGTCGGGCCAGTTATGGCCCATCCCAGCCCTAAAAAAAGAAAAGAAAATGTTCTGGGCCGATGTTGGCCCACCTTTCCAGGGCTGAGCTCGGCCCAGTTAGCTGGGCCGGCCTAGCCCACATTTCATATTATATATTATTATATTATATTTTAAAAAAAATCCAAAAAAATTCCAAAAATCATTTTAAAAAATTTGTGATTTTCTCCAATAATTTTCAATCCATTTTGCATAATATCGGTTTGTATATTTACACTGTAAAATACAAATCCAGTATTAAAATATCCCGTTTTGTCGGAAATATTTTTTTAAAAAAATTTCATAAAGAAAAAATATTTCATTGCATACAGCCAAATCCTAAAATTTTTCTAAGCATATTTTCGTAAAAAAAAATTGCATTTTTCTCATGTTTTCGAAAATAAAAATGGATATCATAACCAATTTATGATCATCCATTAGGATTTGGCCAACATGTCAAAAATATTTTTCCAATCTTTTTTTTAGGATCCAAATGTAGACTTTAATATTTGTGGGGTGTAAAATTACACGATAAAGTACACCCTCAGGTATTAAAGATACAAAGTGTAAAAAATGTGATGCTAAAGTTCAGACTTTAGAACGGTTAGGATTTAACCCGATAAGGTAGAGACTCTCTCATGAAGTGAGATCTGCCTTGAGCCTTAGAAAAGACCAACGAATAGAAACCCGACCTAGAAAAACAATCAAACAACAATGCAGCTTACCTTAGGTAGGGTGCACTGGGGGTGATGCATCTTCCCCTTGCACAACCAGTCCCTTACTCAAACTCTCGCAGACCATAGGTTCCTAGTGACCATAATACTAGGTGGCGACTTCTAAAAATTAATCATAATTTTATGATTAAAATAAAAAAACCCTTCCCAACAAACAACACACACTTCACATCAGGAGGCACGGCAAGGAGCCTCTGCCATCGCGACACCCCGCGACATATATTAAATTAATTTAAAATTATTCTTAGTGATTTTTTTTGTTTGATTTAACATGGCCCCGCACTATATCAGCAATAGGTGTTGATATCGAGTCAATGCTTAATTTTACAAAATAAAATTAAGTTTTATTTATTGAAAAAATTTAGGACTTTTAGAACCTGATTTTAAACTAAACCTTCATCTTCGGAAATAAGGTTCATCAGGCCTTCAGGATGTTTTTTTAATCATTATATGAGATTTACCAATCAATTTATTACGGTCTTTTGGGTGTTTATAATTTATAGATGGTTTAAAAAGAGGTTTTTGTATAAGTTTTAACGGAGCCTAACTTTTCACCCACTTTGTAAAGTGATTGTACGGTGCTGCTAAAGGCGCAGGCTCCGTGATCATCCCACGCCCCCTTTATCAGTAAATATATGGCGATCATAGCAGAAAATGGGGCGTTGTCGACCGCAATTGTCTACCACTGCGCATGACAGGATCGCTTATTTATTTTGAAAAACACTTTAAATAAATTTTTTTTTTTTAAATAAATTTATTAAACTCGATTGAGCTTAAAACCTTAATCACAAGTCTTGCTAGTTAGTCCAGAGCAATTCAATACATAAATGACTCTATATTTACAAAATAACATGTTAACATTAAATCTTTTTAAGTAAAAGCATTATTTTTACCGATTTACCACGTTAGCTTTTAATTTATTTTGTAATACAAGTCCAACAAGTCATCCTAAGTCAACTTCAACACACACACGGACATACCTAGTTGGAACTAGAAGATTTTAAAAAAAATATTTATAGTTTAAATCTAAATAACAAATTATTAATAAATAAAAAAGTACACTTGAGACCGAACTCTCAACAAAGAATAATTAGAATAACTGTTTAGAAGTGTGATTGTAATTGCTTTTCAAATTATTTTTTATGTCAAAATATATCAAAATGATATTTTTTATTTTTTAAAAATTATTTTTAAGATCAGTATATCTAAACGATCCAAAATATACAAAAAAAAATTAATATTTTAAAAATTACGAGCACAATCACGTTTCTAAACGATATAGTTTCAGACAAACTCAATTTTTTTCTCAACAAGAATGAGAGAATTTCATTAATGAAATGAAATGGACAAGAAACCTTACTACAAATGAAATGAAACCATAAAATTCCTTTATTTTTATGCATGCTTTAATTTTATCAAAGACAAATTATTCATAATAATACTAAATAGTTAATTTATAATAATAAAAAAAATTATCAATTACCAATATCATTGTCTTCTAAACTAATATTATTTTGAAATTTTTTTTGTTTAAATTTAATTAATTAATTTTTTTTTAGATTATTTTAATGTGTTGATATTAAAAATATTTTTTTAAACAAATATTTTTTTAATATTTTTTTTTTAAAAAAGAACTTTTAAATACAACCACATTAAAGATTGATCGGGCTGACAGGTGGTACTGCTGGCAAGATCACTGGCTTCAAGAAAAAGAATCTGTGCTGAGCTGTGAAATTGTTGAATCGTAGCAGCAGCAAGGATATCTGCTCTGCCGTCTATACAGCAACTAGCCGTATGTATGAATGACACATAAGCCTGGAAAAAAGTGATGTCCTTTTTCTTGTTTATTAGCTCCATTCTGCTGTAACGTTTCATCCTTCTTTCATGTCTATCTTTTATTTTTATTTTGTTCTTTTCATAGTTTAGGAGGTCACTTGCTCGTGGAAAACATCGATGTCTACTAGCTCGCTGCTTTTATCGAGCATCTCTTGCTGTTATCATTTGTTGTCTTTTTTCTCTCCATCCAATCCGGAAAGGAAAATTAAATCATACTTCTTTCTTTCTTTTTTTATTTAAGAAAAAAAGATTATCTAATTTTTATTTTATTTTTATAATATTAATTAAATTAAAACATATATTAAAATTGCTCAGCCTTTCACTGTAGCAATCCACAGTGAAATGCTATGCTGACTGTCATTTTTTTGTTTGTTTGTTGAGCTATTTAAAAAAAATGTTTTTTTTCTATGCCTTTCATTTTTTTTTCTTCTTTTTTTTTTCTTTTAATATTTTTTTAATTTAGTTTGTTAATGTTAATTTTTTTTATTTAGTTATCAAACTTTCATGACACTGATCCCGGGTTTAACAAGTTAATTTGGTTTTACGAGTTAACCCGGATTTTTTTTTATTTTTTTTAATTAATTTTTTTCATTTACTTTAGTTTGTTAATATTAAATTTCTTTCTATTTAGTTATTAGACTTTCATGATACATATCTCAAGTTTCACTGGTTAACCTAATTATAAACTAAAAAAGAAAGTGGTTTATATTATACCTCATCTTACAAAATATTATTTATTAGAATAATACTTTGGTTCTTTTTTTTTATGGGCGTTAATTACTTTAGATACAATAACTTCATCTAAGCTAGATTTCTATATGTTCTCCTCCTCCTCCTTCTCCTTCCTAAGACAATTTTACATTCAAGAAACACTTAACCATATCGATAATTTTTATGGGTTTTCTTCTTAATGACGGGTCAAATTTTGTAATTGCCCATAGAAAATGAAACCTTTTTTCATTTTCCTGGTAAAACAATTTTCAAAAACTCTTAATTAGGTAAGCTCGTTCTTTCATTTCAAAGATATTTCATTTTCATGACCATAAAACTGACGTGGCTTCTTGAATTAGGTGGCGATAATCTTCATTCAGAGAACAACTGGCTGAGTACGTGTCATGATTGCAGACATTAATCAACTTTCGATAAGCATGAAAATGAAGAGTAAGAGAACAGACAACTGTGTATTAATGTCGTGTGTGCATGGTTTAGTATTCTTTCATGCAATGCTTTCTCTCGTGTTAGTCTATGACAGGTTAGGTCTAACTATGGGATAAAAGTTGGAAAAATACACAAAAAGGATTGACCCATCGCTAGCTATTAGGGTTCGATAGCGTGTGCTGCCTCTCCCGTGCATGGTCAAGATTAATAATAGAGCATACAATAAAAACAAAAACAAAACTATACTTAATTAATTCATAAAACAAGGATTGAAAACGACGTCCTTTTAAAATTAATAATCTCTACGAATTAGATGCATTAGTGTGACGAAGAAAATTAATAAGCAACATTACAAGAGAATTAGAAATGTATTTAACGAGTTAATGGAGTTAGAGGGTTCTCTAATTTGATTTTAATTTTTTTGAATAAATATTCTAATTTTTTTTGTTGTGAATTCTAATATTTAACCTTCCGAGTTTGCATCTTTTTCATTATCTTGATTTTGATTATAATCATATAATTTTAAAATAAAATAAATGTTTTTTGTGTAATTAATTAATCATACGTACTACATGGTTTGGAAAGCACTCTTTACATGTGTCTTGTCGCTTTCTTCATGTATCATTTTTATTATTATTATTAATATGAGTGTTCAAGTTGATTTATTCACACCTCAACTAATTTCATAAATTTTAAAATTAACAATTATATAAATCTTCGTTCATTATAAAAAGACTCAAACTTATAACTATTAAAAAGTAAATTCAAGACTTGACAAATTAAATTATTTCTAAAAATTTCCTTCTATCTTTATCATTATTACTAGTCCCTACTAGAATTTTATAAAACATCATATCATGAACATTAATTGTAATAGAAATCTATGAAAACACCCTTCATCCCTATCTCCATGAATTTATCCTAAAAGTAATGTAAAGCAAAGTTAATGTAGTATATATAAAATATTATTATTATTATTATCATTATTATTATTATTATTATAACAATTCGGGTACGGAGATCCGTCAAATTTAAGGATACTTTTTATCTACTTTCGTGATGAGTCTATCCCGGTCTCAGCCTTTATAGACATAAAAATCATTTTTTACCTACCCTCATTCAAATAAATGAAGGCTAGCCTTATGAACATAATTGCAATCCGTACTCGTGAAGCCTATCTATATAATTAACAAAAATAAAAAAAAATACATTAATCAGAATTGTGACACTAGTACCTAAGTGTTTGTTTAGTAATTTGATTGAAGATGATTTTATAAAAGTTTTTTTAATTGTTAATATATTTAAATAATATTTTTTAAAAGAAAATTATTTTTTATAAAAATACATTAAAAAAATATTAATTTAATATATTTTAAAACAATAATTTTAAATAACAAACTTAATAACTTTAGCAAGATCAAAACAAACGAGTTATGACACTTCCGAGAGATAATAGGAGTGTTTGAAAATTAATTTTAATTTATTTTTTGTTAGAATTTTAATATGTTTTTATATTTTTAGTGTTTTTAAATTGTTTTAATTTTGATGGTTTTAAAAAATATATTATTTTAATATTATTTTTTACTAAAAAATAAAATAAAACACCTTACTTTAACGTACCCTCGAAAACTGAATGGTGGCAGTAGAAGCAGTAAATAGGAATTCAAAATATATCAGAGTAGGTCCAATAAAACAGAAAAGGCCAAAAAAACAAACGATAAGAGAAGAGTAATAAAGAAAATGGAAAATGAAATGGAAACTAGAAACAGGTACGTGGCAAATAACGAGCACTATAAGTCAAATCGTCCTTAGTACATCTTCTTCTTCTTCTTCCTGGCTGTGAATGGACCCGCCAATCCATCCCTTTTTTACCATTCCCTTCTATTTATTTCCCTAAAATCTCTCCTAAATTAGAAGGAAAAATGAAAAACACTTTCCTGTTCCTTCACCTCCACAAAACCAAAATCCTTTTCTGAAGGTTGATTTTATAATGAGATATGGTGGGTTTAAGCATAGTTTTGGAGACCCCCGAGAGTGGTAGTGCCCTGCAAGTCATCAACAAAGTTACCATGATGATCAACAGCAAACCTACTTCGCCTCCTCGTCTTTCTTCTTCTAGAAATCACTCCCCACGCTTCTCTTTTCCAGTCCCCACTTTTCTTGATCGGTGTTTCTTTTGTGGACAGAAACTCTCGCCTGGCAAGGATATCTACATGTACAAGTAAGTAATGCGCTGGATCTTGCTTGTGCGTTCATTAACCTTCAAGACTTCATATGCTCTTGTTTCTGTACAGAACCCAGATCTTTATATCGTTTTTTGATTTGAATATATTCTTGATTTGTGGAGTATAGAGGAGACAGGGGGTTTTGCAGTGTGGAGTGCAGGTGCAGGCAGATATTTATGGATGAAGAAGAGACACTGAGGAAAGAGAACTGCTCATTTGCTGCAATGAAACCAACTGGTGCTTCTGCTTCTGCTTCTGCTAAAAGTGCTTCTTCAACTGCTGCTTCCCGTCACCGCAAAGGCACAAGGAACCGAGAGGGTGGTTTTGCGTACTGATGAAAGCCTTGACGATACAGGTCTTTTGTTTCCAGTTTTGCCCTTGTTGCTTTTTGTAATGACATTGCTGTCCCCTGCCGATTTGCTCCAACTGGGAAGCACAGGAGGGTATGTAATTATAAGTTCTTAGCCCCCACATATCTATGGATGGAGCCCATGGGTTCCTTGCCCAGAAAGTAAGGACAGTAATGTATTTATGGCCATCTAAACGTGATTAATTGATACACCGAGTTCTGGTTTTTGAATCAATTTTTCATATTTTATTAATTACCAAGGTTAATTAGAGTTTTCATTTTCTTGGGACAAAAACAATATATATTTGAAAAGATAAATATATTTATCTTTTTAAAATCATGTTTTTTCAAAATCACTTGTGTAGTTAACCTGCTAAAACGCAAATGACTCAACATTAAAACCTGAGCGCAATTTGATCAAGTTTTTTTTAATTATTTTTTAAAATAATCTTAGTTCCTTTAAAAAAAAAAGATGTAGTTTTGAATAAAGAATTTTAAAAAAACAATTGACTCCAATCATCTTGCTAATTTATATGTTAAACTCACTCATTATTGATGATATAGACATCAATAATTGTAAAATACGTGATTATCTTTCTTACGAGTGATTAATCTTGTTTTAGTGTTTAAGATGTCTTTCGATTTCTTTGACAAGAGCTAGGATGAGAGAACAATGGAACTTGGTTAAAATATTGGATTCTTCTTATCGGATGCGCAATTTAGTGTAGTTGTAGAGGGGATACAATGGATTACGCACTGAGATGGGAACAATTATGTAGTTTGTGATAATGACGGTGGATTAATTCTTGGATTTCTAACAAAATATATATACACACACACGAGAAAATGTTAAATTTAAAATTTATTTAAGAATTTCAAAGATCTTGTTAGATATAGATATAGAGTTTTTTAGGGTTTATATAAAGATTATCTGAAGATTATATATTTTTTTTATCTTTGAATGATTGCTTCAAGCCTGAGTTATCGTAAACCATAAATTGTTTAAATATGGTAATTCATACGAATCACCAATGAAAAATCTCCTAAACTCTTTTAAGAAAAAGCGATTATAAGTGTGTTTGGTATTATAGTAGCTGTTGTAGTTGTGGTTTGAAAAAAATTGTTTTATAAAAAGTATTTTTAGTTGAGGTTGGTTTGGAAAAATATATGTTTGGTTAAAACTGTGATTGAAATTGAGATTGAACAAAAAATAGTTGAATATGTTTTGTTAAGAATGCTTTTGAAATTGAGGTTATAAAATAATTTTAAAAAATATATATTAATATTCATGGTTTTTAATTTAAATATTGTAGATTTAACTATTACTATTATATCATGAAATAAATAATACTTTATATAAAATATTTTTTTACCACTAGTTTTTCGAATAAAACACAATTAAAAATAAAAAAAAATTATTTTGTTAGGTTAGACCTGATTCAATGCATTTTTAGCTTTGAATTGGACCAGTCCGACCGGAACAGTGGAGCTCCACTGTTCATGGTTTTCTTTCTTGAACAGTGGAGGTCATGAGTTTTCTCAGCACAAGAAGCAACTCTTTGCTACTTGTAAACCTGTGGATGTGCCACAATTAATAGTAGGCCCTACCAGTACAAATCTGTTGTTGGAGCATTACCAAACGGTTGAGTTGTCGTGGTTGCTTCAAACGCAGAAGCAACCACGCAAACAAACGAACCCTATATCTTAGAGTTTTAGCTATTTTCTTTTGTGTTTTAGATATTTATATATTGTACTTTACTCACCCTTACATCACTACTCATAGGAAATAAAAAGGTATAATATTCTATTTATAGAGAAATCTAAAAACCCTATAAATGACATGTATCAATTTTACCCTCAAATAATATCACATATTATTTTAGATTAATTTAAAAAATTTATTCAATAAAGTCCTTACTTGATTGTTTATAGGTATAGAATTATAATTATTTGTATTAATTACATTCTAGTTCTTAATTTCTAAAATTTATTTACAATCAAGTCACACTTGATTAATTATTTCATTTTAATTTCTAACCAATGGTTCTTATGTGTGTGACTCATTAGGTTTTCTAATAAGGTGGCCCAAATATAAATCACAATTCTAAATAAAATAGAATTAAATTAATTAATTTATTATTAATTCAATAATTGATTGATTTATATTTGAATTATGAAAGTCATAAGAATTTTGACTTAACCTTTTAGTAATCAGTTTCTCAATGTAAATATTATCCCTTCATCAATAATGTTTCGATTTACATATTATAAAATGGAGTGTGTCTACTCTATCAAATCATATTTGTTATCAACACCATAATCATTGATTATTTGAATAAGATTTGAAACTATTTTCAAATTTCATTCCACCTTGTACAAGGATTTACAATCAATACTATTTGAAAATAGATTAAACATTTTCTCTAATTCACCAAATGTGATGAATCATCTCTTGATTACTTAAATATCTTCATATAGTTTATGTTATACCTAATATATGTCCATTTATTACTCTTGATTAGGACAACTTGTAGCATGATCAAAATATAACATTCTTTATATATGATAATTTAGTGATCTCAAGTATAAGGATCACTTGCACAACCGTCATATGAACATTTTCATAAACACAAGTGATCTTTCCATATATAATTCTCATGTAGGTCAATTCAATCTACATGTTATTTAACGAACATCTATATATTAGTTTTAGGTATTCCTCATACCTCAGTTTACGAGAACAACTATTTCATTTCCTAAAAAAAAGAACATAATATGTATCAATCTCAACAACTCTAATTAATATCGAGTCTTAATAGAGCATTGACAAGGAACATTTAGGAATAATGCTTTGATGTAATAGGAATCTCATAATTATAACATCTTTATAATTTCTTTTGCAAAATATTTTTGTCCCAAGAATTATTAATAAAATATTTGATGAATATTAAAAATAAATAAATTTTTATTAATAAATTAAATATATATACATGCAAAAAAATCAGAGCATTTTCTCGTTTTCCAACTAAGTAAGATGAACTGAAATGAAGTGAGAACAATAAGATAACACAAGGCGCATATCCCAGTTAAGATGCACCAATCTCGACGAACACAGGATACATGTTCTTGAAGCGTGACAACAGAACATCCAGTGCAAGACAAGGATTACTTTCATCTTTGACCATCTAGAAGCTAATTTTCCTCTGTACGGAAATCTCACACAAATTCTCATGGAGGATTTCAGGAAACTCAAGAGCATGATCATGAACAGGTGAGGTGCCACTTCCATGGTGAAATCAGAACTGAAGAATGCATCCATGATCGCGTGATGGTCTGCCCACAGTTTACAATCCGTTTCCTACATCACCATTTCTTTTGCTTGCCAATGTCTGTTTATAAGAATGCAGTATTTTACAGCTGAGATTACTAGCTCCAACAGAGATCATTCCAGAAGTTATATTTAGAAAAAATGAGAAGCTCAGGTAGGCCAAAACTCAAGTTGGACAGCAGCAAGATAAGTACAGATTCAGGCTCATTAGTACTGTACCTGGTTTTAAAACAAGAAAACACACAAATATATGCAAACCTATTTGCAATCCAGGCAAGTAAGCAGTAGAGTTTTCTTGTAAAATCCTAAACACTGTTTATTTCCTCTGTTCTGCGTTGTTGTTCTTTCTCATATTCATCCATATATTTGTTATACAGCACCAAATGATCGGCAATGCAGCCCCACTGGAGGCAGTGTTTAAACTAAAGCAAGTCAAATGCCTTCAACAGCAGCTTCAAGATATGACTTTTGATTTTTCTTTTTGATAAACTGAAACTTTGAGATGCTTTGTAAGCAGAAATATTAATCAATATTCCGTTTCCAGTAATCCATAAAATACACAGCTAAAATAATCAAAATCTTTGTCCATAAACTGAAAAAGTCATCAATTCAAACAAAAATCTCAAGAGTTACACTTGAATTTAACATATAATGCCCCTGATTGATCAAGTATTTTTTGTTGATTCTAACAAAAGTTAAGCTCTAGCACAAGCTCTGTTCAAAGTGAGTTCCTTCCAGATCATCATGTCATGAAAACCACATGTTGGATGTGCTACCTATCAAGTTGTTTGATTAACAGCCATCTGAAGTACAAAAAAGAAAAAAAGAAAATTCACAGTGTGTTTCTCTCGAGCATAGATGCATCAGTTTCGCTCTCATGCCAAGTAAATACGAACCGAACAAGAAGACCCATCATAATCAAGTTCAAATATCCTTATCAAACTTTTGACCATAATATTTTTGACACAGGGTATAGACTCAAATGAAATTCAAATAAAATTTCAATTTCAAATAATATTAAATAAAACAAATGATAACCAAACGAACAGGGATTAATCAATAAGAAAGAGAAGTTTACTAGCTGATTTGAAAAATTGTAGGGTTGACGCAAATACCGAGAAAGAGAGGTGGGGGGGGGGGGAGATCGAGGAACTCAACTAGGCGCCACAGAAGGTTATGACACCATTGTAGGTGAACGAGGAATTCAACTGTGGGGGGGAAGAAGCAGACAGTAGCCGCTAGGGCGGTGGTCGAGAATCCCAAAATCCTTTTAACTTGATGAGGCAACGAGTGCGGTGGATGCATGCAGGGTCAGAGCGTAGAGTACAAAGAAGCATTAGATAGAGTTATGGTGAACAGAACGACCGTTGTAAATGCTCATCGGCTGCCACAATTGAAGGTTCTTATGTCATTGCTGTAGTGAAGAATGGTGTGATTGCTAAGAAGGGAAAGGGATGCAGTTCAATTTGCGATAACACCTGATTTTAGACAGTTAGGCGTAGAAATATTATAACTAAATAAAGATATATTTTAGATAGATTATATAAATAGTTTAATAGATAACACCTGATTTTAGACAGTTAGGCGTAGAAATATTATAACTAAATAAAGATATATTTACAGTATTTTTTGAAAGTTATTTTTCTTAAATTAAAATATTATCTTAGGGGTATGGTTTTGACAGTTTTTATGAATTTTTTTGTTATTTTTAGATTTTATACTTCTTTTCTTTATAGTTTTGGATTCTTATTTTGTTTTCTAGTTAAAATAGGTTTATTTTTATATTTAAAATTTTATAAACCTTATGTGGATGATTCAATTAGAAAAATAAAAATATACAACCTTAAAATTTTCATTTGCACACTTTACACTCATTAATTTTATTTATTTACTTTTGTTATTTTTAGCTTCCACAAAGCATGATGTGCTCATGGAAATAGCTGAGGGGCTTATGCATCCTTAGTCACGGGAAATGGAAAACATTTTTTAATAGTTTTAAAATTTGATCTGGTTTGGCAGGTTGATTCGAGATCCGGCCGACCCGAAATTAAAATCGGACCAGGTTGAAGAAAAAATAGAGAAAATTAAAACTTGGTGTAACCCAGTTGACCCGGTCAAAAACCCGGTTCGACCCGTTGACTTTTGTTTTTTTTATTAAAATGATGTCATTTTATTTTTAAAAAAAAAATTGACTCAGGCGACCTGGTGACCAGATCAAAACCCGGATCTTAAACTGAATCAGCCCCAAACCGGGTCTGAAAACCATGCTTTCTGCTGCATATGATCCAACTGGAGAGAGTTGCTTATTAAGACATTGAAACTCATAACAGTACCAGTTTTTGGATATGAGAACAGGGCGCTGGATCCCATTTTTGTCAATGTTATGCATCTCTGATTTACAATAATAATTTGAACCGCGAGGATATTTTAGCTGGAGATTCATATAGTTTACAATCTGCAATTCTTCCAGGGGAAATTTTTTTTTTTAAAAAAAATTGTTACTGACCTTCGCCTCACTTCTCTTCTGTTTTTGGGGGACTAACAAATTACATTATATAAACTAAAAGGCTGAGAGATTAAGCGTATGATTACGATTTTAGAAAAACAATTATGGATTTTTCTCGGTTAAGCATCTGATTGCAATTTTAGATTATTAATTATGGGTTTTGTATAATCCTAACCATTTAATCATCAACACAAGCAGTATATTGTTGCATTCACGTTAAAAATAGCAAAATTTCTTTAAAAAACAAATATTCTTGCAAAAAAGGGTCAGGTTAAAAATGGAATGCATTGATGAGATAAAAGAGCTTTGAATCAATGAATTTCTTTCTCATCTTCATTTCAAATCGAATAAGTTTTTTTAATTTCTTATGGCTAATTTATTTTTACTAAATGAAAAATATAAAACAAGAGTTATATTTCTAATGAACCAAGCTTGAATTAGGAAATTCAGGGTTGAATAAGAAAAACTTTAATCTTGAAACTCCCTTAACCTGTACCTATGCCGGCACCATATAGTGTTTCTCTAAAATAACTACAGAACATGTATAACGTTGCCTATACAGAATTAATAATATCATTATACTACTGTACCCTGAGTCCCTGACTATAGAAATCAACTTTTCCATATATTTTGCCAGCATAAAGTAGCTTCAAACCAGGTTGATTTTGACACAATTTCATTACCATGGATTATACCTGGGCAGCCTGTCATAACATGGATAATGGATGGTTGCTGCAGAAAAGTTTGATCAACTGTACTCTTCAACATATTGGCATTGAAAAGGGCACCTCACCTGACCAGAAGACTTGAGTTCCTCTTCAACTGCTGAAATACGTTTTCTGATTCATTGTCCCCGACTTTGGAAGCCTCAGAGGACGTTTTTCTCAGCAGCATCGTTGCTGAGTGCATGATTCCAAGCATCTTCTCATACTTTTATTATGCAATTTTACAACCGCTGCAACCTGAATAAAAGATGATTCTCTATGTCAGTGTCGAAGAACGTACCACGTTGTGATTAAATGAAAGCTTTTTTTCTGGATATCATAGAGATTGTCTTTGATATTGTACGAAGAATTGGTAGCAACTCACTAGAAAATGTCTGTCTGGCCTGCATGATCGATCAGATAATTCATGGCCTGTTCTTGAATTCCCTCCATGTAAAGCTTGCAACTACAACCTAAAGCCATTATCCAGAACATCTATTCTAATATAAGGAGCTCTTTTCTGTTATGTACATCAATTTCCGGCGTTTTAACTTTGTGCTTCGTCATCAGAATCTAGCACAACTCTGTCTCTCTTCACCCTCTTGGCATGAGGAAGGGCACCTCCATTCTCGCCATCAGATGCGGATTCCTCCTCAGACAAAGGACTACCAGACTGAGATGACAAAACCTTGTCTGATTCATTACCTTCATTGTCTCCAGACTCAGGTGGTCCATTCTCAGCAGTAGCAGCAGCATGACAGGCAGGCTCGTGATTGGGTTCATCTTCTTCCGTAATAATCTTCCTTGAATCTATTATTTTGAAATCCCTGGAAGTACTACGCTTGGCATGCCTCAATAAATTGATTTTGCTCACCTTGCTCAGCTGGATTAGATATTTTTCACAATCTTCTATCTGGTAGATCAAGTCGGGGATGCACTTATTCTCCCTCTTGATCTTGTTGGCAGTACACTTGCTGTTAGCATTTTCTTGCTCCTGCAAGTCCCATAGAGCCCATCAACAACCTTTCGAAAGACGACCACAATACAAAACTACATGTGATCAATGTGACAGGATGTGATTGGAAAAAAGATTGACTGTATACTATAGGACTATACCCTTTGCATCTCTGCAACAAAGTCATAAAGTGGAACGGTTAGCTGCTTGCAAGTTAGTTCAACAAGCTTCTGGAAAGCAAGACTAGGTATGAGCTGCTTGCATCCCTTGGAAGCAATCCTGAGCCTTGACATCTGAGCTACATGCTTGTAAAATTTTGCAGTCAATCTGAGCAAATGCTCTGCTTGAGGTTCTGCATATATTACAGCAAATGAATATACATAACAAAGACAGGCTAACAGATAATGAGATTCAGTTGTCTGTGTTAATGCATGCTCACCCTTGAGATTCATCGAAACAAAGCAAGACAGTACTTTCACCACCGCTTCAGCCCTTGAGTAAAGGTTGTTTTCATACTCCAATCCTGTAATATGTTCTTCGTTCTGACTAAAATGAATGCTTTTTTGAGATACCAGAGTAAATATATTCAGTTTTTTGATGGCCCAATCCATATCAACAATAATTGCTTCGATTAGTTTCTGTATACAAGAAATTATGCTAGTGCTCGTTGACTGGTTTATGATAGAGTGTGATCCAGACACCTCTTCTGCGTTACTCGTCTCTGATCCAGTGACTTTTAACAGCTCCTTGGCCATGTCTTGAGCTACAATTAAATCAGTTGGTGGGGAGCTTAAAGAGATAGCAAGGGCAACCACACTTCTTGCAGCCTTGGAGTTCTTTATGACATTGCTTTTGCAGACATGAATACTCCAGGCTCCATGAGAGTTCCTCTGTTTGCAGGGCAGTTTTTCTCCAATCACCAATAGCATATCAGAGATAATCTGAGAACAAATTGTGCACGAAACACTGTTGCTTTAGAACTTGATACAAATTAGATGAAAGCATAAGTTTCCTAAAATAGTGCATATAGAGGCACGATATATCACATTTACCTCAAGTTCATGAAAATACGATTGTGCAAGAAGCTCACAGAACAATGGCTTCAAAACTTTGACAACAAACAATTGTTTGATTCTAATATGCTGATCGTCAATCCTGGAGGCTTCCTCATATTTATCATCCAATTCAGGATACTCTAGTGTGGATACTGACACCAAATCCTCAAGCAACCCAGTCAAATGTGGGTTCTGCAAACTAATTGTGACCAATTCCTTCATGCATAATAAGGCTAGATGTAGATATCCTTTTCTATCTTCATCTTTTATTCTCTTTTCTTTTTTCTTTTCATCTGTCACCAACTTCTTTCCTGATTTGAGCAAAAAAATTAACTTCAGCAAAGGAGGTCCCATCAATTTAATTTCCCCATATATCAAAGTCCTCAAAGGATTTTCTTTCGCCACAGTTTGGTAAGATTTTATGTGATGAAGGGAATGGTTCAAGATAAAAGCCATAATCTTAAGGCATGTTACTGGCTTGCTCGATGACAACTGGCTATGGTGCTGGGATGCTGCAATAGTTTTAGAGCATTCAGTATTGCATAGCTTAAGTGCTGTTTGCATTAGCTGACAGAGGCTTGAAGTTGTCAAGTAAGGAATTCGTTCTTGAGTCACTCTATTGTTGCCAGGTTCAATATTACTAGCCATACCAGGAGCAGGAGCAGTAGCTCGCAAATTCCCCCTTTTGATACCAGTGCTCAATCTTGTACACAAATCCTTTTCCAGTGACTCGTAAAGATTAACAAACCCAACAAGTTCCTTTTCGAGATCCACCTTCTCTATGTCTGTCGCTTTATTCAACCTGGTTGCGATGGTGTTCACTACTACTTCAAGGATGCCCGCTAAAATCAATGCACAGCATTTTCTTTTCTCCTCTTGAACAGATGCCGAGCTATCGCCCTGAATGCGACTCAGAAAGTCTAATCCAATATGAAAAGAGGAAAACCAATAATCAGAATTTTCCTACTTCGACAGTAAAGCTACTATAGAAGTATAACAACATTGCCAAGTCCACCACAACTATAGGGACTTGATCTGAAACAAAGAAAATATAATGTTGGCCAAAAGCCTTAGAGACCTTCCAGATTTATCTTCTTTAGGAACTTCTGGATCTTTAACAAAGCATTGGAAAATGATTCACGAGAGAGATCACTTCCTAGCTGCAAAATTTAACATTGATGATGTTTTATTAATCATTATTCTCTACAATGATCGCATTTCAAGGAAATAGCTAAAGCTAGTTCTATTGAGAAAGGACTTACCTCATTTTCTTGAGAAAGGGAAAAACTAAAATATGGCCTCGAAGAGTCTGGACAATCAGCTTTACCATGTGGCTGAAGGAGTAAAATTGAAGAAACACAAGACGTTAGAGCATCTAGAGGCTCTTCAATGACAACATTGCCACTCAGTGATTTAGTGCAACGACTTATTGCAAGTTGGACATCTGCATCCTGCTTATAACATGATTCGTGTCAGGTAAGGAACTCAATATCCGGTAACTTAAAATAATAAAGACCTATGAAGTCAGAGTCTATGAGTTTTCCTTCTCTGAACTTACATAACAAACCAAAAGCTTTATACAGGATAGAAGCTTACATATGGCATTCCACCTTAACATGATTTAAAATAAATCCGATATGTACTGACAATAACTACCTCCTTGAAAAAACAACGAAAGTGGGGCAAGAGAAAATCAAGCACAGGTCCCCCACATGATGGGTCTGCCAAGACAAGCTTCAAAAGACCATGATACATGACTTCCTTGATTTCAGCCTGGAGACAGCAATCCAACTTTATTTAGAGGGGAATTTGACGAGAGTGAAATGAAATGAAAAGAAACATGATAGTGGGCACATGAAAATAACCTGTTGATGAAGACATCTCTGCAGCAAACCACGTAGCTCCTGGAAGAGACCTCCATCCATGATGCATGGTATTTCAGCATGTTGGCTGCAACTTGCTTGGCTTGATGAGTCTTGAAAAGAAAACGAGCCTTCTCTCTTGGCTTCCTTATCTGCAAGAATAAGATTGAAAATGGCATTTGTTGCAGAAAGGCGAACTGCATCTTCCCGTCTAAACATGGCCTTGCGGACAACCAAAATTGTGTAATCCTGCATTATTGGGAAACAAGAAAACTAAAACTTCAGGGAATTCAATAATGGTGGGTGTTAAATACAAAGCACCTAGAACATATTCCAAACTTGTACACCTACAAATCCATATTTGGATTTCATGTTCGCAGATGGTTTGGTATGAATCAAAATATAGATATATTATTTCACATGTTTGCCCTAGTTTTTGTGATTGATTGTCTCTCCGCGGGAGAGAAACATAAAAAGTGCTGAATATGAGAAAATATTTACCCGAAGATCACGACTAAGTTTGATGAGAGGCACAAGAGCAGCAACAAGATGAGTGGCAACCTTGCCATGCATAAAAACAAAATAATCCAACAATTCCTTCAGACGGGAAGCGTGTTCCAGCATCAGGTAAGGATAACTCTGGACTAGATGACCAAGCAGTCTGCAAGGAAAGCTTAATACCTTATTTTCCACAAAGCAGAAAAGTTTCCCATTAATCTGTATGCAGTTACCTGATGATTGGTATGTTCTTCTCTGGCTTCAAAGAAAGGATGCGAGATTTGCTTTGCTCAATAATCTGAAACACGTTACAAACTAATCACTATATTGCATTACATTAATAAAATATTGGCTGATGCACATAACTAGAAAAAGCTGCTTGATTTTATATTAACTCGATTAGTGAAGAATCGAAATAGCTCACAAGTAATAAACTTAATATGAGATTGGAGGGAAGAAGTAGAATATATTTACAAACCAAAGTAAATTTTCAGTTTCTTTTTACAATCTTCTCAAGCAGAGTATTTTCATAGTAATAAAATCCGTTGGTCACAGTTGTAATAACCTCATTTCTTGCCATCTCATGGACCTCGAATAGAGTTTTCAGCATCTGAATACTAAGCTCCTCGATGCCCAATATAGCATTAGAATCCCAGAGCTCTCTAACATTTCCATCTTCCAATGACTCTAGCAATTGAAAACTGAACTGCACGATAGTAGGCACAATGTGCTCTCTTCCATAGTTGCTCTCGTTAACCTATAGACAAAAAGGCAGCAATATGAACATCAAAATATCTTATTTTTTAAGTACATCAACATGCACAGATTATGAATAGAGAGCAGAAGAAACTAACAGCTCTTAATAAAGCTTTTTCCGCTATTTGGACATTCTGCAGACACTCTTCCTTGAAATCATCTGGCAACCACTTACAGTTTCTGAATGATGAGAAATAAGATGAAAGTAAATTGTTGTTACAATGAACATATCCAGATAGAACCACATGCTAGGCACAATAAATTACACAGATTGAGATGCATGGAAATCAATCGCCCAATTACGCAAGTCAATGGAGTTGATGTCGACAATCTATTGCACACTGTCCCTCTATCTATCATGCTAAGATCACCTGCCCATCAATGATAAAAATTCAAGCACCTTATGAACATCCTAGAACCTATAAGCAAGAGCCTGTAAATTGTCTTGCAGCCCCACAGAGATGCAACAAGACAGCAATTAATCAGCATTTTTCCTTTGAGCTTGCAATTTGATATACATTCAACAAAGGAATAAAATCTACACCAAAACATTACAAAAAATCATTGGCATCTCTATTGAGCTTACACACTTTGCTATTTGTACAATAGAGATGTGTAAAATCAAGACCAAAATACCATGTAAGCTCAAATTACCAATATCTTAAAGAATTTAAGCTCCCTCATTTGCCAAGAACAACAGAAGTTGCTATATTTCACCAGAATCAAAATGCTACAGATGGTATTTGATATACATAAGTAGTATTAAACCACTACTCATAATCCAGGAGGCCCATGACGCATGCAGAAGAGAAATAACCTTAGGAAATATCACACACCTTTCTTTCTTGACTGCCACAGATTAAAATACGAATCATCAAAACAATGCTGAAAATTTTGAAGGCGTTAAACTCTTACTTAGCGAACTTGTGATCACGATAAGCAGTCAGCAAAACAGTTTTCAGTATTCCCAATGAGCTCTCACTAAACCTTCTAACCCTGGCAACAGACAACAAAACAGAAATAGTAAAATGGTTAAGAGCCCTAAAATCCAACTTCACAAGCCCTATAACTTCTTTCCCCAGTGAAGGATCCTGCTTCACCGCAAAATTAACATGAAGCAAAACAGTCCCTTCAACTTGCCTAACAATCGAACTCCCTCTTTTCGGGCCCCCAAATTCAGACCCAAAAAACATAACAATCCCTTCAATCACCTCCCTCTTATTAAACCCTTTTGATGTTAAAACCAGTAATTGATAAACAAGCGAAGGCAAGTCCTGTAAATCCACTCTTCTCATTCCCTTAAACACCTTCTCCAAAAACTCCCTCCCTCTCACTTTATCAATAAAACCTATGAATTCCCTAACTAGAGAAACCATTTTAACCAACAACCCCTTCGACCATTCACTCTCAATAACCCTGTCCAAAATCAAGCCTACAAATTCCCTCCCATTCTCATTAATCATCAAATTGAAACAAGCAGGAAGAATATCAAGCATCTGGGTGTCCTCAAAACTCACTAGTTTTGACAAATTAAGCACGATTGACTCGGAGATGGCCTCTAAATCTTTGATTGGGACATTATTCAAGACAGTACTGAAAAAATGGATGGTTTTGAGGGAATTCGAATCGCGGGGGATTTGAAAGGAGAGAAACAGATTGGTGTAATCAGCGAGGAGAGAAGAGAGGAGAGACGAGAGAGAAGGAGTGTGAGGAGAGAGGGAAATGAGAGAGAGAAGAGAGAGTGTGTATTGACAGATTGGAAGAGAAGGTGAAGGGGAGAGAGTGCGATTATGGAGGTAAGAGAGGAGTGTAGGGTGAGATGATGTGGAGAGGATGTAGGGGTGGAGCTGGTTTTGATTTGCTAGGTTTATGATTTCGGCGTCTGTTAATTGTGGTGGCTGGTGTTTTGAGGAGGCGGTGCCCGTGCCGGTGGTGGTCATGGTGGCTGTGTTCTGTACACGGTTGTGGAGGTGAAGTTTCGTGGGAGTTTTTGATTTTGTTTCTCTGGAGATTGGGTTTTGGAGGGTTTGAATTCTTTTTTCTTTTTTTCTTTTTTTTGCTTTGCGCGGGAAAACTTTGACAGGCAATTTCCAGGTTAATTATAACCTGACTCTTCTATTTTTATAAAGTAAATAATTCAGTCCCTTTAGTTTCAAAAATAACTATTTAAATCTTTGCCTATTTTTACTATAGTTATAAAACCCGGCACAATTCAAGACTCTAGTCACGAGTAAGATAAATCAACTTGAATTAATCTAGATCAACAACACATTGCAAGATTTAAAAAAAAAAAGAAGTTAAATCAATATTATTCTAAAGAAAAACTTAAAAAAACAATTAAAATAGATTTCATTCATGTTTTGATGGATCCTAGATTGATCATATTTAACTGAGTTAACTTTTATCTAATTCAATATAGAACTTGGCCTGAAATCTGATGGCATTGAGTTGACTTGTAAAATCAATCAAGTTTAATAACATTTATTTTGACTATTAAATGGAGAATGAAAATTAAAAAAAAAAAAAGATAGAATAAGCTATAATTTACTCTACTAAAATGACTAATCACCTCAAAATAACCTAGCATGTGCTTGTGGGTGTTGCATTATATTTTTTTTGTAAAAATACAAGGATAACTTTGAGTATTTTTCATCTTTTGTATGTGATTTTTTTATGTGGTTGAAAAATTAATTTATTATCTAAGAGGAAAAAAAATAAAAACATTATGTCATTAGACTTTACCTATTTAGTTTTTCTGTAAGTGAGTTGATGGCTACAAGAATATAAATTAATGAGTATTATACTATGTTATGATTAGGGAAAAACAATTGTACATTTTATTGCATGTTGTTTTATTTCATATATTGAGGTATAGGTAATTTATCAAGGGTAAAATAGTAAAATAACAATGTAAAGGTATTCAAGTATATTAATAATCAAACATGTGTTTAAAAGGTAAATAAATTACTTTTTTATATTTTAGAATAGTTTATTATTTTATTTATCAAACAAAAAATAATTTAATAAAAAATAGAAAAAATAATTATTTTGTCTATGAAACAAATAATACTAAATTATATGAAATTAACTCGGTTATTTTTATTTATTACTTGCATTAAGATGATATTATATGACTTGAATACAATCTATATATATATATATATATATATATAAATTTTAATCCACTATAATAAAAATATGTCCCCGTATTACTATAATATATATTTGCATTGGGTTCTAAATATAGTAAAAATTATATCCATGTATAACTTTTGTCACACTGATTGAAACTAATGAGCTTTTAAAAAAATATAATTCACAACACTACCTTTTTTGTATATACTTTTATATACAAAAGCCCTAAAAATATTCATGTACTTTTTAATATAACATGAGAAAATAATGATTCTTGTATAGCTTAGCTCTTTTTATGATATATTGTCGTAGAATTGAGTAGTCATTTATAGCTCTTGATGCTTTTAGAGCCAACTTCAAAGATGTGAGGAATGATTAAGCTTTTAAAATGTATAATTTGAGTTTCCCTTTGATTTCAAGAAGTACATTAACAAATAAAGTTAGAATAAATTATTACTATATAACATCTTAAGTTTTAGTCCTAACATCAGGACCTTCAATTCCTATTATAAAGAATTTCAAGCCATAACATTAAAAAGTATCAACCCTACAATTAAGAAGTCTGAACTCTGCAATCAAGAAATCCAAGTATGCAATTAGAAAGTTCAATCCCTTCCATCATGAACTTTCAGCCTTGTGATCATAAATTTCAAGTCTTATCACCAAAAAGTCTAAACCTTGTAATTAAAAAATTCAATCCTTATCATCTAGAAAATATCAACCCTACCACTAGGAAGTTCGAACCCAATAATTAAAAAGCATCAACCCTGTCATCAGGAAGTTCAGGCCTTATAATTAAGAATTTCAAGCCATATTATCATGAAGTTCAAGCTGAGTCTCAATCAGAACATCATCGGACAAGTCTTACAGTTAGGTAAGTCAAATTAAACTTTACAATTAAGGTAGCATTTCATTTTCATGTTAAGGATGGTCGCCTCTCATTTTAACACATTTTAGATTAAATGTTAAGGTTAGTTGTTTCTCGATTTGATCCATTTAGATTTCACATTGAGGCTAGTCTCCTAACAATTTTGATCCATTTAGATTTCATGCTAAGGTTGGTCGTCTAATGATTTTAACTCATTCTAGATTTCATGTTAAGGTTGATTGTCTCTCAATATGACTCATTTAAGTTTTCTATTTAGGTTAGTCGCCTCTTGCGTTGAGTCATTTAATTTTCTTATCAATGTTAGTTGTCTCTCAATTTGACCCATTTAGATTTCATGTTGAGGTTGATTACCTTTCAAGTTGACCCATTTAATTTTATGGTCGAGATTGGTTGCCTCTTGAGATGATCTATTTAAGCATTCTCAAAACAATTTTTTTATTTTCTAATGTTTTCTTGTAGTTCTTTATAAACTTATCGTACAAAATCAAAAGAAAATATATTTATCAATGTTTTTGTACTGCAAGTATTGCAAAGAAGGGGAAACTCTCATAACCCATATTTGACCCCTAGTTTTTCAGTATCTTAAAATATAAGTATCTTCAAAAAAGTTCTTTTGATACTATTTCATGATTTTTGGCACTTTTGTTGTATTTTTTATATGTTTAGAAAAAAGAAAAAAAAAGGTTGGGGTGTGAAATGATGTACAAGGAAGGAAATGGGGACCAAAATGATAAAGAATAAAATGATATAAGGGAAGATCATTCAAATAAGTGAAAAAAAAAAGTAAATAGGAGAATCAGACAAAATTGAAAAAAATATTGAGTGATCCTAATTCAAGAAGTAAATAATGTAAAGATTATAAATAAATCATATATTAGATATCAAGGGAACTACACATAAAGATAAAAATAAAAAATAAAAAAAAACCCTCTCTATAGATAAAAGAAAATGACAAAAAAAAATAACTAACAAAAAATTTAAACCCTAACTACTCTCTTCATCTCCTTCTATTTATGTCATCATGATGGTCATGTTAAGCTTACTCCTTAATAATAATGATTCAAAAAGAAGATTGAGGGTGAGAAAAGAAGAAAATTGAGAGAAAAAATGTATAACAAAATTAATTGTCAGAATAATGATTCTTTTATTTTTTATTACTCACGTTTCCTACACCAGTATATGTATACAACTTGTAACCTTTAGTTGCCAAACGAACTATGAAAATTATTAACTAATAGCTAATACAACTAACTATGCACGTGGCTATGTTTTTTACTAACTGATTAACTGCTCCCCTATTATTCATTTCTCACGTGGAGAATTCTACTTTAATTGTTTCTTCCTCTTGAGTTCAATTCTTGCTTAATGATTAAACATAACAATACCTTCTTTATTAAATGATTCTTGACCTCAAGAATCTATATTAAATTCTGGAAATAGCTTTGATAGTTCCTTTAGTTCTTCCCAGGTTACATCGTTCTTTAATAGGTTTGGTCATTTCATGAACTTCTTGTCTACAATTGACATAGGTTTGACCTTGACTCTTCCTTCTTCATCTACTATTGGTGGATTTAAAGTTGTTATTGCATTAATTTCTACTTTTTATTTGAGCAATGACACATGAAAGACAAGGTGAATGTAAGTTCATGTAGGTAATTGGAGCTTATAAGCCATTGCCCTTATTTTGTATATAACTTTGTATGGTCTATAAAACCTTGGATTCAACCTAAAATTCTTTCTGAGTGCAAGGATAGGTTATTTATAAGGTTGATCTTAACAAACACCATTTTTTCAACCTAAGATTCCCTCTCTTATATGTTTTTATCTTTTGACTACTTCATTATGTTTCTTGTCATTTCCCATTACAATTATAACCATTAATCCAAGCATGATTTTTATTGAACTATTTTTTCCACTACCACTTCTGATGTTATTATTTGCAAATCCATTTCCCAGACTGCATAGGGATAACCAAACAATGCCTAAAACGGTGTCATTTTAATGGTTGAATGGTAATTGTAATTATACCACCATTGAGCTTGAGACAACCAAACATACCACCTGTTAAGATTATACATTGTAATGCATCTTAAATAAGTCTTTAAACATTGGTGGACGCTCTTAGTTTATCCATACATCTAAAAATGATGAGATGAACTTAATAGTAGCTTGACACTTAATAATTTGAATTGATCCCTTCACAACAAACTAATAAAAATTATATCTCTAATTGTCATAATTGTTGCATGAAGTCCATGGAATTTATAAATATGATCCAATAATATTTGAGCAATTTATTAAGTCGTGAAGGGATATGTTATTGCCATAAATGCCCATACTTATTGAAATTGTTTATTATGATTAGGATAATATTTTTCCCTCTAACTTTGGTAACCCTTCAATAAAATATATCATGATCTTGTTTTAAATACCTTATGAGATTGACAATGGTTGAAGCAATCTATGACAAGGACACTTTGTATTTTTACATGTTTACATATGTGTCACATTCTTGTACAAATCTTCTTTTACCCAAGATTTTATGAAAGGCTAGTAGAACACCATATTGAGCCTCCTATACGAATTTTGCACTTCAGCATGCTTTTCTATTTATGAATCATGAGTAAGATTGATTTTTCTCTCAACTCTCTGGTACTAAAAATGACAGTTATATTCTTACATCTAAGAATTTTATCTGCCCATAAATACTCAAGCTAGTTTTTCTTGTTAAACATTTTCTCAACAATATTTTTGAATTAATTATCCCCCTAATAAGTATCGTTAACCTGGTGAGACCATGTTGGATTGATTATAGTTGTCAAACAACTAGTCAAAGTTCTCTCGGTCTTATCAATTTTATCTACAACCTTTCTAAACAATATATATGTTGTTGTATTTTTTTTACCTTTTATGTATTGAATTATATATCTCAATTATAGAAGTTTGGTTAAACGTTTCTTTTGAATTGGAGTGTGTATTCTTTGTTTCAATAAGAATTTCAAACTTTCATGATCAGTTTTAATAATAAACTAATCATGTTCAATGTAGTGCTTCCATCTATCTACTGCCATTAGGATTGCCATATACTTTTTTATAAATGGACAATTCTAGATGTTTTGGACTCGAAGCTTTGCAAAAATAAGCTAAAGGTCTTCTTTTTTTTACACAAAACAATTCACAATCTATGAACACGAGCATCAGTTTCTAATTCAAAAATTACATTGAAATCAATAAAAGCTAGAACTAGAGCTTCACCAAGGGTAGTCTTCAATTCTTCGAAAGCCTTTTATGCATTCTCATTTCATCTGAACTTGTTTTTTCTTTAATAGCTCAATTAATGGTTTGCTAATTGCTCTAAAACTTCTTATAAACTTCTTGTAATAACCATTAACCCCAAAAACCCTTTTGATTCATTGATTGAACTTGATGTTGGTCAACTCTTGATTGCTTTAGTTTTTTTATGATCAATCGAAACTCCATTTAAGGAAATGATGTATCCCAAATACTCAACCTTTTATTCATAAAATGAACACATTTCTCTTTTAACAAATAATTGGTTTTTCCTTAAAGCCTTCAATATTGCCCTTAAGAGTTGTAGGTGTAGGTCTAATAAAGAGTTATAAACTAGTATATCATAAAAAAAAAAAAAATACTAGCACAAATCTCACTAGAAAAGATTTCAGCATTGTATTTATTAATGCCTAAAATGTAACATGGATATTTGTTAAGCCAAATGGCATTGCTTTAAACTCATAATGATCATGGTGTGTCTTACAGGAAGTCTTCTTTATATCCTTAGTTTCATATTTACTAATGGTATCCTAATTTAAGGTTGAATTTTGAGAAGAAAAAAAAAACTATACACTTTGTAATTGATCCAACAAATCATCAATTAGAGAAACAAGAAATTTATTTTTGATGATCATATTGTCAAACTGTTTATAATCTATACAAAATCTCCAGGTGTTATCTTTCTTTTTTACTAGTAGAACTGAAGAGGCACAAGGGCTGCAACTATGTTGTACGATTCCATTTTATAATATTTCCTTGACCAATTTTTATATTTCTCCCTTGTGTATATAAGAAATCTTATAAAGTTTGATGTTTATGGGTTTAAATCCAGGAATTAATGGAATTCTTTCATCTAAAGTTCTGAGTAGTGGTGACTGTGTAGATTTTGCAAAAATTTCCTCAAATTCTTCTAAAAAAGTCTTCACTTCTTCATCTTATTTAGCTATTGTTGGTTCATTAACCTTTTCTATTGAAAAGAACTGACTTATAAACCCACAAACTGCCTCTTTTAAACTTTTGCGTAGCTTGGTAACTCTAATCATTTGTAACTCAGCAACTTCAATCATTCCTTTTAATTCTATCATTCTTTTATATGTATATATATATATATATATATATATATATGATAATTTCATCTTGATAAAATCAAACAAGATTGGAGAGTACACTTTTAACCAATCCATACCAAGAACAACCAAGTTAGCTTTGGATAATGAGAATTACACCTCCCTAGTTTCAATACCCTTAAATCAGTTTGGAATTCATGACCTTGCATAAACCAAGTTAGCTTTAGATAATGAGAATCACATCTTATAACACTTCCATTTGCTATTGTTGTTGCCAACGCAGTAGTCTTAACTATAGTAGCTTTAATATCCTTAACCACTACAACATTTATGAAATTATATATGCTTTCATTGTCTATGAGAATAATTAAATTATTTTCCTAACAACAACCTTTTATCCTATTGGTGTTATGGGCATAATTACTAACTAATGCATTCAATAATAACCTATGTTCATTTATTTTCTCATCTAACCTCATAATCTCATTGCTCTCTCATTTTGTTATTTTCAAGAATTCATTTTTTTCATCTTTTAACACATCCATTATATGAGTTCCCTTCACATTACATTGATGCCTAGGTATAAACTTATCTCAATATTTAAAACATTGGCCCAAACACCTTCTTTGTTCATATAAAGTCTCAATGTGTTTTAGTCCTACTTTGGAATCTACCTTAAAAGGAATAAAAGCTTTTGTTAGCATATTATATGATGCTCCTCTTGTTTCAAAAAAAACAATTTGGTCTTGGTAGCACTAGCTTAGCCCTTTTTACTACTGTATAATTTGATTCATCTTGCCATTTTGCCTGCTCAAAAACTTGCATCAGTGTACCAAGTTTTATAATTTTTAGCATAGGTCTTACATCATTCTTCAATCCACTAAGAAAACTTGAAATTTAATAAGCTTTAGGTAATGTTAGATTCAAAGCATTCATAAGGGACTTTAATTCGAAGAATTTCTCCACATATTTCTCCATATTTTTATCTTGCACTAGTTTGTTGAGTCCCTTCATCACATCTTTTCTATTATCAAATCTCATACAAAGTTATTTACTGAATTCTTCTTAACCAGTTAGATCTTCCCATCCTAATAAAAATCCTTTATACCACACCTCTTCATTGTGTTCCAAGTATAAGAAAGCTATTTACGCCCATTATTGATCTAGAATGAAATTCAGCTTAAAGAATTTCTTACATTTCTTGAGTCAACCCTTTGGATTCTCTCCATTATAGCTTGACAATTCTAAATTAGGCAAGGTTACATTGTAACTTCCCATTTGGATTTCCTAACCTCGTATACCTCTTCTCTTTTGATTATTTATATAATGAGGAAGAGTTCCATCAATATATGTGTTAACTCTTCCTTTTCTATCAAACCTCCATTATTCTTGATGATACCTTAAATAAAGTTATGATAGAATTTAATTTTGAGTTCAATTGATCATTTTTTTCTTATGTTTGATCCTCTGTCATTGCATATAATTTCTCATGTAAGTGTTGTATTTGCTAATCCACATTTCTATTGTGTTCCTTCAAATTCTTGATCCTGTTATTCTCCATTATTTTAGCCATGAATTGATTATCTATTACCAAATTATTAAGCTTACTCCTTAACATTAATGATTTAAGAAGAAGATTGAGGATGAGAAAAGAAGAAAATTGAGATAAAAGAGGCATATCATAATTAACTATAAAAATAGTGATTTTTATTTCCTTACTGCTCACATTTCCTAAACCAGTATTTATATACAACTTGTAACCTTTAACTGCCTAACCAACTATGATAGTTATTAACAAACATCTAATACAACAAACTATACATGTGGCTTTATTCTTTACTAGTTGTTTAATTGCTCCCCTGTTGTTTATTTCTCACGTGGAAAATTCTACTTCAATTATTACTTTTTCTTTAGTTCAATGCTTGCTTAATGGCTGGATGTAATAGGTCATTGACATTGTCATAATTCAGTGCCCATCATCTCTCACCAAGCCAAACCTTAGTCATCGACAACCTCCATCTTCGTCAGAGATAGCTTTATTGCTACCTTGTTCTCCACCTCCATCTTCGTTCAAACTAGCAACAACCTTATAGTTCCATCTCCTTCATAATAGTTGAAACCACAACCTTTTTATCTTGACACATAATAATAGTGTCAAGCATGCATGTCTAGAACCCAGCGACCATCAAATAGTCGAAATCACAATTTCCTTCCCCTCTAAAAAAACCTAAAATCATAACCCTTTTTAACTCAAAACCTATTAAAACTAATAAGTCCTCAAGCCATTAGATCTGCCTAAAAATAGCATAAATTGTACTTAAAACACCTTAGCAACAATCATTGTTGTTTTCCACCTAAAAACCAAGTCGATTATACATTTTTATAGATTTTAGTAGTGGAGCATGAAGTACACGTAACACTAGTATAACACCTTCAACGCGCTAGTTCCAGTACCTTTTAGACATCTCTAATGACTCCTAAAGGTCAACTTCAAACCCAACATATTGATGTATTTGTTTTAAATGATTCATTGGATGTTTTGTTGATTTATGTATTTGCCTATATGCGGTTAATTTTCTATGTGTGAATTTATATTTTCTCATATATGGTCAATTATCCATGTGTGAATTTGTTCTTGTTGCTTTTGATTTGGACATGTCGATAAAATTTTCTTTCTCTAACTCAAAGTTTGCCTAAGAGTTATAAATTCTACTTAGGTTTGCCGAGTAACTTGAATGTTGCACTAAGGGTAATCAAATTTGTATTGTAAATATTGATGTAACATGTATTTGTATATTTATTGTCTTGTGTATTTGTATTTTTCTCCTAACTTAAATCGGTTTAAGAATCATAAATCCTAATTAGTATTTTTTAGAAGTTATATTAAAGGTAAACGAGTTGACTTTGTATATGACTACCAAGTTTTCATGTACTTTTATTTTCCTTAATCTTATACAGTTGAAACACTTCTTGTAACTTAAAATTGGTTTAGTTAATGTAAATTCTAATAAGGTTTTTTCTTGGATGTTGCCTTGAGAGTAATCAAATTGATCCTACATTTATGGTTCTATTTTATGTTCTTACTTTTGACATGATAAATAATTTTAGGCTGGACCAACATGACCATACATAAGCCCATTAAAAGTATAAGGTGGCCTTCCGGTCCAATTTGAATATAACAAGAACGATGGATCAAAGTTAATTAATAATAACCATCCTTCTAGGTCCAGTGCCCTTGATCAAAAAGTAAGGAGTGTGTCTTGTTACCAAGCCCATGTCCCAAATCACATCCCTAGATCTTAGTAGTATCGTACCTTAAATAACCAAAACATATATATCAATTTAGGCAAATCTTAGCATACATGCACAATAGATACTTTTTATCATTAAAAACAAACACGAAACAACTTACCTTAGATATCATGTGGTAGGATGTTTGGGTTTAATCTTTCATTTAACATAACCAACCCTTTTTGCAGAAATCTTTAAAGACTAATTAAGGTTTCTAGTTACCATAAAATTAGATGACGACTAATTTTTCTATTTTTACCTGTTTTACATATAGTTCGTTGAGATGTCCCATGCAACAACTTGTTACGTATTATGCTTATATGGCATAATCAGATGATTTTTTAAATAGCATTATAATTATTAATTTAAATAGAAATTATTTTAAATAAAAAGGTGTTTCTATCCAAAGAAGCTAGCCCTGCTCGCCATGCCTCTAAAAAGGAAAACCTACATGTTTTAGAAAGCCAAGCTTGCATGCCTAGCTTTTTTATTTAAAAAAAAAAACATTCGAGGGCACAATTCATCATCCTTTCAACATGAAAAATTATAATTGATGACCAATCATCTGCTACAACAACGACCATCTTTAGTGGCTTGAAAATTAGGGTCGAATTTTCAAAGCCCTAACACTAGATTTTTAACTTATTTTGACATGAAAATACCAAAAAAAATCCTTAAAACTTTAACATCGCATTTTCCAACCTAAGAACACCCTTCTCCAATCACTCTAAAAACTGAAAATAAAATCAAACCTAAAAATTTTTACGAGCTCTAATATATATATATATATATATATTTGCATAGTTACAGAGCAAAACCACCTTCATTGAACATAATTTTCTAAAAAAAACACCAAGATCATTTGTTGGAAGGTGGTTGACCAAATTCTTTCTCTCTCCTCTTTCTTTTTTTATGAATTTCTCATAATTTATGAACTAAAACGTGATGAAAATAGAGATTGAGAACTGAAATATAAACACCAAAACTACATGAACTAAATACGTGAAAGTAAAAAAAAAAAAGGGGATTAAAAGGAAATTTCAGGTATAAAAAATGCATTGTGTTTTACAGTGCAATCCACTTTGTTTTATGTCTTGATGAATAGTACAAAACACCATGAATTTACCCCAAATCTTTTAGTTTTGTTCATAATATATGTGTATGATATAAACATGCATATCTCGAGTAATGTTTAGATCAAGTTTTAGGTTACTTGGAGAATATCCATATCTTATTTAACATCAATCGAATTGATATTCATCGAGTTAAGAATCATTAATTTTAATACCAGAAAATTGGTCTAAAAAATAAAAATAAAAATCAAATTAAGTAGAAAATTATAGGGCGTGAGTTTTTTACTATAGTCATAGACACATTATACTGTGGATTGTTATAGTGAAATTATCATTTTGCCCTTTAGTTGAAAAAAATAAAAGCTTTAGTTATGGGGGTATTTTGGTCCTTTTCATATGCATATGGGTTATTAAAATATTGAACGGGGGTATGATAGTTTTTTTCAAATTTTGTTTACAATAAAAATACTCTTCTACCACAAAGGTCAAAAAAATTTAGAACTATTGATGAAGGGTTTTTTTTTGTCTTTTCACAAACTTTAAAACAATAAAAATACTTATTTAGCCCCCAAGGTTAAAAAAAAATACTTGAGCTATTGAAATATATGTTTTTCCTTAGAAAAGACAAACGATAAGTTATGCATGTAGGGATGTTTTGGTCCTTTCACATTGGTTTATCTGTTATTTTCAGGGTAATGAGGGCATTTTTAGTAATTTTACATTGACTTTTTCATTTTTAATTCGGGAAAGTTGTTGGTGCACGGGTGGTGTCCATGCCTTTTGGTCGGCACATGCAACACCACCTGATATCCAAATCCTGCCTTTCATCGTGTCCTTAAAAGCACCCCTATGTCCTCTTCCTCTTGGTGTGGCGTGTGACAATGGGTGATAGATGGTTTATCACAGTAATCGTTTTTTCTTTCTTTTTTCTCTCTCTTCCAAAGAAAGCACGTGTATGTCCTTTTTTTTTTTTAATCCTTATGTTTTTTATTGCTTATTTTCGTCCTTGGCCTTTTTAGAAAAGTTTTTTATGTTTTCAATTAGTCCTTAAATTACAATTTGTCATATTTTTTTTTTTCCAATTCGTTCCTTATTCTTTTGATTTCTCATTTTCACCCTTGGGTTTTTTTGTTAAAGTTTTATTGGTTTTCAATTTAATCATTCAATCAAAGTCTATGTTGTCTTACTTTTTTCAATTTAGCTCTTATTCTTTTTATTTCTTTTTTCCTTTTGTCAAAGTTTTTTTTTTTCAATTTAACCCTTCAATTTAAATTTATTTTGATGCCCTTAAATTTATTTTTTTTATTTCAGTTTTCACCCTCATTCTTTTAATTACAATTTTTTATGTGGTTCATTTTTTTCCTATTACATTCGTTAGTGTTTGATTTGTTTAGGATTGAGCTTTATAGTTTTTTCACTTGTCATGCTTCCGATCTAATGACATGAATCACAAGTTTTAAGAGTTAATATGTTAGAAATTCTTTTATCATCATTTTCTTTTATGATTTTATTATTCTACATTATTATTATTTTTTTAAAATCTAGTTTTGTGTTTACTTTCAATTTCTTTTCTATTTATTTATCTCGGTCTAATTACCTAGACCATATGTTTTGCAAGCCTTTTTTTGATAAAAGGTTTTTTTAAAATAATTGATTTGCTTTGTATTTAATTTTTATAGTTTTTTTTTTATTTTATTCTTTATTTTATTTTATATAGATAAGTTTTATTTTGTAAGAAAACAATTATTTTGAATAATATTTCTAATATGTTCGGCCATGCTTTTTGTTTTCATTTTATTTTATTCACTTGGTTTCACATGTGTTTTTATTGTCTTTTATTTATTTTAATAAATAAGTTTGGTGGACATCAACGAATAAATATCTTATTTTACGAGATCAAATATCTTAATTTATATATATTTCTTAATTTATTTAATTTTTCTTTTAGTTACTGTTAATGATTTTTTTGATATAATACATAGATGTTTAGATAAACTTTTTAATTTATACTTATAATTTTTTTATGTAAAAATATATATCAAAATAATTTATATATTTAAGTTTTTTTTTTTTAATTATGAATCGGTGTAGAGTATGGGTCAAATGACAAGTAAAATAAATAAAATATGTATGGGTAAATCGAAATAGTTGTAAACGACAACAAAAGAATGGCCGATTTTAAGGCCGGGTCAAGTGCCTGCACAAATCAAAGCAAATGACATAGAAATGCGTGAGCTTCGGAATCATCGACGACCTCCAGCCATATCCAAATCCAATCATCTCTGGAATATTGCTTCCTATATATATATATATAAAAGAAATGATCAATAACCAGCTGACACGATTGCTTTGCTATATTTCAAATTTCTTTTTGTTTTTTTTTTCTGGAAGTATATATATATCCGTAGCAGCAAGAAATAAAATAAAAATAGAATATCCAATCTGGCTGCATTCGTGGCATGCCATCACCGAAACACGATCGTTAGGATATTTAGAACTTCGAGAATGAAAATAACATTAAAGAAATAGTAGCCAGCTCTCCATTTTCATGACGCGCAAGTATAGCGCGTGTAAGCACGTTCAGCCGTGGATTCCACTGGTGTTTTTCTAATGGTATTATCACACGTGGCTTGACTAATTTATATAAGGATGACAAAAATAAAAAATAATAATAACTGGACAGGGACGTTCACTGCCTAAAGAAACGCGAGTGAAGCTTAAGGGATTGGAGTTTGGATAGACGCAACAAAAAACATGATTGCCCGCTTGCTATTTGTTTCTTTCTAAACTTGAAACCGTCGCTCTCTCTGTGTTAAGACACGACACAACCTCGTTGAGACTCACAGGAAACGAGAAAACAAGATTGAGAAGATCTCAGAAAGAGAAAATGGAAGGAAGCAGGACTAAGGGAAGAACCACAATTGAAGTTGGAGCTGATGGGGTGGCTTTAATCACCATCATCAATCCTCCTGTCAATTCGCTTTCTTTTGACGGTATCACTCGCTCTTCTGTTTTTTTCTTTATTTGGTTCGAATTAAATTAGATCTTGTATATTAGTTCGTTTTATGTGGACCCTTTTGATATTCAAGCTTGATTTCTTGTTTTATGATTGGGTGGTGGGTGGCTAATTTTTATGTGTAGGATTAAGATTTTTTTTTTTTTTATGAATTGGTGGTTGTTTTTGTTTCAGGAAACTGGATTCTGTTTACTACTTGGTCCATTTGATTTATCATTTCACATTTTAACTTCTGTTTACCAGGATAAATAAAAGATAATTTTAACAAGTTGGTGTGTAATTTGACAATTTAGGATGGCATGCTGCATCTTTTATGGGGTAAAGGGCCTCTATCATCTTAATCTTGGTGTTATGATTGTTTTTTCAAAGAATTAGGAGACTATCCTCGAGGCGTATTATCTCACTTTGAAAAATATTTACGTGATATGTGTAACGCTACAAGCCTGTTAACTTGGTTCTGATTTAAGCTAATGATTGGAAGCATTTGAAATTTCCTTTCGGGTTCAGGTGTATTCTTATTCTACTCAAATTTGTGATACAATTCGCATAATCTAGACTTGCTTGATGTTTCAGTTACTTATTTTTCAATTAAACGATGTTCTTCAATGATAGTGATCAAATATGGAACTTATCCCTATTGCTTTCTGTCCAGTGTTGTACAGCTTGAAGGACAGTTTCGAGCAAGCTTTAAGAAGAGATGATGTGAAGGCGATTGTTATTACAGGTAACTATTTAAATATTTAGAGATCATTCATAAAAATTTCAAGGAGTTTGCATGACATCTCCAAGCATCAGAACTGAATGAGAATGTGAGATGCCAAGCTAACATCTCATGTTAATGATGCAGGTGCAAAGGGCAAGTTCTCTGGTGGCTTTGATATTTCTTCATTTGGAGGAGTTCAAGGGGGAAAATGTATGTTCAGTATTTTATATTTCTCATGCTCAAGATATTCTTACCTGTAACTCCAATAAAGTCCCCGTTATGTTTTCTCAGCGAGTGAACCAAAGCCTGGTTTTATATCTGTGGAGGTTCTCAGTGATACTGTAGAAGGTACTCTTTTGTTTATCCTTCTTCATTCCTGATGGCTTAAATGTCCTCAACAGAAGTTTCATCGACATATTTCAGCTATTTGAATAGTTGCTTTGCTTTCCAGCTGCAAAAAAGCCTTCGGTTGCTGCAATTGATGGCCTTGCCTTAGGTGGGGGACTAGAGGTTGCAATGGTATGTCTTGCTATATATTCTTAATTGTATCACTTTATAATTGATTTCTTTAGATTATCTAATATACTTGCTATGTCAGGCATGCCATGCACGTATCTCAACCTCTACTGCTCAATTAGGCCTACCTGAACTTCAACTTGGCATAATTCCTGGTTTTGGAGGTATGTCAGCGAGATGTTTACATTTCTTGTTTTTTGAAGGTCCCCAGAATGACAGCCTTTTTCTGTTTCTAACATCTCAATGTGCTCTTTGTAATTTCAATAAAATTAAAATTTCTGCATTGTCGTTTGCACTTTCCTGTAATGGTCGGTGGTTTGCAATTTGGTTATTTTGATCAAGATGGTAACTGGTAAGGAAAATCTATAGATGACCTTTTTTTTTCTTGCATTGGTAATGTATCAGGTGGAAGGGATAGTAAAGCATAGTGCCCACTAAATTAGAATTGATGAGTATATAGAGTGAGTAATTGCTTTTGAAAGTTGTAAAATCTGCATGACATGACACCTTGGTGAATTTCAAAAGTTGAATGATAAATTTCAGCATAAGGATGTTCATTCTTGTAAAATCTAATAGCAGGTGTTTAAAGACAACATGTAGTAGGGAAATACGAATGTTGAAATCATTTACTTTCTAGACAAATAGTGATAAATCAGTGATGATTTCGAGAGTGAGAAGTAGTTTTGATGGAGGACAAGGTGAAAATCAGTTAAGAAGATATGGTGTGTGAAGACATGGTAGCCATGAAATTGAGATAATGTGGCTCGTGATATGATATTCTCATTGGAAGGGACAGTGTTTGGTTTCCATCTTGTTGAGGCAAATGACCCAAAAAATGATTTCCATGGTCATGATATGAGAGCCTAATGACTATTCACAAAAACTAAATCAGAAATTTTCTCTCTTACATCATAGACTTGTCATTTATATTTTGTCGTTAAATATGCAAAAAAGAAGAAGAAGAGGGTTTGTGTACAAGCAGCTCATTTAGCTCATCTTTTAGATTTAGCTCATCTTTTATCATTCTAAGTGAGTAAAACCTGTTAAAGAACTTGCTGATTAACAGTTGTAAACGCAAAATTGAAGGATGAAACTCCTCATATCCTTTAATTAAGATTATAGGAATAATGGTTGCATTCTTTGGTGTTTATTGTAATTGTTTTAATTAAAAGAAAAGCTAAAATGCGTTCATTGTAGATATGCCTTTGTTTATTGTGGATTGTAATAATAAAATGATGATCTTGCCCTTGAAAAAACTCTTAGAATGTTGCCTTTTTAGGGGTAAAATGGTTTGTAAATTTGTTCAGGGGTTTTATTGTCTTTTTATCATGTTTATGCACGGTAAAATGACTTTGCTATTTTTAAAAGCAAAAAATCATTTAACTCTAGTCAAAGGTCTTTTCAGGCATTTCACATTTTGATATACAGTAAAATTACAAATTTAACCTTGAAGTTGAAAAAATTTTAAGCCATTGTCATAAGGGGTATACTTGTATTTTCATATTGTTTTTTTCTTTTTTGTAATTGTTGGGTTTGTTAGGGGTGATAAAGTAATTTACCATTTAATTATTATTTTTTTGTTGAAAAAGCTATTGTTTGTTTATCATCGGTGGCCCTTTCTCTCTGTTTTTTTTAATTATCATCTCTCTCTCCTACCCCTATAAAACTAAATTCGTCCCTGATTTTTGTTGGTGTTTCAGAATCCATCCTTCAGTTTTGATTTTTTTTTTTCAGTCATTTCTTTTTTGTTAAAGTTTTATTTATTTTCAATTTAGTCATTCAATTCTAATTTGTGTAGATGATTTTTTTTATTCGGTCCTTTTACTTTTGATTTTTTATTTTTATCCTTGACTCTTTTTTTATAGTTTTTAATTTTATCATTCAAATCAAATTTATGATTTTTTTTTTCAATAGTAATAATATTTATTTCAGTTTGGTTCTTTTCTTTTGATTTCTTATTTGTTTTCTTTGCCCTTTTATCGAAGTTTTTATGGTTTTTAATTTTATCCTTCAAATCAAGTTTACGGTTTTTGTTATTCCAATAACAACAACAATAATGGTAATTGTAGTAGTTGTAATAACAACAACAATGATAATAATTCTAACAATATTATTAATAATATTACTCATAGTGATGATAATGTTAATAATGGTGGTAATGATAATAGTTTATTATTATTATTATTATTAATAGTAATAGAAACGATGAAACCAATAATAACGCTGATAATAATAGTAGTAGTAGTAGGTAGTTTTTTATAACAATAATAGTTGCAATGATAATAATAATTGTGATGATGATGATGATAACTGTGATAATAATAGTAATAACACTATTAATAGTAATGGCAATGGTAATAATAATAGTGATAGTAATAATAATAACAAATGATAATATTAGTAGGATTGTAATAATGATAGTAATAATATTACTAATTGTGATAATAATAATAGTGATAATAGTTGTGATAATAATAATAATAATAATAATAATATTTTATTATGATGGTTGTAGTGATAGTGATAGCAATAATTATTTATAGTAGTAATGATAATGGATAGTAACAATGCTAATAGGGCTAATAATAATAATATTGGTTGTAATGTGATAATAGTCGTGGCAATAATAATAATAATAATGGTGGTGCTAATAATACTGTTAATAATTATAACAATAATGGTGGTGCTAATAATAATACGATTAACAATAATAATAGTAGTAGTAATAGTTTGTTATAATAATAGTAGTGGTGGTCATAACTGTAATAATAATAATGATTATAGTGATAAGGAAAAAAAATAATGGTAATATTAGTGGTGGTAGTAATGATAATAGTTATAACAATATTATTAACAATAATAATGATGATGATGATGATGATAATGGTAATAATGATAGTGATAGTGATCATGATAATAATACTAATAATAATGATGATGAAAATATTACTTATTGATAATAATATTAATAGTGATAGTAGTAGTAATGATAATAATAACAATAATTATAATTATAATTATAATAGTAATGATTCATCATTCAAGGTTAGATTTGCTAGGAATTGAGTTTCACTGCTTTTCCATGTGTGGTATTTCTGATCTAATAACCTAGATTACAGGTTTGAAAAGTTTACTTGGTGTGACGTCATCTTTTATTTTTTGCCTTATTGTTTTTTTTCCTGATTTTATTGTTTAACATTATTTTTTAAAAATAAAAAAGGGTCATCCAAGTTTCCTTTAAACCTATTAAATAAACCAATTTGCATCGAATTTGTTCTTATATAGTTTAATTGGAAGCTTGCGATAGGCAAAGATCTAAGTTAAGGGCTTTAAAAGATTGATCTTCTTGCACAGGTTTAATAGCATTGCAAAAAAAATCCTTGCGCTCATAATGTTTTTTATTTTTTAAAAAAAGTGGTTTGGCCTGCGACGGAGTAGAGCAAATGAACTAGTGTTTGCCTATTTGCTGTCAATTCTTCCTTTAAGAAAGATACAGTATACTTCTTGGATTTCACACATGGTTATTGATTGGACTCATTTTCCTCAAAAAAGGGATTTCTTTTCTTACTTCCAATCTCATGTATCTGATTGGCTCAGGAACACAGAGACTTCCACGTCTTGTGGGTATCTCAAAGGCCCTTGAAATGATGCTGGTATGTTGTAGCTAGGTCTTCTAGTTGCTTGATCCATGTGATTTCTATAGTTTCACAACTGTATAATATCTAACTAATCCTCCCCTCCCCTCCCTGCTCATAGACATCAAAACCAGTTAAAGGTGAGGAAGCTCATGCTCTGGGTCTTGTGGATGCTGTTGTTTCACCAAATGAGTTGGTAAGCACTGCACGTCAGTGGGCCCTGGATATCTTGGAGCGTAGGAGACCATGGGTTGCTAGTCTTTACAAGACCGAAAAATTAGATTCCCTTGGTGAGGCAAGGGAAATATTCAAGTTTGCAAGAGAACAAGTCCGGAAACGAGCCCCCAATCTCACACATCCTATAGTTTGCATTGATGTTGTTGAACACGGCATAGTTTCTGGTCCACGTGATGGACTCTACAAGGTCCCTTACCGGTCCTCATTTTTTTTTTCTTTTTCCTCTAATTATAGCCAGTTAAACCATGTGATAAGTTGTCTGATGTTGGCAGGAGCTTGAAAGTTTCCGTGAACTTTTGCATTCTGACACCTGCAAGAGCTTGATCCACGTCTTCTTTGCTCAGCGAGGAACAACCAAGGTGCTATTGCAATTTTACTCGTGGAATTGTTGGTTATTCATCTGCAATTTTCAGTAGATATAATATGGCTTCTACCAGCTATATTAATATGGTTTTGCCACCATTGATATTCTAGCAAGATATACATGGTCAAGTTTGCTAAGTCATCTTGTTGTAAAGTGTTTTGTGGATGCTCTTTTTAATCCTTGAAGTAAACAAGTAGGTTCATTCATTCTGATTGAAGCCATGAGTTTCAATAGAGAGGTTTTGTTTCTTGTTAATAAGTTCTTTCTTTGAGTGTGCACCAAAGTTAGTTTTCTCAAGAATTGATGTGAAAAGAAATTGGTGCAATTGAATTTTTAGAGCTCTCAATACACGTAATGTGACTCTCTGGAATCTGAATTTGTGGAAGATATTTGTCTGTTGTTCAAGTTTGGTCTGGGCACTTTAACACTTCACATGCTTTCACTTCAAAATCTTGAGCAGCTCTTGATTTTGAACAGGTTCCAGGAATTACTGATCTGGGCTTGGTACCTAGACGAGTGAAGAAGGTTGCTGTGCTTGGTGGAGGATTGATGGGTTCAGGGATAGCAACGGCATTAGTTCTCAGTAATTATCCAGTGATCCTGAAAGAAGTAAATAACCAATTCTTGCAGGCTGGAATTGGTAGAGTCAGAGGTGGGGTTTGAGATCAGCTTTTAATTTTGTCATCTTGTAACCTAGCTCTCCTTTGGTTTTACTTCTGAAGTTTTATGGTTGTGACAAGCTATTCTTTTTTCATGCAGCCAATCTCCAAAGTCGTGTCAAGAAAGGAAGAATGACACAAGAAAAGTTTGAAAAAACCATGTCTCTTCTCAAGGGCGCCCTTGATTATGAAAGCTTTAAAGACGTGGACATGGTCATAGAGGTATACTTGTTCATTTGATTTAACTCTCTTTTGGTGCCATTGAATTTTATATCCTGAAATTAAACAACTTTATTTTGATTATTTGTTCTTGATGCTTGACACAGGCTGTGATTGAAAATGTTTCTTTGAAGCAACAAATTTTTTCTGATCTAGAAAAATATTGCCCACCTCATTGTATACTTGCCAGTAACACCTCCACTATTGACTTGAACTTGATTGGAAAGCAGACCAAGTCACAAGATAGGATTATTGGAGCCCATTTCTTTAGGTAATATCTGGTGTAGAGCTATCTTCTATGTTTTGTTAATGAACTGTGTTCTGACCGTTTGTTTTTGGCTTAACCAATCCTTTGTGCTTCTGATTCAGTCCGGCTCATGTTATGCCACTTTTGGAAATTGTTCGTACCAAGCAGACGTCTCCTCAGGTAATTGTGGATTTGCTAGATGTTGGGAAGAAAATCAGGAAGACTCCAGTTGTGGTTGGAAATTGCACTGGCTTTGCTGTCAACAGGATGTTCTTTCCATACACCCAAGCTGCTCTTTTACTTGTTGAACATGGAGCAGATCTTTATCAGATCGATAAGGTTATCACCAAATTTGGAATGCCGATGGGCCCTTTCAGGTAACTAATTTGTTGGGAAAATGTAACCATTTTTCCCTTGTTGCTTGTGAAAATATATTTCAGTTCATCTTGGTATTGCTTCATAAAATGTATAATTTATAATTTTTCACATTTTGAGCTCCAATTATTTCACTTGTTCATGGAGGTTGGTTGACCTGGTTGGGTTTGGCGTTGCAATTGCAACTGGCACGCAATTTGTTGTGAATTTCCCTGAGAGAACCTATAAATCAATGCTTATCCCACTAATGCAAGAGGATAAGAGAGCTGGTATGTTTCCTACCTGGTTAATCAATTAGTTTCCTCCAGATGAAACATGAATAGAATGTAAAACTTTAGCTGCAGAAGCTTAGAAGCTTGATTTGACTTTTTAATAGGATTTTCTTAATGACTGTTTGTCTCTGACGCAATTCCATAATTACCTTGTAAATTACAGGTGAAACTACTCGCAAAGGATTCTATTTGTATGATGATAGGCGTAAAGCTAAGCCAGATCCTGAATTAAGGAAATACATTGAGAAAGCAAGAAACATTTCTGGTGTTGCCATTGACCCCAAGGTATTATCTCTCCTTTTTCTCACTTACTGCTTGTAGTTTTAGGTGTCGTTCTCGTTCCACCGTTATGGATCCTAACCTCAAATAACAAAAAGCATATGCTCGTGGATCCATCTCTTGTTCATTCTGGGTCATTAATCTTTTTGTCACAGCTTGCAAAATTGCCAGAGAAGGACATTGTAGAGATGATATTTTTCCCAGTGGTGAATGAAGCCTGTCGAGTCTTTGCCGAAGGAATTGCAGTCAAGGCTGCAGACCTTGACATTTCGTCTCTAATGGGAATGGGTTTTCCACCTTACAGGTTTGGTTTTTACAGAGTGAAAGCGTTTCTTTCCACATTCTAGGCTCTTGCTTTAATCAATTTGTTTTATTTGGATCAGGGGGGGTATTATGTTCTGGGCTGATTCTCTTGGATCAAAGTACATTTATTCAAGATTGGAGGAATGGTCAAAGACATATGGAGAATTCTTTAAGCCCTGTGCCTTCTTGGCTGAACGAGCTGCAAGGGGTGCTCCTCTGGTGAGAGACCTGAATTTATGAAAAATGCATATTACATTATTAGAAAGTACGACGAGTACATGAATCATAACATATCATGCATTGGTTCATCATCAGTTTTGCCCTTAAGATTGCCTAGGACTCGTTGCTGAGAACTTATGCTGCAGAAACACTTTTTTTTTTGGAATAAAAGTTAAGTTGTATAGATCCAAAAAAATACATGATACGAGAGGTATACCCCAAGTATTACAAAGGACCTAGAAGGTCAACAAAAAGAAAACAAGCTTGTACATCGAAAGGAAACATACAAAGCAGTATAAACCGTTTAGACGGTTGATATAGAAATAATCAAAACTCAAGTAAGATCATCGCTCAACCGTAGAAACACCTTCATGCTAGATGAATTATACCTGAATTATAACATATTTCGCTCCCAACATTTCTGAAACCATACCCACCAGTTCAGAAGCAGACTTATTTTTAATAACTGAAACAAATAAAAACCATGCAACAAGTTTGTATTCTCGATGGATCTTTTACACGACTATACATTGCTCTCGACAAGTCAGCTGTGTCGTGGCTCAATGAAGCAAGTGCCCATTTGCTTACCAACTACAACATTTTTAGCTGATTGCATGGCTGTACTTGCGAATCAATACTGTATCTCAAATGATGTTTGCTCTGTTTTGTTGCAGAGTTCTCCGGTGGACCAAGCAAAGTCGCGGCTGTAAGATCTTACTTGCCAGATGCATTGCCAACTATTGGAGATTCTTCTGTGGATGTTTCCCTTTCCTCCGTCGTGCTAGTGAGCTCTCAGTATATGAGCCAAATAATATACGTGTGAGGAAATGACTATGCTAAGTTGACAAAATGTGAGAGCTAGACAATAATATTTATAATCAGGCGAATAAATACAAATTAAAATCTTAAAGCAAAGATTATTTTACTAACGTGGGAATGATGACCATAATTGATCATGAGAGATGTTAATATATAAACAGTAAGCAGTGTGGTGAATCTGAACCCTGATTTGCCTCTACGCAGCTGATGGGGCAGTGGCATGCTAATGGAAATTGAATAGTTTCGAGCATTGGTGATTTTTATTTTTTTCCCTCACCTGTGTGTGTGTGTGATTTCTGAGGTTCTGGTAATGAACCTTGATTTGCCACATTTTTTGCTGTTTAGAGCATAAAATATGGTCGGTTTGAATCAATTTTTATTCTAAAATAACCAAACCGAAACTGGTTGGTTTGAACCGGTTTTAATTTTAAAAAAACTGGTTTGATTATTTTTTTAATAAAAACTGAATCAAATAAAAAATAATTACTTGGCCGTACCTTCCCTTAGTAAGGTTTTTATCAAATTTGTTATTTGTAAAATCTTTTTTCAAACAAAAATAAAACACTCACTCTTTTACATGTGTTTAATATCATGGTATAAGATATTTTTTAGAAGTATTCTTTTCATATTATTTTAAAAAAAAATTACATTAAAAAATTATAATCATAAAAAAATACATGGAAAAGCATAAAAAAAAACACTTTAAGTTTTAGATTATAATTAGGGATGAAAATTTAATCTAATAGATATAGATACTTATATGATCTAAATAAGTATGAGTTTTTCAGACTTAATAGATAATAAGTAAGTTATAAATATTGTCAAACTTGATTCAAAACTATCTAGACCTAACCTAAAATATATATTTATATTATTTAAATATATTTGTAGAATATTTAGATTTTTTTAATACAATATAATATGGAATAATGCTTATCATTTAATCTATATATTCACACTTTAAATATATATTAACTATTTTAATTTTTTATTAATTAACAAATAATAGTATATAATGAATACTAAGTTTATAAATATTTAAATTTTTTATTTAAAAAAATAAAAATATCAAAAAATCAAATCAATGAATATCTATTATCACCTTATAAAAAAAAAAAAAAACCTCAAGTGTCTCCAAACCACATTGTTATCAGTGTGATCAAACGTAGCCGAACCATCACGGTTCGAATTAATTGGGGATTGGGATGGTTTCTGGACTCCACGGAACGCATCTCCCACCTTTCATTTTTGGAAGTCGAGCTTTTAATTAAGTCAAGGCTGCACAGCGCATCGCACAAGTAACCTCACGCATGCTTCTCAATAATTAAAAAGAAAAAAAGATAAACTCTTTATATATTAATTACTGTATTTAATTAGAACAATATTAATTAGGATGACAGCCCAGCAGAAAGCAGTGACAAAATCTTGATAGATATGATCATTCTTTAATGAGTTGCAATTCGACTGATATTAATGTTCTTTTTATTTAAAAATCTCAAGTTAAAACCTCTGTTTATATATATATCATCAATTTGCAACTATGCCCTGACCCAGAGATGTTGAATCAATGGATATGTGGTCACAATTATATTTCTTATCTCCACAGGAGTTTGGATTTTTTTAGTACGCGTTTGATATTAGGAGGGTTGTTTTTATGGTTAATATATATATAAATTAAATTTTATTTCTTTTTAACAGGGAGAGTTTAGAATAAAAATATGATGTGTATTGATTAATCAAACATTTTTAATTTTTAAATTTATAATTGAAATAAAACTCAGATTACATCGTAAAAATAAACAAATTCTTAATATCAAAAACAAATTCATAAAGCACACGTAAAGAAAATCGATTTAAAACAAAAAATAAAATAAAAATATTTTTTTTTTCAAACAACGTACTCTCAAACCGGGATTCAAAAACACGGTTTACTGTTCCAAGGCGATGTAGGGAACACATCGAGCCCATTTTGAACGGAAGTTATCTCTTATACCTCTTGTATCAATCAGCATTGTATTGTTATTTTCCACAGTGATCAAGTAGAGCTAAACAACCCATCATGTCTACTCCATTCTGATGGCACCTTGTGGACCTCTAATTGCGTCGTTTACGCCCATAATTAATCCTTATCTTCATCAAGGAAACAACACGAGTGGTGGTGGTGGCGGTGGGTGGTGGTGGTGGAGGAGACTAGAGAGCTGCCTTGTCATCATGCTCCTTCCTGTTCATGCAAATAAACAAATCACCTCTCTACATCCACTAGCATGACCGTGCGTCTTCGCCCTGAGAGCATGAACGGTCCCCTGAAAGTCTAAAAAATAACACCGAAAATCCTCTTGTCCTCTTGTATTAGTCAAGGATCGCAGCCTCCTCCTAGCACAAGGCATCGCTCTGGCAGGACAAACACCCTGAGGTGAACAGATCCATGGAACTGTATATTAATGTCTGGTTCGACACTTTAGAATTGACAATTCACACTTATTTGAGACCAAATCGATTAATTTAATTGGACCTTGCATGGACTCTTTCTTTAAAGACAATAATTGAGGTTGATAAACAGGGTAACATGGACAAGTCATGAGTTAGAGTGGGTGTTTGTTTACGCGGTAGCTTCTGCTTTTAAAGCTAACCGCGTAAACCAAGTGTTTGGTAACACAAGAAAAGCAGGTTTTCATTTGATGGGCCCCATAATTTTTCCCATCAAACCATGGTTTTGCAAAAGCAGCTGGGAGCTGCTTCTCTCCGACTGCTTCTCTTTATTTATCTGGGCACTGTTCATAACAGTGCCCAAGCCAAGCGATGCCAGGTGAATTAAATTCACCTGAGCACTGTTCACCCAAAAAGTGAACAATGCCAAGGTGATAATTCACCTGCAATGTGAGAAGGTGAAGAGAAGTATTCATCTGGCACTGTTCTCTTTTTTTCACTATTCACGTAAGCAAAATTCATTAGGCCGCGTTTGATCCGATAAAAAAAAATTAATTTTTTTAAAATTATGTTTTACTTAAAAAACTAATTTTTAAAAAATTATATTTTACTCAAAAAACTAATGTTTAATATTATTTAATAACACTACATAAATTAAAAGAGCATCGCATGATGAGCATTTGTGAAATTTGATCGCAATTCTAATTTTGTTTCTGATGATATTTTACTTGATTTTATTACACAGCTCAAAAAACCATGGAACCTATAGTCCTTATCGGATGAATTTTGTACGTAATGGAATTATAAATAGTTTAATGGAATAATAAATAATATTTTATATAAAGTATTATTTATTTCATGATGTAATAAGAGTAATTAATTCTACAATATTTAAATTTAAAATCATCAATATTAATATATATTTTTAAAATCACGTGAATAGGTTTTTTTTTTTTTTGAAAAACCATGAAAATGAGTTTAATTTTTTTTTTGTTTTTTTAAAAATTATAATGACGTAGCATTTGTGAAATTTGATCGCAATTCCAATTATGTTATTGCCGAGTCCGGCCCAGTTAAAAAAAATTCAGTTTTTATTTTTATTTTAATTGTGTTCTATTCAAAAAATTAAAAGGAGATCACTTGATGACGTAACAAAAGATTCAGTTTTTGTTGTTGCGCGCTTAAGAAACCATGAAAAATATAGTCCTTGTTGGATAGATTTCGTATGTGATGACATTGCACATAGTGTAATAGAATAATAAAAAATATTTTATATCAATATTATTTATTTCATGATATAATAAGAGTAGTTAAATTTCTAATATTTAAATTAAAAATCATTAATATTAATATATATATTTTTTAATTATTTTATAACCTCAGTTTGAAAAGCATTTTTTTTTAACCAAACACATTAAATTACTTTTTCTTCGACCTCAATTTCAACCACAATTTTAACCAAACACCTATTTTTTCAAACCAACCTCAACTAAAAATACTTTTTATAAAATAACTTTTTTCAAACCACAACCAGAAAAGCTACCGCAATACCAAACACACCCAGAATTGAGAACATGATGATGATTATTATTAGATTTATTTCTTAGTTAATGTAAGCCTTTAATTAATTAATTAAGTGGCTGGAGGCTAATTTGGTGGTACGGTTGAGCGGTCATGTCCATTGCAAGAAGACAATCTACAGGCAACCCTTTTGTTTTTAAATTAACAGGATACCCTGACCTCTTACATTTAATTCAATTAATTTTATAAATTTTAAAATAAATAATAATATAAATATTTATTAATTATTAAAAAACTTATAATTATTAATAAATAAACTTAAAATCTAATCAATTAATTTACCCCTCAAAATTATCTATAAGAAATCCTTGAATGGATTGGCAATGGCAGGACGAGGACTTTCAGAGTGTAGTGAGTTTAATATTAATTAATATTTATTTTTTAAAGTGTTTTTTATTTAAAAATATATTAAAATAATATATTTTTTATTTTTTTAAAATTATTTTTTATATTAAAATATCTAAAATATAAATATAATTAATTTTATTTTTTAAAAAAAATAGCATAAAAATCATTGAATTGACTAACGGTGCCTCTCTAATCATGCGGCATCAGAAATTTTCAGAGGCAGGCCACCGAGGCATCAAAACCTAGTTTTCTACTATTAGTGTTAAATTACGAAAGAAGTCCAACCAATTTGCTCTTGCTATCATCGGCTACCTTCACGAGGTCAAGGTCGGAAGAGACAGAAAGAGTGAAGATCCCAACGGGCAATCCTTTTATCCAACGGTTCATATCAAAAAATTCAAGAATATGCTCGAGGAATTCCAATAACAGTGATACAAAACACAAGCAACAAATTTACCTTCCACCATTATCTACTTACATGGAGTACATCGAGTAAGGAGAAATAGTACTTTAGAAGGATCCACGTTAATATAAATAATATATATAAAAAAGACAGTAGATATAAATAATATAGAATTATGGCAAATAAAATAATCGTGTATAAAGATTTTAATTCAAGGTTTTATTACTAAATATATGTATTTTTAAATGGTTTGTCCCTTTAAAAAATCTATGAATAGTCCAATAAACATAAAAACTTACATAAACAAAATAGAAAATTCAAAAATAAAAATAACAAAACTAACATGAATAAACCATAAGCATAGAATCCCCTTGTAAAACTAAGTTTTTATGACTTCCTCATAAAATCTAACATGATTCAATAATTATATTGAACGTTATATGTTTTTTCATTAAGTCGGTCATTTTGCATAATTCGAGTCTCCTGTTGGTTTTATCTTTATACCATCGATCCATAAATATCCGTGCAAGGTTATTTATATAGCCTGGCTGTGAAATACTCGCAATTGACCAATCATAACCACGTGTATTAGTTTATAGGGGCTGAAAACAACTCATTTTCAAGTTTTGACATTTTATTTGCCTACATTACCATTATCGCCAACCATTAAAAGTAGTGTTAGTGCCTTTGCGTTCCATTAAACTCTGACATGCTAGCACCGTACAATAATCATGCTCTAATAAAGTAAGCTTGGAATGCCTTCCAGAACATTCCTAATCTTTATAGAACATCACTAATCATTAATGGCTTATTCCACACCTTATCATTTCTCAAATCATCATGATTCTTCATGCTCCTCTTTTTTTCTTTCTTCTCCATAAACTAGGATAAAAACAAATATTTTTTATTTTTACTCTTAACAACTACCCATCTCTCCTAGGTGCCAACATTATATACTTTCCTTTTATATTGAGGGTATACATGTTAAATCGCTTGTCATATATGATATTTCTATTGTATTGATATGGACTACCTAATAATAGATAACATATATCTACAAACATCATATCATATCAAACATTATAAAAAAAATATTATCCTGCTTATAAAAAATGAAACAAGATAGTGTTTGTCCATGATTACATTGTTGTCTCAATTCAGCCAATTCAGACTAAAAGGTTTATGATGTTTTTTTTTATGTTAAGATGTAACTTCTCTATTGTCTTGTCCGACACCACATTCTCACAACTACTATTATTGATGATTATATTATATACTTTGTCCTTGATAATACAAGTTGAGTTGAAGAGACTAGTGCATAGCCAATCCTCGTATAAATCACCCTTAGAAGCAAGTAATCTCCTTTTGAATGACTATAATAGCACTACTATCTCTTTACAAAACCTCCTCACTACCATTTGAACCATCATAAATAAGATCACTTGTCTTTTTATTAGGTTTTTCTACTAATATATTTTTGCTCGAACAACTTTCTAGCTTATGGCACTCAAAATTCGATACCTAGTTCAAAATATATGAAGCACCAAGATATAAAACTAGATCCAAAACTAGAACTCTGACCTATGGTTTGTTTAGTTATTGATTTAGGTTGAACATATGATTTCTCTTTGTCGATGCACATCCTTTATCATTTTGACCGGAGCAAAAGTTATATTTGTTAGTTACTCTAGCAACTTACTATTCTCATAGTCAAAGCTCTTTAATAGGCTTATGAAGTTGTCTATAAACACTTCAAACAAAACACGTTCTTGATGGATTACGTAATCCATTTAAGTAACTGGAAACCAATTGTTCTTCCACTTGTAATAAATCATTCCTAACCACCAGTTATTGAAAATAATCAGTATACCCGTCGACGTTCATTCCACTTTATCTCAATGTATAGAGTCGTTCATGTAAAGCCTAAGTGTACCCAAAAGAAAAAAAATGTTTCTTCATCTTTCTTTTCAATTTTTCACAATCATTAATCTTTTGTTTGCCTTATCTTTTTTTAGACCTTTTCAATTGCTCCTACCAAACACAAGATTCCCCCTTTAAAATGATGTTAATTAGCTTCACCCTTATCTATTCTGGAACTTCTACAACCAATCTCTTTATCTTTTCCATCATCTTTCTAAAAAAGAACCTCCTCATTCTTTTTTACATGGGAATGTCATGTCATGTAACCTTTTTAGCCGTAATTATTCAACAACACACAATAAATAATCATAAAAAATCATGGAGCTTTGATTCCAACTAATATAAATGAAAATAACACAAGAAAGACAATAAGCATAAGCAACATAAGATTGCTTCTAATAGGATCACCATATAAAAACCCTAATTCAAAATTATATTATTAAACAAATTTCTCTTCAAATAGTTTATCTCTCTAAGAAGCTTAAACCTTTTTTTAAATAAAATAAATAAATAAACTAGGACATTTAAAAAATAAAGATTAAAAAGTAACAAAAGAGCCCCAACAACGCCTTTTGTGCCTAATTTGGAGGTCTTCTGGACCTCTACTAGTTACAAAAAACAATTTCGCTTATAGAATTTAGCTTTTGAAACTTCTTAATAAAACTTAAGTACAATTCAATGACCAGATTAGAAATTATAAGTCATCTTATCATTTTGATCTTTCAATGCAATTAAAGCTTTTTCTTGGTCTTAGCCTTATCCTACTTATCCATAAATATCCCCATAAAACTATTCATATAGCTCAAGTATGGTAGGTCTATAATTGACTATTAAAACCACTTGCATAAAAAATATAGATTGAACTTTGGTGATTTTCTTTCTCCTTTGAAATGACAAAATCAAATGGTAAAACAATTTAATTAAATTAATGGTTAGCTAACACAAAAGGGAAATAAGATGAAATATCATTTCATCATCTTCCATATAAAAAATCTCATGCATAAATATGACTTTTTAGGTATAATTAGTTGTGTACCTATACAACACTACATGACAATGTTTTCATGTTAAAAATAATGTCCAAGTAACGTAAACACATTTTAAAGAAAGAAAGAAAAAGTGTGTGACTCAAGTCATAGACCAGACCAGGTCAAATAAGTTGCTTTTATTTTGAAACACATAAAAAAAAATGATAATGATAACCTGAAAAATATCATGCTAATTTAAAAATAACTTTAACTATAAACTAAACGAGGATGGGGTTTTAATGTGCCCCCCTCATAAAGCACTCTTTATTGGAATAGTGTTTGCTTTGCTTTTTATTTTTTATTTTTTATTTTCTTCTTCTTTTTATTTTTTTTATTTTTTTCTTCTTCGATTTTTTTCATTCAATATTTTTTTTATTTAGTTTCATCTTTTAATATTATTTGTTTTTTACTCAGATTTTTTTTTATTTGTTTTTCAATTTCATCCTTTAATATTGCTTTGATTGAAAATTAAACTTTATGATTTTATTTTTTACTTTTCATTAGGTTATCTTGGTCTCATGACATGTGAATGATGCTTAACGTGTTAACTCGGGTTGTTTTTTGTGTTTTTTATTTAATTGATTTTTTTAATTTTATCATTTCACATTGGATCGGTTGTGAATTGAGCTTCATAATATGTTTTAATTTGCTTTTTATGAGAGTATTTTGGTCTTAAGATCAAGGTTATGGGTTTTGGCATTTTAACCCTGATTAAATTCGATATATTTTTCTTTCTTTCTAAGAGGTTATATCGGTCTCATGACCCAGGTCACAAGTCTTTCAACATTGAACTTGTTTTTTATTGGGTTGTCCCTATCTCATGACTCGGGTCATGAGTTTGACGGGTTAACCCAACTAACTATTTTTTCTCTTTTTTTTAATCAACTTTTTTTTACCAATTTCATTGATTAATATGATGTTTGATTGGAAATTACGCTTTATGATTTGTTTTAGTTTGTTTTTCACTAGGTTATCCTAGTCTTTTTTTTTTTTTTTTTTTTAGATCTTTACAAATTTATCTCTATGGAGTTATCTCAATCTCAAGATCAAAATCATGGATTTGATAGGCTAACTCGAGTTAAATTATGTTATTTATTATTTTTTATTTTTTTTATATAAGGTTATCTCAGTCTAATAACTCAGATCATGAGTTTGGTGGATTGACTCGGGCTGTTTTTTATGTTTTTTTTTATTGATTTCTTTTTTAATCTCATCATTCAATATTAAGTTAGTTAAGGATTGAAATTCATAATTTGTTTCGATTTGCTTTTCATGGAGTTATTCCGATCTTATGACTCGAGTTGTAAGTTTGACATATTAACTCGGGTCGTTTTTTAGGTTCTTTCTTAATTTTTTTTTTAATTTAATCATTTAATATTGGGTTGATTGATAATTAGGCGTCATAATTTATTTTGATTTACTTTCTATAGGGTTCTCATAATTCAGGTCATGAAGAGAGAAAGAAACTCACCTGAAATCAATAAGAAGAGAGAAAGCGGTTGGGCTGATCACTTTTCAATAATAAAACTCGTTGTTCTTGGTGTCAAATGGTCCCTATTCCATGAAAGAAGTTTAATTATAATGGGTTTTGTCTATAAGTATATCTAAAAAAGAAGATCAAGTTTCATTTTGATTTTTTTTTTCATTTTATTTTTAATATCTGGTTGATATTGAATGGTTTTTATATTTTTTATCATATAATAAAATAAAATAAAAATTTAATTGAATACAATGAATTTTATAATCTAAATTACTAGTTGATAATTTATCCAGAATTTTTTTAACCCGTAAAATTAACAATATTATACGAGAACAACTCTTTTATAATGTAATTTAAAATACAGACCAGATAAAAAAAAAGTCAAGTTTTATTTATTATACCGGACTTAATGATAAATTGCTAACTGCGAAAAAAATTTCTGTGACCTAGATATTATTACTTTGCCTTCAGATTTGTTTGTATCCACGTGAAGTAACCTAGTTACTACTGTTAATGATAAGAAATGGTGAGTAAGTGTAAGAGCTAAGAGGCCTATGATCAGTCTCAGAAGGACAGGACAGGCTTTTATAGATTCTTTTGTGTTTGGAAGTGGCAAGAGAGATGAGATATTATAGATTTATAGTATATTTTATTAGGGTTTTGCTTGTCTTGCTTAGCACTCATTAAAATATATTGGCGAAGTCAGGATTCCACGTGCTCCTGGGGACTCTCCCCTCCTCAGCCCCCCCCTCTAAACTCTTGAATGCACTTGGTATTTTTATCACAAACTAGAATTTACACTGCCTGAATCTGACCGTATGTTCCCTTCCTCCTGTTTCTATCTCTCTTCACATCTCTCTCAAAAACACCAAAAGCTTAGTCAAGAGCTCCTCGACCAAGAAAGACCAAGAAATCAAGAAAAAGATTTATATTCTATCCAGGAATCATAAATATTTTGGCTGTGTTGCTGCAGTATTATCGTAGATTTCCATGATGGATATGAAAGGAGGAGTTGGTGTTGGAGGAGGAAGAGTTGGTGTAGGTGAAGAAGACTTGGGGGATGGTATGCAATGCAGTGACCATCCTTACAGAAACAACCCAGGTGGTATCTGTGCCTTTTGTCTTCAAGAAAAGCTTGGCAAGCTTGTTTCTTCTTCGTTTCCTTTACCTGTACGTGGCTCTTCCTCTTCCTCCTCTTCCCCTTCTTTTAGATCTGATATTGGTGTTGGTGGCTCTAGCAATGGTGGTGCAGGTACTTCACTATCTCTTGCGGCGCGTCCCACAACAACAAAATGTAGAAATGATGGTGGCAGTAATAGTCACTATCAAGAATATTACACAAGGAGGGCCAGGATCCCTTTTCTTTTGGCTAAAAAGAAGAAGAAAATCATGGTAGCATCGTCAACATCAGATCGTGATATTGTTTTCAAGAGAAGCAAGTCCACTACTACTCCTAGGAGAAGCCATTTCTTGGATGCTGCTACTGACGATGGCGAGGATTTTAGCCCAAGAAGGAGAGGGTTTTGGTCATTTCTTTATCTCTCGTCTTCGAAGCCCGGTCCTTCAACTAAGAAAACAGAAAAGGTGTCTTCTTTGGCTTTAACTACAAGAGCAATAACCACCACCTCCACAAATGGGTCCACGGTGAGGCCAAAAGAGAAGTGTTTGGGTTCTTCTTTGTCAAGGAAAGGTGACAGTATTGTGGTAGTGGAGGATGATGATGATGATAGTCCTAACAGCCAAGCAACTGCCTCTGCTTCCACTTTTGAGAGAAAGGTGTCAAGATCTAGATCTGTTGGGTGTGGGAGCAGGAGCTTCTCCGGTGACTTCTTTGAGAGAATCTCTACCGGGTTTGGTGATTGCACTCTAAGAAGAGTGGAGTCTCAAAGGGAAGGCAAGCCAAAGGTCACTTCTGGTGCTTCTCACATGAAAGAGAGGGTCAGGTGCGGCGGTATCTTCGGTGGGTTCAACATAACCTCGTCCTCGTCTTCCTCCTCGTCATCATCTTACTTGGTCTCATCATCAGCTGAAGACATGAATGTGAAATCATCAGGAGCTGGGCCTCTTGCTCATGGAAGAAGCAGGAGCTGGGGTTGGGCTTTTGCTAGCCCAATGAGAGCTTTTGGCAGCAAACCCTCTTCAAAAGATGGAAAAAGAAACATCAAGCATACCACTCCAAACTTGTCTGCTATTCCTTCTTTGTTAGCTGTGAGAGGCTAAGGTAGAAGAGTTTGAGACTTTTGGTGCTACAATACACATAGTACATTCTATTATCATCTTGTTCGTTTAATCTCTGCTGTTCACCATCTATCCTGGTCTGATCAGTTCTGTCACTAGTGTCATTACACCTTTTTTTTTTTTTTAATTTTGTTGAAATTTATGGTTACATTTGGAAATGAATTTCCCTTTAGACAGTTGCTTGTTAAGTGTTATATAATACTCTATCATCATAACCTAGGTGATTCAGTAGACTGCTTGGAGTTGGAGGAGAAGGAGGAGAAATGTTCGTGTGCAATATTTTTAGTTGTCTTCTTGTGTTCTCTTCCTGTGATTTGCCAGGGTTTTTTTGTGCTCTATTTGGTCGTCATGTTTAATTATCCTGTATTGTTTAAGCTGTAAGATCTGATGTAATGCCAAAGAAATATGTTTTTCTATGGAGCTAAGAGCCGTAGACTTGTCGATTGTCACAGCATGTGCACGCACGTTCGGTGGTGCTGGACACATTGCTAGCTAGCTAGCTAGGGTCTATAAGCTTAAGATGCTGTCATGGTGACCGCCCTCTTAGCCGTTTGAGATTTGGTCAAGTTTTATCATTGTTTATGGACAAAACTCCATTGATCTTTTGAACTTGGTAGAGGAGGGGTAGGTGTTTCAAGTTTCAACTGTTTACTGTATGATCCTGTCTCACTACTAAAGTAGGCAATAAATTTTTGCCAGTCTTGTATGGCATCGCTGTACAATTGTATTTTCACAAATTTTTGAATTTTGTTATCTTCAATTTTTTTTTTTTTAATGAAAAAAACGCTTCTACTGAACTTCAAACCAGGACATGAACAACTGTAAAACACAAGATACTGTTGTGCAGTTCATTCACGGGGAATTGTCATTATAGTTTTTCACTGTCAGGTTCAAAATTAATTAGTTTTTACCTGTGGTATCTTTCCTGCCATATTGGAGGCGTTGCATTTTTTGTTCAGAACTTGTTAACTTACGTTGTAATTGATGGTAGGTTTTTTCAGAACGCTTAGGAAGATGATCTGTGTTAGCGTGTTCAGCATTCTCATAGAAAGTAGATTTTAAGAGAGAAATTATAAATCATACATATATTTTTTAATAAGATTCATGCAAAATTATTATAAACAAGGAGCCTTGACCTAAGAGAAACGAAACTCGTGGATACTTTGCCAATCCAATACTGCTTGAATAATACTGGCACAGTATAAGAGGAGATTATTTGATAAAATTCGATGAAACTTGCAAAGACTTTTGGGGCACAAATACACTACAAAAATCTGAAAAGAGATGTACAAGATGGTGCATGGTAAAGTACACGATTGCAAAAAGACGGGGAAAAAGGCTGCCTGGGGAGCGGGACACGACACAGTTATTGGCTCAGAACATTAATAAAAGTGGACCCTTGATACATGTACTTTTTTTAAATCCCATAAGCCTTAGATTTTGCTCGTTTGCTAGGTGCCCACAAGCCCTGTAGAGGTGAAAAAAACTTGCGGAGCACTCGATTGGACTTTCAAGCATTGGGAAAGTGCAAATCTTCTCGAGATCCTGCAAGGGAAAACGAAGTTGTGCTTCACAGTGAAATTCAGTTCTCTGCAATTTTGGGCTCACTCACTCACTCACGTTCTGTGTGATTTTGCTTTCAGGATATGGATAATGGAGCCAAGAGAAAGAAAGAACAGGAAAGGGTTCATCCCTAGCCGCATTTCTTGTACGGAGTACATGTATGATGGTCAATATTGATTCAGTGCTGCTGCTGGCCCATGTCTCATAGTTCGAGTCTTAGGCCTCACGATACAAAGATGTGAAGCAATGATTAGACATGGAGCTCCCCCGGAAATCCCAAGGCTCACATTTTCGGGCCTAGTTGTACGATAGGGCTCCATACTCTATGGGAATTATTGGGATCATGTTTGGACCTCTTGGTGGCTTGAAGGCCCATCAAACACATAATGTTCGTCTTTGAACTGGACCTGGGTTGTCCGGAAAACCCAATACGACAACATCCTCGGGTAGAAGGCTTGTCAGTATCACTTCCACACTGAACCTCAAATGAGCAGACATGCCTTGAACCTAAGCGTTATCGTTTGGTGTATGACCCTAAGGTCAAATCTGGTTTAGCTATCACCAACCATGCAGTTAGAATGTACATGCATTAAATGAAGACACATCTCTTGACCATGTGCTTCTTGGAGATTAGTTTTATTATCTTCATTAACAATCCAAAACTTAGGTAGCTTCTACTAACGAATTATCACTATAAACCAGTGTCTGTTAGTCCAAAAATATATGTGACAAGCACATTGACTACTCTACTCCCTTCATGGACACATTTATCCAAGTTCGAAGCTATATAAACAACCTTGAACCCTAAGGCAAGCCATCTTCATATTCTCCTAAGCAATCATCTCCTCTACAATCATCTTTGAAATAGAGCTATGTTTTTTTCTTTAAGTTTTATGACACACACAACATAGTCTTTTAAGACTTATTTTCTCCATTATTAGTGTTAACTTAAGCATCAAAGGTGCCCTAAAACCGATATGAGACTTGTTTTACATGTGTTTTGTTATCCAAATCCAGCATTATCAACCTTTCAATCTATTCATCATTTTTAGGGAGAATCTGATCTTTGCGAGGTTCTATATGAATCTCATCAGGATCAAACTTGAGATCCATCATTTTCCATTATTTTTCTTCAATGATTTTGGCATAAAAAAAATGTTATGGTAGCATATTTCTTACTTTAAAAAAATTTATGTTATGGTAGCATATTTCTTACTTTAAAAAAATTTATTTCTCTAATATAAAATTTGAAGAAGATTTATGTATAAAAGCTTAGAGAATTCACAAATTATAATTGGAAGATCAAATTAAAATAGAGAGAACCACAATGTAAAACATGGGGAAAATAAGTGGCTAATTTAAAAGTCGGTGAATATTTTTTTTTTAATTTAATTATTTTTCTACTTAATCTCACTAAATAAAGTTTTATATTGTAGTTGAAAGATCAAATTAAAAAAGAGAGGATCACAATTTAAAATATGGGAAAAGCACGCGCCCAATTTCAAAGTTAGTAAAAAGTGCTTTCCAACCCACATATTTTTCTTTATACTCCAATTTAGCCATTTTAGTTTTTAGAGTTTTAATTTTATACTAAAAGTTCATTATGTTCATTTTTTAGTCACTAGATTTGGGAGAGGAGAGTGAAATTCATCAGAAAATTGCAAATGAGAGATAAAGTTGTTGTTTGGTCACATTACAACGATAAAAAAAAACGATGATCTTGGTGTCAACTAGAAAAAATCCAATGAGGTTTTTTCAGGCCTTCATCTTACAAAAAGAAAGAAAGAAAGAAATAAAAAAGATCATGGTTGAAAGAGATTTTTTCTCCAATTTAATTTTGTGTTTTTTTTTTTCCGATTTAAGGGTGTTTTGAGATAAGAGATTAGTTTATTTACATGATAAGGATATTTATTATGTGTTTTTAAGTGAAAATAAATTGAAAAATAAAATTTTAAACCCCCGATTGTATTTTCCAACCACCTTTTTGGTGATTGAAAACTAGGTAGGAAGACAACATATCATTTGTTTTTTTTTAAAAAAAATAAATGACATGCCATCCACTTATTTTGCCAAAGCAAAAAAGGCCAAGCACAAGGAACCCATATGTGTGCCCTTTCCTTTAATTAGACTAGACTTGCTAGGCAACCTAGACTCAGACGCGTGACTTCTATATATTAGGTCTATTACACATTTTATTTATTTATAATTAATGTTTATGAAAATAAATAACTCTAAATATACTAAAAATATCATTTTGAATATATCTTATTTATAAAATTGTTAAATGTTTTTTTTTGTTCCAGTTCTTGGTGATTTATATATTTTTTCTTTTTTTTTTTTTAATTTTCTAGGCAAATGTTTTTTTTTTATTTATCAACTTAATCAATTTGTTTGATTAAATACACACGTCAACTTTTATATTCCCCTTAAGCTATATAACGAATTGACAATGCTCATAATTGTTTTTTTACATTAAAAAATTGACTTTTAATCCTTAATGCAATGGAGTGCGGTGAAAGAGGGCTAGTTATAGAATACTCGAAAATGCGTGGGATTTTCATTGTGCTTTAGTCACTATGTAAAATTTTGTATTTTTTCAATTTGGTCCTCAAACTTTGTTTTTGGACAATTCAGTATTATTTAAGAAGCAATTGATTTTAAATTCTTATAAACCGGTGGGATTGAAAGAGTGGGGACTAAAATGAAAAACACGAAAAACATAGGTGATGTACAATAAGTTTTAAAAAATGCACTTTGATCTACCAACTTAAACAATAACTCAAATTATATAATTTTGGTCCCTTGAAATTGTTCAAATTCCTTTTAATATAGAGGTTTATTTTTGTTATTTTTTGATCCCTAGTTGAGAGAGGAGAGAGAGAGAGAAAGGATGCTAGATTCTGGCGGTAGAGAGAAAAACTTGTTGTTGACATCAATTTAGGCCACCAAAATAGAGATTTTTATGTCAAATTGTTTCATTTGGTTAGGAGAGTTCATATTAGGTGTTTTTGTACCTTGAAAGTTTGTGAAAAAAAATAAAATCTAAACTCGAGCTGATTTTTGGTTTCGGATTTGGTTTTTGGGGTGGTTTTTTTAGGCCATGTATAGGTTTGTCATGGTTTTTAAAGTGTTTTATATATGTTTTTAAGTCAAAAACATGTTGATTTTTTTTTTGGGTCAAAAGAGTGGCTCTAATTTTAATCTGGGTAGAACAGGCTATGCGTTAACTGTGTTTTTTTTAAAGGGGCGGATTGGCCTAGCTTCCTGGGCTTAGTAGCGCTTGATCCTTTTTTTCCCTATTTTTTTTTTATTTCTGCTTTTTTGTTTTTTAAAAACCCTTAATTATATTTACATTAATACCCATTTTCTCTTTTATTTTATTTAGAGGGTCTTTTTTAAATAATATTGAATTTTTGGTTATGTGTTTAATTTTAAAAGAGGTTTTTCTGATTCATCTATGGTTTTGTTTTTTATCTTTTGTATAGATAAACTATGTTTTTAAAAATAATAGATATTTATTTTCAAATGATATTTTTAATATGTGTAGCCTTACATGTTATTCATTTTTTTATTCAATCAATTTAATATGTTTCTTAGTTTTTCAAGTTTTGTTTTTAGGTGTCATTAATGATTTTTTATTTGTTTATTTGCACACATAATTTTTAATTTATTTAATCACATGTGTGCATGAACCTTTTGATTTGTTATATTTTTCAAATTTAAAAAATATTAAAAAAAATATATTTTTTTTATAAAAAATAAAAATATTTAATCACACCTATGCAGCGCGAGTCTAAATAACTAAGCAAGGATGGTTTTTGATGGGAATATCGGGACTTTCACAATTGGGCTCCAATGTCCAATCAAGATGCCTTAAAAATTGTCCTGTGCCCTAGATGAATAAACTTGACGGACTTGTTAACAAACGGTGTCTTGATCTGATTTCTCCGGGAGATGATAAAATGCCCACTTAAATTGTTCTTTCAATTCAATTTTTAGCCCACTTTTTATAGTAGAGAGTTGGCCCCAAGGGTCTATTCCGGCTGCCGGAGATCATCATGAATTTTATAGCTTCCATATTTATGCCGAGCACTTCTTTGTTCACGAGGATAATCATCTCTCTCTCTCTCTGTAATTATAACTTTGAGAAAAATTCTCAATGAACTCTCTTTGACCTTCCATGGTGTTATCAATTATTTAGGGTTTGTGGTTCTTTGCATTGCGAAAATTGAACATCATGGACTAGTGGGCATTAATTGATGGCAGAATCCTATAACATAATTGCAAATGCCAAGCTCATCAATACATTATTGAGATTTACTATTTTCTTTTTTCAAGACACTACTATAAAAATAAAAATCTTTATTAACAAAAACATTAAAATTTTGAGATGAAAATGAATATGAACAATAAACCACTTCAATTTGCTTTCCATTCATGTCTTTTCTTTTCTTTTCATTGAGTTTTTTTGCTTTCAATTTAAAAATTATAGCTTGATTTTGCAAAATTAATGCTTGAAAAACTAGGAAATGTTGTTTAGAACAAAAGCTAATGCAAGATGAAAAAATATTAAAAAAATAATAGAAGCACAGCACAACATAGAATAAATATATAATTCACTGTGGATTACAACAATTATCCTAATGTTTTTATTTCCTTTAATTTTTCTATCATTCGAATTTTTTTATTCCTAGTTTAATTGTTTCATATTAAATTGACTTTTGGGGCACAAATACACTACAAAAATCTGAAAAGAGATGTACAAGATGGTGCATGGTAAAGTACACGATTGCAAAAAGACGGGGAAAAAGGCTGCCTGGGGAGCGGGACACGACACAGTTATTGGCTCAGAACATTAATAAAAGTGGACCCTTGATACATGTACTTTTTTTAAATCCCATAAGCCTTGGATTTTGCCCGTTTGCTAGGTGCCCACAAGCCCTGTAGAGGTGAAAAAAACTTGCGGAGCACTCGATTGGACTTTGAAGCATTGGGAAAGTGCAAATCTTCTCGAGATCCTGCAAGGGAAAACGAAGTTGTGTTTAACAGTGAAATTCAGTTCTCTGCAATTTTGGGCTCACTCACTCACTCACTCACTCACTCACGTTCTGTGTGATTTTGCTTTCAGGATATGGATAATGGAGCAAAGAGAAAGAAAGAACAGGAAAGGGTTAATCCCTAGCCGCATTTCTTGTACGGAGCATATGTATGATGGTCAATATTGATTCAGTGCTGCTGCTGGCCCATGTCTCATAGTTCGAGTCTTAGGCCTCACGATACAAAGATGTGAAGCAATGATTAGACATGGAGCTCCCCCGGAAATCCCAAGGCTCACATTTTCGGGCCTAGTTGTACGATAGGGCTCCATACTCTATGGGAGTTATTGGGATCATGTTTGGACCTCTTGGTGGCTTGAAGGCCCATCAAACACGTAATGTTCATCTCCAAACTGGACCTAGGTTGTTTATAAAACCCAATACGACAACATCCTCAGGTAGAAGGCTTGTTAGAGCGTGTTTGGCAGTGTGGTAGCGGTTGCTTTTCAAATAGCTTTTCGTGCCGAAATACATGCAAATGATGTTTTTTTATTCTTAAAAAATCATTTTTGACATCAGCACATCAAAACGATCCAAAAAATACAACCGTAACTCAATTTTAGTAAAAAAAAAATAATAATTGAAATTTGCCAAAACGCAGTTACAAACGCAGAAACAAACGCTTCCTTAGTATCACATCTACATTGAATCTCGGATGAGCAGACACGCCTCGAACCTAAATGTTACCTTTAGGTGTATGACACTAAGGTCAAATCTGGTTTAGCTGTCACCAACCATGCAGATAGAATGTACATGCATTAAATGAAGACACATCTCTTGACCATGTGCTTCTTGGAGATTAGTTTTATTATCTTCATTAACAATCCAAAACCTATAAATCCAAAACTTTGTTAGCTTCTTATGACTAATTATCACTATAAACGAGTGTCTCTTAGTACAAAAATATATGTGACAAGCACATTGACCACTCTACTCCCTTCATGGGCACATTTATCCGGGTTCGAAGCTATATGAACTAGGGGTGAGCAAAACCGGTTCGGTTCGGTTTTTATCAAAAAAAGTAACCAAATCGAATTTTTTTTTTTGGAAAAAAAAAACCGAAACCGGTTCGAACCGGCCGGTTTCGGTTCGGTTTTTATAGGGGAAAAACCGGTTTGGTTCGGTTTGGCTCGGTTTTTCGGTTTTGGCTCATTTTCTTTCGGTTTTGGCTCGGTTTTTCCCGGTTTTGACTCGGTTTTTTTCCGGTTATTTTTTCGGTTTGGTTCGGTTCAGTTTTTTCAGTTTTATAAGCCTAAAACCGATACCGAACCGGTCGGTTTTTTCAAAATTTTAATCGGTTTAATCGGTTTTTTTTTCGGTTCGGTTTTTTCGGTTTTTTTTTTCTTGGTTTTCTCTGTTTTTTCGGTTTCTCGGTTTTTTTGCTCACCCCTAATATGAACAACCTTGAACTCTAAGACAAGCCATCTTCATATTCTCCTAAGCAATCATCTCCTCTACAATCATCTTTGAAATAGAGCTATGTTTTTTTTCTTTAAGTTCTATAACACACACAAACAAAACATAATCTTCTAAGACTTATTTTCTCTATCACTAGTGTTAACTTAAGCATCAAAGGTGCTCTAAAACCGATATAAAACTTGTTTTATAGGTGTTTTGTTATCCAAATCCAACATTATCAACCTTTCAATCTATTCATCATTTTTTGGGAAAATCTGACCTTTGCAAGGTTTTATATGAACCCACCTGTGTGCAAAGGCAAAAAAGGCCAATCTCAAAGAACCCACCTGTGTGCCCTTTTCTTTAATTAGACTAGACGTGATAGGCAACCTAGGCTCAGATGTGTGACTTCTATATATTGAGGCCATTATGCATTTTATTTAGTTATAATTAATTTTTATGAAAATAAATAACTCTAAAATATATTAAAAATATCATTTTGAATATATCTTATTTATAAAATTATTAAGTGTTTTTTTTTTTGTGTGCAACTCTTAGTATTTTTTTTCTTATTTGTTTTTAATTTTCTAGGCAATTTTTTTTTTTATCAACTTAATCAATTTGTTTGATTAAATACACATGTCAACTTTTATAGTCCCCTTAAGCTATATAATGAATAGACAATGCTCATAATTTTTTTTTTTACATTAAAAAAACTTAACGTTTAATCCTTCATGCAATGGAATGCGGGGAAAGAGGGCTAGTTATAGCATACTCGAAAACATGTGGGATTTTCATTGTGCTTTAGTAACTGTGTAAAATTTGGTATCTTTTCAATTTAATCCTCAAACTTTGTTTTTGGATAATTTAGTCTTATTTAAAAAGCAATTGATTTTAAATTCTTATGAAATGGTTGGATTGAAAGAGTGGGGACCGAAATGAAAAACACGACAAACATAGGTGATGTACCATAAGTTTTTAAAAAATACATTTTGATCCTCCAACTTAAACAATCACTAAAATTATACAATTTTGGTCCCTCAAAATTGTTCCAATTCCTTTTAATATAGAGGTTTATTTTTGTTATTTTTTGGTTCCGGGTTGAGAGAGAGAGATGAGAGAGGGGTTGCCGGATTCTGATGGTAGAGAGAGAAACTTGTTGACATTGATTTAGGCCACCGAAATAGAGATTTTTGTATCAAATTGTTTCATTTGACAACGAGAGTTCATATTAGGTGTTTTTGTACCTTAAAAGTTCATGAAAAAACAAATTTGAATTCGAGTTGATTTTTGGTTTCGGGTTTGGTTTTTTAGGTGGTTTTTGAGGCCATGGATATGTTTGTTATGGTTTCCAAGGTGTTGCTCTGATTTTAACCTGGGTAGAACATGCAATGCGTCGATTGGTTTTTTTTAAAAGGAGCGGATTGGCCTATCTTCCAAGGCCTAGTAGTGCCTGATCCTTTTTTTCTCTATTTTGTTTTTATATCTGCTCTTTTGGTTTTTAAAAAACCTTAATTATATTTATATTAATTCCCTTTTTTTGTTTTATTTTGTTTAAAGGGCCACTTTTAAATATTATTGAATTTTTGGTTATGTGTTTAGTTTTCAAAAGTTTTTTTGATTCATCTATGGTTTTTTTATTCCTAGTTTAATTGTTTCACATTAAATTGACTTATGATTGGTTTTGGTGTGCTTGTTCAGGTTGATTTTTTTATGGAATTCTTACGATTTTAAATTTTTTTTTTGACGTTAAGTTAATGTTCATTTTAAAAAAATAAAATTTAATTTTATTAATTAAAACCAATACAAACTTTAGGGACATAATTTTCCATGATTAAAAGAGTCAAAAGGCAAATTAATAACTCAACATATTTAGGTTTGACAAAACCCCGAGCCCAGATAACATGGACTTGGCTTCCTTCCGGACTTAATATTATTGGATTTAACTACATGTTAAGTTCAAAAGCATAAAAGTATGACAATATACCAGATCTATCACGCGTGAGTTAATCTTTTTAGGTACCATGGTACCTAATAATTTGTTTATTTTGACAATGAAATTGTATCAAGAGTAGATTATATAGATGACCTCATAAATATTATCAATCATGTCAAATTAATATAACATCTAAAAAAACAATGATTTCTTGGTAATTTCTCAAAAAATATCAAAAATTTTGATATAAATAAAAAAGCTTAAACCATTATTAGAGGCTTATTTAAAAATATAATATAAAATCAATTGTTTTTTAAAATATTTTTACTTGATAATACATTAAAATAATATTTTTTTCAAAATTAAAAACAAACATACTCTGTATCCAAGAAAGCCACGCTACTATTCATTATTGATGTCTCTGATAAAATAACAAAAAGCGTGACGCGATCAAACCCATAGCCACCACCATCTAGTAACAGAACCATATCCTGCAACCTCTACTGTGGCCTAACCCTATGGCTCAACACCATTTCCCTAAGTTCAGCTGGATCAATCTCCGCCACATAATTAGCAGGCCTGTAATACCCAGTAACTGGATCAGGAGCCCATGCCTCAGAATCTTCTTTGGTCACCGCCCCATCTTCCATTTTCCCTGTCGGAGCACTAGTCCTTGACCCTCCCCTACCAAAGCTCGCTGTTACAGCAGCACTGATCGGCGCAGCAGCCGCGTAACCTCGCCTGTACACAGAAAGAGACATTTAGCCATTCAAATCTCAGTCCCTTTTTTAAAATAGTGATCATATAGATGTTCATCAAATTGACTGAGTCTTCGAAATCTAATTCCCTTCATGGAAACAAAAACAAAGCGAATTAAGGTAATGACAACAAGAGTACTGACCGGAAAGCAGAGGGGGAAAGACCATCAGCGAGTGCAGCAACAAGAAGCTTAGCGTTTGGGAGAGAGCGAGCCATTTTATTTATGGTTTTCGTGTGTATATATATGTATATATAGCCGCAGGTGATACCGCAAATCCTTCTTGGCGTGGATTCTCAAGAAGAACAGCGTCCTGCAGAGCAGCTAGCTAGCGGCTCGCTCTCTATACAAAGGTGGTGGTGAATATGTGAGATTAGGGTTAGAGGTGTTTATAAAGGAAGTGAAAAGAAAGAGAAGCGTCAGGTCATTTGCTGAGGGGTTGTCTTGGAATTTAAGATTGTTTTTTTTTTTTTTCTTATTAAATAATATTTTTTTGGTGTTAGGAATTTCTTTTGTTATTATTAGGCAAACTTGACCACCCAAGCATTGAAATAATTTCAATTATACATTCAAATTATTTTCCGTATCGATTATACCATTAAATAATTTTTATTTCTTAATTGGATAATTCATCACATATAGTTATTGAGATTGTTAATTATTTGTGGTCCCCGCTAGCTAATAAAATTAGAAGAAATGGCTATCATAACCATCATTTAAGAGATTTGGGGTTTTGTATTTTGATGTAACTTGCAGCACATAACTTATTTTATTAAAAATGTAAAATGGTAGTCTAGCATGTTCAGGAGCGAAAGATAATAGAATATGTTATAAGTTAGAATCTTTATATACCAAAAAAATCATAATTATACAGAAACTCTTAAAATATTTAATTTTGTTGTTTATATTTTACTTGTTAAACCCTTTATATCTAGAAAAAACTAAAAAACCTTGTTAGTACTAAATAGAAAAATAAAAATTGAAAAACTATTCAGTAGAAAAACTAGAAACATTTAATAATATTGAATAGAAAAAAAAATTTCTAGTTTGAAAAAGAAGAAATAGAATAATTGAAGAAAATATTAATTTATTTAAAAAAAAAACTCATCAATTTTTATGAAGTGAAAGCATCTCATTCTTGAGTTTAAATTATCTATGGGATATGATCTCTCCACCATAAAACATGAATCATATATAATATTCTTTTTTGCACGGTTTTCTAAGTTGAAAAACCAATAATCCTTTTATGAGGGTCACTTCATGGCAAGTCTCACCGTCAAGATTTCCAATAACACATGACAATTAGCTAACATGAATTATTGAGTTTTGATGCCAACTCATACAGTAGGGACGAAGAATAACAAAATTCATTACCAGTTAAAATGCCCAAAGACTAAAAAAATTCATAATTATGTGAAAACTCCTAAAACATTTAATTTTATTCATCCTTACTAATTATTTGTCAAAAGGTCATGACAACATTTTATATAGAAAAAATATTAAAAATCCTATTAATATTGAATAGAAAAATACAAATAAAAAAATTATTTTTTTCAAATGAAAAACTATAAAATATTAATAATACAAAATAAAAAAAATAAAAAAAATTAAGAAAAATATTTTTTTTTCTAAAAAACCTTCAGCATCAAATTCCCTTCTATTTCTTTTTGGAGATAATGTAACAAACATACGGATATTTAACAAGTCCATAATAGAATGATTTAATTGAGATTTTTTTTAATTATACAATTGGTATGTTAGATGCATAATTGAGACTATCATAATAATTGGATAATAAATTTAAAATTTGTTCTTTATTATTTAAAAAATATATTAAAAATTTAGTACGTAGATCAAAAAATAATTAATAAAAAATATTAATTATTCTCTCATCACCATGAAATTTAAAGATATACCCTCAAATCATTTGAGAAAAGTGGTTTTAATGAACATGCATACGAGAATATCTTTATAATTTAATTAGAAAAAGAGTTTCCCGAGTCGCGACACGTAGTATCGTGCGCGTAAATGGTCCCCGTCCCGACAAAAACGGAGATGTTAACGTTGCCGCATTTTACGGGCCAAATGACACGTATACAGAAGGTTGTCAGGTTAGGCATCAATATATATCGGGGATCAGTCTCCATAAATCTGTATCAGAGTGAAATCAGACCTTTGCTTCCTTTACAGATACAATGTATCAAAATCAACTCCCTTTGGGTTTGCAAAACGGATCACAATTACAAGTACTTGAATTCATTGATATTAAACCCGGCAAATTAATCATTGAGCGAGCACCTGTATATGTAGGTATAGCTAGACGCTAGATCTTTTATTTTTGGGATCATCCGAACACTAATGGCAGCTCCAACGGAGCTGTCAAATGAAGAGGTATAATACCGATGCCTTTTATTTCTGTACTTTAGGCATTCCAACAGGAGAGTCAAAGCAATAGTCAAAATGGTTTTTTGCTTTGCCAAGAGCCATTTCTACATTTAACTGTAGAAATGGCCAAAATGGCCAACGGCTATCAACAGTTTTTTTTTTTTTTTTTTTTAGAAATTTTTGTCTATAAATATATGAAGAAAAAACTTGTAGTTTTAAATTTTTGTATTGTGCCTCACCCTTCTCTCAAATTTTAAAAAACAAGAATCGATTATTCCCCGGTTAATTATTAACATCGGTTATGTTAATTAGCTGAAATTAAAAGGTATGCTTGTTTAAAAGCTTTTTCTATTTTCGTTTTAATATCTCTTGATTTTTTAGAACTTTTTTTGTTAATTTAATATTTGTGATGAGTTTTATTTCTTTATTATTTTATGTTTTTAATATGGGTTAAGTAAGACAATTTTTATTTATGTTGTTATCTTTGATAAAATTGAGAGAAATTAATAATGGTAGTTGATATTGATAAAAAGATAGAGTTGCATATTTAAAATTTATTTTTGATTGTCTGTTTTAATTTGAGGTCAATTATATTTTGTCTTCTTGAAAATACAATTAAACCAGTATATCGATTCTCTTTTAGTTTCAAAAAATGGTCAAATTGTTATGTTAGAACAAGTAGAAGGCAATGCTTATTATTAATTCGCATGTATGAAAACTACAAAATTGCTAAACATTAAATGTGAGCTTCTTGTTATGAAATTGATATCAATTCGTAATACTTTTATAAGTTTGAATTTGACTTTTAAAAAATTAAATTTTTAACAATAACATATAAAACTTAAAATTAAAGATATTCATATAAATAAATTTTAAATTTAATTTTAAATTATAATTTTTAACTTTTATATTACTTCATTAATTTTATATTACTTTTATAAATTACTCATATTAATTATATAATTAATAACATCATAATTATATTATATATAAAATATCTAAATTAGTTATATAATTATATTAAAATTAATTTAACATGAAATATATTAAAATATAAATGGTTTTTCTAAATAGCTTTTTACCATTGGAATGCATATAATACAAAAAGCTATATTTACACTATTCAAAAAGCTATTTTCTTCATTTGGCTCTTCAAAATGGCATTTCCCATTGGAGATGCTCTAACCTCGTGCTCTTTTAACGTCATGGATATTTTATAGATATTTTATCAATACTTTAATCATTTCTTATTAATAAAAAGTGCAGGCCTATAGAATGGTGAGAGATACCTTTAAAAGGAGATTAAGTTTTTCTCCGCAAAAAAAAATGTATATATTTTAGAGCATATTTTTAAATTATAACTGTTTTTTCTCTTAAACGATACTCATTTAATTATTAGAGAGTCTCCAAATATATAAGAAATGATCTTTTGTAAATATCAAACATAATCTACTAGCCACCTCACCCAGGATGGATGAATCATATTGCTGGCATTAGAAGATTAACCAAATATCCCAAGTACCGGCTTGATCCACAAGCTCTTAGGATAAACTTGGATTTCATCAGGTATCTAGTTAACTCATCGCTTAACACGAGTTAGGTGTCAAATTTAGCTCGGAGTTGATTTGATTTAACCCAATCAAAACTTGGTTTGATTTAATTTTTTCTCTAAATAACATCATTTTGATTATTCTTAAAGATAAGTTATTAATCTAAGTTAACTCGAAAAAACCTGTTTAATCCATGACTTGAGCTTTGCGATTAGTCAATCCCTGAATGTGGTTTAATAATTATGATTAAAGCGTACTAATTCCTAGATTAGTGATACGATTATAGATCTTAATTTCTAATTTGATCATGAAATACCTTGTAGGTTATTGCACCTTATAATTAGGCTATTTGTGTAGCCTAGATTTTGCTTAACACAAAATAAATGAAGGATGCTATATTATTTATAATGAAGACAATTTCTCTTGCTACTCTTTTTAGCAATGTGGAATACTAACTCCTTGCTTTTAGTAATGAGTAATGATTTTGTGTCCCTTTTTTGCAATAACTTTCATCTTAGAACTGAAGCAAAGATTTATTGTGACAAAACAATGCCATTTAGATTGAAGATTTAAGGGAAAAAATATAAGCGAATGGTTAATTGAATATTCAAGAATCAAATTGGGAGAATTATAGAGGGATATAGTGATGATATGTTAGAAAAAAACATGACTTTTGAACAACACCCCTAACCTTGAAGAAGTTTTCTTCGTATTGCTTCAACTTCAAATGAAACTTAACTGTTCCAAATTTGTTTTTGTCATTAAATAAGAGAAGTTTTTAGGTTTTTTGGTGAGTTTTAAGGGAGTTAAGCTAAATCCAGAAACAATTGAAGCCATACTGAATATGACACCCCTATTGACTGTAAAGGAAGCGTAGTGTCTTACAGGGAGATTGGTTGCTCTTAATAGGTTCATTGCTCGACTGGGGAAACACACTCTACTGTTCTTTAAAACCTTAAGAAACTTAGCCAAATTTGAGTGGAATGTAGATTGTTAGAAGGCTATTGAAAAGCTCAAGATTCATTTGTCATCCCCTACGATTCTGTCTCAACCAAGGGAGAATAAAGACCTATTCCTTTATCCAGGGGTGGTAAACTTAACAATAACTTCTGTTTTGGTAAGGAAAGATTAAGGTATACATTTCTTAGTGTATTACTCTAATCGAAGGCTCTATAATAACAAGATACCTAAAGGTGAAAAAAGTGGCTTTAGCTCCAATGAGTGCCTCTAGAAAGTTGAAATCATATTTTCAAGCTCATCAAATTATAATATTGACTGATTAACCACTAAGAATTGAGATAATTTAGGCTTCAATACAAACCTTGAACAACTATAAAAAGCCAGGCCTTGATAGATTTCATTGTTGAATGTTGTTTTGAAGGACACCTGGATATACCTGATCATTTATCTTTAACAACATAATCTTCAGTCAGACTAGAGGCTCCTGTAGAACCATCCGTGATGTTTCCCACTTGGAAATTATATGTAGATTGTTCTTCCAACATCAATGGAAGTGGAGTTGGGATAATGCTTGTCAACCCTAAAGAAAAAATATTGGAATATGAAGCCCATTTTAAATCCCTAACCATAAACAATGTAGCGAGACATGAAGCTCTTTTAGTTAGACTACTCCTTGTAGGGGCCTTGAATGCATACCCAGTCAAAGCTCATAATGATTCTTAATTGGTATTTAGTCAATGCTAGGGAACAAGTGAAACAAGAGAACCAATCATACATCTGTATCTTTAAGAGGTTCTGCCCTGAAAGCTGAAGAAGAAAGCATTTCAATCACCTATATTCCAAGGGAAAACAACTTTCAGCTCAATTTCTTATCTAAATTGACAAGTTTAAATCATGCTAAGCTTTCTGTCAATGTCCGAGCTAAAGTTCTAGAGAAACCAAGTGTCAGTAAAAAAGAGCTAGTGGTTGTTCCCATCAATATTGAAAACGATTAAAGAACTCCAATTTAAAACTACGTGCTAACAATGGAGCTACCATCAAACAAAAATGAAGCCATCCATCTAACTCAGGGCATTACATAATTAACATTTTCTTCTATAAAAGATCAACTTTAACTCTACCATTAAAATGTTTATCCTCAGAAGAAAGCACCTGTGTCTTGAAAGAAATATATGAAGGCATTTGTGCCTTATATACAAGATCTAGAGCTCTTTCTGCTTAGGCCATACAAGTAGGTTTTTATTGGCCAACTGTACTCCATGATGCCATATAATTAGTGAAGAAATATGATCAATGTCAAAAGTTTGCCTCAGTCCCCCAATAACCATCTGTAAAAGTGATAACCAAAACCTTCCTTTGGCCTTTTCACAATGAGGATGGACATTATAGGTCCATTCCCTAAGGCAATGAGCAAAAAAAAGTTTGTCCTAGTAGCTGTTGATTACTTTACCAAGTAAGTTGAAGTAGAGACCCTAGTAGAGATAACCACCAATATAATATTTTAATTATTCTGGAAGAATATCATATGTTGTTTTGGAATTTTTAAATTCTTGATTACAAATAATGAGATGCATTTTAACAACTATAAGATGAGAGAGTATTATCAAAGGCTTCATATTGATCATCATTTCTCCTCAATATCATATCCTCAAACTAATGATGAAGCTAAATTAACTAACAAAATTCTTCTTAAAAGACTAAAAAAAGATAAAGAGAGCCAAGTCAGAATGGGTAAAGATGTTATATGAAATCCTATGGGCTTATAAAACCATTTAGAAGATGTCTACAGGTGAAACCCTTTTTCTCCTCGCATATGTAATTAAAGCCATGATACCGACTGAGATTAGATGTCCGAGTCACTGGGTGATCTACTATACCTTGGAAGGCAATGAGCATGGTCTTAGAACCAACCTTGACTTTATAGAACAATAACGCGTGACTTCTATAGTTAGAAATTAAGCCTAATGTCTTAGCTTAATTTTTGAATTTTCAAATAATAACAATAATACTAATAATATAATAATTTGAGAATTGCGTCAAGACCATATAAATTGAAGGTTTGGGACTAATAAGAACGAAATTATAAATTTGGAAGATAATTTGGCCAAAAATTGATAAGTTTGAAGACTTCATTAAACTTTGATTTAATTAATTAATGCAACAAGGGCTTAATTGAAGAAATATCAATGTTTGGTGTCAATTTGGGTCAAAATTAAAAGAATTTAAATTCCAGGGACTGAAATGAATATGCGCTGATACTATATGGGGTTAATTGATTTTTCTAGGAGTAATTTTGAAAGAGTTAAAAGTTGAAAAGTCAATTAAGGATTGAATTGATTAAACTTGAAGCCAAGGAATGTTTTGTCAATGATGCTAAAATGTAGGGGTCCAATTGCAATTAATCTAGGGTGAGATAAAAAAAGAAGAAGAATGAATATTTCCATGAATAAGGGTCTAATTGCTAAATGACAGAACTTCGGGGGGCAAATTGAAGATGCCAATTTCAGTTAAAAAAAAAAAACAATGCCATTTCTAAACCAACTATTCATTCGCATCCCAATAGAGATTGGTTTAACCAAAACTACACCAAATCTAATCCAAAATGTGGCTCAGATTTATCTTCTAACCATACCTGCTAGTGGCCTCAGTTTCTCTCACCCACATGTTGCTCCTTCGATGCAAGGATTATTCATCTCCAATAGTCTTACAATGGTAGGACTGTTGGTGTCCTGTTTTCCTCAAACACGAAGGAATGAGCCATGCTTATCCTCATCCCTAGGATCGTTATCCTAGGAGAGATAAGACGAACCACCAAGCATTCTCTCGCCCTATAAAAGCTAGAGAAAGGCCGTTCACCAGATGAGGGGGGAAAAAGAAGAGAGACACATAGAGAGACAAAAAGGATATGAGAAAGGTAGAAAAGAAAGGAACCTATAAAGCAAAAAAAAAAAAAAAACCCAAAGCTGAGAGAAGGAAGACCAAAGAAGAAATAAAGGAAAAACAAAAACAAGGGGGGAAGGTAGCATTAGCCAGTTAGCGCACCATCATAAGCTTCATCTCTAGTGAACTATGTGAGTTCTTCTTTTTCCCTGTTTTACAATTTTAATTATCTCCTTATTGTGCAAAATATGCGTGATTTGATGCTTATGTGCTCACTATTATGGATCACTAGACTAGGCTGGGCCTCAAGCCTAGGCGGCCCAAATTTCTTTGGACTAAGGGTGTGTTTGGCAAAACACACCTTTATGCTTTTTCCTTTTAATTTCACTCTTAATTATTTTGATATTTAGCATAACAAACCTTTTTGGATATCATAAAATTCTAAACAAATTCGAGCACCCTTTTTTTATAACTTCACTGAGTATTTGAATTGTAGACTTTTACTATGAAATGTGAATTTAGTATGTGATACATGTCTTTTTTTTGTCTAAAAAAATAATAAAAAGATATGTTTTGTTTTCAATCCAAATTTTATTGATTTATTCATTGGCGTCAGAATCAATAATACCATATTTTTTGGTTATGTAATATTTGCCAACGTGAGAATTAGAAGTATTCGTAGTCAAATATTCACTAGCACCAAAGTTATGAATATTATAAGTAGATAATAAAAAATAGAATAAAACAAACCCTTAGTAATTTAAGACAAAACTAACAATGCATTCTACCTCAGGTAGGACGCTTAAGAGGTGAAAGTATCTTTCCTTTTGCGTAACAAGTCCCGTGCTATAGAATCTATGATGACCAGTAAGGGTTTCTAGTAACTGTAATATTAGGTGACAACTCTTTAAACCAGACTTGTTTCCTTTCTAATAACAAGATACTAGATATATGTTCTTTCACTATTAAATTTTAAAAGGTTGTTGCGATGTCAGGTGCGACACCTATCATCTGAGAACTAACCAGTATCACAATGAGAGGGTCAATAATAAAAGATTGAAGTTTAAGGTATTGATCCGAAGAAAGCTGGAAGAGGTAAGCAATAGAGAAAGTAAGGGCAAGCCGACCCCAAAATGGAATGGTCCTTTCAGAGTTATGAGAATAATCAAGGGTGAATACTTATCATTTACAAGATATAGAAGGGAAGAGTCTTCCCCACGCCTAGCATTCAGATCACTTAAAACTATATTATAATGAGTAGAAAGATGAATGTATAGTTATATCTATAAATGTTTAAATATGAATGTATTAGTCATTTTTCCTGTATATTTCTAATCAACTCTCTAAGGGATTGTTATGTGGTCTTCCTAGTGCTATGTACACAAATCTCTAGGGGATTGATACGTGGTCTCTGATTAGTATTTAAAAGTGTATTTTTATCAAGGTTTTATATCATCATTTTGCATTTGAAGTATCAATAACTCCTTAACTAGAGCATGCTTTATAATAACAAGTCTGATAATATAAGATACCTTTAGTTTATGGTAAATATTTATTTTAAATGTAGGTCTATCACATAAATCAAAGGATTGATCGATGAGTTTAACTACTAAAATAATAAATACAAAAAAAAAAAAAACAGAGAAAGCTCAAAACGGTGCCGTTTTGAAACGGCATCATCGTCTTCTTCCCCTGGACGCGCAGAGAACAGGGGAGAAGAATTTTTTTTTCCTTCTCTTTTCGCCTACTTTCTTTCCCGGCTTTGACGTAATAAGACGCCCACAATTCACCCACTTGCCTGGCGTTGTTATCCGTTGAAGGTAGTGGAGGGGGCGGCCAACAGTAGCCGCCCCAACACGTTCTCCCTCCCTTGTTTTTCCTATAAATACAGGGGAGGGCTGCTGAAAAAAAAAAAGGAGAAAAAACCGAGAGAGAGGAGAAGAGAGGGAGAAGATCGAGAGGAGAGAGGAGAGAAGGCAGAGAAGAGAAAGGAAGAAGCAGAGAAGAAAACAGAATAAATACAGAGGAGAGAGAGAGAAGGAAAACCGCCGGCCACCGCGAACCGCCGGCGACACCGCCACCACCCCTGCCGCATCAGCTGCTGTCAGCATCACCACCGCTCCAGGTAGCCTTTCCCGTCGTTTTTTTTGGTTCAACTTCATCTGCATGCAGAACGTTTACGTTCTGTAGCAGATGAAGATTAATTAGCGAGTTACTGTGCTGCTATGCACAGTAACTCGCTAATTAATTCACGGGTGACTGTGTGCACAGTACCCGCAGATTAATTCTCTGGTTACTGTACACACAGTACCCCCGGTTACTATGTGCACAGTAACCAGCCCATGCTTTGGGCCAGGTTAGGCCCAGCCCATATATTTGGGCCTAATCCGACCCATTTCAAAGAAAAAAAAATCAAAAATATTTATTTCAGCATTTTATAATTTTTCCGCGTAATTTTTATGTCATTTTGATTAATATTTGGTGGTATTTTTTATGTTGTTAAAAATACAAAAATCTGATATTAAAATACCCGGTTTTCGTCAAAAACTTCCACAAAAATACAAAAAATTAAAACAAGAGAAAAAAATATTTTTGTGCATACGGCCAAGTGTCTCAAAGCTAAAAATTCATATTGTATTTTTCATACACCAAAAAAAATGTTTTAGCATGCATTTTGGCTTTAATAACCAGTTTATTAAAGTCAAGAGAATATTGACCAGAATTTCAAAAAAACAACAAAAATTTTATTTTGTTTGTCTCTTAGTATCCGGGGTATGACTTTACACGTAATGCATATTCCGGCTATTAAATTCTTTTTTTTTTTTGGACAATAGAACTTGGGGTATGACATTACATGTAATGCGTATTCCGAACAATAAAAAACCACAACACGACCTTAGATTTTATCAGACATTAAAACAATGCAGCCTACCTTAGGTAGGGCGTAGTTGGGGTGCTAATACCTTCCCTTTACGCAACCAGTCTCCGTACCCGATCTCTAAAGACCAGTTAAGGTTCCTAGTAACCAGAATACTAGGTGGCGACTCCCAGTCCATATTTTCACTTGGAGAGACAAGAATTCCTTGTCTCTCCCTATTTTGCCAGGAATAAATATTTCTGATTTTTCCTTGAGGGTGGACGATCGCCGCGCCGCCGCACACGTGCGACATTGGTTTTCAGATCAAGATCATATTCTTTTTCTTTGTATTTTTGTAATGTTTAAGTTTTGCTTTCATTAATCTCTTGTTTATGTTTTTCATCATAACTAGTTCTTATCTTGTTTATTTATGTTTTTCTTTTTCATTATGTTTAGTTAAGTCTATTTTGTCAAGGTAAAAATATTTCACTAATGGTGTTAGAATAAGTATAATATAAACTCAATATGGACTTCAATGTTTATATCCAAGAAAGTTTGTTATTAACATGTCTTATCTTTTTATCCTATTAATTCTTAATACCTTGCTTGTTAAATGATTAATTTAGATTTGTGTTGTATAACACTTTGTACAACAGTCTCCTTATGGGCAGTAGTCCCTAACCTTTCCAAGAGGTTGGTATGTGGTGTCCCTAGTACTATGTGCATTAACTCTCAAAGGGACTGATATGTGATCTCCCTAAGTGTAGTAGTTCCTCAACTCTTTATGGAATTGATATATTATCTTCTTAATGCTATTTGCATAACTCTCTAAGGTATTCGTATGTGGTCTTTCTAGTGCTATTGCACAACTCTTCAAGGGATTTGTATGTGGTCTTTTTAAGGGCAATAGTCCCTCAACTTTCCAAGAGATAGGTATAAGATCTCCGTAGAGGCAATAGTCCCCATTACCTCTAACATTGCATTTGCCCAACACAACCTTCAGCGATGTCCAATGTCTTGGGTCCTATTCTATATTAGCCACTTGTATACTTGTAGCTAAGAGCCACTTCTCCACTCTAGTAAAGGGGCAACAAGCACATGAATAATTCCACACAATATAAACAAGGCCAAAGGTCCATGATGCTAAACATGGGTGTTGGACCCATGTTAGCTACTTAACCAAACATGAGTGTTGGATCTATGTTGGTTACTTAAGAAAGCCTATCAAAATATTTAGGAACAATGATGATTCAAAAGACTTAAAACATAGAACAAAACCAATTCCCAACTTAAATTAAGAAACACATGCCTTATGGCCAAATTCAAGGTTTTAAAAGCCAAAGTATTCAATAACATTAAAACAAGTAAAATAAAATAATAAAGGTAGCTACATCTCTATGTTAGGCTCATGAGTGAGATGGGATATATGTCTATACTCCCAGCTCCCCTTGCATTCGGGTGTAGGCAATTTTGAGAGTGACTATCTTAGTAGCTTTTTCCTCGAGCCTACGTACCTTTAACCTGTCAGCACGATACAGCTCAATGGCCTACTTCATGGCCTTTCACTTATCAGCCCACTGACTTTTCGAATGAGCACACATCATGAAGATCTAAATAAGAGAAAAAAAATAACATAGATGAAAAAAAAAGTAAAGATACAAATTCTTAATATTAATCAATGCATTAGAAAAGGAAAGTGAATTAAATACTTGTTCATACTTGGAAGGCCATTTTCCCAATGATGGCCATATGACATTGGTAGCTAAGGTTAATTAACACGCCAACATCAGAGAGGAGGGTGAGCAGCTTGTCCAGGGCATTCATCACCTCTATTCCTCTAGGTCTAATGGTGGACCTTCCCTAGAGAATAGACCCCATCATGATCTTTTCCTCCATGCTCAAGTTGGGAAAACAAGGAGGAGGACAATCCAGGTTCAACCTAGAAAAGAATTCTTCTATCTCTGCGAGGTAAGGCCTTCGACTAAAAGACCCAATGAGCCTAAGGATTGGATGAGGGATTGCTTCCACATCAAAATATAAAGCCATGAAAACTTCCTCATTTTCCATCGTAAGCTTGCCGTTAAGATCACTTAAGTTAGGGTTGGCTCCCTAGCACCCTCTAAAATAGCGGTATACATGTTCCTTGTTGCCTCCTAGCGAACCTTTTAAACAAGAGAGACATCTTCAGGGACCTCTTCAGCATGAGGGACAGATATAAGAGTCTCTTTGATGTTCACTAAGGATGCTTTTCTGATCCTTTCCCTATGCATTAGAGGTTGGTTATCTTCAGAAGGACTATGTTCATGAGATAAATGAGCATGGATGGAAGGGGCATAACTATGATGAGATATGCAGATATGGCTAGGTATAAAGATTGAGGATTCATTAGCCTTAGATCTAGTTGGCCCCATCAAATTTCATGTATAAAGAAAAATTTAGGAGATGAATACATACATAAAACCAAAATAAAATGTTAAACAAGAATTACTTGTGATGTAATATAATCCATAACCCATGTCGTTGATCTCAAACTAGGTGTGAAACGAGTCTAGCCTAACACATACCCTCTCTACCTCAGTGTAAAGGAATGACCTTGTTGCACCCTAGTAACTCACTAACACCTATTGCCTTCTTCATTTCTTTGAGCGAAAGGACTTCCTTTTGAAAATCTCCTTCACCGGCCCCTTTAGCAACCTTTCCTGACCTCTAAGGCTTGGAACCTCTTGAGGACTCCTACCCTCCCTTATTCTAGTAGGAAAAGGTAAGGTTATGCTAATTTCAAATCATAGGCAAATGTTAATGGTTTTAGATCTCTGGCGAATGTCACCCGTTTCAAGACTAAAGCTAAAATTCCTATTAAGAGATGCTACCTTCTTCCCTTTTTTGGAAATCAATCTCAGAAATATTCAGGAGTTTTTGAATTAAAAGAAAGGAAGAGATGAAGATGTTTTTGTTTAATTAAATGACAATACTCCTGCAAAGGTTTTCTATTCTTATAAGAGCTCTTAACAAAAACCAAATGAAATTTTGGCAAAAGTAAAAAAAAAATTGAAAAGAAAAAAGGTTTATAAACAAGCCATTGCCTTCAATTCCCATCAATGAATGAAGGACAAATGGCATCCCATTATAACCCAAGTAAGGCTAAACGCCTACTACATTAATTACTCACCTTCGATGGTCTTCTCAAAATATTTGTTTCATCTTCCCTAAAAACCCCATTCAAATCAGCACTAGGTTCAGATGCTTTTTCCCTAGGGAGGAAAATATGTCTCCTAACCAGCTATCTCCCAATATATCTTTTAAGCCTTTACATGTTATATGCATTAAAGACTTGAAGGGCAACTAATGAGTGAATATTTTTTTACTCAATATTTTATGGCTTAGAAGAGCTTAAGACAATGTGGGTCTGATAATATGCTAGACTCAATACACTTGGGTTTAGCCATCAACTGAACCCAAGGTAACGTAGTTATGGAAATATGCTAGACAAAATACGCTTAGCTTTAGCTATCATGTGAACCTAGGGTAATTTAGGTTTGGAAATATGCTAGACCAAATATGCTTAACTTTAGCTATCATGTGAACCTAGGGTAATTTGGGCTTGGAAATATGCCAGACCGAATATGATTGGGTTCACCCATGAGGTGAATCCAATGTAAAGTGGACATGGAAAATTTACTAAATCTAATACACTTGAATTTAACCATTAACTAAACCCAAAGTAACGTGAATCTGACAGGTTATCATACCCAATACACTTGTGTTCAACCATAAGTTGAACTCAAGGTTATATGGGTTTGGCAAATTGTTTGGCTCATTACACGTGGGTATAACCATCAACTAAACCAATGTAATATGGGTTTGACAATATGTCAGGTTAAATATTTTTAGGTTCAACCATCAACTAAACCCAATGTAATATGAGTTTGATGGATAGCCATGCCTTTTTTATTCGAGTCTGGCCACATGCCAGGTCCAATTTTAGATTAGTTATGTGAATTATTTATGTTAGAGGTAATGACATCCTTACATCTATAGATGTACAAAAGGTCTCTTAAAGTGTTTGCCACACTTAACATCTCATTAATGATGTGTAAAGAATATTTATCTTTCATTAATGCGACCAAGGACAAAAGACTTTTTAGTCCTTTATTTCCTTGAAGACAACAAGGTTCAGGGGTTATAAACACCCTCTTAACCATCTAGGTGAGAAGTTCATAACTTTTTCTACTTTAAAAGCTTACATATATTTCAAAGTATTAATCATCCCCAAAAACAAGAACAAACACTCTTGTTCTTGGAATTTAAGGATCTTTTCTTTCATTTAGTGCCTTTTCCATCTGACTTTATCACCGGAGGGTCATCAAGTCCTACCAATTGGAACTGTTTTTGTAGGTACTAAGGCTTTTACCATTAATTTGGTACTTCCCGAGTTAAGGAGAAGAAAATTGTATACTTGAACATCTTAATTAACCACTATCCAAAAACCAAAAAAACATGTTCCTTGAAAAAAAAAAATAGCAATAAAAAAGATGAAGATCAAATTTGAAAGAAAAAAAAACATATGAAGAAGGAAATCATAAGAAAAAAAAAACCTAAAGAGTGATCTCAGATAAACTAAATAGCAATCAAAATAATAAACATCAATTTTGAAAGATAAAAATAAAATAAAAAGGATGTAAAATTGAGAGTAAGACTTTTTTATTCATTGAATTGTCACTCAAACAATCCAGCTAAATAAAATATCCTTACTGGTAACCCGTATAGTTATAAAACTTGGTTTAAAACTTGAGTTTGATGGATTAGTCTTTTTGACTAGACTGATTATATTGTAAGTAGTTAAGGTGGATTTGACTGGTTAAACTTTTATCTAATCCAGCGTAAAGCCTTGATTTGTATCAATCAATCACCTGGCAACAAGAACTATATAATTTCTGCTTCAGTTGTTCTTTAATTTTTAATCTTGAGGGCGGCCATTTGTTAATGTTTGTGCACATCATGACGATCTTGCCTGTTGTGGTTGTTTCAGTTCATATCTTTTATCAGATGGGTGGCTGAGAGCTTTGTGACCTTCCCTTTTTGACACGCACATTATCATCATTTCCTACCTAACTTCACTCCCACTTCTACTACTAGTAGATAAGGCGTGAGTGGAATTAATACAATTTATTTAATGTATAAAATCAACCCAAAGATTTGGTGATTAAAAAGATATGAATCTAAAGATGCTTTTTAAAAAAAAAAAAAAAAAAGAAGAAGCTAAGGTTCTGACTGTGGTATTCACAGTCAGAACCTCAGCTTTTTCTAAAATCTAGTAGGTATTTTGTAGGGGCATATTCATAACCAGAGGGATAGATATACACGTAAAACTCTATACATACGCATGCTAGAGGTTCTGACTGTGGTCTTCACTCTACAAGTACAGGCTGATATTCCTGCCCTAAATCTATCGAGCATGGTGTCCCACAGGAAGCTTTGCCTCTACAGTTAAGAGCTGGGAATTTTAAGGCGCCAAATTGATCAAACAAGACAAGTTCACCACTTTTTTCTCTGTTTCGGACAGACTTCCCATTATTTCCGAAAATTGTACAAATCCCACGCCATTCCCTTAGTCAGCTTTGTTCATTTGTCTCAGTCAATCATGCTATTTGGCGAAGTTACAGGGGCTAGAAATTATTTAAACCTCTCAAAACTTTTCATTTTATGCCAAGGAACCGATGTTTCTTGTCTATGGATTGATTGGTTTAGGCTCCGTTTTCAATTTATTTTTTAAATTGATGTATTTTTATGGTTTTAATACGGTTAATGCTAATAAAAAAAAAATATCATTTTAATATATAATTTTCAATTAAAAAGCATTGTGCATGCGCAATATAAAACACATACTACTAAAAAATGGGGCTATTAGCATTAGATTTTAATAATGGATAATCTAGTTGCTAATTCAGTAATAGATTTGCAATGGATTGCATATATATTATTTTTTAATATAAGCAATAGGCTTAGAATTTGCAACCGATTATCTGTTCCTGATTGAAAAAATAATTATTTAAATCTTAGTCTAAAACTAAAATTATACATACTGTTGATTAGCTTTACATTATAAGATCTCAACCGCTGATTAGCTTAAAAGAAAAATTCTAAGCATGCACTCTCTCCCCCTCGGAAACATAAACACAACAAAGAAAAAAAATAGTCCACTAGAAATTTACTTGCAGTGTATCTCTTCATCTCCTCTGTCCCTAACATCCATAATCTAGAAAAAATATTAACTTGCACACTCTCTTCATCGATCTGATTTTTCTTTGTCCCTAACTTTTCTCTTCATCTTCTTTTTATTCTTATGCAACATCCCTAACCTTTATCTTAACAGATTTAATCTTTCTTTGTAAACCATAAAAAACACAGACCCATGGAAACATCCCCCTAGACCCATCATTATCATCATCGAACATCCTAATTTACCCCCTCTCTTTATATATGGGTTGGGTTTTGCACTCTTCTCTTCAATAATTCAGGTAATTAATTTTAGAATTTATTATTTTCTCTATTGCAATTTAGCTTACACTAAAAGGTTTGTACCTAACTTTCCCAATCTCATGTGTTCTTCTCTCGTATAGATTTCATCTCACTCGCCTAGAACTCAAGAACACAGGTAACAAATGTTTTTTGATCGATACTTTGAATAATGATTTTAAGCTGCTCATTTGATAAAATAAGAGTTTATGAAATGTTTTTACCATGATCTATAATTTAATTATGCATGTTTAATTGAAAATTGATCAAAACCCCCAATTTAATTTCTAGGATTACGATTCATAAATTGTTTGATAATATTTTTTTTGGGCTTAGGACTATCTTTTTTCTTTTCTTTTCAATGCGAGTTTGTATAAAAATATTAATTGAATGATTTTCTTTTATTAAATATGATATTGAGTTTTTTTTTGGATGGAAATTATGGGACCAAAATGAAACCTGGGAAGCCAATTTAAGTGTTCCTGAAAATGACCATGACATTGTAGGTACATGAACTTGTAATATATCAATTAACTATAAATTTATGTCCATAGAATAGTTAATTATTAATTGATGTGGAGGTGACAATATACTTTAAGGATATGGTATTCAACATATTGTTATCAAATTGCCTCATGGAATTGGACAAATAATTAAAGTTTGTTTAAATTATTTTACATTAGGTACATGTCTTAAATTCAATTTCTATATTTGGACAATGTTATGAACTTTTACTAGAGATTTATGTGGTGCATATTTTATTTCAAAGGATTTTTTAAGTACTAGTAGTTAAAAAAGTATGCTTATTTTTATGACTTTCCGAGTCAGATTTTAAAGCCAACATTTAAAACAATTTATTATATTTATTTAAGTATACCGAGATGATTTTAGGGGTACGCTTTTTAAATTGACTTAAAAGGAATTTAGTTTTGATCAACAAGTAAGTTGATTCAAGTTCTACCTACTTAGGAGTATTGTGTATTCTTTATGAAAAAAAGATTATTTATATATGATACATAGATGGGGTTAATTTAAGTGTGTAAGGAATACCTAAAAAATATATCCTAGTACTTAACGAAGTTGTTTTGATAATTTATTACATAATGTTTTACTTTTAGATTAAGAAAAATATTAAATTAAATAACACTCTAAAATATTTGTTTCTAAAATGCTTATTGGTGTTATCATTTTAATTATATTAAATGGATGATCGATCGTGGATGTGTCGTCTTCTTATGGATGGTCATCTTCATCCTGAATACATTGCGGGTGTTAGAAGATTTATCAATTTTGCATTTTTAATTGATAAAAATGTAATTGGGGGAAAAATTAGATGTCCTTGTGTGAGGTGTAAAAATCAAAATTTTTTAAAGGAAGATGATGTTTGTAAACACCTATTGACAAAAGGTTTTTTACCTTATTATGAAAATTGGACCGTACATGGGGAGCTTTATATCGCAGAACCAATATTGGTTGTACCTTCATCTGTTAGGATTAGTCATGTTATAAATGATGTTTGTCTAAAAATCCATATAGGAATTTGGTTATGGATGCAATGGGGGTTAGTGATGCATACTCTAATTATAATGTTTGTAGTCCTGTGATAGCAGAGGAACTTCCAAATCTAGAGGCAATTAATTTCTTATAAACTTTTGAAAGCTGCGGAGGAGCCTTTGTGGGATGAGTGTACAATTGCTTAACATGAAGTCAACTTTAAATTTGACTCAGACTACCTTCAACAAATTTATTGATTTTACAAATAGTTGCATGCCTAATGATGAAAATTTGGTATCAACTTTTTATGATGCCAAGAAATTTATGCAGCCACTTGGACTTAGTTATGAGAAATATGATGTGTGTCCTAATTATTGTACGTTGTACTATGGGGCAGATGCAATGAAAATAAATTATGATTTTTGTGGAAGTTCACGATATAAACCTAAAAATTCAACTAGTAAAGTGACACGATCAAAATATTGATGTCTTATTGCAAGTGTAGGAGCGTCGAAGTAATAAATAACCCGGCAAGACCGTGGTTAAACTATAGGGAGGTGAACTATATAAAATTATAAACAACAAATGAAAAGGAGTTGAAGAGAACTTTTGAGATGTGATATTGATATAAGGATTAAACAAGGATAAAACAATTGTCAATGTTAAAAGATCCACTAGTGGTATTTTAAATAAGTATAGTATAAACTCTTTTTATTACTCAACTGGAAACAACACACAAAGGAGGTTCCAATCGGATTATAAATTATTAACATGATTTTATTAATTATTTTACTTGAGTAATGCCAATACTTATAAATGTGGTCAGGTATTTATGGTGTAACTTATGTAAACAAAAAATCAAGTTTCTTTCATAGCACAAGTATCGGTTATACCATATAGTAGGCTATGAAAGTGTCAAGTATTTGTTGTACCAAGGGTTGTACAACATAAATCTAGATCAACCATTTAACAAGCAAGGTATTAAGAATAAGTACGATAACAAATACAAAACATGGTAGTATTACACCATTAATGTACCATTTTCACCTTAATAAAATTAACTTAGCTAAACATAATGAATAAGAAAAACATAAATAAATAATATAAGAACATAAACATGATATAAGTTAACTAAGTATAGTAAATGAAATGAAAAGCATAAACAAGAGATTAATATAACATAAATAAAACTTGAACATTACAAAATACAAAGAGAGAGAGTGATCTTGATCTGAACACCAAGATGCCTAAATGTATGGCAATTGCCTCCTTTTATAAGCTAAAATTCAGAACTATTGATTTGTTGATTAATTAATGAGTAGGTGACCACCTCTTGACTTGGTGACAACCATTATCTTCTTGTCTAAAAAAACATCATTGCTAACATCAGAATTTGAACAGATAGTCTTTATGAAAGTTCTGGGCATTTGTCTCAGCTTTCCAACAAAATAAGAATGAGCTCATTTTAACTTATAGAACTCGAGATATGGGTTGAACACTGAACAATGTCTGGGTTGCAAGATAGATTTTGACTTCTCTTTTGTTGCTACAATTTGAACTTGAAAACGGTCCTTTTAAATCTTGGACTCTTTATGAAAGTTTTAGGCTTATGTCTTAGCTTTTCATCCATATAAACCAGACCTAAATCCATGTTCTATAGCTTCAGTTATGATCCAATAACCGAATGATGTTCCAGTTTGAATTGACTAGCATCTCTTCTTTAAGCTTAACCCTCTCTTTATCTTTTTACTTTCAATAGTTAAACACATCAATCAATCCTTTAAATTGTAAGATATGCCTGCATTCAAAATGAGCATTTACCATAAATTAAAGATGTCTTATATTATCAGACCTGTTATTATAAAACATGCTTAAATTAAGGAATTTAATGATACTTTAAATGCAATATAATGATATAAAACCTTGATAAAAATGCACTTTTAAGTACTAATCATAAAGGTTCCAATAAGGCGGAGAAGCAACTCCAATACTTTCCCTTGACACCAAAGCTTCAGAGACTATTCATGTCTCCATATCATGCCAAAGATATGACATGACATCATTTTAATAAGTCAGATAATAGGGTTATGGTGCACCCATCTGATGGGGAGGCATGGAATGAGTTTAATCGTGTCCACTTAAGCTTTGTGTTAGATCCGAGAAATATTCGGCTAGGGTCATGCACTGATGGGTTATGTCCATTTAACATGTCTTCAAATGCATACTCTTGTTGGCCAGTAATTATGACTGTTTATAATTTTTCTACGTGGAAGTGCATGACTAGACCATTCATGTTTTTGGCAATGATGATTTATGGACTAAAGAATTCAGGGAAAAAGCTTGATGTTTTCCTAAGACTTTTGATTGATGAGTTAAATAAGTTATGGTCTGTTGGTGTTGAAACCTATGATGTATATAGAAATGAAAATTTGCAATTAAGGGTAGCTTTGATGTGGACCATTAGTGACTTTTCAGCATATGACATGTTATCGAGTTGGAGTACTCATGGCAATTTATTTTGTCCTTATTGTATGGAGCATAACAAGGCCTTTAGATTAAAAAATGGAGGGAAAACTATTTTTTATTTATTGTCATGGACAATTCCTCCCCATAAACCACCCATATAGATGTCAATCAGATAAATTTTTTAAAGGAGTAATTGAAAGGCTCTCTCCTTTACCTCGTCCATCTGGTTTGGAAATGTTAAACGAAGTGTCCAAGTTTACTGAAGGACATAATGAAAGTTCCTCATATAATGATAAAATTTTTAGCTTTGGTGCTAAACACAATTGGGTGAAAAAAAGCATTTTATGGGAGCTTCCATATTGGCATACAGCTTTCATTTTAGGGATGAAAAGTTATGATTGTCATGTCTTCATTCAAAGGCTTCTTCCAACAGCTTTCTAACCTTAGTTACCTAGGCCACTATGAGAGGCATTAACTATTTTTTGAGATATTTTTTGAGATATTTTTTCTAAAACTTTAAATGTCCAATACATGGAGTTAATACATATGAATATAATTGAAATAATTTGCAAACTTGAAAGGATTTTTTCTCAATCCTTCTTTGACTCCATAGAACACTTGACGATACATCTACCTTATGAGGTAAAAGTTGGTGGACCTGTTCAATATCGACGGATGTATCAATTTGAATTGTATGTTTTCATACTATATTAATTTTATTCCCTTTTATTTTAAAAAATAAACTAATTGACAAAAATGATATAGGTATATGTTTTACTTGAAGACAAAAGTGACCAATAAAGCTAAAGTTGAGGGTTCCATATGTGAAGCATACTTGATTGATGAAATTACCAATTTTGCATCTCATTATTTTGGTGATGATGTGTAAACAATTTGGAAACAAGTTCCACAAAATGATGATGGTGGCCTTAAAAGTCTAGATGGACATCTTTCTATTTTTTTCTATCCAGGAAAAAAATTATCCAAAAGATTTTATAGAAAACAGTTGTCACAAGTTGAAATGCAAATTTTGCATAACTATGTGATAGTTAATTGTCAAGAATTGAAACCTTCTTTAGAGTAAGTATGAAATATTATTTTGTACTTAATTTATAATAATTTATTATTAACTTTAACATTTTAAAAGTTTAGGCAATGTCGTCAAGAGCTAAAGTCACAACAACCACATGCGAGTGATGTTGAAATTGAAAAATTATGCGAAGAGATCTTTCCAAATTGGTTAAAAAATAATGGAAGTATGTTCATAAAATTAATTTATATTTTAGCTCAATTAGTTACTTTAAAAAATTACTAATCTTTTTTAAAATAATTTTTCTTATGGAATTAATTATTATGCTAGGTGGAATACCAATCTAACAGAATTGAAAATCAACTCTTTGGACTTGCTATAGGCCCTTTAACTTCAGTGAAATGTTATAATGAGTATTATGTGAATGGTTTTAAATTTTATACTCAAAGTTATGGTCGATTCAAAACGATGATGAATAGTGGAGTTTGTGTGAATGGAAGTTGCTATGATGATAATGAACGTGATTATTATGTAATGTTTAAAGGAGTTGTTCTATTCAGCTAAAATTTTTGCGGAGTAAGTGCAAATTATTTATGTTTAAATGTAATTGGTATGATACAAAACGAGGGATTAGAGTGCATCATTCAAATGGTTTGGTTGAAATCAAGCATACATCTCGACTACATAGAAACGAAGATTTTGTGTTAGCAAAACAATGTCAACAAGTTTACTATACATATCCACCTGATAATATTATTTCACATTCAAATGAATTTATTATTGCATGTATTTTATTTGTAGGAAAATTATAAAAAGAAGATGATTTCAAAATATGGATCTAATCGGGAAAATCATCCTTCATTTGATGGAGCAGCTTAGTGTGTGGCTTCAGGAAGAGTTATAAAGGGTAGGGTATATGGTGCACCTCGTATGCCAAAATCTATAGTTAATACAAGTTCATCATCACATTCCTAATTAGTGGAGTCATCATATCCTAGTTCATCTTATCGGGCATTGCAAAAGAAGATAAACAAAAAAGAAAAGGAGATAAAGAAAAAGGATGAAATGAAATGGTAGATGGATTTTTAATAAAAATCATATAATCAGCAACGGATTTTTCGTTGTTGATTGTAAATAATTCAATGGGAAATCCATGGTTGATTCACAAAACTAACAACATATTATTCTGATTTATTAGCAATGGAAAATCCATTGCTAATTTGTGAGCAACAAATTATTCATTGCTGATAAATCAGCAACGTAAAAATCCATTGCTGAAAAATCAACAACAACAAATCCGTATATAATGGTTCCAGTGTTGTTAATTTTGTTGCTAAATGTTTTTAGCAACAAATTTTAGTTTTATTTGCATGGAATTACTTGCTACATTTTTTTAGTAAGGCCCCTCATAATTTAGACTCGCTAAAATATTACATATAGATGATGCCATGGCCTTTATTCCTTGGGAAGCAAGAAAAAACAATACACAGTACACACAAATAATACAAACAGCCTTATTCATATAAAGTAGTACATAGCAATGGCCAGAATAATAATAATAATGTCGCCTTCAGCTACAGTGGTCTCTTTAATTTGAAGGCACGAATCGGAATCCGGCAGGGATAATGTTTGCAACACTCAAAAGGGCTCCTAGAGCAGTGTTCCCGATGAACTGTAAGGGTGATAGGAGGCCACCCACAGCAGGGAGACTGGAGTTGCAGCTGATCAGCGGTGTATCGACCTTCAGGTTGCAGTCGCTCAATACCGAGGAAAGAATATAATTTAGAGGATCCAACAAAATAGAAAACATCCCAGATCCATTGGTGGTTGATGTAGAAACCACATTTCCTCCACATTGCAACTGCACGAGAGCATCTGCAGGAAAAAACTCGTTACTGTAATTACAACTTTATAAGCAAGATAAGAAGAAGAACAAAGTGTAATTATTATTAGATTAGTCATTCAATTTGTGAGACTTTATGATTTGTGAAAATAGACATTAACTTTTTGTCTTTTTTTCTATATAACAATATTGCTATTAAGGCCAACAACCCCGAAAGCTAGATCAACTCTTGAAATCTTCAGATCTGATATATTAATCTGACACACACACACGTTATGTTATTAAGGGGTCTCAGATTTCAAGGTTTTGACACCAAAGATTTCTTGAATTGCATTCCACGATCTCGTATGTGATGAATGGTAACTATGTAATCTTGACAATCTGGTCCGAGGATACCTTACTATCGATCAAAAGGAAAAAAGAAAAGAAAAGGAAGAGGAATCAGGGCAAGCATACTAGGGAAAACAGGGGTTGCTGTGCCATTAGCACCAATATTGCCATCGGCAGTGCAAAATAGAGTCCCTTGGATGCGGATCAAACCCAGAAGACCGCCAATAAGCCCAAGCTGAGCTTCAGCAACTGGGGCTGCCAATATTGCAGCAATCACGAGAGAAACAAAGAGAAATGTCTTGAAGGCCATGGTCTCAATGGAAGTAGTACTGATATTAATGCAAGAATTAGTGTATAAACTCAATCTTGATCTTGAAATTGAAGTGATTTTTGAGTCTCGACATCAGCAGCCATTTATAGAACAAGGGAGACCAAGTTGCAGCAGATTTTGCTGACTAACAGCTCTCTTATCTCTTCCTTGTTTGTGGTAATGGTGAGTTTACGTAGGATAATCTGCTGCATGAGCATGAAAAGAAAGAGAACAATTCAAAAATCTTAGGTTTGTCACGAAGCTCTAATTCTTCCTTCCCCGTGTGTGCTTCATCTGTGGTCTTCACCTACAAAACTCCCCCACCCCTAGTTTCATTAGCATGCCTTCTGTCTCTCGAAAAAAGATGAAAGTCTTCTTTTTCTTGCCTCTTCAGAATTTATAAAGTAGAAGGGGCTCCGAACAACTTGCTCTGCGTAGCTGAAACTTGGGGGTTCTCCGATAGAATTGTTCGTCTCCACTTGCTCTGAAAAGTTCATAGATTGGTCCATAGCTCCATGCTCTAGCATCTAGCTTATAGCCTTTTTTCTTCCATCTCTTTCCGTCGTCCGGTTCTCGCCACTCTACTTAGCTTCTCTGTGAGGGCACTAATATGCCCTTACACAAATAATATCATATTTATTATAGAATAATATCAGATTTATCTAGAAATTTTATCTAACAATTTAAGTAATTGGGTTGAAATGATTATTTGACATGTTATCAGAGCCTTGATGATCAAGTAATTATAAATTCGAATCTTACCATCCCTATTTATTCTATAAAATTAAACACAAGATAATATGAGTTTGTGCAAGTTTCAAGTCCAAATGACTTTCATTTGAGGGGGGATGTTAGAGAATAATATAAATTATATCTTGAAACCTTACATAACAACTTAAGTTATTGGGTTGAGATAATTCTTTAACAGGATTTCATAGCTTTTTGTGTTGGGTGTGATAGTTTTGTTAGTTGTCATGGTAGAACTAATAGCAAAGCATATCATTGCCAAAGATTATGGTATTTGGATTATACTTATGATGACAGTTTTACCTATGAATACTAACTCGAATCGATTCAAATAGAAAATTTTTAGACTCAATCGAGTTTCGAGTAAAATTCAAATGCAAAAAGTCAGGTACGAGTAGAGTATGGATATTGGTCTCCCCGAACCTGCCCTGAAATAAATAAATAACATTAAAGTTTGAGAAAATTACATGTATGGCAAGCTAATTATGTACTAATAGCTGTAAAATATAGCATTCAAGTTCGGGTATCAAAAACCCATACTCGTTCAGGCTCGAGTAGTTATTTTAGATTTGGATTCGGGTATAGATAGTATAAAGCAGGGATGACAATGCGTACTCACGGGTTGGATTTCTTGATATCCATACTCTACTCGTTATCCATCGGGTTTCAGGTATCAAATAGTTATTTATTATCTACTATTATTTATTAATCAATAAAAAATAAAATAGTTTATATATAAGTGTGTATTATGTCAATACCAAGATATGTATGTATCATATTCTATTAAAAAATCGAAGTATTTGACAAATATACTTATATAATATACAAATATATTCCACGTTAGGTTTGGATAGGTTTCAGGTCGTGTTTCACAACATCCATACTCTATCCATTATCCATCAAGTACAAAAAATATTCATTCATTCATTCAAATCAGGTTGGTATCTATCGAGTTCAGATTAAATTGTCATCCCTGATATAAAACTCTGCTAGTTATCTATTGCTACCCCTAATTCCACTTTCTATTTTTTTTTTTAGGACAAGGGATTAAAATTCAGGTATTCCAACTCTTAATTGTTCAATTAAGTTATGTATTCTTGGTTTTGTGTTTAAAATGTTCTACATGTTTTTGCACTAATTTTAATCTTTGCAGGTTTGATTTTTATCTTCATTACATGTTAACGATGTTAAATATTACCGTTAAGTCTACAACATCATAACACTAACAAAATTTGAATTATACAATAAAAATTATAAAAATTGAAAAGAAATAATAATGGAACGCAGAAGAAAAAAAATGATGGCAAAAAAAGTTCTTTTCATACATATAAATTACGATTTGAATTGGAAATACAATCAAAACCAAGGTTGTCAATTCTGTTTCGGTAGGTGGGTTTTTTTTTTTAATTGGAATGGAATGTTTCAGTTTCAGAGTGTTTCGGCATGCCGTTTTGGAGTTATATTGTTCATATATACATATTCAACAAACATCATTAAAATTCAAGATAAATTAATTATAAATTATGCAATACAAACACAATGTCAAACAAATAAAATTTCAAATTTTAAAATATTTCTAAATAATCAAAATTAAATAGATCTTTAACTTGAAGTAATTCAACTTAAACAAAATATCAAAATATTATGAAAGAAATGTTTTAACACAAATATTTTAAATATAAAGTTAAGTCAACGTTATCAAGACTAATGGGATCTAAAGCATCCCTTGTTTTGCTCAAATTCCTACATAGTATAAACATGAAAAAAAAAACATGAATATAAACCATATATATTAGTGATAAATCTAATTTTAAAAAATTAATATCATTGTAAATGAAAATAGTAATAATAATTTTTAATATTATTATTAATATCATTTTTATTGAAAATAGTAATTAAAAAAAGCTTTTTATACTTGGGTGGTTTAATTAATTAAATTGAACCAGGTTCAATTTGATTCAATAGCTTTTCAATACTAGAATGGAATATGTGGAATAAAAGCAAAACATTCCGGCTGAAATTTAGCCAAAAAATTCGGAACGGACCGAGATTTGAAATGAGATGAAAATTGTTCTGTTTTTTGAATACGTATGAAATGTCTCGGCCATTCCAGATGAAATAGAACGAAATGGACAAACTTGATCAAAACTAGAAAAAGTGAGGTAAAAAGGGACGAGGACGTTTTTAAACATAATAAAGAATGCAGGGACCATGCATTTAAATCTCTCCCATGTCTGGTTCAATGCCATTAAGGCCTTACTAGTTCCATAATTTCAGTAGTCTGAATAATTATGTTCCATTTTCACTTCAAAACAAATCTGTAAAGGTATATAAAAAAAAAACCCTAATTTTGTTTTTCACATCATAAATAGCATCAAGATTTCTACCTGAAATCCAGGTCTGAATCGAAGGTGTTGAATTACACAGTCCAATACAAGAGATCGTTAAAATGGTGAGAGACTTGTGAGAGTTCATGAAGGACATGTTCTTTCATAATTCCTAGCAAGAGCAACTTGGTAGAAAAAAACCTTCATGAGATGATGTCTTTTCAGCTTTGCATCAGAGTACTAAGTAGTCTAGCATCTTTGTAGACAGCAAGTCTAAAAAAGTGATTGTATGTATTTTTATTTATTTATTTATATAACTTAAATATTATTTGACATTCAAATGAATTTATTATTGCATGTATTTTATTTTTAGGAAAATGTTAAGGAGATGATTTCAAAGTATGGAACTAATCGGGAAAATCATCCTTCATTTGATGGAGCAGCTTGGTGTGTGGCTTCAGGAGGAGTTACAATACGGTAGGGTATATGGTGCACCTCGTATGCCAAAATCTATAGTGAATACAAGTTCTTCATCACATTCCTACTCGGTGAAGTCACCATATCCTAATTCATCTTATTGAGCATTGCAAAAAGAGATAAAGAAAAACAAAGCGGGATAAAGAAAAGAGATGATTTTATTTTTGAAATGAAACAACAGATGGATTCTATGAAAGATTATCTTATGAACAATCTTGGATATCATGGTGAGACATCAAACATTGGCCAAAGAGGATATGTTGGGATCTTTTAACATTAATCGAGTCGTACACTTTGGACTGTTACAGTTGGTATCAGAGCCCTGGTATAGGTTCGGGTAAGAAATCAAAAGAGGTTGGTGATGTTCATTAATTTATTGCAGGATGGTACGTACCCGTCAAGAGATTAGAACAGATTTATCCTCTACAAGGAGGGGGAATAGAGATATAGACTTTTCTGAGGGGCAAGAAGAGAGCCCTTTTGAAGATAATGCTTCACATGCATCGGTAGTATTGACTCAAGCAGGGCATGAAGAATCGACGGGGCCTCAAATTAGACAGGCATCAAGGCAAACTGGGGATGTTCGACCGACCATTTCAGCCCTACGGGAACGAGTAGAGGAGCCCCCTTAGACTACACCTGCAAGGCCATCTGTTTCTTATGTTGATCCGATGTTCCTGGCCCAGATAGTCAAAGCAGTAATGGAAGGTATGGTTAATGCTGCCACTCCTATGCCAGCACCCCCACCTGCACCCATCATATCAATCATTTCAGAAGCAGCTACAGCTACTAATGATGTGGTACAACTAGTTCATTTGGTGAAAAGTATGAGAGAAATGGGTTGTGAACCCTACTCAGGTGAACATAATTATAAAGTGGCGGGAAGATGGATTAGAAAGGTGGAAAAAACCATGATTCAAATTAAGATACCACATGATCTACGAGTAGATTGTGCTACTCAATTACTATCAGACGGTGCTATGACTTGGTGGGAGAGAGTTCAGTTGAGGAGGGCTACAGACACCCTATCCTGGGATGATTTCAAGATAGAGTTTGAGAATCAATATTACTCTAAATATCATTGGAAGATGAAGGAATAGGAATTCCTAGCCTTGAGACAGGAGGGAATGTCAGTACTTGAGTATGAGAGACGATTTCATGACCTCTCACTATTCCCATAAGAACCACACATGATAGAAAAGTTAAGGGATGGCTTCAGACAAGAATTGAAGCAGGGGTTGATTGCTTTGCAATTCAGGACAATAAGGGAACTGATTGAAGCAGCACAGGCCTTGGAGGCTTGTATGGAAGAAGGCCAACAAAGTCATAAGGGTGCAGGAAAACGAAAGGATATGGAACTTTTAGGCAGGCCACCGCTTCTAAAGAAAGGTAGAGGCGAACAATTCCTTCAATTTAAAAAGAAAAAGGGGACGTTAACTAGTTTCCGACAGGATATCGATGGGAGGTCGGGAAGTGGTCAGACCCATTCCAGGGCTATAGCTACAAGGGGGCATAATGATCAGAAGGAAATTGGCTACCCTCGATGTGCTCAGTGTGAACAAAGACACCCCGGGAGTTGTATGGTTTCTCCTGGACGATGCTATATATGTCGAGGAGAAGGTCATAAGTGGAAAACCTGTCAGTACTTGGGAAGAGGATGTCATCGTTGTGGTGAGAAGGGTCACTTTAAAAGGGAATGCCCCCAGTTAAACACTAAACAGCCTTAGAGACATAGGCAACAAAGTCAAAGTCATCAGTAGTCTATCACAATAAACAGACCGAGAAGGTCGACTCGGTCAGGAGCTAACTCAAATAAGGGACGACCCAGAGTGCAAAATGAAACAGATCAAGGAAGGGTTTTCCAAATGACCCAAGAGGATGTTAGAGCAGCATCAGATGTGGTGGTAGGTATGCTGCAAATGAATGACTATCAAATGCATGTTTTGTTTGATTCTGGTGCCACTCACTCTTTTATAGCAAATAAAAATGTAGCCAAATTAAGGAAACAAAAAGGGTAGAGAAAGGATTTATTATTCGGACACCTTTGGGTGAAACTGTGGAAACAAATGTTGTATTTGAAGGGGTGGGAATTAACATGAATGGGTGTGAACTAAAAGCATATTTAATACCCATAGAATTAAGTGATTTTGATACAATTATAGGTATGAATTGGTTGGGCAAAAATAAGGCTCCTCTAGACTGCTTTACAAAAATAGTAACCTTCCAAGGGGCTAAGGGTGAAACAATGGTCTTTAAGGGTAAGAAAATTTCCAACTTTACAAATATGATCTCGAGTATGGTTGCGAGAAAACTACTAAAGAAAGGTTGTACAGCATACCTTGCCTATGTGATAAATTCGAAAAATGGTAAAATAAGAATTTCTGACATTCCAATTATGAGGGAATTTCTAGACGTATTTCTGGAAGAATTGCCAGGACTGCCCCCAGAAAGAGAAGTTGAAGTCACCATAGATATATTGCCTGGGGTGTCTCCTATAGCCCAACCACCATATAGAATGGCCCTAAAAGAATTGGATGAGTTGAAAATTCAATTACAGGAGCTTTTAGACAAAGGGTTCATACGACCAAGCAACTCACCTTAAGGGGCACCTGTATTATTTGTGAAGAAGAAAGATGGAACGTTGAGGCTTTGCATAGATTACTATCAGCTGAATAAAGTGACGGTAAAGAACAGAAATCCACTTCCGTGGATAGATGATTTGTTCAATCAGTTGAGGGTGCCAAAGTATTCTCAAATATTGATTTAAGATTAGGATACTACCAAATACAAATCAAGGGGCAAGATGTGCCAAAAACTACCTTCAGAACTCACTACGGACACTTTGAGTTCTTGGTGCTACCCTTTGGATTAACTAATGCTCCAGCACTTTTTATGGATTTAATTAACCGAGTATTCCAACCATACCTTGATAAGTTTGTTGTTGTATTCATCGATGACATCTTGGTTTACTCCAAATCCTATGAGAAGCATGAACAACACTTGAGACAGACACAACAGACTCTGAGGAGCCGCTAGTTGTATACCAAGTTGGATAAATGTGACTTCTGGTTAAAATAAGTTACCTTTTTGGGGCATGTAGTGTCTTCAAAAGGCATTTTTGTGGGCCCTCAAAAGGTGGAAGCAATTTTGAGATGGGAAAGGCCTACTAAGGTAACTGAAATTTGTAGTTTTCTCGGATTGGCAAGGTATTATAGAAGATTTATCGAAGGGTTTTCAACGATAGCAACTCCATTAACACGACTCACCAAGAAGAACATAAGATGGTAGTGGTCAAAGGAGTGCGATGAGAGCTTTCAAGAATTGAAGAGAAGGCTTACTACTACCCTCGTGCTAATCCTTCCATCCGGAACAAAAGGCTTTGTAGTCTACAGTGATGCCTAAAAAAAAGGACTAGGTTGTGTTCTAATGCAGCATGGAAAAGTAGTTGCCTATGCATCGAGACAACTGAAGACTTATGAAGTCAATTACCCAGTTTATGACATAGAATTGGCAGCAGTAGTTTTTGCTTTACGAGTATGGAGGCATTACTTATACGGATCCCGGGTCTAAATTTTCACGGATCATAAGAGCCTTAAATATCTGATGTCGTAGAAGGAGTTGAATATGCGACAACAGAGATGGGTAGAATGAATTAAAGACTATGACTGTAATATAGATTACCATCCAGGAAAAGCGAATGTAGTCGCGGATGCTCTCAGCCGTAAAGACAAGGTGATTAGGGGTGGACCAACGACTTGGAATGAGGAAACTATGATTGAGCTAAAGAGGTTGGGGACAATATTAGATGTGAGTCCGGAAGGATCCTTAATGGCTCAACTAAGGGTGAAGTCAGGATATCAAGAGAAAATATTAAAGGCACAACAGCATGATGATGAGGTGTCAAAAGTGAGAATCAAACTGGAATCGGGAGGTGAAACTCTTTTTTGAATGGGTGATGATGAAATAATGATGTTAGGGGGACGTATGTATGTGCCGGACAACAAAGCCCTTAAAAAAAGTTATTACGAGAAGCTCATGAGTCTAAGTTCACTGTACATCCAAGTAGTACTAAGATTTACAAGGATATGAAGCAGTACTACTAGTGGCCAAATATGAGAAAAGAAGTGGCTAGTTACGTGGCAAAATGTAGTATTTGCCAACAAGTAAAAGTAGAACACCGAAAACCGGCAGGGCTGTTACAACCATTACCAATCCCTGAGTGGAAGTGGGAGATGATCACAACGAACTTTGTGTCGAGACTACCCAAAAGAAAGAGGGGAAATGATGCAATCTTGGTCATTGTGGATCGACTAACTAAATCTGCCCTTTTCCTACCAGTAAAGATGACAGACTTCTCTCCTAACTTTCGATGAGATTTCAGGTAGGAGAATGAGGGGATTAGGATCAGGTTTCTCATAGAAATTGTAGATTTGAATGTGAGCTAACCAAGGAAACTGGTCTTGCTCAACTTGGAGATGTAGAACTCCAGTTATGGGTTACCAACTGAGACTGAGTCGTGACTGATTATGTAGGGCAGTAGGACTAACTATTTTATGAGCAATTTTGACTATCTTGGAGGCAAAACTGGGTTCTCCTCCCTTCAGAAAACTTGTAGCCTCGTGTCTTAGCTTTATAACGAGATTAATGTCACTTAAAATGAAGTTTTAGAACTTTAGATATAATTAAAAATCTGGTGAGTGTTTGGACAGTAACAGTTCAAAATTAGACAGTAACGGTTGGAAAGTAACGGTTAAAAATTGGACAGTAACAGTTCAAAATTGGACAGTAACGGTTAAAAATTGGACAGTAATAGTACACTTTCACGTGAATACTATATATAAGAATATAAAAGAATTGTGTCATACGAACACTTGCACATTGAGATACTAACTCTTAAAATGTACATGATATATGTATGTATGATATTATGAGAAAATGAACATGCATTGAAAGTAACATATGCGTAATGGATGAATATAGATTCTCTATAATATCGACTTGAAGGAATCATAACCAAAAACTTCATTATGATTCAGGAGGAGCAACCAGGATTGGATCTTCTGTTAGGGGAGGTCGCGAGACAAGCAAAGGAGGTGCGTGATTTTCCTCCTATTTGCACTTATACAATTTAAAATTCTTCTGGTGAATGCAATTACAATAAATGTCGTGTTCAATGTAAATAAAGTCTAGCGTAAATACAAGATTAGCTTCGACTAATGGCATCCGTGATAGGATTGTCGGGAGATGATTTACAAGATTAGCTTCGGCTAATGGCATCCATGATAGGATTGCCGGGAAATGAATTACAAGATTAAACTTTGCAAGGTGATGCAGTTCATGCAAGTAAATTAGAGTATTCAAATTAAAAGTATATAAATGAGTGTTAATTGGGTTTAAAAGACTTACAAGCAAAATATAAGTTCTCTGTTAATATTCTTATGGATCCGATAGAAAGTTAATATTTCATTTGTATTCATTACATGAGCATATATATATTCTTTATCAACATAATTGTATGTTTATTTATGTAACATGTCCATCAAATATCCAGGAAGATCATTAGTTTAGGACTCTACTTTGTGAAGCTTATGTAAATATTTAACTTAAAATAAAAGGGAATTAAAATGTTTATGTAGTATACGTTTGTGTAAATCTTGATGTATTTACAAAGGTTCAGCTGAGCATGTAGTATTTTAGTTATCTTGTAATGAACCCTTTTGAAATATTTAAGAACACTTTTTATATTGTAAATGCTTTCTTTGCATGTTAGTATTCCTTTTCTTTTAAATTTTATGATATGATGTGTTGGACTATGTTCATATTGAACTTACTCGTAAGATATATATATATATATATATATATATATATATATATATTGTGTGGATTGTATGAGGTGTGGAATTATGAGGTTTGATATAAGGTCCGGAATTATAGGACCTTGTGATGATGGGTTGATTGAGTAAATTGATAGTAGTCGATAACTTGAGATGTCCAAAATACAAATGAAACTCTGCCAAATTTTTGGAAATGAAAACCAAAAAATTACCCTCAAATAAGAGGATATGTTGGGATCTTTTCACATTAATCGAGTTGTACACTTCAGACTCTTACAATATTGACCTACACCTCGACCATCATATCATAATTCATCTTATGTGGATCCACAGTATCATGGTTCGTCTCCACAACAAGCACCATAATTCTATCTTTTTATTGTATTTTGATTTATTTGCATCAGTGCAAGTTTAACTAAATTTTTAATTATATTATGAATTTTATTTTTATTCCATTTATTATTGGTGATAAAGTAATTTTAAATATTAATTTATGTTTTTTTATATATATTCGAAAACTTTCAAAATATCCATAAATAATTAATAAAAAAAATAAAAGTCATTTGGATAAAAATTATAAATTAATTTAATAAAAATTATATCATCAACAATGGATTTTCAGTTGCTGGTTGTAAATAATTCAATGAGAAATCCATGGTTGATTCACAAAACCAGAAACAGATTCTTTTGATTTATTAGCAATGAAAAATTCATTGTTAATTTATGAGCAATAGATTATTCAATGCTGATAAATCAACAACGGACTAATTTATTATTGAAAATCAACAAAAACAAATATGCCCCTAATAATTTAGACTCGCTATATTTTTTTAGTAAGGCCCCTCATAATTTAGTAGGATACATTTTTTAGTAAGGCCCCTCATAATTTAGACTCGCTAAAATATTACATATAGATGATGCATGGCCAATCATGGCCTTTATTCCTTGGGAAGCAAGAAAAAACAATACACAGTACACACAAATAATACAAACAGCCTTATTCATATAAAGTAGTACATAGCAATGGCCAGAATAATAATAATAATAATAATGTCGCCTTCAGCTACAGTGGTCTCTTTAATTTGAAGGCACGAATCGGAATCCGGCAGGGATAATGTTTGCAACACTCAAAAGGGCTCCTAGAGCAGTGTTCCCGATGAACTGTAAGGGTGATAGGAGGCCACCCACAGCAGGGAGACTGGAGTTGCAGCTGATCAGCGGTGTATCGACCTTCAGGTTGCAGTCGCTCAATACCGAGGAAAGAATATAATTTAGAGGATCCAACAAAATAGAAAACATCCCAGATCCATTGGTGGTTGATGTAGAAACCACATTTCCTCCACATTGCAACTGCACGAGAGCATCTGCAGGAAAAAACTCGTTACTGTAATTACAACTTTATAAGCAAGATAAGAAGAAGAACAAAGTGTAATTATTATTAGATTAGTCATTCAATTTGTGAGACTTTATGATTTGTGAAAATAGACATTAACTTTTTGTCTTTTTTTCTATATAACAATATTGCTATTAAGGCCAACAACCCCGAAAGCTAGATCAACTCTTGAAATCTTCAGATCTGATATATTAATCTGACACACACACACGTTATGTTATTAAGGGGTCTCAGATTTCAAGGTTTTGACACCAAAGATTTCTTGAATTGCATTCCACGATCTCGTATGTGATGAATGGTAACTATGTAATCTTGACAATCTGGTCCGAGGATACCTTACTATCGATCAAAAGGAAAAAAGAAAAGAAAAGGAAGAGGAATCAGGGCAAGCATACTAGGGAAAACAGGGGTTGCTGTGCCATTAGCACCAATATTGCCATCGGCAGTGCAAAATAGAGTCCCTTGGATGCGGATCAAACCCAGAAGACCGCCAATAAGCCCAAGCTGAGCTTCAGCAACTGGGGCTGCCAATATTGCAGCAATCACGAGAGAAACAAAGAGAAATGTCTTGAAGGCCATGGTCTCAATGGCAGTAGTACTGATATTAATGCAAGAATTAGTGTATAAACTCAATCTTGATCTTGAAATTGAAGTGATTTTTGAGTCTCGACATCAGCAGCCATTTATAGAACAAGGGAGACCAAGTTGCAGCAGATTTTGCTGACTAACAGCTCTCTTATCTCTTCCTTGTTTGTGGTAATGGTGAGTTTACGTACGATAATCTGCTGCATGAGCATGAAAAGAAAGAGAACAATTCAAAAATCTTAGGTTTGTCACGAAGCTCTAATTCTTCCTTCCCCGTGTGTGCTTCATCTGTGGTCTTCACCTACAAAACTCCCCCACCCCTAGTTTCATTAGCATGCCTTCTGTCTCTCGAGAAAAGATGAAAGTCTTCTTTTTCTTGCCTCTTCAGAATTTATGAAGTAGAAGGGGCTCCAAACAACAACTTGCTCTGCGTAGCTGAAACTTGGGGGTTCTCCGATAGAATTGTTCGTCTCCACTTGCTCTTAAAAGTTCATAGATCGGTCCATAGCTCCATGCTCTAGCATCTAGCTTATAGCCTTTTTTCTTCCAACTCTTTCTGTCTCACATTCAGAATACAATATGCCATTACACATAAATAATATTTAATTTATTAGAAAATAATATAAATTATATCTTTAAATTTTATATAATAACTTAAGTTATTGTGTTGAGATGGTTCTTTCACATAACCTTGATAATTAAGCAGTTACGAGTTCAAATCTCATCATCCCTATTTATTTGATAAAAATTAAGCACAAGATAATACAGGTTTGTACAAGTTTCACGCCCAAAACGTTTTCACTTGAGAGGGTGTGTTAGAGAATAATATAAATTATATTTTGAAACCTTATATAACAACTTAAGTTATTGGGTTAAGATAATTCTTTAACAAAATTTCATAGCTTTTTTTGTTGGGTGTGATGGTGTTGTTAGTTGTCATGTTAGAACTAATTAATAGCAAATCATATCATTGCCAAAGAATATGGTATTTGAATTATACTTACGATGACAATTTTACCTATGGATACTAACTCGAATCGACTCAAATAAAAACAATTTAGACTCAATTGAGTTTCGAGTAAAATTCAAATGCAAAAAGTCAGGTCCGAGTAGAGTATGGATATTGATCTGCCCGAACTTTACTTGAAATAAATAAATAACATTAAAGTTTGAGAAAATTACATGTATATCAAGCTAATTATGTACTAAATAGCTGTAAAATATAGCATTCGTGTTCGGGTATCAAAAACTCATACTCGTTCAGGCTCGAGTAGTTATTTTAGATTTGGATTCGGGTATAGATAATACAAAAGAGGGATGACAATGCGTACTCGCGGGTTGGATTTCTTGATATCTATACTCTACTCATTATTCATCGGGTTTCAGGTATCAAATAATCATCAATTATCGACTATTATTTATTAATCAATAAAAAATAAAATAATTTATATGTAAGTGTGTATTATGTCAATACCAAGATATATATGTATCATATTGTATTAAAAAAATCTAAATATTTTAAAAATATATTTATATAATATAAAAATATATTCCACGTTAGGTTTGGACGGGTTTCAAGTCGTGTTTCATAACATCCATACCCTATCCATTATCCATCGAGTCCAAGAAATATTCATTCATTTAAATCAGGTTGGTATTTATCGAGTTCGGATTAAATTGTTATCCCTAATATAAAACCCTCCTTGTTATTTATTGCTATCGCTTATTCCACTTGCTATTTTTTTGAGGTTTTAGGACAAGGGATTCAAATTCACGTATTCCAACTCTTAAATGTTCAATTAAGTTACGTATTCCTGGTTTTGTGTTTAAAATGTTCTACCTATTTTTGCACTAATTTTAATCTTTGCATGTTTGATTTTTATCTTCATTACATGTTAACGATGTTAAATATTACTGTTAAGTCTACAACATCAAAACACTAACAAAAATTGAATTGTACAATAAAAATTGAAAATAAATAATGGAACGTAGAAGAAATAAAATGATAGCAAAAAAAGTCCTTTTCATACATATAAATTACGATTTGAATTGGAAATACAATCAAAACCAAGGTTTTCAATTCCATTTCGGTAAGTGTTTTGTTTTTTTAATTGGAATGGAATGTTTCAGCGTGCCGTTTCGGGATATATATATATATTTCAAATTCAAGATAAATTATGCAATACAAACACAATGTCAAACAAATATAATTTTAAAATTTAAAATATTTCTAAATAATCAAGATTAAATAGATCTTTAACTTAAAGTAATTCAACTTAAACAAAATATTAAAATATTATGAAAGTAAAATGTTTTAACACAAATATTTTAAATATAAAGCTAGGTCAACGTTATTAAGGCTAATAGGATCTAAATCATCCCTTATTTTGCTCAAATTCCTACAAAGTATCAACATTGAAATATAAACCATATATATTAGTGATAAATCTAATTTTAAAAATTTAATATCATTGTTAATGAAAATAGTAATAATAATTTTCAATATTATTATTAGTATCATTGTAATTGAAAATAGTAATTAAAAAAAGTTTTTTATATTTGGGTGGTTTAATTAATTAAATTGAACCAGGTTCAATTTGATTCAATGGCTTTTCAAGACCGGAACAGAATATGTGGAATGAAACCGGAACATTGTGGCCGAAATTTAGTCAAAAACTCCGGAATGGACCAAGATTTGAAATGAGATGAAACTTTTTTCATTTTGTTCTGTTTTTTGAATAAGTATCAAATGTTTCGACCATTCCAAACAAAACAGACCGGAATTGACAACCTTGATCAAAACTAGAAAAAGTGAGGTAAAAAGGGACGGGGATGTTTTTAAACATAATCAAGAATGCAGGGACCCATATATATATATAATAAAAACATAATGATCAATGAGGGAAGTAGCGTCATTAAATTTGGTCATTCTGAGGCATGTGGGTGTCATTTCTTGTCAAAAAAACAACTGCAAAAATCTTACAAAGTGGATTTTACTGGCCCACCAAGTTCAAGGACTCACATGCATTCTGCAAGACTTATGAAAATTGTTAAAAGTTGGGATCTATTTCAAAACGTCACATGATGCCTTTAAATCCTATTATTGTCATTGAGATCTTTGATTGTTGGCGTATAGATTTCATGGGTCCATTTCCTCCATCATTTGGTTTCGTGTACATATTAGTCGCAGTAGATTATGTTTCAAAATAGATAGAGGCAATTCCAAGCCAATACAATGATCACAAAACAGTGATAAGTTTTTTAAAGACAATATTTTGAGTCGATTTGGAATCCCTCGAGCCATGATAAGTGATGGTGGAACACATTTCTGCAACAAGCCATTTGAGTCTTTAATGAAGAAATATGGAATCACACACAAAGTTGCCACCCCTTATCACCCTCAGACAAGTGGACAAGTAGAGTTTGCTAATAGGGAGATCAAACAAATCTTGGAGAAAACAGTGAACCCTAATAGGAAAGACTGGCCTTTAAGACTTAATGATGCACTTTGAACTTATCGAACTGCTTATAAAAACATCATTAGGTATGTCACCTTATAGATTAGTAAATGGAAAACCTTGCACTTGCCTGTAAAAATTGAACATAAAGCTTATTGGGTTGTTAAAGCTTTCAATTCAAACCTTGATGATGCTACGAAAATTGCAAATAAATGAGCTTGAGAAAATAAGAAATTATGCATATGACAATTCAAGAATTCATAAAGCAAGAATCAAAGAGTTTCATGACAAGAAAATACTTAGAAAAACATTCAATGTTGGTCAAAAAGTCTTGCTTTATAATTCTCGACTCCATTTATTTCCTGGAAAACTAAGATCAAGATGGAGCGGTCCTTTTATTATGAAACATGTATATCCATATGGGGCCTGTGATATCAAGAATCCAAAGAATGGCAATGTTTTCAAGGTAAATGGGCATCGTTTCAAAGTTTATTTCGATAATTTTTCGGTTGAAAATGACTATTGAATTGAGTGATCCTATATATAAAGATTGATTCTTTTTCTCACATTGTTTTGTGTTTTGTTTTGGTGTAACTTTTGTTTTACTAGTCTCTCTCTCACCGCGGTCAAATGGTGGATAACGGTACTCCGTGACTTAAGTCGGTTCTTTTAGTTTTCAATAATAACTAATATATGTCTATATTTTTGCAATTATTTGCTCTTTCTCCCTTCTTTGAATCTTTTCCCCAATTCTTTAAAAATGGACACCACTCTCGAAAAATTGAAAAGGTATTTTCCCGCTTTGTCTTCAAATGAGATTACAAAAATTTACCTTACTAGGTGTGCAAGATTGAGGTTGTTAATGAATCATGGAATTCCTGAAGATATTTGCTGGCTAATTGAAGCAAAGGTTCGATTAGCAGGTGAGTCCTCCAATTCTTTCATTTCACACATGTTTGGAATAGGTAAAAGCACTTTTGCAAAGAAACGTCATGCAAAATTACTGAAAGTCTGTCACAGATGTGTCAGATGGACTTGTAATGCGACATATCGTTCTTTAGGAATGGTATCTGTAAACCGTGAAGAGAAAATACAATTCATTAAGGATGGCCTTAGTAAGGGGTCTTTAAATAAACTTCTGTTGACCCTTGAGACGCATCCTAGTATAGATGTACATCGTGCAATTCATGATTTATGGCCACAATTCCATAAAGAACATGCCCGACTTAGTCTTGGGAATCTGACTAAAAAAGACCCTATTTGCCAGTTTTTAAGAAAACTAGATGGGAAGCCTATCCCCGACCCATAGAGAGCGTTTAAGCCGTTCTTGGACGTAAAACCAAGAGAAGATGTGAGTCACAATCACAACTACCTTTACATACACATGGTTTTTTTCAAAATAAATAATTAATAAACAGAGAGTGTGTGTGTGAGACTACAGTTGGCCTACATATAGGTGGTATGATTGCATTTTCAATTTCTCATCTATAAATTATTCTCTTCCTTCCCTTCATTTCTACTCAACCCATCCATTCATCAAATATAAAAGCATGTAGAAATGGCAGGTTCCTCAAGTCATCACATAAGAAATATTTGTGTTTTCGGTGGATCCAGTCTTGGGAAAGAAAAAGAGTTTTTAGAATCAGCAAATCATCTTGGTCGGGTACTAGCTGAGAGAAAGATTCATTTAATGTATGGGGGAGGTAGCCTTGGGTTAATGGGAGGTGTGGCAATGGCTGCATTTTTAGGAGGCAGTCAAGTTTTGGGGGATGTCCCCAAAGCTTTAACAAATAGGGACATCATTGGAAAAAATATTGGAGAGGAACTACAGGTCCCCACAATGTCCGATCGACTGAATGTCATGTTTAACCATGTTGATGCCTTCATTGCCTTACCAGGTGGTCTGGGCACATTGGAAGAGATCTTTCATATTTCCTCTCGGGCCCAACTGCACATTCACTATAAACCTATAGATTTGTTAAATGTTAATGGTTTCTATGATAAATTGTTGTCTTTTCTTGATCAAGTTGTGGAACATGAATTTCTAATATCTTCGGCACGACCAATCATAATCTCTGCTGCTACTGCTAAATAATTGATTGACCAACTACAATCTTTCATCCTTGTCATTGATCCCTGCATGATTCGCCTAAATTGGTCAACTAAGGAAAGCTGTAAAAAGCTTAGATTAGATTTGAGCCTTCATTTGTGAAACCTTTTGTCTTTTGGTTTTATTAATAGCATATTATTTTGTTTTGTTACTTCTTATATTTGTTTAAGTGTGTTTCAGGTTTGTCATTGTTTGTGTTTCAGGTGATTTCTACCTTAGGACATTGAGGATAATGTCTCGTTTTGGTTGGGGGAGAGGGTAGTAGTCGACATAAAAAAAAACTAACTTACTAACTCTTTTTACTATTATTAAAACTATTTGACAAAATTGTTATTAGGATAACAGAGTAAGGAGGAAATTTTATTGACTCTTGAGACGCATCTTAGTAAGTATCATCACCAAGGTCTATTAGAATACTTCTTGAAATATTCAAGTTTACAAACTCTCACATTTTTGTCACTTGATCCTACTCATATACTCATTTAACAAGTATTCTTAAACCTTCATTTTCACACACACACTTTATCTTATGATTGTGGGTTGCACATTGGATTATTACATTATTTATGTTCTTTTGTTAAAGGTAACAACTAAGGGTAAGGGATAGTGTATAATTTGCAAAAAAAAATGATAATATTGATGATAATAAAAACATAGATAAGTTTGGTTTCGTAGCCTCCATAACCTAAGCAATTAAGCTCGAATGGGTGTTTTAACACCTAATACCCTAAAGTCAACTGACTTAGGACCTATTGGCCCAAAGCTTGTTACATGGGTTAAGGAGAAAAGGTTAAGGAAATAAAACATTGCATTATCTACATATCAGTATCTGCAACCCGAGTTACTAAGCTCGTAGGGGTGTCTCAACACCTAATGCCCTAAGACCAATTGGTTTGGGAGTCATTAGCCAAAAACTCGTTACATGGGTTAAAGATGCATTGTATTTTAAGTTGTATATGTATATGAATAAATAATAAATATATATATATATATATAATAATACCCAACCCCAGGAAGTTAATCTTAAACATTAGAACATAATATTGTTTTCTTCCAACAAAAGTCTCATCATCTATGTTTTCATTGAGCACATAAAAAGAAGGTTTATTAATATCTTGTTTAAGATATATGAAGCAGGATTACAAATTTAATGAGTTTGTTTATTTGGATAGATTAATGGAAGTTTAATGATGAATGCCTTGCTTTCTGGAACTTGCAAATTGTTTTTCTATTTTAACGCTTTGATTACTATGGACTAGTAATAAGGTGGTTGGGGGGTGTGATTAGTACTTAAAAGTGCATTTTTATCAAGGTTTTATATCATCATTTTGCACTTGAAGTATTAATAACTCCTTAACTAAAGCATGTTTTATAATAATAAAATAAGATACCTTTAATTTATGGAAAATGTTCATCTTAAATGCAGGCCTATCACATAAATGAAAGGATAGATTGATGAGTTTAAGTATTGAAATTGAAAGGACAAAGAGAGTGCCAAACTTAGAAAAAAAAAATATTAGTGTAGTCCAAACTGGAACACTGTTCGGTAATTAGGTCATATCTCGAGTTCTAAATGTCCAAATGATCTCAATTTTTTGATAGATTTGCTAAGACATAGGCCTACAACTTTCATGTGCAGTCCAAGATTTAAAAAGGTCATTTTCAAGTCCAAATCTGTCCTGCAGCCCAGATATTGTTTAGTGTTCAACCCATATCTCAAGTTCTAGAAGTCCAAATGACCTCAATTTTTTTTCCTAAAAAGATAAGACAATTTCCTAGAACTTTCATACGTACAGGTGGTTCCAGTTCTGATGTTAGCAATGATGTTTTATTCGGACAAGAAGATAAGGATTTTCACCAAGTTAAGAGTTGGCCACCCATTCAACAATTAGTCATCAAATCAATAGTTCTAAATTTTGGCCTGTAAAAGGAGGCATTTGGCATGCATTTAGGCATCTTAGTGTTCAGATCAAGAACTTGTTCTTGCTCTCTCTCTTTACATTTTTTTTGTTATTCTTAAGTTTTGCTTTCATTAATATCTTGTTTATGCTTTTCATTTCCTTTCCTTTACTTAGTTAACTTGTATCTTATTTATGTTCTTTTTTTGTTTATTTATGTTTCTCTTCTTAATTATGTTTAGCTAAGTTTATTATGTCAACGTGAAAATGTTACACTAATGGTGTAAGAATAAGTATAGTGTAAACTCAACATGGACCTTAATGTTTAATATTAACATGTCTTATCTTTTTATCTTACTAATTCTTAATACCTTGCTTGTTAAATTGTTAATCTATATTTGTGTTGTATAACACTTGGTACAACAAATGCTTAGCACTCTCATAGCCCAACCATATGGTTTACCTACACCTGTGCTATGAAAGGAACTTGATTTGTTGTTAACATTAGTTAGCATCATGAATTCCTGACAATATTTAAAAGTTTGGTGTTATTTAAATAAGATAATTAATATGATCATGTTAATAATTTATAATGAGATATTAATGATAAATCATCCGATTGGAACCTCCTTTGTGTGTGGTTTCCAGCTGAATAATAAGAGTTTATATTATACTTGTTTGAAATACCATTAATGGATCCTCTAACCTTGACATTTGTTTTTATTATTGTTTAATCCTCACATTAATCTTACATCTCAAAGGTCATCTTTATTATTACTAGTACTATTATTAATATTATTAGTACTACTACTACTATTATTGTTATTATTTGTATTAGTATTACTATTATTACTACTACTACTAATTGTTGTTGTTGTTGTTGTTGTGTTGTTATTTATAATTTATAGTTAATCTCCCTGTGGTTCGACCCCGGTCTTGCCAGGTTATTTATTACTTTGACACTCCTGCACTTGGGAGAAGACATCAATCTTTTGGTCGTGTCACAATTCTTCAATTTGTGGTCTCTATTTACATGCCTTTGATTCTTCCTGAAAGGAGACCATTTGCAAATCATCAGATTCATCAATCTCAGTTTCACTAGAAGTGGTTTGAAATTGATCATGAACTAATTTTTCAATAAAATCCACTTCCTGTAAATCATTATCATCTCCAGGTTGCTTGTAAATGTTGAAAATATTCATCTCCAATGTTATGTTTCCAAATGATAGCTTCATCAGTCCATTCCTACAATTAATCAATGCATTAGAAGTGGCAAGAAATGGACGCCCTAAAATTAGAGGAATTGAATTACATGCTTTAATAGGTTGTGTATCCAAGACAAAAAAATCTACAGGGTAAATGAATTTATCAACTTGTACAAACACATCCTCAACTATTCCTCTAGGCACTTTTATAGATCTATCAGCAAGTAAAAGAGTTACAGAAGTTGGTTTTAACTCACCTAGATTCAGACTTTAAAAAAACTAAATATGAAAGTAAATTCACACTAGCTCCAAGATCAAATAAGGCTCTTTTAATTTTACGTTCTTTAATAAAACAAGAAATTGTAGCACAACCAGGGTTTTTATATTTCAAAGCATTATTGTTTTGAAGAATGGCACTTACTTGTTCGGCTAAAAATGCTTTCTTTTTCACATTCAGTTTTCTCTTCACAGTGCACAGATCTTTCAAAAATTTAGCATAGGAAGGAACCTGTTTAATAGCATCCAATAAAGGTATATTGATCCTTACATGTTTGAAAGTGTCAAAGATTTCAGAGTTGTGGTTGACTTTTCTTTGTTTGGTCATGGCATAAGGAAATGAGAGTGCTGGCGGGGAATCAGCCTTTTCTTTGCAATGTTCATATTCAACCCCTTCCTTACCCTCAAAGATAGACTCATCATCTTTCTCACAAGGTTCAAGAGCGAGTTTTTCAATAACCTTACCACTACGAAGAGTGGTGACTGATTTGACTTGATCCATGTGTTGGCTTCCGAAACTACTTGCATTTGCATTGTATTGTCCTTTTGGATTTTGATGTTGTTGAGATGGAAACTTATCATTTTATTGGAAACTGAGAGCAGATGTTAACTTTGCAAGAGTATCTTTAAAATCTGGCATGCCTTGAGCAAGTTGAGTGTTGATTGCCTCTTGTTTTTCGATGAATGCATGCAATGTTTCCTCAAGATTTCTTCTAGGAGGTGGAGTATAAGGAGGTGCATATCCATGAGAATTTTAGAAATCATAGTGTGCTTGAAACGATGGTTGTGAAGTTTGTGTATTGTTGCTATCACTCTTCCAACTAAAATTTAGGTGATTTATCCAACCAGGGTTATACGTTTGTGAGTATGGGTTATGATTGGGCCTTTGAAAACTGTTTAAAGCATGGGCTTGTTCATGAAGGCATTTCCTAAAAGAAGGCAAAGTTGGACAATCATTTTTTGAGTGTTCATTGGTTTCACAGATTTGACACACAATGTCTTGAACAGATTTTAATTGATCACTCCTTTTCAATTCAAGTGCTTCAACTTTTCTAGCTAAAGATGCAAACTTGGCTTGGAGGTCATGATCTTCCCTAAGATTGTATACCTCCACTAGATGTATGAGGTTGAGTTTTACTTGGTGTCTCAGAAGTACCTGTGGTGTCCCAATTTTGAGCATTTTTTGCTAGCAAGTCTATGTACTTCATTGCTTCATTAGGGTCTTTATCTTCAAAAGTTCCATTGCACATCAATTCAACCATTTGTCTATCTCTAGGTGTTAACCCTTCATAAAAATGTGAAACCAATTTCCATGTTTCAAAACCATGATGAAGGCAAGTATTAAGCAAGTCTCGATACCTATCCCAACATTGGTAAAATGTTTCTCCTGGCTTTTGAGTGAAAGTGATGATTTATCTTTTGAAAGAGTTTGTTCTGTGAGACGGAAAAAAAAAATTAAAAATTATTCTAGGTCTAAGCCATGAAAAGAAGGTAAAAGTTGAATAATGTATGGTTTAAAATTAAAATGAAATGCATCAGGAGGGAAAACTATGCATGAGGGTGCAATTGTTCTTGTGGGATTCATATGGTCTCTAAGTATTCTCATACGGTTATTCTCATTATTCTCATTATGAAGCGATTGATTATCTTCTTCGGTCATATTTCTGAAAATTATGAGGATACCCTACAAAGTCTACCACTTAATATACGTGACCAAACTCTCATGCACGTGTAAGAGGAGAATAAAGGAAGAAAAGAGAAGAGAAGAAAAAGAAACAAAAGAAAAGAAAAGAAATAAAAGTTAGATAAAATGAAAAGTGAAAAGAGAAAATAAAATAAATATTATAATTTATACAAGAATTTACCTCCCCGGCAACGGTGCCAAAAACTTGACACGACCAAAAGATTGATGTCTTCTCCCAAGTGTAGGGGTGTCGAAGTAATAAATAACCCGGCAAGACCGGGGTCGAACCACAAGGAGGTTAACTATATAAATTATAAATAACAACAATACAATAACAACAACAACAACAACAACAACAACAACAACAATAATAATAGTAATAGTAATACTAGTAATAATAATAGTAGTGGTGGTGGTGGTGGTGATGATGATGATGATGATGATGATGATGATAATAATAATAATCATAATAATAATAATAATAGTAATAGTAATAGTAATAGTAATAATAGTAGAATATCATATGAACAATCTTGGATATCATGGTGGGACATCAAACATTGCCCAAGGTATGCCAGCACCTATGGCCCCACCAATGCCGCCACATACGGCTCCCCAGATAATGACACCTATGGATCCCACATCTCCACCAATATATTGACCTATACCTCGACCATCATATCATAATTCATCTTACATCGATCCACAGTATCATGGTTCGTCTCCACAAAAAGCATATAATTATATCTTTTTATTGTATTTGTACTTATTTGCTTTGGTGCAACTTTAACTAAATTTTTACTTATATTATGAATTTTATTTTTATTCCATTTATTATTGGTGATAAAGTAATTTTAAATATTAATTTATGTTTTTTATATATATTCTACAACTTTCAAAATATCCATAAATAATTAATTAAAAAATTCAAAGTCATTTGGATAAAAATTATAAATTAATTTAATAAAAATCATATAATCAGCAACGGATTTTTCGTTGCTGATTGTAAATAATTCAATGGGAAATCCATGGTTGATTCACAAAACCAGTGACACGATCAAAAGATTCATGTCTTCTCCCAAGTGCAGGAGTGTCGAAGTAATAAATAACTCGGCAAGATCGAGGTTGAACCAAAAATAGGTTAACTATATAAATTATAAATAACAACAACAATAATACTAGTAATAGTAATAGTAATACTAGTAATAGTAATAATAATAATAATGATAGTAGTAATAGTAATAATAAAGAGGACTTTGAGATGTAAGATTAATTTGATGATTAAACAATTATAAAAACAAATGTCAAGGTTAGAGGATCCACTAATGGTACTTCAAACAAGTATAGTATAAACTCTTATTACTCAATTGAAAACCACACACAAAGAAGGTTCCAATCAGATTATAAATTATTAACATGATTACATTAATTATCTTATTCAAGTAATGCTAATACTTGTAAATATTATCAGGTATTCATGGTGATAGCTTATGTTAACAACAAATTAAGTTCCTTTCATAGCACAGGTGTAGGTTATACCATACGATTGGGCTATGAAAGTGCCAAGCATTTGTTGTACCAAGGGTTGTTCAATACAAATCTAGATTAACCATTTAACAAGTAAGGTATTAAGAGTAAACAAGATAATAAATATAAAACATATTAGTATCTAGCATTAAAGTGCATGTTGAATTTATATTATACTTATTCTTACACTATTAATGTAACCTTTTCACCTTGACATAATAGATTTAGATAAATATATTGAAAGAAAGAAACATAAATAAACAAGATAAGAATATAATTATATAAGTAAAGGAAAGGAAATGAAAAGCATAAACAAGAGATTAATATAACATAAAATAAAACTTAAACATTACAAAATACAAAAAAAAAAAAAAAAGAGCAAGAGCATGATCTTGATATGAACACCAAGATGCCTAAATGCATGGCAAATGCCTCCTTTTATAGGCCAAAATTTGAAACTATTGATTTGATTACTAATTGTTGAGTGGGTGGCCAACTCTTGACTTGGTGAAAATTCTTATCTTCTTGTCTGAATAAAACGTCATTGCTAAGAAATTGTCTTATCTACCAGGAAAAAAATTGAGGTCATTTGAACTTCTAGAACTCGAGATATGGGCTAAATACCGAACAGTGTTTCAGTTTGAACGGCACCAACATCTCTTTTCTAAGTTTGGCCCTCTATTTGTCCTTTCAATTTCAATACTTAAACTCATCAATCAATCCTTTCATTTATGTGATAGGTCTGCATTTAAGATGAACATTTATCATAAATTAAAGGTATCTTATATTATTATTATAAAACATGTTTTAGTTAAAGAGTTATTGATACTTCAAGTGCAAAATGATGATATAAAACCTTAATAAAAATATACTTTTAAGTACTAATTAACCAGCAACAGATTCTTCTGATTTATTAGCAACGGAAAATCCATTGCTAATTTGTGAGCAACACATAATTCATTGTTGATAAATCAACAACGGACAAATTCATTCCTGAAAAATCACCAACAACAAATCTGCATATAATACTTCATGTGATGCTAATTATGTTGCTAAATGTTTTTAACAACAAGTTTTAGTTTTATTTGCATCGAATTACTTGCTATATTTTTTTAGTAAGGCCCATCATAATATAGACTCGCTAATATATTACATGTAGATTATGCATGGCCAATCATGACCTTTATTCCTTTATTACAACGGCCTTATTCATATAAAGTAGTACATAGCAATGGCCATACTAATAATAATAATAATGCCGCCTTCAGCTACAGTGGTCTCCTTAATTTAAAGGCACGAATCGGAATCCGGCAGGGATGATGTTTGCAACACTCAGGAGGGCTCCTAGAGCAGTGTTCCCGATGAACTGTAAGGGTGATAGGAGGCCACCCACAGCAGGGAGACTGGAGTTGCAGCTGATCAGCGGTGTATCGACCTTCAGGTTGCAGTCGCTCAATACCGAGGAAAGAATATAATTTAGAGGATCCAACAAAATAGAAAACATCCCAGATCCATTGGTGGTTGATGTAGAAACCACATTTCCTCCACATTGCAACTGCACGAGAGCATCTGCAAGAAAAAACCCGTTACTGTAATTACAACTTTATAAGCAAGATAAGAAGAAGAACAAAGTCAAATTGCATTCGACGATGTCGTATGTGATGAATGGTAACTATGTAATCATGACAATCAATCTGGTCCGAGGATACTTTACTATCGATCAAAAGAAAAAAAAAGAAAAAAAAAAAGAAAAGAAAAGGAAGAGGAATCAGGGCAAGCATACTAGGGAAAACAGGGGTTGTTGTGCCATTAGCACCAATATTGCCATCGGCAGTGCAAAATAGAGTCCCTTGGATGCGGATCAAACCCAGAAGACCGCCAATAAGCCCAAGCTGAGCTTCAGCAACTGGGGCTGCCAATATTGCAGCAATCACGAGAGAAACAAAGAGAAATGTCTTGAAGGCCATGGTCTCAATGGCAGTAGTACTGATATTAATGCAAGAATTAGTGTATAAACTCAATCTTGATCTTGAAATTGAAGTGATTTTTGAGTCTCGACATCAGCAGCCATTTATAGAACAAGGGAGACCAAGTTGCAGCAGATTTTACTGACTAACAGCTCTCTTATCTCTTCCTTGTTTGTGGTAATGGTGAGTTTACGTAGGATAATCTGCTGCATGAGCATGAAAAGAAAGAGAACAATTCAAAAATCTTAGGTTTGTCACGAAGCTCTAATTCTTCCTTCCCCTGTGTGCTTCATCTGTGGTCTTCACCTACAAAACTCCCCCACCCCTAGTTTCATTAGCATGCCTTCTGTCTCTCGAGAAAAGATGAAAGTCTTCTTTTTCTTGCCTCTTCAGAATTTATAAAGTAGAAGGGGCTCCGAACAACAACTTGCTCTGCGTAGCTGAAACTTGGGGGTTCTCCGATAGAATTGTTCGTCTCCACTTGCTCTGAAAAGTTCATAGATCGGTCCATAGCTCCATGCTCTAGCATCTAGCATCTAGCTTATAGCCTTTCTGTCGCCCGGTTCTCGCCTCTGCTTAGCTTCTCAGTGAGGGCATTAAGATTCCCTTAAACGTAAATAATATCAGATTTATTATAAAATAATATAAATTATATCTTGGAACCTTACATAACAACTTAAATTATTGGGTTGAAATGGCTCTTTAACAGAATTTCATAGCTTTTTTTTGTTGTGTGTGATAGTTTTGTTAGTTGTCATGGTAGAATTAATAGCAAAGCATATCATTGCCAAAGATTATGGTATTAGGATTATACTTATGATGACAGTTTTACCTATGGATACTAACTCGAATCGATTCAAATAGAAATTTTTTAGACTCAATCGAGTTTCGAGTAAAACTCAAATGCAAAAAGTCAGGTCCGAGTAGAGTATGATATTGGTCTACCCGAACCTGCCCTGAAATCAATAAATAACATTAAAGTTTGAGAAAATTACATGTATAGCAAGCTAATTATGTACTAAATAGCTGTAAAATATAGCATTTAAGTCCAGGTATCAAAAATCCATACCCGTTAAGACTCGAGTAGTTATTTTAGATTTGGATTCGGGTATAGATGGTATAAAACAGGGATGCCAAAATGTACTCGCGGGTTGGATTTCTTGATATCCATACTCTACTCATTATCCATCGAGTTTCAGGTATCAAATAATCATCTACTATCTACTATTATTTATTAATCAATAAAAAATAAAAAAGTTTATATGTAAGTGTGTATTATGTCAATACCAAGATATGTATGTATCATATTGTATTAAAAAATCTAAATATTTTAAAAATATATTTATATAATATAAAAATATATTCCACATTAGGTTTGGACGGGTTTCTGGTCGTGTTTCATAACATCCATACCCTATCCATTATCCATCAAGTCCAAAAAATATTCATTCATTCAAATCAGGTTGGTATCTATCGAGTTCGGATTAAATTGTCATCCCAAATATAAAACCCTCCTCGTTATCTATTGCTATCCCTAATTCCACTTGCTATTTTTTTATATATGTTTTAGGACAAGGGATTCAAATTCAGGTATTCCAACTATTAATTGTTCATTTAAGTTACATGTTCATGGTTTTGTGTTTAAAATATTCTACCTAGTTTTGTACTAATTTTAATCTTTGCAGGTTTGATTTTTATCTTCATTACATGTTAACAATGTTAAATATTACCATTAAGTCTACAACATTAGAACACTAACAAAATTTGAATTGTACAATAAAAATTATAAAAATTGAAATAAATAATAATGGAACGCAGAAGAAGAAGAAATGATAGCAAAAAAAGTCCTTTTCATACAAATAAATTACTATTTGAATTGGAAATACAATCAAAACCAAGGTTTTCAATTACGTTTTGATAGGTGTTTTGTTTTTTTTTAATTGGAATGGAATGTTTTAGTTTTGGAATGTTTCGGCGTGCCGTTTCAGAGTTCCACTGTTCATATATATATATATATATATATATTCAACAAACATAATTCAAATTCAAGATAAATTAATTATAAATTATGCAATACAAACACAATGTCAAACAAATATAATTTTAAATTTTAAATTTTTTTTAAATAATCAAAATTAAATAGATCTTTAACTTAAAGTAATTTAACTTTATTGTAGAATAGAAAATTAATATAGGATGTTGTTATCATTACAGTTACTCATGTATCTATCAGAATAGGAAAGTAATATAGGATGTTGTAATCATTACAGTTACTACAGTGTTCTGCTGCCTCTATATAAATAGGAAGGTTGGCTAAGGCACAACCCAACACATTCCATTATTCTCAACTTGGTATCAGAGCCATAAAACCCTAAAATAAATTAAACCTACTTTTCTCACAGCCTCCCAGCCTCCCTTCTTCAATGGAACAGCTGCCACATACATCTTCAAATTATGCAGCACCAGCAGTCCAGTTTTCTTCTTCTCCGGCAGTGCATCCCTCTTCTCTTGCAGTGCCTCCTTTACTGCGTCATCGCCTGGATTCTCCTCTACCATGGCCGGTGAACACCTCCTCTTGCAGCCCATGTTTGCTGCCTCTACTGCCGCAAGCATTATCTCCCTTTCTCACACTGATTAAGTCATCTCCCTCAAATTAACAAACACCAATTATTTATTTTGGCGTATGCAGATGTTGCCTTATCTCTTAGGCAAATGAGTTTTTGGTTTTGTTGATGGCTCCAACACATGTCCATCAACACATGTTCTTGCCCATGATGGTATCTCTCTTTAGGTAAATCCGCTTTTTCAAACTTGGAAACAACAGGACCAACTCATTCTAAGTGCTCTTCTTTACTCCCTATCTATTGGAAGTTTTGCATCTTGTTGTTGGCTGTCAAAGTTCTTGTTCAGCTTGGGGCACTCTTGAGCGAGCTCTCGCTTCCACCTCCAACTCTCGTATTATGCAACTTCACGGCTCTCTTTAGGATCTTTGATAGGGTGATGAATCAGTAACTCAATTTATGCAAAAAGCGAAGGCCTTATTTGATGAATTGGTCGCTGTTGGTCGGCCAGTTTCGCTTGAAGATTTCAATTTATATATGTTTTGTGATCTTCAGGGAGAGTTTAAACACTTAGTTACCAGTCTTATTACCAAGGCTGAACCTTTATCATATGCAAATCTTCACAGTCATCTCCTCACACATGAATTTCTTCACAAATCATCTGCTGCCATACATGTTCCTCTGCTGCCCACACCTAGCATTCCATCTTCTGCTCTTGTTGCGCAGCACCAGACTTTTAGCAATTTTGGCCGCAACAGGGGCCGCTTCAACAGTGGCTGGCATATCAACCAGTCCAACAGCAAAGGCAACCAATTTGCTGGCTCCAGACCTGATCACCGCAGCTTCCAAAACTCCTCCTTAGGTGACAATAGGCAGGGCTCTTTGTAGTGCAATAGGGGGCAAAATCCACGCTGCCAACTATGTCAGAATTTCGGCCATACAGCTCCCCATTGCCCTCAATTCCAGCAGCGAGGTTATGGCCAACAGCCTACTGCCAACCTGGTGCAGCGCAATCTCTCCTCAATCGGTTCTGTTGATTGGTTTCCGGATACCGGTGCCAATCAACACGTCACACCTAATCTTGCCACCTTGACCGCTTCAGAACCGTATCTTGGTAATGATAATTTGCATGTTGGTGATGGTAAGGGCCTTCCTATATCTCATCTTGGTCATACAAAAATATATACACCACATTGTTCTTTCACCTTATCTAATGTTCTTCATGTTCCTGCAATCACGAAACCTCTGCTCTCTATTCATAAATTTTATCTTGATAATAATGTTTATTTTGAATTTCACCCTCGTGTGTTTTATGTCAAGGATTTCAACACCCATGAAGTCCTTCTCTCAGGTCAGAGTAAAGATGGTCTCTATACCCTGACCAAGTCTTCCATCACGTTAGTTCCTCAAGCCTATTGGTCTCCCTGCACTTCTGCCTCTGCCGATTTATGGCATCGTCGACTAGGTCATCCTACTTCACGTATTTTTCAATTGTTAATCTCGAAAAATAAGATCATTTGTAACAACAAACGTCTTAATTTTCAATGTCAAAGTTGTCCTTTAGGAAAATCATCGCGTTTGTCTTTAGGACCTACGTGTCACAAAACTTCTACTCCACTTGAATTAATTTTTAGTGATGTATGGGGCCCTACTCCTCTTTTTTCTTCAGATGGCTATTGTTATTTTGTTATCTTTGTTGATGCTTATACTAAATATGTATGGTATTATCCTCTCATTGCCAAGTCTGATGTTTACTCTATTTTTCATCAATTTCAGACTCTTGTCGAACGTCAATTTTCATTAAAAATAAAATCTGTTCAAACTGATTGGGGCAGTGAATACCAAAAACTATCCACATTTTTTTCAGACCATTGGTATTCATCATCGTCTGATTTATCCCCACACTCATGAACAAAATGGAACAGTAGAGCGTCGTCATAAGCATATTGTGGAAACAGCTCTTACTCTTTTAGGGCAATGTAAAACACCTTTTCGATTCTGAAATTATGCTTTTGAAACCTTTGTTTATCTTATAAATCGCATACCTACTTTTTTTCTTGCCCATCGCTCTCCGTTTGATTGTTTATTTCAACGATCTCCTAATTATCATTTTTTGCGTATCTTTGGGTGTCTCTGTTTTCCTTTTCTGCGTCCATATAATAATCATAAATTGAATTTTCATTCCTCTCCATGTGTATTTTTTGGATATAGTTCCCCGCATCTTAGTTATCGATGTCTTGACATTGCATCTCACTGTATTTATATTTCCCGCCATGTCCGCTTCCATGAACATGTGTTTCCATTTGATAATTCTGAACAGATTGCAAAGGTCTCCACCACAACCCCCACCCCACCCGCTACTATCACCCTCCCAAATTTGCTACACCACCCACCGCCACCCACTTTCACCAGCCACCCAAATAGCCCACAACACTCCGCTCTACCACTCCAAACAGCCACCCGACCACAGCCTCCACCCATCCCTTGGCCATCATCCCATGCTTGTTTATCTAACCCTTATGATGCAGGTTCAGATCGTCAATTGGTCTCCTCTCCTCTTGGTCTTGGGCACTTTCTAGTCCCTCCTCTACTTCGCCCTCCCTAGCCAGCACTCCTGCAACTTTAAACTCTGCTTTCAGCCCCTCCTCTACTGACAGTCCTGTGCTTGAGGCTGCTTCTTTATCATCATCTCCCGCTGGTTTGCAACTTATGGTTGATTTTTCTTTTTATCAGCTGCCACAGGTCTCTTCACTACAACCATCTTCCCCTGCGTCTCTACAAGCACACAACAGACATCCTATGACTCTTAGACCGCGGCAGCCGAAGACAGCTAATCTGGTTGCTTCCGCTGCCACTACTTCTACCTCCACGCGGGTACTGTATTCTCCCTCTTCTGAGCCTTTTTCATTCTCTGATGCTGACTGGTATGCAGTTTGGCATAATGTTATGTGTAATGAGATCGCCGCTTTACACGAAAATCACACTTGGTCTTTGGTTCCATTTTATCCTTCGATGAATGTTGTTGGCAATAGATGGGTATATCGGATCAAACATCGTGTTGATGGTAGTATTGAGCGCTATAAAGCGCGCTTTGTTGCTAGAGGTTTTACCCAGCAGGAAGGTATTGATTATTCTGAAACCTTCAGTCCAGTTATTAAGCAGGCCACTGTCCGATTGGTTTTCTCTATCGCGGTTTCACGAAATTGGAAGATTCATCAGCTTGATATTCATAATGCCTTCCTCAATGGTGTTCTTACTGAAGAGGTCTACATGAAACAGCCTCCAGGTTTCATTGACTCTTCTCTTCAATCTCATGTGTGCAGATTGCACAAATCATTGTACGGTTTGAAACAGGCACCGAGAGCATGGTACACTCATCTAAGTGATTTTTTGCTCTCCATCGATTTCCAAGCTTCCAAGGTTGACACCTCCCTGTTTATCTTATCTGATGGTACCAATACCTTTTATCTCCTAGTGTATGTTGATGATATTCTGCTCACGGGTAGCAACTCTACTATGCTCCATCACCTTATACAGTTACTCAGCTCTGAGTTCAAGCTTCGTGACTTAGGTGTTGTTCACTACTTTCTGGGTATTGAAGTTCAGTCTACCGGTATGGGTTTAATGTTGCGTCAACATAAATATATTCTTGACATCCTCACCCGAGCTGGTATGACTTCCTGCAAACCAGTTGATACTCCAGGCTCCCCTTCGAAAGTCATTTTATTACCGGATCATCCATTCTCTGATCCTGCACGATTTCGTCAAATCGTGGGTGCTCTTCAATATCTTACCTTCACCCGTCCAGATATATGCTTTGATGTTAACAGAGTCTGTCAGTTTATGCATGCTCTTACAGATTCTCATTGGGCCATTATCAAACGTATTTTACGCTATCTTAAAGGTACGACATCTTATGGTTTCCATATCACTCAAGGCTCCTCTTTTGCTCTACATGGCTTTACAGATGCAGATTGGGCTGTTAGCAACGGAAAATCCATTGCTAATTTGTGAGCAATAGATTATTCATTACTGATAAATTAGCAACTGACAAATTCTCTATTGTAAAATCAACAAAAACAAATCTGCATATAATACTTTCGATGTTGCTAATTTTGTTGCTAAATGTTTTTAGCAACAAATTTTAGTTTTATTTGCATCAAAATTACTTGCTACATTTTTTTTAGTAAGGCCCCTCGTAATTTAGACTCGCTAAAATATTACATATATATGATGCATGGCCAATCATGACCTTTATTCCTTGGGAAGCAAGAAAAAACAATAAACAGTACACACGTATAATACAACAGCCTTATTCATATAAAGTAGTACATAGCAATGGCCATACTAATAATAATAATGTCTCCTTCAGCTACGGTGGTCTCCTTAATTTCAAGGCACGAATCGGAATCCGGCAGGGATGATGTTTGCCACACTCAGGAGGGCTCCTAGAGCAGTGTTCCCGATGAACCGTAAGGGTGATAGGAGGCCACCCACAGCAGGGAGACTGGAGTTGCAGCTGATCAGCGGTGTATCGACCTTCAGGTTGCAGTCGCTCAATACCGAGGAAAGAATATAATTTAGAGGATCCAACAAAATAGAAAACATCCCAGATCCATTAGTGGTTGATGTAGAAACCACATTTCCTCCACATTGCAACTGCACGAGAGCATCTGCAGGGAAAAACTCGTTACTGTAATCACAACTTTATAAGCAAGATAAGAAGAAGAACAAAGTCAAATTATTATTAGATTAGTCATTCAATTTGTGAGACTTTATGATTTGTGAAAATAGACATTAAATTTTTGTCTTTTTTTCTATATAACAATATTGCTATTAAGGCCGACAACCCCGAAAGCTAGATCAACTCTTGAAATCTTCAGATCTGATATATTAATCTGACACACACACACGTTATGTTATTAAGGGGTCTCAGATTTCAAGGTTTTGACACCAAAGATTTCTTGAATTGCATTCCACGATGTCGTATGTGATGAATGGTAACTATGTAATCTTGACAATCTGGTCCGAGGATACCTTACTATCGATCAAAAGGAAAAAAGAAAAGAAAAGGAAGAGAAATCAGAGCAAGCATACTAGGGAAAACAGGGGTTGTTGTGCCATTAGCACCAATATTGCCATCGGTAGTGCAAAATAGAGTCCCTTGGATGCGGATCAAACCCAGAAGACCGCCAATAAGCCCAAGCTGAGCTTCAGCAACTGGGGCTGCCAATATTGCAGCAATCACGAGAGAAACAAAGAGAAATGTCTTGAAGGCCATGGTCTCAATGGCAGTAGTTATATTAATGCAAGAATTAGTGTATAAACTCAATCTTGACCTTGAAATTGAAGTGATTTTTGAGTCTCGACATCAGCAGCCATTTATAGAACAAGGGAGACCAAGTTGCAGCAGATTTTGCTGACTAACAGCTCTCTAATCTCTTCCTTGTTTGTGGTAATGGTGAGTCTACGTAGGATAATCTGCTGCATGACCATGAAAAGAAAGAGAACAATTCAAAAATCTTAGGTTTGTCACGAAGCTCTAATTCTTCATTCCCCTGTGTGCTTCGTCTGTGGTCTTCACCTACAAAACTCCCCCACCCCTAGTTTCATTAGCATGCCTTCTGTCTCTCGAGAAAAGATGAAAGTCTTCTTTTTCTTGCCTCTTCAGAATTTATGAAGTAGAAGGGGCTCCAAACAACAACTTGCTCTGCGTAGCTGAAACTTGGGGGTTCTCCGATAGAATTGTTCGTCTCCACTTGCTCTGAAAAGTTCATAGATCGGTCCATAGCTCCATGCTCTAGCATCTAGCTTATAGCCTTTTTTCTTCCAACTCTTTCCGTCGTCCGGTTCTCGCCACTCTACTTAGCTTCTCTGTGAGGGCACTAATATGCCCTTACACAAATAATATCATATTTATTATAGAATAATATCAGATTTATCTAGAAATTTTATCTAACAATTTAAGTAATTGGGTTGAAATGATTATTTGACATGTTATCAGAGCCTTGCTGATCAAGTAATTATAAATTCGAATCTTACCATCCCTATTTATTCTATAAAATTAAGCACAAGATAATATGAGTCTGTGCAAGTTTCAAGCTCAAATGACTTTCACTTGAGGGGGGATGTTAGAGAATAATATAAATTATATCTTGGAACCTTACATAACAACTTAAGTTATTGGGTTGAGATAATTTTTTAACAGGATTTCATAGCTTTTTTTGTTGGGTGTGATAGTTTTGTTAGTTGTCATGGTAGAACTAATAGCAAAGCATATCATTGCCAAAGATTATGGTATTTGGATTATACTTATGATGAAAGTTTTACCTATGAATACTAACTCGAATCGATTCAAATAGAAAATTTTTAGACTCAATCGAGTTTCGAGTAAAATTCAAATGCAAAAAGTCAGGTACGAGTAGAGTATGGATATTGGTCTCCCCGAACCTGCCCTGAAATAAATAAATAACATTAAAGTTTGAGAAAATTACATGTATGGCAAGCTAATTATGTACTAATAGCTATAAAATATAGCATTCAAGTTCGGGTATCAAAAACCCATACCCGTTCAAGCTCGAGTAGTTATTTTAGATTTGGATTCGGGTATAGATAGTATAAAGCAAGGATGACAATGCATACTCGCGGGTTGGATTTCTTGATATCCATACTCTACTCATTATCCATCGGGTTTCAGGTATCAAATAGTTATTTATTATCTACTATTATTTATTAATCAATAAAAAATAAAATAATTTATATATAAGTGTGTATTATGTCAATACCAAGATATGTATGTATCATATTCTATTAAAAAATCTAAGTATTTGACAAATATACTTATATAATATACAAATATATTCCACGTTAGGTTTGGATAGGTTTCAGGTCGTGTTTCACAACATCCATACTCTATCCATTATCCATCAAGTACAAAAAATGTTCATTCATTCATTCAAATCAGGTTGGTATCTATCGAGTTCAGATTAAATTGTCATCCCTGATATAAAACTCTGCTAGTTATCTATTGCTACCCCTAATTCCACTTTCTATTTTTTCTTTTAGGATAAGGGATTAAAATTCAGGTATTCCAACTCTTAATTGTTCAATTAAGTTACATACTCTTGGTTTTGTGTTTAAAATGTTCTACATGTTTTTGCACTAATTTTAATCTTTGCAGGTTTGATTTTTATCTTCATTACATGCTAACGATGTTAAATATTACCGTTAAGTCTACAACATCATAACACTAACAAAATTTGAATTATACAATAAAAATTATAAAAATTGAAAAGAAATAATAATGGAACGCAGAAGAAAAAAAATGATGGCAAAAAAAGTTCTTTTCATACATATAAATTACGATTTGAATTGAAAATACAATCAAAACCAAGGTTGTCAATTCTGTTCCGGTAGGTGGGTTTTTTTTTAATTGGAATGGAATGTTTTAGTTTCAGAGTGTTTCGGCATGCCGTTTTGGAGTTATATTGTTCATATATACATATTCAACAAACATCATTAAAATTCAAGATAAATTAATTATAAATTATGCAATACAAACAGAATGTCAAACAAATAAAATTTCAAATTTTAAAATATTTCTAAATAATCAAAATTAAATAGATCTTTAACTTAAAGTAATTTAACTTAAATAAAATATCAAAATATTATGAAAGAAATGTTTTAACACAAATATTTTAAATATAAAGTTAAGTCAACGTTATCAAGACTAATGGGATCTAAAGCATCCCTTGTTTTGCTCAAATTCCTACATAGTATAAACATGAAAAAAAAAACATGAATATAAACCATATATATTAGTGATAAATCTAATTTTAAAAAATTAATATCATTGTAAATGAAAATAGTAATAATAATTTTTAATATTATTATTAATATCATTTTTATTGAAAATAGTAATTAAAAAAAGCTTTTTATACTTGGGTGGTTTAATTAATTAAATTGAACCAGGTTCAATTTGATTCAATAGCTTTTCAATACTAGAATGGAATATGTGGAATAAAAGCAAAACATTCCGGCTGAAATTTAGCCAAAAAATTCGGAACGGACCGAGATTTGAAATGAGATGAAAATTGTTCTGTTTTTTGAATACGTATGAATGTCTCAGCCATTCCAGACGAAACAGAACGAAATGGACAAACTTGATCAAAACTAGAAAAAGTGAGGTAAAAAGGGACGAGGACATTTTTAAACATAATCAAGAATGCAGGGACCATGCATTTAAATCTCTCCCATGTCTGGTTCAATGCCATTAAGACCTTACTAGTTCCATAATTTCAGTAGTCTGAATAATTATGTTCCATTTTCACTTCAAAACAAATCTGTAAAGGTATATAAAAAAAAACCCTAATTTTGTTTTTCACATCATAAAATAGCATCAAGATTTCTACCTGAAATCTAGGTCTGAATCGAAGGTGTTGAATTACACAGTCCAATACAAGAGATCGTTAAAATGGTGAGAGACTTGTGAGAGTTCATGAAGGACATGTTCTTTCATAATTCCTAGCAAGAGCAACTTGGTAGAAAAAAACCTTCATGAGATGATGTCTTTTCAGCTTTGCATCAGAGTACTAATCAGTCCAGCATCTTTGTAGACAGCAAGTCTAAAAAAGTGATTGTATGTATTTTTATTTATTTATTTATATAACTTAAATATTATTTGACATTCAAATGAATTTATTATTGCATGTATTTTATTTTTAGGAAAATGTTAAGGAGATGATTTCAAAGTATGGAACTAATCGGGAAAATCATCCTTCATTTGATGGAGCAGCTTGGTGTGTGGCTTCAGGAGGAGTTACAATAGGGTAGGGTATATGGTGCACCTTGTATGCCAAAATCTATAGTGAATACAAGTTCTTCATCACATTCCTACTCGGTGAAGTCACCATATCCTAATTCATCTTATCGAGCATTGCAAAAAGAGATAAAGAAAAACAAAGCGGGATAAAGAAAAGAGATGATTTTATTTTTGAAATGAAACAACAGATGGATTCTATGAAAGATTATCTTATGAACAATCTTGGATATCATGGTGAGACATCAAACATTGGCCAAAGAGGATATGTTGGGATCTTTTAACATTAATCAAGTCGTACACTTTGGACTGTTACAGTTGGTATCAGAGCCTTGGTATAGGTTCGGGTAAGAAATCAAAAGAGGTTGTTGATGTTCATTAATTTATTGCAGGATGGTACGTACCCGTCAAGAGATTAGAACAGATTTATCCTCTACAAGGAGGGGGAATAGAGATATAGACTTTTCTAAGGGGCAAGAAGAGAGCCCTTTGGAAGATAATGCTTCACATGCATCGGTAGTATCGACTCAAGCAGGGCATGAAGAATCGACGGGGCCTCAAATTAGACAGGCATCAAGGAAAACTGGGGATGTTCAACCGACCATTTCAGCCCCACGAGAACGAGTAGATGAGCCCCCTTAGACTACACCTGCAAGGCCATCTGTTTCTTATGTTGATCCGATGTTCCTGGCCCAGTTAGTCAAAGCAGTAATGGAAGGTATGGTTAATGCTGCCACTCCTATGCCAGCACCCCCACATGCACCTGATGCAACCATATTATTCGATAGTTTCACCCACATTTAACTAGTGTTTTGCATATGTTTTATATATAAAATGCCTTGATATTCTTTGTTTTATGTTTTGAAGGCACTTTTGGATGAAAGATGCAAAAAGGAGTAAATTGGAGGTAATTGACATATTTGACATTCAATCGATGTTTTGTGCAGAGCATGAGCTCTAAAAGTCAAAATGAAGTGATTCTAATGGAATTAAAAAGCTAACATCCATACCTTTCTGGATATCTAAGTCAAGACAATAAAATAAGGAAGAACATGGAAATCGCAGCTTTCAAAGTCAAATCTCGCAATCTGCCAGTGTTGACCTTTGGTCATTCCGACTTGAATATCTAAAGCTACAGAAATCCAATTGATAAAAACTAAATTGTGTTGGATTCCTGACTCAAAGACCTATAAACTCTCCAAATTGCAGCAAAAAACGATGTCATATAAGGGAGATATGATTTTTCAAAGATGACAACTGAATTTTGCCAGCAAATAGGTTTCGTGAAGAAACGAGTCCAAATTATGTTCCGGAGCATCTAAACCGATATCCAAGTTTTTATTTTAGAAATTTAGCTCCTCTAAGTCAAAGCTTGAATATTTCATGCTAGACTATTTCTTCTTTTTTAGGAAAAATAATTATTGAAGTACTTAAATGTAAATAGTCTACTTAAGAGAGGATTATTTTGTAAAATAGAGACTAGGGTTTCATATGATATAAAACGAATGAGAGAAGAGAAGGGGGCAGCTAGCCAAGAGGAGAAAAATGCCCCCCCTTCTCTAAAAAACCTGAAATCGTGCATTCCTCCATCTTTTTGATTAGTTATTCAACAAACATGCAAGGCTAAACTCGTTTTCTTGGTTGCAAGGACATGGAAACCTTCGGATTTTAAGAACTGTGAGATTTATTTTACCTTTTCTTTTCAATTTATATGATGAATATATTTGTTCTCCTATGCTTTTTTTCCTATGATTGTTTATTTTAATTGCTAGAGCGGACTCTAAGTTTTTATTGTAGACAATCTATTGCTAAGTTTGATATCAAAATCGGAGTTATGGTATATGAACTTGTGAAGCAACTGAGTTTAATAATTGTGGTGGATCTACATTATTAATCTTAGGGAGAACATTCAATCAAATCAAAATAGACTACGGACAGTTATGTTTTCTTGATTAATAAACTTATCTAGTTCTTAAGGCTGCCATTGAATTAAATTACTAGTGCGGACACTATGGTTGTTTGATGGTTAGCGTTAGTTATACGGCGGATCCGTTAACTAACCAATGTTAAGAAGAGATAAATATTCAAAATATAAATTGATGTTTCATTTTCATGATCAGTTCTGATTTCTATAGGTGGATGTGTGTTTGCGACTAAGGTTTGTTCTCTTGATAATTTTCTGATTTTATTAAATTTGTTTGATAGTTTTCTGTTTTCTTTTGCTTTAGCCTAGATAACGTCCAAACCCCCCCCCCCCAAATTGCATATCATCTAGCATAAAAATCTGACTTGAACCTTCCTCGTGGGATCGACCCTTTGCTTGCTCTATACTATCTTGTGTGTTGTGTTTGAAGCTAGGGTAATTAATTTGTGCGACCGCGACATCGCAACAACACCCATCATACAAACCATTTTAGAAGCAGTTATAGCTACCAATGACGTGGTACAACTAGTTCGTTTGGTGAAAAGTATGAGAGAAATGGGTTGTGAACCCTACTTAGATGAACAGAATGCTGAAGTGGCGGGAAGGTGGATTAGAAAGGTGGAAAAAACCATGATTCAAATTAAGATACCACATTATTTACGGGTAGATTGTGCTACTCAATTACTATTAGACGGTGCTATGACTTGGTGAGAGACAGTTTAGTTGAGGAGGGCTACAGAAACCCTATCCTAGGATGATTTCAAGATAGAGTTTGAGAATCAATATTACTCCAAATATCATTGGAAGATGAAGGAACAGGAATTCCTAGCCTTGAGACAGGAGGAATGTCAGTACTTGAGTATGAGAGACGATTTCATGACCTCTCACTATTCGCACCACATTATATCCCATCAGAACAACACATGATAGAAAAGTTAAGGGATGGCTTCAGACAAGAATTGAAGCAGGGGTTGATTTCTTTGCAATTCAGGACAGTAAGGGAATTGATTGAAGCAGCACAGGCCTTGGAGGCTTGTATGGAAGAAGGCCAATAGAGTCATAGGGGTGCAGGAAAATGAAAGGATATGGAACTTTTAGGCAGGCCACCACTTCCAAAGAAAGGTAGAGGCGAACAATTCCTTCAATTCAAAAAGAAAGGGGGGACGTCAACTAGTTTCCAAAAGGATATCGGTGGGAGGTCAGGAAGTGGTCAGACCCATTCCAGGGCTATAGCTACAAAGGGGCATAATGATCATATTGAAATTGGCTACCCTTGATGTGCTCAGTGTGAACAAAGACACCCCGGGAGCTGTATGGTTTCTCCTGGACGATGCTATATATGTCGAGGAGAAGGTCATAAGTGGAAAACCTGTCAGTACTTGGGAAGAGGATGTTATCACTGTGGTGAGAAGGGTCACTTTAAAAGGGAATGCCCCTAGTTAAACACTGAACAGCCTTAGAGATATAGGCAGCAAAGTCAGAGTCATCAGCAGTCTATCACAGTAAACAGACCGGGAAGGTCGACTTCGTCAGGAGCTAACTCAAATAAGGGACGACCCAAAGTGCAAAATGAAAGGGATCAAGGAAGGGTTTTCCATATGACCCAAGAGGATGTCAGAGCAGCATCAGATGTGGTGGCAGGTATGCTGCAAATGAATGACTATCAAATACATGTTTTGTTTGATTCTGGTGCCACTCACTCTTTTATAGCAAATAAAAATGTAACCAAATTGAGTAAGGAAATAAAAAGGGTAGAGAAAGGATTTATTATTGGGACACCTTTGGGTGAAACTGTGGAAACAAATGTTGTATTTGAATGAGTGGGAATTAACATGAATGGGTGTGAACTAAAAGCATATTTAATACCCCTAAAATTAAGTGATTTTGATATAATTCTAGGTATGAATTGGTTGGGCAAAAATAAGGCTCGTCTAGACTGCTTTACAAAAACAGTAACCTTCCAAGGGGCTAAGGGTGAAACAATGGTCTTTAAGGAGGAGAAAATTTCCAACTTTACAAATATGATCTCGGGTATGGTTGCAAGAAAACTACTAAAGAAAGGTTGTACATCATACCTTGCCTATGTGATAAATTCGAAAAAGGGTAAAATAGGAATGTTTGACATTCCAATTGTGAGGGAATTTCCGGACGTATTTCTAGAAAAATTGCCAGGACTGCCCCTAGAAAGAGAAGTTGAAGTCACCATAGATATATTGTTTGGGGTGTCTCCTATAGCCCAACCATTGTATAGCATGGCCCCAAAAGAATTGAATGAGTTGAAAATTCAATTGCATGAGCTTTTAGACAAAGGGTTCATACCACCAAGCAACTCACCTTTGGGGGCACCTGTATTATTTATGAAGAAGAAAGATGGAACGTTGAGGCTTTGCATAGATTACCGTCAGCTGAATAAAGTGATGGTAAAGAACAGATATCCACTTCCGCGGATAGATGATTTGTTCGATTAGTTGAAGGTTGCCAAAGTATTCTCAAAGATTGATTTAAGATTAGGATACTACCAAATACGAATCAAGGGGCAAGATGTGCCAAAAACTGCCTTCAGAACTCGCTACGGACACTTTGAGTTCTTGGTGCTACCCTTTGGATTAACTAATGCTCCAACACTTTTTATGGATTTATAAATCGAGTATTCCAATCATACCTTGATAAGTTTGTTGTCGTATTCATCGATGACATCTTGGTTTACTCCAAATCCTATAAGGAGCATGAACAACACCTAAGACAGACACTACATACTCTGAGGAGCTGCCAGTTGTATGCCAAGTTGGATAAATGTGACTTCTGGTTAAAAGAAGTTATCTTTTTGGGGCATGTAGTGTCTTCAAAAGGCATTTTTGTGGACCCTCAGAAGGTGGAAGAAGTTTTGAGATGGGAAAGGCCTACTACGGTAACTGAAATTCATAGTTTTCTCGGATTGATAGGGTATTATAGAAGATATATCAAAAGGTTTTCAACGATAGCAACTCCATTAACACAACTCACTTGGAAGAACATAAGATGAGAGTGGTCAAAAGAGTGCGATGAGAACTTTCAAGAATTGAAGAGAAGGCTTACTACTGCCCCCGTACTAATCCTTCCATCTGGAACAAAAGTCTTTGTAATCTACAGTGATGCCTCAAGAAAAGGACTAGGTTGTGTTCTAATGCAGCATGGAAAAGTAGTTGCTTATGCATCGAGATAATTGAAGACTCATGAAGTCAATTACCCAGTTCATGACTTAGAATTGGCAGTAGTAGTTTTTGCTTTATGAGTATGGAGGCATTACTTATACGGATCCCGGGTCCAAATTTTCACGAATCATAAGAGCCTTAAATATCTGATGTCGCAGAAGGAGTTGAATATGCGACAACGAAGATGGGTAGAATTAATTAAAGACTACGACTGTAATATAGATTACCATCCAAGAAAAGTGAATGTAGTCGCGGATGCTCTCAGTTTTAAAGACAAGGTGATTAGGGGTGGACCAGCGACTTGGAATGAGGAAACCATGATTGAGCTAAAGAGGTTGGGGGGAATATTAGATGTGAGTCCGGAAGGATCCTTAATGGCTCAACTAAAGGTGAAGTCAGGATATCAAGAGCAAATATTAGAGGCACTACAGCATGATGATGAGGTGTCAAAAGTGAGAATCAAACTGGAATCGGGGGGTGAAACTTTTTTTCAAATGGGTGATGATGGAATAGTGATGTTGGGGTGACATATGTATGTACCAGACAACAAAGCCCTTAAACAAAAGTTATCACGAGAAGCTCATGAGTCTAAGTTCACTGTACATCCAGGTAGTACTAAGATGTACCAGGATATGAAGCAGTACTACTGGTGGCCAAATATGAGAAAAGAAGTGGCTGGTTACGTGGCAAAGTGTAGTATTTCCAACAAGTAAAAGTAGAACACCGAAAATCGGCAGGGCTGTACAACCATTACCAATCCCTGAGTGGAAGTGAGAGATGATCACAATGGACTTTATGTCGGGACTACCCATAGGAAAGAGGGGAAATGATGCAATCTGGGTCATTGTGGATCGACTAACTAAGTCTGCCCTTTTCCTACCACTAAAGATGACAAATCCAGTTGACAAGTTGGCTAAGATTTATGTGAACGAAGTTGTAAGGCTTCATGGAGTCCCAATATCAATTGTTTTAGACCAAGACCCAAGATTTACTTTTCGTCTCTGGTCGAGCATACAACGTGCCTTGGGAACAAATTTGAATATCAATACTGCCTTTCATCCGCAAACTAATGGCCAATTTGAGAGAATTATTCAGATCTTAGAGGATTTACTAAGGGCATGTGCCTTGGAATTTGGTGGAAACTAGGAGGAGCACCTATCACTAGTAGAATTCACACATAACAACAGCTATCAGACAGCAATTGGAATGGCCCCATTTGAAGCTCTTTATGGCAGAAAGTGTAGGACACCCTTGTGTAGGGAAGAAGTTGGGGATGGAAAGCTGTATGGGGTAGAATTAGTACAAATCACTACTGAAAAAGTGAGGATTATTAAGGATCAAATGAAGGTGGCTCAAGATAGACAGAAGAAATATGCAGATATTCGAAGAAGACCACTTGAATTTTATCCTGGAGATAAAGTATTTCTGAATGTAGCTCCATGGAAGCACATGCTTAGATTCGGTATGAAAGGGAAGTTAGCTCCAAGGTTCATTGGACCATTTGAAATCCAAAAACATATTGGACCTGTAGCATATGAAATAAACTTGCCCTCACAGTTGGCCAAGGTTCACAATGTATTCCATGTTTCTTTATTGCGAAAAGCCGATGTAAACCCTTCGAGAGTGTTACCTCAAGTGCCAGTGGAGGTCAAAGAAGACTTAACACTTGAGGTAAGACCAATAAAGATACTCAATTGGGGCGAGAAAGAACTTCGTAATAAGAAAGTTCCCATCATCAAAGTCTTATGGCGAAGCTCACAAATCGAGGAAGAAATATGGGAGAGAGAATTAGAAATAAGACGAAAATTCCCCAACTTGTTTATAAACTTAGGTGCATTGACACGACCAAAAGATTGATGTATTCTCCCAAGTGCAGGAGTGTCGAAGCGATAAATAACCCGGCAAGATCGGCGTCGAACCACAGGGAGGTTAATTGTATAAATTATAAATAACAATAATACAACAACAACAATAATAACAATAATAGTAATTGTAATAATAATAGCAATAGTAATAATAATAATAAAAAAGAAGAAGAAGAAGAATAAGAAGAAGAAGAAGAAGTTGATGAGAACTTTGAGATGGAAGATTAATATAAGGATTAAAAAATGATAAAAACAAATGTCAAAGTTAGAGGATCCACTAATGGTATTTCAAACAAGTATAGTATAAACTCTTATTATTCAACTGGAAACCACACACAAAGGAGGTTCCAATCGGATGATTTGTCATTAATAGCTCATTATAAATTGTTAACATGATCATATTAATTATCTTATTTAAGTAACACCAAACTTTTAAATATTTTCAGGAATTCATGATGCTAACTTATGTTAACAACAAATCAAGTTCCTTTCCTAGCACAGGTGTAGGTTATACCATACAGTTGGGATGAGAGTGCCAAGCATTTATTGTACCAAGTGTTATACAACACAAATCTAGATTAACCATTTAACAAGCAAGGTATTAAGAATTAGTAAGATAAAAAGATAAGACATGTTAATATTAAACATTAAGGTTCATGTTGAGTTTACACTATACTTATTCTTACACCATTAGTGTAACCTTTTCACCTTAACATAACAAACTTAGCTAAACATAATGAAAAAGATAAACATAAATAAACAACATAAGAACATAAGTATAATAAAGGAAATGAAAAGCATAAACAAGAGATTAAGGAAAATATAACATGAAATAAAACTTAAACATTACAAAAATAAAAAGAAAGAAATAAAAAGCATGATCTTGATCTAAACAACCAAGATGCCTAAATGCATGGCAAATGCCTCCTTTTATAGGCCAAAATTTGGAATTATTGATTTGATGACTAATTGTTGAGTGGGTGGCCAACTCTTGACTTAGTGAAAATCCTTATCTTCTTGTCTGAATAAAACATCATTGCTAGCATCAGAATTGGAACCACCTATACTTATAAAAGTTATAGAAAATTGTCTTACCTTTCCAGTAAAAAACAATTCAGGTCATTTGTACTTCTAGAACTCGAGATATGGGTTGAACACTGAACAGTGTCTGGTTTGTAGGATATATTCGAACTTCTCCGTTTTTGCTATAATTTAGACTTAAAAACGGCCTTTCTAAATCTTGGACTCCACATGAAAGTTGTAGGCCTATGTCTTACCGAATCTGTCCAAAAATTTGAGGTCATTTGAACATTTAGAACTCGAGATATGACTCAATTACCGAACAGTGTTCCAGTTTGGACTGCACCAACATCTCTTTTCTAAGTTTGGCCCTCTCTTTGTCCTTTCAATTTCAATACTTAAACTCATCAATCAATCCTTTCATTTATGTGATAGGCCTGCATTTTAGATGAACATTTACCATAAATTAAAGGTATCTTATATTATTAGGTATGTTATTATAAAACATGCTTTACTTAAGGAGTTATTGATACTTCAAATTCAAAATGATGATATAAAACCTTGATAAAAATGTACTTTTAAGTACTAATCATACATCACTTAAATTTCGAGGATGAAATTTCTATTAGGAGGCGAGAATGTAAACCCCGGGAAAAAAATTATATATATAATAAATAAGTAAAAATGAAGAAATTCATGCATATGGTTAAATAAAAACAGAAATTCAGAAATTTTTGAATATAAATTTCCGGGCAAAATAATTAGAGACATTATAATAAACCTGGTACTGTTGAGGGTTGGATTTAATTGAAGAGAATAATACACTTAGAGGAAAAGGGGGGCCTAAATGCAAATAAAGGAAAATATAGAGCATCAATACTCTCTCCTCACCAAAAAAATCTATAGGAACCATAAGGAGAGAAGATAGGGAGTTTTATACCCCTTCTTGAGAAATCAAGATAGAAACACTAAAATTTCAAGAACCCATGCAAGATTAAGAGCTTATAGATGGGATAAACACTTGAGAGCAAAGGATTACCAAGAAATTGAACAAGATGAAAAGAAAGGAGGGAGTTGAAAATCTTCAACTGGTTGAAGATCAAAATCTTAATTTGTACCGGGTAAGGTATTCTAAACATGATCTTAAAAAAAATTCATTTTTTTTAATTCGATAAAGAATTGATGCCTTGATATTGAATCATAGGTTAGGGTTCTTAGACATAAATTGGGGAAACAATACTTATTGTTGAGATTAAGTTCATTCATGTGTGTGGTATGTAGTTTATGAAAGAATTGTGTGAAGGGGAGGGGGGAGTTGAATCTGGGCAGACTTGTCTCCTAACTTTCGATGACGTTTCGGGTAGGAGGACGAGGGGATTAGGATCGGGTTTCTTATAGAAATTGTAGATTTGAATGTTAGCTATCCAAGGAAACTGGTCTTGCTCAATTTGAAGATGTAGAACTCCAGTTATGGGTTACCAACTGAGACTGACTCGTGACTAATTATGTAGGGCAGTAGGACTAACTATTTAATGAGCAATTTTGACTATCTTGGAGGCAAAACTAGGTTCTCCTCCCTTCAGAGAACTTGTAGCCTCGTGTCTTAGCTTTCTAACGAGATTAATCTCATTTAAAATGAAGTTTTAGAACTTTGGATATAGTTAAAAATCTGGTGAGTGTTTGGACAGTAACAGCTCAAAATTAGACAGTAACAATTCAAATTAGACAGTAATGGTTGGACAGTACCAGTTGAAAATTAGACAGTAACAATTCAAAATTAGACAGTAATGGTTGGACACTAACAGTTGAAAATTGGACACTAACAGTTCAAAGTTAGACAGTAACAGTAGACTTTCACGTGAATACTATATATAAGAATATAAAAGAATTATGTCATACAAACACTTGCACATTGAGATACTAACTCTGAAAATATACATGATAAATGTATGTATGATATTATGAGGAAATGAACATGCATAGAAAGTAACATATGAGTAATGGATGAATATGGATTCTCTATAATATCGGCTTGAAGGAATCATAACCAAAAACTTCCTTATGATTCAGGAGGAGCAACCAGGATTCAATCTTTTGTTAGGGGAGGTCGTGAGACAAGCAAAGCAGGTGCGTGATTTTCCTCATATTTTCACTTATACAATTTAAAATTCTTCTGATGAATGCAATTACAATAAAAAGGATATGTTGGGATCTTTTAACATTGATCGAATCGTACACTTCGAACTATTACAATATTGACCTACACATTGACCATCATATCATAATTTATCTTATGTCAATCCACAGTATCATGGTTCGTCTCCACAATAAGCACCATAATTGTATCTTTTTATTGGATTTTGACTTATTTGCATTAGTGCAAGTTTAACTAGATTTTTAATTATATTATGAATTTTATTTTTATTCCATTTATTATTGGTGATAATGTATTTTTAAATATTAATTTATGTTTTTTATATATATTCTACAACTTTCAAAATATCCATAAATAATTAATAAAAAAATTAAAAGTCATTTGGATAAAAATTATAAATTAATTTTATAAAAATCATATAATCAGCAACGGATTTTCCGTTGCTGGTTGTAAATAATTCAATAGGAAATCCATGGTTGATTCACAAAACTAGCAACAGATTCTTCTGATTTATTAGCAAAGGAAAATCCATTGCTAATTTGTGAGCAACAAATTATTCATTGATGTTAAATTAGCAACGAACTAATCTATTATTGAAAAATCAACAAAAACAAATCTACATATAATACTTCTTGTGTTGCTAATTTTGTTGCTAAATGTTTTTAGCAACAAATTTTAGTTTTATTTGCATCGAATTCCTTGCTACATTTTTTTTAGTAAGGCCCCTCATAATTTAGACTCGCTAAAATATTACATATAGATGATGCATGACCAATCATGACCTTTATGCATTGGGAAGCAAGAAAAAACAATAAACAGTACACACGAATAATACAACGGCCTTATTCATATAAAGTAGTACATAGCAATGGCCATACTAATAATAATAATGCCGCCTTCAGCTACGGTGGTCTTTTTAATTTGAAGGCACGAATCGGAATCCGGCAGGGATGATGTTTGCAACACTCAGGAGGGCTCCTAGAGCAGTGTTCCCGGTGAACCGTAAGGGTGATAGGAGGCCACCCACAGCAGGGAGACTAGAGTTGCAGCTGATCAGCGGTGTATCGACCTTCAGGTTGCAGTCGCTCAATATCGAGGAAAGAATATAATTTAGAGGATCCAACAAAATGGAAAACATCCCAGATCCATTGGTTGTTGATGTGGAAACCACATTTCCTCCACATTGCAACTGCACAAGAGCATCTGCAGGAAAAAACCCATTACTGTAATTACAACTTTATAAGCAAGATAAGAAGAAGAACAAAGTGTAATTATTATTAGATTAGTCATTCAATTTGTGAGACTTTATGATTTGTGAAAATAAGCATTAACTTTTTTTTTCTTTTTTTTCTATATAACAAGATTGCTATTAAGGCCGACAACCCCAAACTCTTGAAATCTTCAGATCTTATATATTAATCTTTTTTATATATATACACGTTATTAAGGGGTCTTAGATTTCAAGGTTTTGACAGCAAAGATTTCTTGAATAGCAAAGTTTACAGGTCAATCCATGATCCATATCATTTAAGCAAAATCTAGATAAGATTCAATTAATTTTCTTAAAGCAATATTTTTTTTTTGTTTTTTTTAATCTATCTAAATTGACATGTTTTGGACAAAAAAATAATATTGACATAATCTAATATGCTACATGGGTTAATGCACCTAACTCATAACCTAAGTTTGAGATAGAATATGGGCAAAATAAAATGTATGTTTGATATTGTATTTATACAAGTGTTCAGGTGCGTTTCAAAAATTTATTTGTTTTTAAAAAATATTAAATTGATATTTTTTTAATATTTCTCAAAAATTTTAATATACTGATTTTAAAAATAAAAATAAAAACTAAAACAACTATTTTCAAATAAAAAATATTTGTTCACCTCATAGAGAAACTTGGCTTTTAAATCTGCTTTCAATGCTTTGCGTTATAACAAAAAAAAAAAAAAAGCCTCTTTGCTCTATTTGACGTGGGATGTTGTGCCATCCCAAAAATAGAATGTAATTACTTTTATGATAATGGAGGCAATTTCTAGCAAGCAAGAAATTGCATTCCACAATGTCGTATGTGATGAATGGTAACTATGTATTTACAAAGGTTCAGTTGAGCATATAGTATTTTAGTTATCTTGTAATTAACCCTTTTGAAATATTTAAAAAGACTTTTTATATTATAAATATTTTCTTTGCATGTTAATATTTCTTTTCTTTTAAATTTTATGATATGATATGTTGGACTATGTTCATATTGAACCTACTCGTAGGATATATATATATATATATTGTGTGGACTTATGAGGTTTGATATAAGGTCCGGAATTATGGGACCTTGTGATGATGGGTTGATTGAGTAAATTGATAGTAGTCGATAACTTGGGATGTCCAAAATGCAAATGAAACTCTAACGAATTTTTGGAAATGAAAAAATTGGGATCTTTTAACATTAATCGAGTCGTACACTTTGGACTGTTACAGTTGGTATCAGAGCCCTGGTATAGGTTCGGGTAAGAAATCAAAAGAGGTTGTTGATGTTCATTAATTTATTGCAGGATGGTACGTACCCGTCAAGAGATTGGAACAGATTTATCCTCTACAAGGAGGGGGAATAGAGATATAGACTTTGGAAGATAATGCTTCACATGCACCGGTAGTATCGACTCAAGCAGGGCATGAAGAATCGACGGGGCCTCAAATTAGACAGGCATCAAGGCAAACTGGGGATGTTCGACCGACCATTTCAGCCCCACGGGAACGAGCAGAGGAGCCCTCTCAGACTACACCTGCAGGGCCATCTGTTTCTTATGTTGATCCGATGTTCCTGGCCCAGTTAGTCAAAGCAGTAATGGAAGGTATGGCTAATGTTGCCACTCCTATGCCAGCACCCCCACCTGCACCCATCATATCAATTGTTTCAGAAGCAGCTACAGCTACTAATGACGTGGTACAACTAGTTCATTTGGTGAAAAGTATGAGAGAAATGGGTTGTGAACCCTACTCAGGTGAACAGAATGCTGAAGTGGCGGGAAGATGGATAGAAAGGTGGAAAAAACCATGATTCAAATTAAGATACCACATGATCTACGGGTAGATTGTGCTACTCAATTACTATCAGACGGTGCTATGACTTGGTAGGAGAGAGTTCAGTTGAGGAGGGCTACAGACACCCTATCCTGGGATGATTTCAAGATAGAGTTTGAGAATCAATATTACTCCAAATATCATTGGAAGATGAAGGAATAGGAATTCCTAGCCTTGAGACAGGAGGGAATGTCAGTACTTGAGTATGAGAGACGATTTCATGACCTCTCACTATTCGGACCACATTATGTCCCATAAGAACCACACATGATAGAAAAGTTAAGGGATGGCTTCAGACAAGAATTGAAGCAGGGGTTGATTGCTCTGCAATTCAGGACAGTAAGGGAACTGATTGAAGCAGCACAGGCCTTGGAGGCTTGTATGGAAGAAGGCCAACAAAGTCATAAGGGTGCAGGAAAACGAAAGGATATGGAACTTTTAGGCAGGCCACCGCTTCCAAAGAAAGGTAGAGGCGATCAATTCCTTCAATTTAAAAAGAAAAAGGGGACATTAACTAGTTTCCGACAGGATATCGATGGGAGGTCGGGAAGTGGTCAGACCCATTCCAGGGCTATAGCTACAAGGGGGCATAATGATCAGAAGGAAATTGGCTACCCTCGATGTGCTCAGTGTGAACAAAGACACCCCGGGAGTTGTATGGTTTCTCCTGGACGATGCTATATATGTCGAGGAGAAGGTCATAAGTGGAAAACCTGTCAGTACTTGGGAAGAGGATGTCATCTTTGTGGTGAGAATGGTCACTTTAAAAGGGAATGCCCCCAGTTAAACACTAAACAGCCTTAGAGACATAGGCAGCAAAGTCAAAGTCATTAGTAGTCTATCACAATAAACAGACCGAGAAGGTCGACTCGGTCAGGAGCTAACTCAAATAAGGGACGACCCAGAGTGCAAAATGAAACAGATCAAGGAAGGGTTTTCCAAATGACCCAGGAGGATGTCAAAGCAGCATCAGATGTGGTGGTAGGTATGCTGCAAATGAATGACTATCAAATGCATGTTTGTTTGATTCTGGTGTCACTCACTCTTTTATAGCAAATAAAAATGTAGCCAAATTGAGTAAGGAAACAAAAAAGGTAGAGAAAGGATTTATTATTGGGACACCTTTGGGTGAAACTGTGGAAACAAATGTTGTATTTGAAGGGGTGGGAATTAACATGAATGGGTGTGAACTAAAAGCATATTTAATACCCATAGAATTAAGTGATTTTGATATAATTATAGGTATGAATTGGTTGGGCGAAAATAAGGCTCCTCTAGACTGCTTTACAAAAATAGTAACCTTCCAAGGGGCTAAGGGTGAAACAATGATCTTTAAGGGTGAGAAAATTTCCAACTTTACAAATATGATCTCGAGTATGGTTGCGAGAAAACTACTAAAGAAAGGTTGTACAGCATACCTTGCCTATGTGATAAATTCGAAAAATGGTAAAATAAGAATTTCTGACATTCCAATTATGAGGGAATTTCTAGACGTATTTCTGGAAGAATTGCCAGGACTGCCCCCAGAAAGAGAAGTTGAAGTCACCATAGATATATTGCCTAGGGTGTCTCCTATAGCCCAACCACCGTATAGAATGGCCCTAAAAGAATTGGATGAGTTGAAAATTCAATTACAGGAGCTTTTAGACAAAGGGTTCATACGACCAAGCAACTCACCTTTGGGGGCACCTGTATTATTTGTGAAGAAGAAAGATGGAATGTTGAGGCTTTGCATAGATTACTATCAGCTGAATAAAGTGACGGTAAAGAACAAAAATCCACTTCCGTGGATAGATGATTTGTTCAATCAGTTGAGGGTGCCAAAGTATTCTCAAATATTGATTTAAGATTAGGATACTACCAAATACAAATCAAGGGGCAAGATGTGCCAAAAACTGCCTTCAGAACTCACTACGGACACTTTGAGTTCTTGGTGCTACCCTTTGGATTAACTAATGCTCTAGCACTTTTTATGGATTTAATTAACCGAGTATTCCAACCATACCTTGATAAGTTTGTTGTTGTATTCATCGATGACATCTTGGTTTACTCCAAATCCTATGAGAAGCATGAACAGCACCTGAGACAGACACTACAGACTCTGAGGAGCCGCTAGTTGTATACCAAGTTGGATAAATATGACTTCTGGTTAAAATAAGTTACCTTTTTGGGGCATGTAGTGTCTTCAAAAGGCATTTTTGTGGGCCCTCAAAAGGTGGAAGCAATTTTGAGATGGGAAAGGCCTACTAAGGTAACTGAAATTTGTAGTTTTCTCGGATTGGCAGGGTATTATAGAAGATTTATCGAAGGGTTTTAAACGATAACAACTCCATTAACACGACTCACCAAGAAGAACATAAGATGGTAGTGGTCAAAGGAGTGTGATGAGAGCTTTCAAGAATTGAAGAGAAGGCTTACTACTACCCTCGTGCTAATCCTTCCATCCGGAACAGAAGGCTTTGTAGTCTACAGTGATGCCTCAAGAAAAGGACTAGGTTGTGTTCTAATGCCGCATGGAAAAGTAGTTGCCTATGCATCGAGACAACTGAAGACTCATGAAGTCAATTACCCAGTTTATGACATAGAATTGGCAGCAGTAGTTTTTGCTTTACAAGTATGGAGGCATTACTTATACGGATCCCGGGTCTAAATTTTCACGGATCATAAGAGCTTTAAATATCTGATGTCGTAGAAGGAGTTGAATATGCGACAACGGAGATGGGTAGAATTAATTAAAGACTATGACTGTAATATAGATTATCATCCAGGAAAAGCGAATATAGTCGCGGATGCTCTCAGCCGTAAAGACAAGGTGATTAGGGGTGGACCAACGACTTGGAATGAGGAAACTATGATTGAGCTAAAGAGGTTGGGGACAATATTAGATGTGAGTCCGGAAGGATCCTTAATGGCTCAACTAAGGGTGAAGTCAGGATATCAAGAGAAAATATTAAAGGCACAACAGCATGATGATGAGGTGTCAAAAGTGAGAATCAAACTGGAATCGGGAGGTGAAACTCTTTTTGGAATGGGTGATGATGAAATAATGATGTTAGGGGGGCGTATGTATGTGCCGGACAA